>CM053770.1:128921350-128950613 GCA_028658325.1 Potorous gilbertii | reverse complement strand
GTTGTATGCAAGAACAATACTCAGCAGTTGTTCTAAAACTTTGAATTCCAACTTCTCTTCCTTCCTCCCTCCCCACTCATCCCCAATTGAGAAAGCAAGCAATTCAATATAGGCCATATATGTGTAGTTTTGCAAATGACTCCCATAATAGTTGTGTTGTGTAAGACTAACTATATTTCCCTCCGTCCTATTCTGCCCCCCATTTCTTCTATTCTCTCTTTTGATCTTGTCCCTCCCCAAGAGTGTTGACTTCTAATTGCTCCCTCCTCCCATTACACTCCCTTCCATCATCCCTCCTACCCTGCTTATCCCCTTCTTCCCACTTTCCTGTATTGTAAGATAAGTCTTCATACCAAAATGAGTGTGCATTTTATTCCTTCCTTTAGTCAAATGTGTTGAGAGTAAGCTTCATGTTTTCTCTCTCACCTACCTCTTTTTTTCCTCCACTGAAAAGTCTTTTACTTGCCTCTTTTTTGAGAGATGATTTGCCCCATTTCATTTATCCCTTTCTCCCCCAATATATTTCTCTCCCACCCCTTAATTTCACTTTTTTAGATATGATCTCATCCTATTCAACTCATTCTGTGCTATCTATGTGTGCGTGTATGCGTGTGTGCGTGTGTTTGTGTGTTTGTGTGTGTGTGTAATCCCACCAAATACCCAGATACTGAAAAAAGTTTCAAGAGGTACAAATATTGTCTTTTCATGTAGGTATGTAAACAGTTCAACTTTAGTAAGTACCTTATGATTTCTCTTTGCTGTTTACCTTTTCATGCTTCTCTTGATTCTTGAATTTGAAAGTCAGATTTTCTTTTCAGCTCTGGTCTTTTCATCAAGAATGCTTGAAAGTCCTCTATTTCATTGAAAGACAAGTTTTCCCCTGAAGTATTATACTCAGTTTTGCTGGGTAGGTGATTCTTGGTTTTAGTCCTAGTTCCTTTGATTTCTTGAATATCATATTCCAAGCTCTTCAATCCCTTAATGTAGAAACTGCTAGGTCTTGTGTTATCCTGATTATATTTCCATAATACTCAAATTGTTTCTTTCTATCTGCTTGCAATATTTTCCCCTTGACTTGGGAACTCTGGAATTTGGCTACAATGTTCCTAGGAATTTCTCTTTTTGGATCTCTTTCAGGGGGTGATCAGTGGATTCTTTCAATATTTATTTTGTCCCTTAGTTCTAGAATATCAGGGCAGTTTTTCTTGATAATTTCATGAAAGATGATGTCTAGGTTCTTTTTTTGGTCATAGCTTTCAGGTAGTCACATAATTTTTAAATTGTCTCTCCTGGATGTATTTTCCAGGTCAATTGGTTTTCCAATAAGATGTTTCACATTATCTTCCATTTTTTCATTCTTTTGGTTTTGTTTTGTGATTTCTTGGTTTCTCATAAAGTCATTAGCCTCCATCTGTTACATTTTTATTTTTATAGAACTATTTTCTTCAGTGAGCTTTTGAACCTCCTTTTTCATTTGGCTAATTCTGCTTTTGAAAGCATTCTTCTCCTCATTGGCTTTTTGAACTTCTTTTGCCAATTGAGTTAATCTATTTTTCAAGATGTTATTTTCTTCAGCATTTGTTTGGGTCTCCTTTAGCAAGTTGTTGACCATCTTTTCATAATACTTTTGCATCTCTCTCATTTCTCTTCCTAATTTTTCCTCTATCTCTCTTACTTGATTTTCAAAATCCTTTTTGAGCTTTTCCATGTTGTTTTGCATGTTTGGGATACAGAAGCCTTGACTTTTATGTCTTTCCCTGATGGTAAGCATTGTTCTTCCTCATCTGAAAAGATAGGAGAAGATAACTGTTCACCAAGAAAGTAACCTTCTATAGTCTTTTTTTCCCCTTCTTTGGACATTTTCCCACACAGTTACTTGACTTTTGCATCCTTTGTCAAGAGCAGGTATAATCTGGGGATCTGTAAGATCTTAGTTCCTCCAATGTGGCACAATCAAGTTTGTACACTGGTTTGGGAGCAAGCAGAAATTTCCAGGAATATTCTTGAGGAAAGGAATCAATTTTCATCATGGCAGAGATGGTTAAAGGGAACCACTGAAGAACTATAAAAACTCATTGAAAGATTATATCATTGGGACACATGGTAGAAAATCTGAATATCATGTTGTTCAGTTAAAATCAATGACGAAGAAATGTTTTGAATGGAAACCTAGATAAAAGGTGAAAATTTGAATGTAATGTAATACATTCAATGAATCAAAAGAGCTCAGACAGCAAGCACATCAACATCAATGAAAAACTACCCTATAGACCAGATGTTCTTAACCATTTTTTGTGTTATGGACTCCTTTGCCAATGCACTGAACTCTGTGGATACCTTCCCAAAATAATGTTTTTAGATGTATGGAAGAAAATGTAGTATTTCAAAGAGAGCAATTATGTTAAAATGGATGTGCAAATTTTCCTTATCTGTGGTCACAGATCTTCCAAAATCCATCAATAACCCCTTAGGGGTTTGTACATCTCAGATTAAGAATTTTTTCTATAGAGTCTTGTGAAGCAAAGAAAATAGAGGAGATAGAGAATGTCTGAAGAAGGGACAGTGTAGAAAATTTCTTTCCCATCACAATGAAAGTGTAAACTGGATTAAATGAGAAACAGACAACTTGCATACCACTAATAAAATGAACAGAATACTTATGTTGAGGAAGTTAATTGAAACCCTAGCTTTTCTGAAAAACTAGAAAGTGTGGGTCTATAACATCCCTAATCTTATGAATTATCAATGCCTTTTAAAAAGTTCTAGATTATTCATATTGTGAAAGAAAGCACAGACCAAAACAGCAACAACAAAAATAAAGTTTTAAAAAGTATACTTCTATCTGCATTCAGTGTCCATCAGTTCTTTCTCTGAAGGTAGATAGCCTTTTTCATTACACACCTTTCAGAGTTCTCTTACGTTCTTGTATTGCTGAGAAAAGCTAAATCATTCACAATTGATCATCATATAATATTGCTTCTTCTGTGTATGATGTTCTTCTGGCTCTCTTCACTTCATTTTGCATCAGTTCTTTTAAGTTTTCCAGAAACCACCCTGCTCATAATTTCTGTTAGTATAATAGTATTACATCACAATATATCCAACAATTTGTTCAGCTGATAGGCATCCCCTCCATTTTCAATTCTTTGCCACCACTAAAAGAGCTTCTCTAAATATTTTTGTACAAATAGTTCCTTTCCCGTTTTCAAAAAATCTCCTTGGGATGAAGACCTAGTAGTGGTATTACTAGGTCAAGAGGTATGTACAGCTTTATAGTCCTTTGGACATATTTCCATATCATTCTCCAAAATGATTGGATCAGTTCACAATCAATAATACATTAACATCACAATTTTCCAACACCCCCTCTAACATTTTTCATTTTCCTTTTCTGTCACATTAGCCAATCTGATAGGTGTGAGATTGTACTTGAGATTTGTTTTAATTTGCATTTCTCTAATCATAGTGATTTAGAATATTTTTCACATGACCATAGATAGCTTTGATTTCTTCATATGAAAACTCTTTGTTCATATCCTTTGATAATTTATCAATTGGGGAATTACTTGTATGCTTATAAATTTGACTCAGGTCTCTACATATTTGACAAATGAAGTTTTTATCAGAGAAACTTGCTGCAAAATTCCCCCCAGTTCTCTGCTTTACTTCCAATTTTAGTTTCTTTGGTTTTGTTTGTGTAAAACCTTTTTGATTTATTATAATCAATACTATTCATTTTTCATCTCATAATGTTCTCTATCTCTTGTTTTCTCATACATTCTTCTCTTATTCATAGATCTGATAGGCAAAGTATTCCATGCTTTTCTAATTTGCTTATGGTATCACCCTTTATATCTAAATCATGTATCCAGTTTTACCTTCTCTTGGTATAGATGTGAGATGCTGGTCTATACCTAATTTCTGCCAAACTGCTTTCTGGTTTCCCCAGCAGTTTTTATCATATAGTGAATTAATAACTGCATGTTTCCCTCCATCTTACTTTTCCCCCTGTTGATCCTTCTTTCTTTCTCTTTTCCTTTTCACCCTGTCCCTCCTCAAAAGCTTTGGACACTACCTTCCTTTCATCAGCACCCTCTTCTCATTTCTCTTGTCCCCCCTCTTCCTACTTCCTTGTAGGGTAAGATTGATTTCAGTTGAGTGTGTGTGTTATTCTTTGAACCAATTCTGATGAGAGTAAACTTCAAGAATTGCTTATCCCTGCCCCCCATCTTCTTTCCACTGTAAAAGCTCCTTTGTGTTTCTTTTATGTGAGATAAACATTATGGGCAATGCCACAGAGTCCTGCTCCCAGTACCAACAAAGGGTCCCCTGTTATCTTCTGACCAGTTTTCTATTTCCCTTACATTCTGTGGACTGAGAGCTCTGAAAGCTACTGGTGCTAATTCAGTTTTCCTGAAGACTTGCTGCTGGTTTGCTGGGAGCAGGTGGTGCTATACTACATGCCACTCTCACACTAGTGAGGCAGACGTTTCCTGCTCACTTAAGTTGTTTTGGACTGGAAAATTGTTTCACCCCATCCTTTTGTTGGTTCTGCCATTCCAGAATCCTTTTGAGCTGTTATTTTAATGCTATTTGGAGGAAAATTTGGGAGAGTTCGAGTCCCTGCCTTTACTCTGTCCTCTTGGCTCCTCCTCCTGGATTATTAATTCTTCAAGAGCATCATACTAGTGCAGATACTTTTAGTAAAGCAATTAATTAAAAAAATTAATCTGAATTAAACACCAAATAAAAGAATCATGTTCATATAAATAGTAAAAAAGAATAAGAGGATCATACATGAAACTGCAGAGTTCTATTATATATAATTTGCCTTTCTTTTAAAGTATATATAGTTCAATCTGTAGCTTTTAAAGCTATCTTGCTTGTCCATACTCTTTTCAAGCCTTCCTCCTGGTCTGTTCTATGCATTAAAAAAAGGATGCTCCAATGATATCTTCCCTCCTCATCTCCATTCCCTTCCCTTCACCCTCTTCTCCTCTCCTTTTTTCTACTCTCCTCTATTCTCTTTCTTATTCTACCCTCCCTTCTCTCCTCTACCAGGTATAGTGAGAAGTCTAGGGTATTTGATGTTCACAAAGCAAACTATTTTCCATTTAAAGCATACCACCAAACACTGAAATATCAAAAATGATTAATACAGAATGTGACATTTTCAAGGAAAATAGTATAGGCCCACTATTCTTCACTGTGCTTAATTAAATATCATTACTAAACAGTAGAACTGAATACAACTTTTAAGTCAAAAAAGGTAGCCCTCCTAAAACATTGTATCAATCACTTGATGTACATGGATGACATAAATGATATGATTCTACCCAAAAAAGCACATTAAACTGTTAGTGCATCTCATGGAAACTTTCTACAATATCCTCAGTGTGTCATTTGGAATTCTGTAATGGCCAAATTCTTAATGTGCAACAAGGAAGAACAGAGACTGAAAGGTCTGAACTTGAATTGGGAGGTAAGATTAAGCCAGAAGATGCAGGAAAAATTTACAACTGTCTTGCTCTTCTCAAAGCACAATACATTAAGCAGTGTGCTATCAAGGAGAAAGGTATAGGCTGTCCTTTACGCTGAGAATGTTCTTTCCTCATTTCTACCCAGTACACAGTAATGGTTTCATAAATGCTTACTGATTGTTTGGTTGATTAAGGATGAAATTGTTGAAAATTAAAGCTGCCCCAAAATGGAATGAATTGTGTCCCCCAGTAGGGTATTTCTTCCCATTAGTAATCTTCAAGGGGAAGGTGGAATACCACTTGTCATGGATTTATACAGGGATTTTGTGCTAGAGTACAGGTTAACCTAAATGGTTTCTGAAGTCCCTTTGAACTTTGAGATTCTATAATCAATTGATGTCATTGTCTTTTACATTTCTATTTACATCGCTTTGTTCTTTTTCTTTTAAAAAATTGCCATATTACCTTTACTATTTATAGCATTGTTTTGCACCATTATTTTATGCATTGTGTATGCCATTCTTTAACCTTTTCCAATGCATTTTCATCTTTCGCCTTTTCTGATTTTTCCTACTTCCTCACTGCAATCCTTTATTTCACGCTATTTATGCTGTTTTGCTTGTGTTTATCTAACATCATTCAGCTCTGATTATGATGATGGTTATAATGAAGAGTTATAATTATACCTTGGGTTTATATAGCATCCTTCCTCTACTGAGCACAAAGCCTGTTCACATCTATCATCACATTCGTTCCCACATTGCCTCCATTTACAGATAGAAACTGGAGCCTAGATAGGTTGTGACTGCCAAAGCATCTGCAGTCAGAATTCAAGTCCACATTTTACCCGCATCTCTGCTTTATGGAGATAAAAAGAAAACCTAATATAGCCCCAGAAATTTATGGGCAACACAAAAAGTGTAAGTAACTTAGGGCATGATTGATTTCTGGAGCTGAGGCCTCAGATGTTGGTATTTCCCCCAAAATGTACCAATGTAGTGGCAACATTCAATAATTCTCCCAGCATGTTTCTTTTTTTGCTTAACTTCCCACCACCCCACATTTTTTGAGGCAGCAAACAAAGGACTTTAATTAGGTCATGTTTTGATAAATATCCTATTCAGTGCTTTGTATATTAGATCAATGGCCTGACTTTTACATATGACCTGGTTTTTTTTCCAAACCTGGTCCTATGAGTTCATCTTAGTTGCGCTGGCTGCATTTTCTTGATATTGATGAAGATTTAGGGAATGGTAGGGTCATTTAACCTGACTCTCTCATTTTCTACATGAGACTTTAGACTCAGAAAGGATGAGTGACTTGCCCCCAGTCATAATGGGTATAAGTGACCTAGCTTGGATTTGAACTGAGGTCTTCTGCATCTAAATGCCGCACTCTTTTTATTACACCATGTTGCCTCTCAGTCTCCAGGTAGTCTATTTGGCATGGCTTTGTGGAGCCCTACAGGGAGTGCCTGACCCCTTTCCAAAACCTTCTCTTTTTATACTAATGGAAAGAATTTGAGGGAGAAGGAGGGATGATCCCAAACTGTTATTCAGGAGTCTGGAATTTTCAAAGCCGTGTGTGGGCACTGGTGCCATAAACCCTGTTATTTGTTAATGGGATTTGAATGTAAAACTCCCACAAGCTGCTTCTAAATTTTCCTCCATCTGTTCATTTATGTAAGTTTATTTATTCCTTTATTTGGGACAGCAAGGTGGCCTACTCTGCTTTAAACCAGGAAATTGGAATTGTAAATTTGGGGAAGTAGGGGGGGAGACAAAACTGATTGGTGGGTGGTGTGTGGAAACCTGTCTGCTAGTTTCTATCCCCCTCACTTTTTAGTTGAAAATTTACTAGTTGGATCATGGACTAGTGAGATAGTATATTTAGCAGCAGTAATACATGGTTACACACCCTTGTACTGAGATAATATTCCCATTGGAGTAATAGCATTGGTGTTCAGGAATCTTGGAATGGACAACTCTGAGGAATGTATTCTCCTGCCTCCATGTTTTTACTGACACTATTCCTTATGTGTGGAATATGTTCTCTCCCTCTCTTCAATGGATTGAATGAAATTCCTAAGCATCCTGCCATAGGTAGCTAGGTGAGTTAGTGGCTAGAGCACTGGGCCTAGAGTCAGGGAGATCTGAGTTCAAATTTGGTCTCAGGTACTTAGTAGCTATATGACCCTGGGAAAGTCACTTAACCTCTGCTTTACTTTCCACACTTATAAAATGGGGAACATAATAAAATCTACCTCCCAGAGGATGAGAAGATAATTTTGCAAAGGGCTTAGCATAGTAGATGCCATTATTAACTCTATTTAGGCACATAGTAGGTACTTAATTAATGCTTGTTTCCTTCTTCCCACCACCTATAGTCCAACTGAAACGACATTTTCTCCAAGAAACATTCCTTGTGCATAGAAATCTTTCTCCTCAGAACTCACAGAGCACATTGCACCTCTCTTGGTACTTAGATACAATATATACTTATTATACTTGATATTTATATACAGTTTTATATGTATCTGTGTATGTGCTTTTACCCCATTAATATGCAGATAAATGTTTAACAGCTGGCTTTTTGAAAAAAAACACACAAAAAATGTATCCATGACACACTTTTAAATATAATCTGACATTAACATTTCCTCCATCACTTTCTTAAGTCTAGGCAATCAGTAAAACAATAAACACATCCCAGACTTGTATCATTTGCCTATCTTTGAGGCATAAATGTTCCCACTGGAAATTTAACAATTGACTGGCTCCAGCATATCATTAGATTATAAGTTCCATGAAGTTAGGAATAGTGTCTGGGCTAAGCTTCATATATTCTCTCCTTCCCCTGCCTGCCAGTGCCTAGTACAGTATGCTTCACAAAATCAGTTATTCAGTCTTTGTAAATTGATCAAGAGATTTCCTCAGACTTCACAAAATTCACTTTAGTGAACCTGGCAGCATGATCACAGAAACAATTTGAAGAGCCAGAGGCAACTGGGTGTCCTAGTTTAGACCTAGTCCAAGAAAGCAGCTACATGGTAATTCTCTATCTTGCAAATATTGACATAAATCCTGGATTTCTATCTGATATGGGATTTACCTTTAATTTTTCGCTTGTCTCCTTTTTGGTTACGGGTCAGTAACATTTTAAAGGACGTTTCTCATTTAATCTGTTTCCTCCTATTTCAAGCCAGATGGGATTTTGACCCTAATGCCTCTCCTTAGGTTTTCTGGCACACTTTAGGAACTACTGTGGCTAAAATGAAGTGGAAATTTTCAAAACCCTCAGCTTTGTTTATTTATTTTATAGCTCATCCACCAATTTATGGGGTGGCAAGGGCCCCAGTCACACAACCCTTCTAAATCTAATTTTCTTTTCTCTGTGAAATTGAGACAGTACAGGATTTTTAGATAAAACAATTTTTTGGAAGAAGCATAATGGGTGGGAAGGAAGTTCTCCCATTATTTTATTCTTATCTCACTAAGGAAAGCAGGACAGATGATAAGGACTTCATCAGGTTTGCTAATAATGTCTTGCCTAAATTATGTATATCCTTCTTTTTCTCCTCTGCCCCCGCTAGCACTTAGTATGACATGAAAAAGTCAGAATCTGGGGGCTGGCACATGTTCGACTGGTGTAATACACTGTCCTTGCAGAGGGCATGATCCAGACAATATCTTACTAACTCCGGGGGGTTAATAGCCTGTCTAAGTTAATAGCCAACAAATATTTATTAAGCACCTACTATGTACCAAGTGCTTTGCTAAATGTTGGGGACATAAAAAGAGGGAAAAGACAGTCCCTGCCCTCAAGTAGCTCACAATCTAATGAGGGAGAGACAACAAATATGTACAAGTAAGTTTTATGCAGTATAAATAGAAATAATTAAGAAGGAAGATACTAGAATTAAGAGAGTTGGGAAAGCCTTCCTATAGAAACTTGGATTTTAGTTGAAATATATGGGAAGCAGACTTTCTGGTATAGTGAAAAGAACATGTAATTCTGGAGTCAGAAGAGTTGTGTTCAAATTCTATCTTTGGTGTTTATTATCTACGTGTCCTTGAATTTAACTTCCCTGTGTCTCAACCTTCTCCTTTGTAAAATGAGAGGATTGACCTCCTGGACTCTAAGATCTCTTCTAGACCTAGAGCTAAGGTCATACAAACCTATGATTAGTATACAGATGCAAGCTGCTCACTTACCTAGATTTTGCATACAGCCTCTTTCCCTGCCTCTGACTCTCCCCTTGATCTTGCACTTTGTCCATAGTTGGAGTCTGAAAAATATTTCCTGAATTTCTTCGAATTGGAAATCAAAATACTTGACAAGAGCCACAGCTTCTGGAACCTTGGATTTTCCCCTAAAACATGTTTCTACACTTACATTTCAGAGGGATAAAAGCAAATCACACACACACACACACACACACACACACACACACACACACACACACCTGGCTTCAGTGTTTTTTCCACTGCTCTCCAAGAGGACCCAATGGGGAGGCATCAAGAACAACGACATGTCCTCTGAGTATCCACAAGGATGACTCACATTTTGGGATGAATCACAGATCATCTGGTTGCTGAAAATCCTTGAAGAACCTGATGAGGGCAAGACCAGTTGGTCCAAATTTTGATTATTTTTTTTTCCTTTGGCAAGACACCCACACTGAAGGGAGGTGGGTCTCCTCTAATTCATTTCCTGTCAGCCACCAAACAGCTCTAGACAGAAAGAGCTGGGTTGAGGTAAGAAAAAATGAAAACAAACATTAGAGTTGCCCATCCCTTGGAACAGTCTGATTCCTTTCCTTCCTCTTGATATCCTGGCCTCAGTATTTTATAGCTCCCTACATAATTCCTCACCACCGAAACACAAAAATCTAATATTAGAAGATGGCAGCTCACTTTATGGCTTTGATAATTTTCCCCACACTTCCTCTTTTTCCCACATTGTCTTTTGAGGCAATAAGTCAAGTGCTTTCATTTCAACACACTAGTGGATCGTCAGTTTACTGTGGAGTGAATCAAGTTGAGAAGATTTAAAAAGTGGTGTCCTCTTTAATTTGTGCTGATGGCCCCTTTATGACCTAGAAGCAGTGGCACTTACTTCTTTTAGGACAGTTTGGAAGTGTGGGAAGAATGGTAGAATTGGAGTCAGAAATGCTTGGGTTCAAATCCTTTCTCTGGTGCATATTTACTGCGTGGCTTTAGACAAAGTCTTACACTTTTGTGACAGCAACCACACTGGCATACCGAGCATGGCTTCTAGCATAAGTTCTTAGATCTACTTTACTGGGACAGATAGCAGTTTAAGGGGTCAGCAATCATTTTTAATTACATTGAATGAAGTGAGTATAGAAAATACAAGTACAGAAGATCAACAGATAGGGTTCTACTGCCTGAATCAAATCAATATTAGATACATCTCTGGATTGAGAGAACCTTTTTTATGCAAGGTGAATTTTAGCGTAAAGTGGATTTTAGTGTGTGTGAAGTGAATTTTTTTGTTATTTCTCAGAATTCAGTTTCCCAGGATCCACAGCCATAACAATAAAGTATTAGATATGAGTTCCCACAGTTATGGTTCAAAACATCTCCACCATGCTTGTGCAGAGTTATATAATGGTAAATAACATAAATATAAATAAAGGATGATTAGGGAATGCTGCAGGATTTTGTGCTCTCACTATCGGCAACCTCTTCTGAGAGAACTACGCTAGAATAAAGTAAGATTATCAACTCCTTCTTAGTGTCTTTCCTGTCTGACCAAATCAAGAGTGAGCCTATGCTAGCAGCTCTCAAGTGTGATGTGTTTTTTCTAATTCCTTCAAATTCTTTTTCTTCTTTTATTGTTACAGCTAACATTTCTAGTACCATATTGAATAACAGTGGCGATAATGAACATCTTTGTTTCTGATCTTACTGGAATTGCATCTAGGTTTTCCCCATTGCATATAATGCTTGCTGAAGGTTTTAGGTAGATATTACTTATTATTTTTTGAAAAGTTCCATTTATTCCTATGTTCTCCAGGTTTTTCAATGCGAATGGGTGTTGTATTTTGTCAAAAACTTTTTCTGCATCTATGGAGATAATCGTGTGGTTTCTGTTAGATTTATTGTTGATATGATCAATAATGCTAATAGTTTTCCTAATATTGAACCAACCCTGAATTCCTGATATAGATCGTACCTGATCATAATGTATTGTTCTCATGATAAGTTGCTATATTCTTTTTGCTAATATCATATTTAAAATTTTTGCATTTATATTCATTAGAGAAATTGGTCTATAATTTTCTTTCTCTGTTTTGGCTCTGTGTTTCATCTGTCTTACACTTTTATATCTGAGAAGTCAGGGAACTCTGAACACAAAACCATTCAGAGTCTCAACCAGGGAATGACAAGATCCTTCTCATGAGAAAGCCCCCAAAGTAAAATACCAACCTCCCAGTACGTATAAAAAAGACAGTACTCTTTACTGGCTCAGACTCAGTAAGCATAAAATCCCCATGACTCAGCACAGCTGTGAACTATCAGGGCTCAGAGGAGATTGAGCCTTCAGATAGATGCTCACCATCTAGCCTGAGCCCGGGAAACTGAACTTCAAAAAGAAAAGCAAAAAGTCCTGCTTTGCTGGCTGTTACATCTTTCTGAGCAATAATCCTTGTTTTGCTTACCTTATAGTTTTATTATCAATCCTACATCCAATCAATCAACAAGCATTTATTAAGTACCTACTATTTGCCAGATACTGCACTTTGCCCTGGGTATACAAAGACAAAAACAGGAAAGTCTTTGCCCTCCCAGAGTGATTGATTCATTGTTATAAAGATCAATGTGAAATAGCCTTGTCAACTAGTAATGCAGAGCTAAGTAAAACATTATTTCCATTGTGGGACTACTGTAAAAGCCAAATTTTATAATATAGATAATGCTATATTAGTATGAGCTATTGTTATCATGGCCAGACTTGTAGTCTCCTCTAGTAATAATACTAACACCACTAAAAACTAGCATTTATATGGTATTAAAGGGTTACAAAGCACTTTACATATATTATCTCATTTCAACTTTACAATAATCCTGGGATGTATATGCCAGTGTGAAGTGAATTTTTTTATTATTTCTCAGAATTCAGTTTCCCAGGATCCACAGCCATAACAATAAACAGTTTTCAAGTATTAGATATGAGTTCCCACAGTTATGGCTTGTTTTCATTGGTTGAGTGACACTGTCTGTTCATCTCATTCTCTGCCAACCACTTTTCCTTTTGCCTTCAATCTTTCTTTTCCAGTGAGTAGTATCTTCTCATTATGTGGTCAAAGTATTTAAGCTACAGCTTCAGTATTTGACCTTCCAGTGAATATCTTGAATTAATTTCTTTAAGTATTGACTGATTTGATCTCCTTGTTGTCAAGGGAACTTTCAAAAGTCTCCTCCAACAGCACAACTCAAAAGCATTGATGGGGTGCTCAACTTTCTGTGTACTCGAACTCTTGTAGCCATATATTGCTAGTAGAAAAAACAATGCTTTGACTGTATGACCTTTGTCAACAAGATGATATCTCTGCTTTTTAGAATGCTGTCCAGATTTACCATAGCTTTCCTTCATTTAAACCTCTCTGAGTTTGTTTTCTCATCTATAAAATGAGACCAGATTGGACTGGATCAGAGTTGTCAAACAGGAAGATAGGGGGCCGCAATGCAGTCCATAATACTCCCAAATGTAGCTTGAACCAGATAAAAATGTCATTGGGAAAAATTTAACAAAATAAACAAAAATACATAGATAATATAACATGGTTTTTTAAGCCAATATAGAGCCTGCAGAGATACTTGTGTATGGTTTAGTGGGCACTGTTTCCGTTTGAGTTTTAGGCTGGATGGTCTCTAAGATCCCTCCAAACTCTAAATCTAAGATCCCATGAAAAAAATCACTCAACTAGAATCAGGTGTCCTGGGTTCTAGACCTGGTTCTCCCATAACTTTATGGGTAACCTTGAGCAATTCATTCAATCCCACTAAGCTTCCTTTTCATCACGTGTGAAATAAAGAGGTTGGATCAGCTGGTCTCTAAAGCTCTTTCCAGCTCTAGTACTTTGTGACTGGATGGTTCTCAGGTTTTCACCTTAGACAAGTGAGATGCTTGGTGAAGGGCAGCTGATTCTATCTAGCAAATTGCTGGAGTGTGATGTGTGTAGAGGAAATAGCACCTAAAATTCCTGACTCTGAGCCAATCCCTTACCTATTCTAGACATTCTTCCTTACCTGAAAGGAAGGGCTAACAATACCCCCTGTATCTCTTGAGGGTGTTAGGAGATTAATTAATGTTAAAGTCAGCAAAAATAGAAATCCCCATAGCTGTACTGAGACTGGTGACTATTACTATTTTCAGTCTATTTGAAAAAATCAAGAGTTCTTTTCCCCCGCTGCCTGTAGAATTCACATTACTGCAATTAAAGGGTAGGAAGTCAGAGAAAAGAAGCTGTGAGGTTAGCAAATTTGTCAGTAAGTAATGCCTCGCATCTCACTTTTCTTAGATTAGAATGAATGAATCCGTAGGTGAATTTGATCTTTCTTGTTTGAGCATAGCTTTGGGAAAGATAACTAGAGGAGGCAGCCTGGTGCCATGATCTGAAAGCTGGGCCTAGAAGTATGAGCCTTTCATTTTTCTAGCACATGACTTCAATAATGTGGCATGTGCCCTATTAATTATTCTCTTTGGGCATAAAGGTCCACAAATTGATGATTAAAAAAATACTGACCCACATCACAGGGATGTAACAACTAATTGAGAGTATTCTGGTACATAGCATAGTACCTGGCACATAGTAGATGCTTAATCAATGTTTTTGATTGATTATTGGTTGGTGTGATAAATATCTGAGCAATCATTGAGTGACTACTGGATAGAGTAGTTAGTGACTGGCAAAGCACTAGGAATTGGAGGGAGGGGCTCTAACATCAATGCTATTAATTGCATGTTTGCTTGGTGCATATCGGTCAGCAAGTAACCTATTGTGTGCAAGACACTATGCTGCATCATGGGGATTCAAAGACAGAAATGAAACAGTCTTGATTCTCAAGGAGTTTACATTCTGTAAAAGAAAACAAAACATACATATACAGGTGTATGTAGAATAAATGCAAAATAAGGACAAGGTAGTTTGAGAAAGGAGAGCATTATCCACTGCAGGGGGGGGGGTGGAGGCGGGGAGGGGAGGGGACCAAAAAAAGGATTCAGGCAGAAAGTAGACCTTGAATTGACTTAAATGTAGTGAATGATTCTATAGGGCAGAGGAGAAAAGGGAATCTCAGGTATTGGGGACAGTTGATGAAAAGACATGAAGTTAGAAGAGGGGATGTCCTGTGTGTGGAATAGACACAAGGTCAGGGGAATGATGTAAGAGCAATGAATCTTCCTGCTCCTTCTGTGACTAAGGAAAGGGGAGCCCTCAGAATAATCTAAGATTCACTTTTTAAAAAAGAGAATACATAGCTATTCATCTTATCATGCATATGCCACACCTCCTGGTACCTCTTGAAGGCATCTTAGAGCATAAGGCATCTCTAAGCATAAATAAGCTTCTGCCATGATGGGTCTGAGTCTAGGGTTTGCTATAGGATGGGGAAGCCAGTCAACCTTTCAAAAAGTTCAAAACACAAGTGTAATTTTTTTTTGAGGCAATCAGGGTTAAGTGATGGTAATTTCCTCCTGAATCTCCTCTTGCCTGTGACTCAGCTGGGAATCAGATGATACTGTTTCCCACACTAACCATCAGTGAGAGCTGAGGAACAGGTCCCAGAAAGGACTGACCTGCAGGGATAGAGAACAGCCTTCTTGTTGGACTGTATGACATAGGACTAGGCATGGTGGGTGATGGGGGCGGGACGGATACAAACCAGATTCTTGTAGCTGCTTCCTCTTGACTTTGCAGATCAGTAGGTGGAGCTGAATGTATTTCCCACTTTTCCTTTCCCTTCAAACACATTAGCTCTGGGTCTTCCTCTATCTATCTTTTCCATTGACTCCTCCAGAGGCATCTGAGTCTCTCCATTCTTTGCAGTCTTATGGATTGATTTTCCTCTGGAGTATTTTACTTTAGAGGGAATTTCTGCAATGTCCACCATGTGCCTGTTTACTCTCCTTCCTGGTGTTCATTTCTTTTTTCCTCTTTTGGTTTTTTAAAGTTGCACATGTAGATTATGTGTATGTTTGCATGAGTTTTCTATGTAAGGTGCAAAGGGAGGGATGAATCTCAACCCCACAACATCCCTCAAGGAAGGCTTTTGATTCATCGAGGCGGGGTGCAGGAATTAGGGGCCGCTGAGACTGTCCTGATCTGCTCCCCTCAGAGAGAAAGACTAGATTCTGGAATCATAACTATCCCATCCCCCACCCTCATCCCAATATAGTTAGTCTAAGGGAAGTGATTTTTAGGTCCAACCATTCTCCTGGTTACTATTCTTCAATGGGAAGTGCCAGTTACATTTTTACTTTACCTCACTAGATGCTAATTTCATTAAGACCTTCACAACAATGAATAGCAAATAAATTCATTTATCCAAGCTGAGAGCAAACAGAAATTAGAAAAGTTATATTCAGATTGGAATATTCCAGACAATACACCGAGAGAGAATTTGCTGTCCTACCAGAGAGAGAAAGAGAGAAAATGTCTTTGATTTCACTCAGAGAGAAATTCCTCTAACATTTGTGGTGTGGCAAGGAGGAAACCAGGGCCATTGCTTGAGGCACCAGCTCCTCCAAATGTTGGCTCTTTTCCCCAGATTTTCTCTTTCCAGAGAAACCCTCCACATATCTCCCTGAGGAGAGCCTGCCCTCTCTTAAAGTCAGAAGCCAGAAGACAAATTCTCTTCTCCCAAGCTCTTGCCAAATCTAGCCCTATGTAGACATGAAGTGGGGAGTAATCTTTTTCTTCACCAATGAGGAGAGTCTTATGAATATGTCCAAACTTGAACTCTTGGTTACCACATTTCACAATGTAATTATTGTAGATTTTATACCATTTTTTTTTTGCAGAAGTTAGGTGAAATTTTTTTAAAAAGTGCCAGTATTATTTAAAATATCATTTATTACTAAAGTGTAGCACTGGTAAATGAACTGTTCAGTTTAACTGATGCAGGAAGGTGCAAGTCTTGCCAAATCATGTGACTTACTTGTAGTAGCCTCCCCTGCCCACCCACTCCCCTTGCCCCTATGGCTCTTCCTTGGGTTGAGTGACAACACCATAAGTACTGAAGAGCTCTAAACTAGGCAAGTCATCCTTCAAAGATATACTGCCAATGTGCATGCTCTGAGAATATGCTGACAGTGCATGTAGGCTGAAAGTTCTAGGCTGGAGGCTCACCATACATGAGAGATAAGTGCATATCCCTATGCCACTGGTGAAAATACTGCTGCTCTGTTTACCTTTTAAGCAGTGTGAGGAATGGGCTTATACCATGCAACAATTATGTGATGAAAAGCTATAAAACTAATTTTTAGACTAAAAAAAAAAACCAGGGTGTGATATTTATGCAGCAGCGACCATTATTCAGTGAAATACAGTACATTCTTTTATGTCTTTTTGTTTTGGGGTTAGAAACTTTAACTCCAAAAGATTTTATGTCAGTTCAGAACAATGTAGTCCAGGAGGGTGTGTGTGTGTGTGTGTGTGTGTGTGTGTGTGTGTGTGTGTGTGTGTGCATGTGTTCAAGAATTTGGTCTTTGCCTTTTCTTTTTTCTCCCCCATCTCTGATTTCATCCATATAGAAACCCCTCAATGAGGGAACTTCTTCTACCGATGTAAATTGCTATTTTAGGTATAATTTTTAGCATTAAGAGTTGCCTCGAGCAATGAGAGATTAAGTTTCTTGCTCAGAATCATACAGCTAGAATGTGTCAGAGGTTAGAATTGAATCCAGGTCTTCCTGAGTCTGAAACTGGCCTTTTCTGTATTATACATGAAATGAATAGAAAGCAAGCCTCAGAGCCGGAAAACCCTAGTTTCAAGTCCTACCTCTTACACATCCTGGCTGTGCGACTTTGGGCAAATCACAACCTCTGAATGCTCTTGGAAACCCTGAGAGTAAAATCTGCAAAGAAGGTGCCAGCCTCACCTTAGCAGTTTCTCTACCTGGGAGTTTCTTATACCAATGAAATACCCCATCCCTATTCCCCATATTTATACAATAAACTTAAGTGAGGGAAACAGATTTCCCTTAACAAGAGCAGAACCTTGCCTTTCCCTTCCAGTGTTTCTGTTGCCTTCTGAAGACTCATTGGAGCATCTGGGGCATTTTTCTAGCTAGTCACTCTCTGGTTGTGGGAGGGCGTGGGGGTCTGAAAGGCATGGAAAGGACAAATGTTTGTTTTGAGCTAAAAAGTTTCCCCCTCCCCCCAAATCCCAAATTGCTTTTTGTCTCTCAAGGATATTTAGGGAAATACTTGAGACATGGAAATAACCAGAAGGCTATTGCAGTAACAGAAGTATGAGGTGATAAATGCCTGCACCAGGGTGCTGACTGCATCAGAGAATAGAAAGGCAAGGTGTGCTAGATGTTACAAAGGTTGAATCAGAAGGTCTTGGCACTAGATAGGAAATAGAAGATGACAGAGAGTGAAAAGTCATGGTTGGTACCTAAATTGTGAGCCTGAGTGATTGCAGGAATGGTGGTGTCTTCAACAGTAACAGAGAAGTTAGGAAAGGTTTGGGGGAAACATCAATTTTGGACATGTTGAGTTTAAGATATCTACAGGACATCTAGTCCATGATATCCAATAGGCAACTAGAGATGTGAGTCTGGAGGGGAGGGGGAGATTAGGGCTGGACAAATAGATCTGAGGAACAGCTGAACTCATAAGAAGACAAAGTAAAATAATACCTAGAAAGAAGAGGGTTCAAGAGAGCTTTAGGAGAAACCCAAGATGAATGGGTGCCACTTAGATGAAGCTCCAGCAAAGGAGACTGAGAAGGAGCTGTCTGACAGATGGAAGAATCAAGAAAGAGTACTGTCACAAAAACCTAGCGAGAGGAGAGTGATTGTCTAAAGCTGCAAAGAGGTCAAGAAGCGTGAGGCTGGAAAAAAGGCCATTGAATTTGGAGAGCAAAAGAGATCCAGGGTAACTTTGGAGAGAGAACATTCTTGTGCTGCTTTTGAATGGGGGAGATAATGTAGAATAAGGCCTTTCTGGAGACCCTTCAGGCCTTTCAAAGCCCTGCAGTTGTTCCTATGTCTACCACCACCACCACCAGTATCATGCCCCAACACATCTCCTCTGCAATGGTGCGGAGACCTACTGCCAGTGTGAATTCCAACTGGTTCTCAAGGTTCCATGTTCCTCTGCTGCCTGGGGATAGGTGGCCCAGAAGGAGGGGAAATAGCTACTCACCAGGCTGTTTTATGAATCATATTGACTGCACTTGGGGTGGGTCTATAGGTCTGGGGGTCACTTCACCCTTATTCACTATCATCTTCAAAATGGGAAATTTCTATATGAATGCAGCTATGCTATGTGTGGCACAGAAGGATATTTACTCAGGTGTCATTAATAACTGTTCACAGCTTTGCTTATGGACAATCCAAAGTAAGTGGCTCCATTTATCATTCTTCAGAACAAGAATAAGGAACATTACCCAATGTGGGGGTTGTTAAGTTTTTTTCATGTCTTGGATTTGCTTGGCAGTCTGGTGAAGACCATGGACCCTTTCTCAGAGTAATGTTTTTAAATGCATAAAATAAATTACATAGGATTACAAGGAAACCAATTCTATCAAAACATGATTATTAAAATAATTTATAAAATAAATTTACAGTTCCCAGGCTAGGAGCCTCTTGTCCTATTGGAATATGAGAACACCCTCTCTCCCCCAAAATACCATTACTAAGTATATTGCAGAGGAAAAATGGCAGGAAACACACCTTTTGTGGTTGTCTGCATTTAATTTGATCAGAGTCTGAGACCTACCATATCTTACTTTTGATAGATAAAACTCATAGTACAGGTCTGGAGGATCTGAAGCAGGAATCTGAAGAAATGTTTTCAAAATGTTATTAAAAGCTCAGGAAATTTTGGTTATAATAAGCATTTGTAGTGTGCTTTAAGATATGTTAAACATTTCACAAATATTATCTCCTTTTATCTTCACAAGAACACTGGAAGATTGGTGCTCTCACTATCTGGATTTTACAGATGAGGTAACTGAGACAGTTATGTGACTTATCCAAGGTCACACAGCTAATAAGTGTCTGATGCCAAGCTTGAAACAGGTATATCTGACTCCACATCTTTCAATTTCTTCTATTATATCACCCAGCTGCCTCTAATTATTAACTTCCTGGTTATGCAGTAAATTGTGGTGACAAAGCTCATATTTAATATGATACTCTGCTGTGACATCTCCTCATTGGATGGAAGTGACCTTGGATTCTTGAGGGATGTGTTAGGAGAGTATAAGCTCTGGACATTTCTGTTAAGATAGAAAATATTAGAGTACTATTCTGGTACTAGACAATCTACTTTGCAAGGATCAGCAAGGTTGAATATGGAGACACTCATCACTCAGAGGCTGACCATGTGATGATGAATTCTTTGGCCACAGTAACAAGGAAAAACACGGAATATTTTCTGTCCTTCGCTGTCCTTTGAGAAAAGAGAGGCAGATGGTGTAAAGAATCACACAGTTTTTAGATTGCCTCTAAATTTCAATTTAACTGTTGGTACCATAAGTATAAGATCTTTGTCCAATGACCAGTGAGTGTCTGTTTCATAAAAGGAACTGAATCATATCCATCCTGACATTCTCTCTATAAACAAAACCAGAAGGCAGAAGGAAGCTGGGGTCAAGTAGAAGGAAGGCATATTGGTTCTCCTTAGAGAGCCAAATGAAAAAGTTGGCAGAGCTAGCTTTATTGTGTGTCCAAAGAAAATAAAGTATGTGGGATATTTGGACCATTTTGAATTGAGGTGCTTATGAGAACTAGGCATAAAAATGCCTCCAGCACAACGACTGCAGCTTGTGTATTAGGATCTCTATAAAGCGTGAAGGAGTAGAGGCTGGATAGGGGGATAGAGACTGGACTGGTGATTTAAAAAAAATTTTTTTTTTGGTTTACAGAAATCCCAGATGAGGAATCTCCCTCTACCCATGCAGACCAATATCTTCTCTCCTTGCCCCAAGGTCATATGGCCAGTATGTGTCAGAAGTGGGATTTGAATCAGGTGTTCTTAACTCCAAGGCCAGCTTTAGAGACACGAAATCAGCAAATATTTTGCAATGTAGTGACTCCAATTCAAAGCTAGGACTAAGCTAGCATGAGGAAAAATGGGGTAGAAAGTACGGTTAAAAAAATAAAAAGGAACAGGAGAGGCCAAAGACTTGGAGACAACACAGAAGCCCTAATACCGATGGTGATGAGGATGGTGTTTTAAGACTTCAAAGCACTTTATAAATTTTATCTCATTTGATGTCACAGCCATCCTAGCGGGGAGGTGCCTGCCCATTTTATAGATAAGGTCATTGATGTGGGGCTGATTGAAAATCTGACTCCCCATTTCAAAATATTACTAAAAACTCTAGATAATAGCAATAACAGTAGCCAGCATTTACACGGTGCTTTAAGATTTGTCCAGCACTTTACAAACATTATCTCCTTTAATTTTCACAATGATATGGGAGGTAGGGTCCACTCTGGCCAGCCTCTGAGTGATGAGTCTTTCCGTAGTCAGCCAGGCTGATCCTAAGCTAACATTACATTGTTACCTAATAGTTTCTATCTTAACAGAGCTTTCCAGAACTTATACTCTCCTAGCACAATCCTCTTCAAGGTCAATTCCATCCAATGATGAGATGTCAGAGTGCCATGTTAAGCACAAGCTATTTATTACCAAAATCTATTGCATAATCAGGCAGCTGAATGAAACTGTGAGACACAGAGTCAGAAATACCTGAGTTCCAATTTGGCATCAGATACTTAATAGCTACGTGATTCTGGATAAGTCACTTAACCTTTGTTTGTCTCAGTTCCTTCATCTGTGAAATGGGATAATGGTTCTGGGACACGTTCTTATGGCTTACTCTTGACCTCCAAATTATTTTCTTTTACCTCAGATGCAAGAGAACAAGGACTGAATCCCTAGGCTGGGCTCCATGGTCACAGAAGGAAGAAAACCCCAAGACATGTCCCCCTTCAAACCCCTTCCCCATCTCCCCTACAACACTGTCTCTCATTCGCATCTATGAGCAAAGGATTCACTGAGATCCTCTAAGAACACAGCTGAAAAAAATGAGGTAGAGAACACTTATGATTTCTTTAAATGTCAAATTGAATGGCTTTTTAAAAAAAATCTCCATCTTTGTTTGACCTCTGTGGATTTCACATCATTGATCATTTTTTCCTCCTGGATCTTCTCTGGGTTTTTATAACACTGCTCTCCTTGTTTTCCTCCAAACTGTCTGAAGAGTCTCCGTTACTATTTCATAATGCAAATTCCATCTCTGACTGTGTAGTATACCCAAGACTTCTTCCTAACCTCTCTTTACTCTCCTATGATTTCATCAACTCCTTTGGGTTTAATTACTCTGTCTGTGTAGATGTTTTCTAAATTTATATATCTAGCTCTTGATTCCTGAGCACCAGTCCTGTATCTCCAATTGCCTATTCAACTTTTTTCAAACTAAATAGCCCATAGGCATATCAAACAAAGGAACACAGAGTAAAGAAGGTCATTAATAAATGTCTGCCTGCAAAAAATAAGGGATTGATCACATGAATAGCAAGAGTTCACCAGTAGGCTGCCAGTGCATTCCATTCATCTCCTCTTAATTTCAGGAGAAAATAAAGAAGGTTCCCACCATATTGGATGGACTGCCTATACAAAGAGATGGAAGTAGAAGATGGAATGTCCTATATGAGAGACATCCAGGAGGCCAAATTTACTGTGTTAAGCATCACCCCATGGGAAATTTATAGGAGGCTATAACAGCCTCATGGATGAGTAGTTAAGGAAGGGTGGTGATCTGCATTTTTGGAACACCCACGTTGAGGTCACCCAAGCATTTGTGTAATTGAGAAACATGGTGAGTAAAAAACCGAAGCAAAGAATTTACTGTTGCCATAAAATGGGTCATGTCTTTATAGAACAAAGCTCCATAAACTTACTCATCTGCGTAGCACTTGCCTTTGCTTTCCTGAAATGATCAATTTCCCAAAATGCCACCATTCATAATTCATCCTTTTGTGTTTGAGATTATAATTTTTTGGCTAAAAATGTGACTTTATAACAAAGCAACCCCAAGGTATACTGTAGCTTGGGTTGACCTTGGAGGGAGGAAGACCTGAGTTCATCTTCTGCCATAGAGACTCACTAGCTGGATAAGAAACTTAACCTCTGAGTGCCCTCAGGGCAAGTCTCTAAGATTTCAACTTAAAGGTCCACTGCTTATGTGCATTAATGAAGGGGATTTCTCTAGTGGGACTTACTCATGATAGAGCAGTAAGAGGATATGTTTGTTATAACAGTATTAAAACACAGGATAAATTTTAGGTCTAATAGTAGGTTACCAGAAAACTGCGGCCACATTTAGATTGCTGTCATTAGCATTTCAGGAGGAGCTATTTATTTAAATCAATCCCTTAATGTTGGAAGATAAATCAGAACTTGCATTCTCATAAACTGAGGATTTTGTGATGGAAAGGACAGAAAACACTAGCATTAATTTCATTAATGCCCACTTGAATTTTCTTTCTTAAAAAAAATTCTTAATGACCTGCCTTCTGATTCTAATATAACTCTTTCTTATTTACAAAAAAAGGACAGTAAAATGAACTGGGGAAGACAACAGCAAACCACTCCAATCATTTTGGTAAGAAAACCCCCAATGGGGTCATGGAGAGTCAGACACAACTAATCGACAAAGCAATGAAACGGTGAGGTCAGACACTGGCACATTTATCCCCACGCCTGTGCAGAGAAGGGGGAGAGATACTTTACTTTCAGGCCTCCAGATGTGGGATTGGCGACTGTATAGACCAGAGCTCTGCTCTCTTTTGGTATTTCCCATTAGGTACTGGGATCATTATGTGTAACGTTTTCCTAACTCTGTCTACGTCACTCTGCTCACCCGTGGCCTCTGACTTCTTCATTCTCATTGATTCTTGTGGGACCATCATATTCCTTATATTCATTTATTTGATTAGATTCCATCAGCATTTATTAAACGCCTATGTCCCAAGCACTATGCTAGGAACATCAGATATAAGGACAAAAATGAAAACTGCCCTCAAGGAACTTATCCTCTACCTAGGACATCAAATACGTGCACAGATATCAATACAAAACATATGAAGAAAAAATACAAAGCTTTTTTGGAGGTGGGATTGGGGGAGGGAATCACTAATGAGTGATAGGTAAGAGGAGTCAAGAAAAGCTTCATGTACAAGATGATCTTTGAGAGGAGTCTTAAATGGAAGAAGGGATTCCAAGAACTTGGGATGAGGAAGGTGGACATTCTACTTATGGGAACAGTCTGGACAGAAAACATGGGAGGCAGGAGATGGAATCCTATGTAAGGGGCTATGCAAAGACGTGAGTGCACATGAGGGGCAAAAATGGGAAGTAATTGATGAGACTTTAATCATGAAGCGGAGGGATTTGATCCTTCAGGCAACAGGGTGCCACGCAAGCTTCTTGATGAGAGAAAATGATGTGATCAGACCTGTGCCTTGGAAAGATTGTGCAGAGGAGATGTGAGGATACACACACACACACACCCACACACATACATATACGTATATATGTGTATAGATCTCTATCTCTGTATCTATCAATATATAACTATGTAGATGCACAGATATATACATATATATATATATATATATATATGTGTGTGTGTGTGTGTGTGTGTGTATATATACCCACACATATACATATAGAGATGTGTGTATATATATATATATATATATATATCTGCATATATATACACATAGGTATACTCTATGTATACATATGCTAGATAGGTATGGTATATATGTGTACATATATTATATATTATGTCAAATCTATATCCATATCATTTGCTTGTGTCCAAAAATAATTCATGGTATGTTTACTCTTTCTACAGAGAAGATCCTCATCTACCTGTGTCTTTATGGTTTCATTAAATATAAATGTATGTATAGATATATTATTTGTGTTTTGGTACTATTGCCACAAAGTTTCCAAACTGTGAATCCCCTTTGTTGAACTAAACCACTGCAAGCCCTAGATCAGGGAAAGAGGTAGAGGATCAAGTTGTAAAAAATTATTTTATAGCAACTTTTTCTGTAGGGGTCAAAAACTTGAAACAAGGGGCAGGGGTGGAGAGTTGGAGAGTGGCTAAAAAATGTGGCATACGTAAGTAATGGCATATGTTTGTGTCCTAAGAAATGATGATATGGTCAGTCTGAAAGGAAATTGGAAAGAACTCTGTGGATTGATGCAGAGTGAAGTGAATAGAACTAGGGGTACAATTTGCATAATGACAATAACATCAAAGAGAAAAAACAGCTCTGAGAGACTTTAGAACTCTTAGTGCAACAATAAACCATGAGTCAGAGAAACTAGGATGAAACATATCACCCACATCCTGCTAGAAATGGACTTAAAATCCAGAATGACACATGCATATTTGGATAAGTGTAGAAGTTTGTTTTGTGGGATTCTGCATACTCATTGTGATGCCTTTTTTTTAATTGTTTTATAGGGAAGCGTGGGGAGTAGGAGGAAGAGATAATAAATGCCTGTAATTTTTTTAATATATGTGTTTTGTATTGTCACACCATTTCCTGTATCATACTATCCTGTTCCAAGATTTTTTTCTTCCATATATAGCTCAAATGCTTTGTTATACTTTTCTAGTCTTTAACCATACATATTCTGTCAGTACTGGTCTTTAACCTTCCCTATGGCCTTGAGTGCTGTGTGTGGGATAAGTGTGACAGAAGCTAACCTTTAGCAAGACAGAATTCTATGCCCCTAATTCTAGACTCTACCTCTCTTGTATGTGGAGGTTCTGGGCTCATGCTAGAGCTTCTGTTGAGCACAGAAGGAGGCATATAGGTCACTGCTATAGTTAGTGACCTAGTCCAGAGCACTTGCTAAGGGCCAGAGAGGTAGAGATTGTCCCCCAGTGCAGCCGGGAGGAACCCACAGATGGATCCTGCAGTTATATTTGCTATTGTTTTATCGAAACTCCAGGAGTAGAATATGTAGCAGAATTGAATGCTTCCAGGAAAGCTCCTCCAAATGTGCGAAATTTGTCATTTTGTCTACAGCTCCATTAAAAGCTTTGTAGTGTTAAAGCTCCAGGCAGAAATAGCCTTTCTGTAAATGCCAGGAAAATCACTGGGCATAGCAGCACTGAGCAGAGTTTGGAGAAGCGGCTAGGCCAGCTTAAGAGCCAGAATGATTTTTTTCACACCTGAAACTTACTGTAGTTCACTCTGGACTTGATTGAATATTTCAATGTCAATGAGATGACTTGTCCTAGGGTTTCTTCATAGTACATTTTCTTAAGCAAGTTGATTTTTTTTTGTATCCCCAAGGAGAAAGTCTTCAGGGTCTGCTATTTATAATTAAAGAATGTCAGAAACAATAATTTTTTAAAAGGACTGTCAGTTGGGAGTCAGATACAGGATTCAACCAGCCCAGGTCACTGTCTCTGACAGCAGGTCCAAGAGAAGCTTTGTAGAAGTAATTTTCTTTTGTAACCTTGTCCTCAGAGGATAGGGAAAGAGTTGTAGTAGCCTTCCTTTTGTAGCCTAATGTGAAACTGGAAAGTATGAACTTATCAAAATCTTGGGCAACAGAAAAGCCATGTGGTATGGTTTACAGAAAGAAAGGACTCTAGAGCAGAAAGCTCAGAATTCAGATTCTTCCTCTGATACATACTGACAGAAACTTTTTGGTAAATATCATAACCTCTAAGTGCTTGGCACTCTAACTAGACAACTTTCTAAGATTATATATTTCAGAGAAGATGCTGACCTACAATGGCAGAAGACAGCTCTTCATCTGGAAGCTATTACTGAAGTCACAGGGCCAACCTAGCCCCTATCCCTGTATGAGCAGTTGACCCTTGCATTATAATGGATGCAGACCAACAATATTGTTGCTCCGTTGTTAAAATGGTATAAAATATATCAAGGTCAAGAATACCCAACAGGAATGTGTGAGAGGTAATAGAAAGACTTCCAGAATATACTAACTGGTATTCATAAAAAACATTTTAAAAGGTAACAGATAAAAGTCCTTTATTGCATTGGTCACAGGATGAGAAGGATAAAAAACCAACAGACCGTTGCGTTGAAGGAAGTGCCCACACTGATGAAATCAATTCAGCATTTAGATCATACCTATTGGAGAATTCAGAGTAGTTCGGCCAGGGCAATGAGATTTTCTACAAACATCTCACTTACTGATCTTGTCAATTCCTATGAATTTGATGATCATCTCAATGCAAATGATTCTGAGATTATTTATCCAGCCCTTACCTCTCACATGACCTTTAATTCTCTAAATGCCTATTAGTCATTTTGAACTGAAGTCCCATGGACATCTTCATAGCACTGTATCCAAAATGGAATTAATCTTTATCCCTAAAGCCTCCTTTTCCAAACTTTCCTATTAGTGTGCATATACCACCATTCCTCCATTCAACCAGACTCACAATTAAGTATTAATCTTTAACCCCTCATTTCTTCACCCTTCCTCCCATATGCAATCTGTTGCCAATTCTTGTTGATTCTATCTCCATAACATCTCTCCTAATACTTGCCCTTCCCTCTTCGGATCTTGCCACCACACCGATAAAGGCCCTCATCACCTCATTCATGGACTATTGCAAGAGTCTGGTTGGTTTTACATCTTTTTTTTCTTATATATTTCCCTTCTCCAGACTATCTTCAGCTGCTAAAGTTTTGTTTCTAAAGCATAAGTCTCATCATATCACTGGTCCTTCACCCAATAAACACAAGTTGCTCCCTATTGCTTCCAGAATCAAATGTAAAATGCTCTGTTGGGCTTTTAAAGACCTTTACAATCTGGCCCCTTCCTACCTTTCCAGGATTCTTATTTTACTATCTTCACCATATTCTGTGATACAATGATACTGCCCTCCTTACTTATGGAAGTATCTCCCGTAATATATTCCATTTCCACCAGCCTTCTGCCACTCCCATACCTGGAATTCTCTCCCTCCACACTTGCACTTTCTGGCTTCCTTCAAACTTCAGTTCAAATTCTAGCTTCTGCAAGAGTCCTTTCCAGATCTTTCTTAATGTTAGTGCCTTGCCTCTGAGATAAATTCCAATTTTGCTGTTGTTTAGTCATTCCAGTTGTGTCCAAACTCTTTGTGATCCAATTTGGGGTTGTCTTGGCAAAAAGTGGTTTGCCATTTCCTTCTCCAGCTCATTTTACAGAGAAGGAAACTGAGGCCAACAGGATTAAGTGACTTGCCCAGGGTCGCACAACTAGTAAGTGTCAGAGGTCAGATGTGAACTCAGGGAGATGAGTCTTCCTCACTGTAGGCCCAGCACTCTGTCCACTGACTGTACCCCCCAACTGCCCATATGACCTATTGGTATCCCATTTCCATTTGAGTTTGACCCTCCTGGATAGGGTTGAATTGGAGAGGGAAGAGATTAGAGGAAGGGAGACCAACTAGAAGCTGTTACAGTAGATTTGGTGAGAGATGATGGACTCTTGAAGTTGACTCTATGATGAAAGGGAAGTATGAAAGTAAATACGGCTAAAGCATTTATTTACTTGAAATTATAGGATTACAGTAAGAGGATTTTCAAAAACTATATCCTTCCAGTGATAGGTGTGCGTTATTGGAGGATGTGAATCATTGAAAGATAAGCAAGGTATGGATGAGCGTTCACTGAGGTTAGTCACTGTCCATCTTTTCAGCTCTGCCAGTGATGTGAGGGCTAACAATATTCCATAGACTAAAAATAGGAGTTTGGTGAAATCTTAGAGAAGGCATGAGTTCACGGGCTTTGAACAGGAAGATAAAGTCATCCTGCTGGGAACAGTAGGAGAAAATATTATAAGAGAGGCTAGTTTAAGAATAATGGAAATCTATAAAGGAATTATTTAGCTAGATGTCAGTATGGAGCACAGAGAAAAAAAGTCACATTTCATATAATAGGAAAAGCTTTAACTGTTGTTTTGTTTCAGGAAGGACCCCAACATGCCCAAGGGGGCCTGCTATCACGGAATGGCAACTTTTGAGGGGTTAACAATCATTTTATTTGAGCATATGTATCATTCCTTTAACCAAGAACATATATCATTCACCTAGTTCTGGGGAGTCAGCACGTTAAACTTCAAACAAAATAAGAGAAATCAAAGATCAACAGACATGGTTTCCTCTGCCTGCATTCCACAGACCAGTCTAATTGTCTGATCATAGTTACCAGAGAGGGAAGCACTGACATCTGGGTCTCCAAAGCTGAGGTGCTCCTTAATAGCTTCCCAGAGTCCTCCTCTGGCTAAACAACCACTTGTAGTCAGTAAGCCCCAAATAAAACCCGCACCTCAGGGTCTTTATAATCTTTTTAGAGTCTCGAGGTGATCTGGTAGCAGCAGAACACCCACACAATTCTTAAGTTCTTCCTCCATACTGGTACTCCACCCAGGATAGTCACAAGAACTGCTTAGATCCTTTTGGGGAACATGGGTCACTGGAAGTTGGTTGTCTGCTAGTTGGGTGAAACTCCTTTTTC
>CM053770.1:128898310-128911427 GCA_028658325.1 Potorous gilbertii | reverse complement strand
CTTCCATCTGCTCCATTCTAATTTTTAAAGAACTATTTTCTTCAGTGAGCTTTTGAACCTCCTTTTCCATGTGGCCAATTATGCTTTTTAAAGCATTCTTCTCCTCATTGGCTTTTTGGACCTCTTTTGCCTTTTGGGTTAGTCTATTTTTAAAGCTGTTATTTTCTTCAGCATTTTTGAGTCTCCTTTAGCAAATTATTGACTTGCTTTTCATGATTTTTTGCAGCACTTTCATTTCACTTCCCAGTTTTTCCTCCACCTCTCTTACTTGATTGTCAAAATCCTTGCTGAGCTCTTCCATGGCCTGAGATGACTCTATATTTTTTTGGAGGTTTTGGGTATAGAAGACTTGACTTTTATGTCTTCCTCTGATGGTGTGCTTTGTTCTTCCTCATCTGAAAGGATGGAAGATAACCTGTTCACCAAGAAAGTGACCTTCTGTAGTCTTATATTTTTCCCTTTTTGGGTATTTCCACAGCCAGTTACTTGACTTTTGAATCCTTTGTAAAGTAGAGGATATACTGTAGGGACCTGAAAGTTCTCAGTTCCTCCAAGTGGCACAATCAAGGGAGAGAATTTTGCTCCTCTCCTGGACTGTGCTCTGTTCTGTGAGCAACCACAAGCATTCTTATGGGCCCAGGATCAGCGAGTAGGATTCCCTCTCCACAGTCACCACCAGCTCTACCACACCAGCACTGTTCCTCACACTTCGGCCATCACTCAGAACAGCTGCTCGATTCCCCCAGAGTCTTTAGACCAAAGGCTCCCAAAGTGGACACTGCTGCCTCAGTGACTGCCACAGCCCTGGGGTCAACACTAGGGCCAGACCAGCTCCCCTCTCACCCAGGTGAAAGACTACAGTAGTAAGTTTTAAATGTACATTGATTTCTGCACATTTAATCATATTTTTTGACTCATCTTTCATTGAAAGATCTCAAAGCCCTTTGTGTAAACAGTTGCTCAGATGACATAGAGAGGAAATTTATTTATTTTCCTCATTTTATAGCTGGGGAAATACAGAGAAGTGACAGTTTTTCCATAGCTGTACCCACAAAGCACAGGCAAGAATTAGAACTCAGAACCCCTAAACTAACATTCCATCCTTCTCCCCCTTGTTTACTTGATCCATTTGCTTGATATATGAAGGAGGATGGTGCAAGGGGATTGTTTCACAAGGCTCTCCCATGGGAAACATTTATGTTCTCATCCATTACATGTTTCTGCTCTAACATTTCAATATCATTGTCCCAGTTCCTGTACTTTTTTCCATCTGTCTCCCTTGGCATTTTGATGGCAGATACATAAGGATGCTTCTCTCTTCATGGATATTACCATCAGTCATTATACACTTATCCCACATCTACTCCAGTGTGTCATTTGGTTAGGAATTGCAGAGATGAGATTATTGATGCTTATTTTCCACTCTCCTTGCTTACTAGAAAAACATGGCCCCACAATTCATTTTTGTAAACTCAGGGTCATCTTTCACTACCCCTTCTTTCTTAGCCTGGACATCAAATTGGTGACTAAGAATCATCAATTCTGTCTCTGCAGTATCTCTCTCATCCATACTCCCTCTGTCACTCTCAGTGACATAGTTCTAAGTAAATGGAACAGAAAATTTTAAGAAAGCAACAGTATTAGATTCTTTTCTCTAATAACCACATATGTATATGATTGGCTTCCAAATTTATCTTTCATGGAAATTCAGACTTTAAATATGCTTTGGTAATAAGTTGTCAAAATTAGATTAAGGGTTTATTAAGGATTAATTAAATTTTACACATAAATTGTATAGCTAATGATGAAGAAAGTGAAATCATGTTTCCATTTTTAAGGTATTTGTCTGATAATATTAAAGAGCAGAAGAGCTCATTTTATACAGTTGTACCTTCATGGATTTTTATATCAGACATCGAAGTTAGGTCAGAATAGAAATAGTAAATGGAATATGTAAACTGAAATTCTCTGAGATTTCAAGATTGGAGAGCCAAATTTATTAAACTGCATTGTCTTGTTACTGGCAGAATTATCTAGGAACCTCTACATTTGGAACCGGAGAAGCAAAGCCCCGTTTAGAGCTGACCTGAAAATAAAACCTATAGTCCAAGAAAAGATATCTAGGGACCACATAACTACATGAGACATCTGGGACTTAAAATATGCTAATTAAATGGATATGGACAATGGGTTACTAGGATACAAGGAGATTTGATGTTAATTAATATTGGTGAAAACTTTTGATTTTGGTCTTTTGTTTCAAGATGTTTGTTTAGGTTTTCTTGGTTACCTTGGTGACATGTGAATCTTCCTTCTCAAAACTAGTCCATTGTGAGCCATCCAAGTAATTTGGTCTATGCCTGATTTAATGTAATTATGCAATTAGAAGAATTGTGAGAAAACTCTATTGCATGGTTTGAATCTTGCCCTGCATGACTGGGGAACTGCAACATCTATATGTGCTGTTTAGATGTTCTTAACCAAAGACCTATTTTATGCTGACCAGAGAAACTCAGATCCAAAGAGTGATACAGGAATTTTCTCACAATTGTCAACCCATATGTCCTCTAAGCGTTCCCACCTGGTCCTTCTGACTATTCTTACAGCTGTCAAACTTGTGAGTGTGGACTCCTAGATCATCTAAACAAAGGCCCTGCCCCTGAATAGATGGCAGAACTCTCTAGGAACCTCAAGGTTTGTCTAGCATAGACCCACAGGTAGCCAACATCTAGGTAAGGCAGCTGTCCCAAGGTTAAGGATGAGGGCTAAGTATACTATTCTAGTTTTATTTTTTCCCCCTTTTCCCTTTTGTTATGTGCCCAACCACCAAGGCCCCAACTGAAGCATATGTTGGCATTTTCTCCCTCTACATTCTTGGCCCCCTCTCTTTTCTGCTTACAAACGAACAATGACTGGACAAGACCTGTTCAACTCAACATGGTGTCCTGGCCCGATTGGCTTCTTGTGGCATCTTGGCTTACACCCGCCTTTCCTTTATTGGCCAGAATGATAGGGGTTCTTTCAGACCCCTTCCCTTTGATCAAAAGGGGGGAATATCAGGATATTAGGAAATATTCTTTTCCAGAGCTATGACTCAATAAGCAAGCTACACCCTGAGGTAGGCATAACAACAATCCTTTGCACTTACTTTCTGGAACTGGTGGTCCCTGAGCTGGGGCAAGCGCCAGCAGACCCAGACATGAACCCTGTTGTCACTAGACAATCTGGGCTCAGTGTGGCTGTTGTGCCTCTCTACTGTTGCTGCACTACACTGTTTGACTCTGTTTAGCCACAAATAAATAAATCAAAGTTCAACCATACTAAAGCAGGCTCCCATCTAGGGGCAGGGCCCCGGTACAAGTGTCTAATCTGTCTCCTTGCTTGCATTCCTCACTTTGAAATAAAATTTCTGTTTGATTCCTGACTCTCCCGTCTCTAGCCTGCTCTGTTTGGCTCTGGTCACCAACAGGTTAGAGACCTGTTCCATGTGGTTAACACCCTCTTACTCTCTCTTTTCTCTCTCTCCCCTCTCTTTTCTCTCTTTCTTTTTTCTCTCTTGTTCTCTCTGTGTCTCTCCCTCTCTCTTTTTCTCCCTCTCTCTTTCTCTCAGTCTCTGTCTCTCTCCTCTCTCTCTGTCTCTCTCTGTGTATCTCTCTCTGTGTCTGTCTCTGTCTTTCTCTCTCTCTCTGTCTTTCTCTCCCCTCACCCATAACCAACAGTGTTCGGTGGGGGCAGGAGAAAACCGTGTCCTTTTCTGATCCCATGTTTCTTCCACTGAAGAACATCAAGCTTAGCTCTTCCCATTTGGAAGACAAAGACAATACGTGGAGAGAGAATCAGCATCATGAGAGCAGGACTTGCATCATATCTATCTGTACCTTCAGTGTACAGAACAATACCTTGCTTATAATGGATGCTTAATCATCTATTTAATAGAAGATTTAAAATATTTAATAGAATTTAATTGAGGGACGTTGCATTCCCCCTTACAGACTTAAGGGGAATGGGCATAATGGAGGGACAGGGCTTAGTCACCAGGTTGGACAAGACAAAGACTGGCTTTAGTGTCACTGCTAGAGATTCTGATACTCTATAAACACAAAAGTCACTGGCATTTTAGGGCTGGATGGGACCTCAGAGATCACTTAGTCTAACAACATCACTTGATAAATGGAGAAAAGGAGATCCAGAGAGGAGAATGAGCTGACTTGAGCTGGTTGTAATATAACACATCACTAATTATCGGCCACTTGGGTGGAACAAAAACGAACAGTGACACTTCATCTTGCAAATGCTTTTCTAAGGATTCCCATTGGCAGAGGCAGGGCAACAAACAGGAAGAGCAGCTGTGGTTGTTAAGCCTGGTTGCCTGTGGGTGATGCCAGGCCCCTGCAGGTAACCATCCAACACTACATAGGATTGTGACTAAAAAAATAAAAACAAGTAATGAAAATTTCTGCATAGCAAATCAGTGACTGGACACATACTGTTTGCAGCAAATTTGATGTTTACCAGAGATAATAAAAAAGTTGGTAATTCAATATTAAGCTATATGAGCTCTGGCAGGGAAGGATTTGATGGGTTCATGATAAACCCCAGAGCCTAATTTGAGAAAGCAGATCTCTACACCTAAAATAGTAGATTGAGCTCTTGCCATTGAGTGAGTTGACAAGCCTGGGGAGAATATCATGTAAATTGGACAGGGTGGGGAATGTTTTGCACCAGATAATCCCCTCGAATTTCTATTTAGAACTAATGATGATATGATGTCATGTTGACACAGGTCTGCAGGCCTGAGTTGTGTGGGTGGTTACTTTGGGAAATCTCAGTCAACCTGAGGCTGCTGTCAGAGTCGTACCTCTTTCCTCCTACCAGAGCTAAACTTTTTCTCCAGGAAGAGGCTGGGGGTAGGGATGGGCACCATAAATGGGTTGGTGGTGCCATGAGACCTGCTTAAATTCCATGCGACAATTTTCTCCTCTTGCCTTTGAGACAAGACTGTTGGTCCTCAATTATTTATACTCTAAATTGGAGGAGGTAGTGCTGTCCTTAGAATTGGATAAATATGGGTTCAAATTCCACCTTAGACCCTTACTAGCTCTGTGACCCTGTCATTTAATTTCTGTTTGCCATAATTTCCTCATCTGTAATATGGGAATAATACTAGCATCCTTTTCTCAGGGTTGTTATGAAGATCATATGAAAAAATAATCATAAAGTGCTCAGCACAGTGTCTAGCACAAAGCATTCTATAAACGTTAGTTAGAAGAACAACTAAAAAAACTTAACCCCTCTGATCCTTATGTCCTCATCTATAGAATAGGGGGCTGTACTTGATGACTTCTAAGGTATCTCTCAACTCTGTGATCCCATGAAAGCAGCAGGAGCTAATGGAATGTACATTAGCCTTGAAGATGAAAGAGTCGCATCTGAGTCTGCTTCCACCTCTTCCAGGAGGTGTGATCCTGGGCAAGTCCCTTCCGCTTTCCAAACTTGAATTCTTTTATCTAAAAAATGAAGAACATACTACCACTTACCTCACCTCATCACCCCCACCCCCATCTCTCTCTCTCTCTTTTATCTCTTTGTCTCTTGATCTTTCTCTGCTTTTTTCCCTCTCATCTCTGTCTCTTTCTCTTTGTTCCTCTTTCTTTTTCTGGGTCTATGTCTCTTTCTCTCTCTCTTTTTGAGGGAGGAAGGCAAAGGAATTGAGGTTAAGTGACTTGCCCAAGGTCACACAGTAAGTGTCAAGTATCTGGATTTGAACTCAGGTCCTCTTTGACTCCAGGGCCAGTGCTCTATTTGCTGACCACCTGGCTTCCGCATCTCTCTCTCTCTTTCTCTCTCTCTCTCTCTCTCTCTCTCTCTCTCTCATCCATTTCTATATCTGTCTGTCTGTCTATCTATCTATCTATACTATAATACACTGGTATTATTATTGGAGAGATGAGACCAATCCACAATTCTATACAAATTATGTAGAATTTCAGAGCTGGCAGGGACCTCAGTTGCCTTCTAATCCAAATCATACCTATGAAAGCCTTCCTCCTCTGGACTAGTGGTTGTCCTGGGTTTGCTTGAAGATGTCCAAGAGGAGGAGCCTAAGAGTTCCTTGAAGGACCCTACATTGGTTGCTCTTGTTTAGTTACCTGTACCTAACTGATGATCCATCTCAGAGATGCTAGACACTCCAATATATGAAATACTGAACAAAGTAGCTGATTGCCACCAGTAACAATTGCTGACCATTTGCCACAAATAGGCAGGTAAGCATAAGAGCCTCTGGAGAGGCATCATCCTCCTTCACATCCCACAGATCACTGGTCCTGCTTCCAGGTCAGCCCTCACAGTCATCACCTGGGGAAGCAACTCCAATGGCAAAGGGGGTCAATCATCCCCACCAACTGTGAACCAGATTCCGCTTACAAGTGAGCAAGCCAGCTTAGCTGAATCAGCCAGGTATCCTGAGGGGGAGATGAGAAGCAACCTGTTCCAGGCAATTCAAACTACCACCACCATCTCCTACATAGTAAACAGAGTAAATAATTGTTGACTTGACTTGATAGTGACAAGACTCTCTGAACTTAGGTTGGCTTTCAGACAATAGACCACCCAGTCCATCACTGTGCTGGTATACTCAGAAATAGCTAATACAGCTTGCCTTCTCCTAGGAACTGCTTCCTTTAAGAGCTTGTGTCACCCCCTATGGCTCAAGGAGCAGGACTTTTAGTGGGATTCCTCTAACATATCCTTGACGTCCTTCATCTCTATATCTTTGCTCATGTTATTCCATTCATTTGTAATTCTCCCTCCCCCCACTTCTCATCATCATCTCCATCTTTTGAAATGTTGTCCACCCATTAAAACCCAGCTCAAAAGCACCTCCTCCTCTCCTAGTCCCCTCAAATCAGACATAGTCCTGTCCTCATGGAAATCCTCCAGAGAATCATTTTTAGCTCCTATGTTTTTAATGCTTTGTACTTTAATATATACTTCTTTAATCATTCTTTTTATAGTCTTTATTTACGCATGTCATAGATTTCCTTATTCTTGTATTTTCTCCCCTCAATTCCACTTCTTTTGAGACGGAAGTTAAGCATGGCCTTCTTCCTGAAAATGTTCATGAGGGTCTTTACTTCCCGAATCCCTCAAATACCAGCACCCTAACTCCCCAAACCTCCAGTATTTAACTTGTCTTGAAATCCTAGGACATAGTGTAGTACTTACTATATATGTATGTAATAGGTGAGGTGTTTACTGAATGCCTGGTGATTGCTAATAGCAAGTACTCTTTTTCCCTCAGTGCCACAATACTTTGCATATAAGGGCACTCATACAGTGTTTGATGAATGAATATTTGTGACAGTTATCTGATATTTTCCTTTATGACCATCATTCCCTGATGTTAGAATGCAAATCAAGCATACAATAGATGTCTAGGTAGTGATAAGAGGAGGTGAATTAAGAGAACACAGAGAATGAAGATGTGATTTGTTAGTGTCAGTATCCAGACAGCCATTCATACCAATGAAATCTAGCATTCCATCTAACAACATGAGACAGCAGAATGTAAGAGGACCAACCCACTGCTTTAAGAGAAACAGTTTTAATTGTGTGATAACTAACTTTGATAGACTTAACTCTTCTCAGCAGTGCAAAGATCTAAGATAAAAATGATGTGATAGAAAATGCTAGTCACATCCGGAAAAAGAACCATGGAGTCTGAATGCAGATTGAAGCATACTATTTGCTCTCTCTCTCCTTTTTTCTTTCTCATGGTTCCTCCCATTGGTTCTAATCTTCTTTACAACATGACTAGTGTGAAAATATGTTTAGTATGAATGTGTATGTAGAGCCTATATCAGATTGCACACCATCTTGGGGAGTGGGAGAGAATTTTAAATTCAAAATCTTATAGAAGTGAATGTTCAAAACTAAAAATGAATAAATAAATTACAATTTAAAAAAAGAATAACTGTTTTTGAAAGCGATTAAAGTGAGAAGAAAAAGAATAATTGCTTACAAAAGAGTCTCCTACATTCTCTTCAGTTTCTCTAAGCTGTCTCTTGCTTTATACTTTTTACATATTTCCCATAAGGTCAAGTGTAAATTGAATTACATTTTAAATGCATAAGGAGAGCTTGCTATAAAGTAAACTTTTTGTAAAGTCTCCATTTTCTAAATCAATTTTCATATATATTGATTGAATGCAGAGTACAACATGATTGCACAATATCATAGATGTTCCATCCTACCATAACTTGCCCTAGCAGAGAATAGTTTCTGATGTGTGATGGAAGGCAAATCAGTTTTGGGAAAGACCTTTTAGAGCATAGATTTGGGAGTATCAGCTCATTGTAGCTTTATATGTACACACACACACATATATATATATATATATATACACACACACACACATATATATATACATAGACTTACACATATATGTATATGTATATATAAAATCTCTCTATCTCTCTATCTACACAGATTTTTGGATAGGAGAAGAATTAGTGGCCAAACAAAGGGTACAGAGGATCAAGGAAGAGAAAAGCCACAATTTTGATCATATAAAATTGAAAGTTTTTGCACAAAGTAAAAATCAGAAGGGAAACAGATACGTACCTGGGGAAAAAATCTTTGCAGCAAGTTTCTCTAATAAAGATCTTTTCCCTAAGATATATAGAAAATGAATTCAAATTTACAAGAATATGAGCTTTTATTCTGCAGTCAACAAATGGTCAAAGGATATGAACAGGCAGTTTTCAAATGAAGAAATCTAAGCTATTATTAGTCATGTAAAAAAATGTTCCAAATAACTAATATGCAGAGAAATGCAAATTAAAGCGACTCTGGTTCTATCTCACACCCATCAGATTGGCAAAATTGACAAAAAAAGAAAAGACAAATGCTAGAGAAATATAGTTGGGATTTCAGAACTGTTGTTCATGAGCTCTCACCAGTGTGCTTCCCAGTCAGATAGATTTCAGTTAACTTTTAAAAGTGGTATTTACTAAGCAGGTATAGCAAGGGCAGTTGTTACATAAATATCTTCTCTACCCCTCAAACCAGGAACAAACTGTCCCTTTGCACAGAAAGTTCTAATTACAGTACATAAGGATGGCGAAGTTGGTTGGTTGTCATCCTTCCTTGTCAAAGAGGTCAAAATGACATCACTATGTTAAAATTAAGGTACGGTGTGTCCAACTATGGCTGATCAGACCAGTATAAGCTTCGAATATTCTAACACAGGTCAGCCACAAATAATTCATGTGAACATTTGGGGTGAATTCTCTAAATTTGTACATCTCATGTTTCTTTTGAGCTACTTCAATTCTGCTTTGCTCATAGAGCACAGCACCTTTTCTGATGAAGGGATCATGCTGGGTGGTCCTGTGCCAGTGTCTCTGATGTCATGCAATCAGTGCTAAAGTTTTTAAGAGAAACCTTAAGAGAGAACTTATATCATTTTTTTCTGACCCCCTTGTGAGCCCTTGTCTTGTGTAAGTTCTCCATAAAATAGTCTTTTAGGCAAGCATGCATTTGACATTTAAACAACATGGCCAGTCATTAGAGTCATGCTCTCTGCAGGAGAGTTTGAATGCTTGGCAGTTTAGTTCAAGTAAGGAATTCATTGTCTGGTACTTTATCCTGCCAGGTGATCTTCAGAATCTTCCTAAGACAGTTCAAATGGAAGTGATTCAGTTCCTTGGCTTGGCACTGTCCAGGTTTCACAGGCATACAACAATGAGGTTAGCACAATGACTCAGGTTGGTAGTCAGTCCTTTATCTCACTCTTTCCTTCAGAGCCTCCCAAACACTGAGCTAGCTCTGGCAATGCATGCATCTATCTCATTGTCAATGTGTACATCCCTGGAGAGTATACTGCCAAAGTAAGTAAACTTATTCACAGTTTTCAAAACTTCTCCATTTGCTGTACCTATTGGTTCCATATATGGATGGTGTGGTGCTGACAGGTAGAGCACCTGTGCTTTCTTGGTATTAATTGTTAGTCCAGAATTAGCATAAGGAACAGAGAACTGATCCTCATTTATTGCATCTCAGCTTCAGAGGCTGCATGGAGTGCATAATTACCTGTTAACCAAATATCATGCACCAACTCTCCCTCCACTTTAGTCTTGGCTTGTTGTCTTTTGAAGTTCAATAAATTACCATCAGTGAAGTAGCTGAACTTGATGCTGTATTCATCTTCATTGAAGGTATTTGACAACATGTTGAAAACATTATGCTAAAAAGCTTGGAAGGAAGCACACAGTCTTGTTTCACTACATTGGTGACTGGGAAAAGTGTGAGAGAATCATCCATTATCCAGAACCTGGGTAAGCAGGCCATCATGAAATTGATGTACAATACTGATGAACTTCTTTGGACAACCAGATTTTGATCTAATTTTCCATAAGCTCTCATGATTGAACACTATGAAAGGCCTTGGTCAGATTGAAAATAATGGAGTATACAGACCTCTTTTCTTCCCTTGGCATTTGTTCTGGAGTTGCTGTGTAGCAAACACCATATTGACCATTCCTCAACCCTTTCTGAAGCCACACTGGCTATCATCAGGTATATAACCATCTTCCAGGAGAAGGATCAACCTGTTAAGGACTCTGGCAAGGATCTTGCAGCAATGACTAAGAGAGAGACACACACCTCCCTGTGATTGTCATAAGACAATCTATTTTCTTTACCTCTAGAGAGATGGCCAAAAGGTGTCATCTTGGTGATTGTTGACCTGGGTGATTATCAATAGTAACTGTTGCTGTTTCACTCCCAACCTTATGTCTTTTTTTTGCCTCAGTAAAGGAACCGTGCCCTGGCTACTTCTTAAACAGGCCTATTCAATGAATGGACAGTTATCTCACCCTAAGTGAATACCTGCACAGACCTTGGCTTAAAGGGCCAACATCTATCTCCCAGTGCATCCTGGGTCATCTCCAGTCATCCTGATAAATATCTGGTCACTGGATTCAGATGACTCTGGAGGAGAAGTGAGGCTGGCCTCGCACAGCCTTCCCTCTCTCAAAACAAAGTCAAGTGCTAGTCATGTCATTTCTCTGATGGCATGGTCTTCTTTGGCAATGAAGGATGAACACAACAACAACAATGGAGGTGTCCTCAGCTCCTGGGGGATACCCTCCTCTTGCCATATAACCCAGAAAATTTCAGTGAGTTTTTGTATGAACAGTGGACCCCCCCCTTAAACTTGTTTAGAATAGAATCAACACCAGGTGCTTAGCTTCAGGTGAGGAACCTAATGGCATTCAATACCTCTTCAGTTAGAAATTTGTCTAGAGAGGGTTTGACCTGTGTAGAGAACTTTAGTTAATGGAAGTCTTTTCATTAAATTCATGGTGGGCATTGTTATCTGGTGGAAGGAGATCACTGTACTTAAAGCTGCTTCCTCCCTCAGGTGGCTCTTTCTACAGGTTTCTTTTGTCTCCTTATATGCTTTGTCTCTGGTCCATTTTCCCTGATACCATACTCATTGATGGGAAAAGCAGAGAAAATGGAAAGAGAAAGGGAGATTCTCTCTCTCTTCTCTTAAAGAGGGAGTCTCCTCAGAGACTTGTTTTGAAGCAAGGTGATACAGTAGATGGATCCTGAAGTCAGGAAGACCTAAGTTCAAATCTAGCCTCAGATACTTACCAGGCTTTAGGCAAATCACTTGCCCTCTGACTTAAGTGTCCTTATCTGTAAAAATGGGGATGACAATTGCGCCTACTTCACAGGGCTATTGTGAAGATAAAATGAAACAGCATTTGCAATGTGCTTGGCAAACCATAAAGTGCTATGTAAATGTTAATTTTGGCTATGGCTATCATAAACTCCCAGTTGTGAGCAATGGAGATTTCTACATGGGAACATGTACACTGCTGTATCTCTAATTCAATACCTTGTGAGATCTGGGATGTAAGGGACCATAGAATTTATATCAGAAAGGGGCATCATCTAATGTTGTACATTTCTGAAATTATACACTGATTTTTAAAATTATAAAACCATTAATTATTTATTTAACTCTTGCCCTACTATTTATTTATTTGGTTTTAGGCATCAATTTTATTAATTATCAATTTGTTTTATTTAAATGTTGCTGAATTAATTAAACTATTTTTAAAATTATAAATTTCTTCATTCACAAATAAAGAAATGAGATCTACATATGTAAAATTATTTAGACAACATCATGAATGTAATAAGTAATAGAGATGAAATTCAAATCCATATTCTCACCCTAAATCCATGACTAGAATTTTCCCAAATCACTGAATTCAGCTTTATTCAGTAAGGATTTGCCAAATCCAGGAGCTATCCATTTTGGAGGAAATTATTTATATTTTATTTGTTCCCAATTACTTGTAAAAATATTTTTAAACATTCATTTCTTAAAACTTTGAGTTCCAAATTCTCTCTCTCCCCCTTCACTGAGAAAGCAAGCAATTTGACATAGGTTATATATGTGCAGTCATGAAAAACCTATTTCCATATTAATCATGTTGTGAAAACACAGACCCCTCCAAAAATAACCCCAAGAAAAAATAGTTTAAAAAAGGATGCTTCAATCTGCATTCAGATTCTACCAGATCTGTCTCTGGAGATGGATAACATTTTTCATCACAAGTCCTTAAGAGTTATCTTGGATCATTGCATTGCTGAAAATAGCTGTCATTGTCAGCTGATCATCATATAATATTGCTATTACTGTGTACACTGTTCTCCTGGTTCTGCTCACTTCACTTTGCATCAGTTCACATAAGTCTTTCCAGGTTTTTATGAGAGTATTTAACTTATCATTTCCACATGTATGTATTATGTATGTATGCAGTATTCCATTACATATACCACAACTTGTTCATCCATTTTCCAACTAATAGGCATCTTGATTTCCAGTTCTTTGCCACCATACAAAGAACTGCTGTAAATATTTTTGTGCATTTTGTACATATTTTGAATATAGACCTAGCAAGGGTATCTCTAGGTCAAAGGATACACATGGTTTTATAGCCCCTCAGGCAGAATTCTGAATTGCTCTCCACAATGGTTGAATCAGTTCAGAATTCCACCAATAGTACATTAGTGTCTCAATTTTCCCACATCA
>CM053770.1:128866055-128897810 GCA_028658325.1 Potorous gilbertii | reverse complement strand
GGGGGTATGATGGAAGGGAGGGCAATGGGAGGAGGGAGCAATTTGAAGCCAACACTCATAGGGAGGGACAGGATCAAAAGAGAGAATAGAAGCAATGGGGGGAAGGATAGGATGGAGGGAAATATAGTTAGTCTTACACAACACGACTATTATGGAAGTCATTTGCAAAGCACAGATATGGCCTACACTGAATTGCTTGCCTTCCCAAAGGGAATGGGTGGGGAGGGAGGGATGAAGAGAAGCTGGAACTCAAAGTTTTAGGAACAAATGTTGAGTATTGTTCTTGCAACTAGGAAATAAGAAATACAGGTAATGGGGTATGGAAATTTATCTTGCCCTTCAGGACAAAAGAGAAGATGGGGATAAGGGAAGGGAAGGATGGTAGAAGGGAGGACAGATTGGTGAAAGGGGAAATTAGAATTCTCAGTGTACTGGGATGGGGGGAGGGGACAAATGGGGAGAAAATTTGGAACCCAAAATTTTGTGGAAATGAATGTTGAAAACTTAAATAAATTTAAATTTAAAAAAAGAAAATTATGAGATCAGAACATACAGTCTGCAGAGCAAAAATAATTGGCAGAATAGAAAATCTACAATCTTCAATGGCAAGCTCACCAAAGAAACAAAAGAGAGAAAAAGGAAATGGGAATGCAGAAGTAAAGAATATTAAAAGAAATATATTCATTTTGCAAGCAAAACATACTGATCTCAAAGACTGCACGTGAAGAGACAGTCTAAGGATCATAGGACAATCTAAGGATCTAGCTCTCTCAGTACACCACAATAGAACAAAAAAGAATATAGCACCATAATGAAAGAAATAATAGAAAAGAAGTACCCCAGATTTCTGAACATGGAAAAAAAATTCTAATTGAAAGAATTTACAAATTACCTTGAGAAAATTATTGCAAACTCCAAGATATATAGTGGTTAAAAAATGTATCAATGCTATTCAGAAACATAAGGGCAGTTAGGTGGCATAGTGGATAGAGCACTGAGTTTGGGATTCGAAAAGACTTGTCTACAAGGAGTTTAACTCTGGAGTCAAATAATTACTAGCTGTGTGACCCTGGGCAAGTCAATTAACCCTCTTTGCTTCGTCAAGTACAAAATGAATTGGAGAAAGAAATAGCAAACTACTCTAGTGTCTTTGCCAGGAAAACCCCAAAATGGGTAATAAAGAATCAGACACAACTGAAATGACTCAAATACATTTAGAAACAAGTCCTGCAAGTGATCAGGAGAAAGATCTTCAGATACAAATGAATGGACATTCAAATATTGAGCACCCACCCATTGAGCAAATATTTTGGACCCACTAGAAAATGTAGGAGGTAATGCAATAATGTGATCTGAAGAGCAATGGAGGTCAGGATGCAACCCAGCATTACCCATCCTGCAAATCTGAGCTTAACCATACAGGGGAAAAAGACCACATGTTCAGTTATAAAAAGAAGTTTGAAACATTTTTTAAAAAACAAAACCAGAACTGAAGTGATTATTTGTATCTCAAACATGCAAAGCAACAGAAACATAGGAGAAATGAATAAATGTAGTAGATAAAGACAGTAACAGCAGTAACCACAAAGGAACAAGTATACAAGGAGTATAGGGGGTGAATGCAGAAATGTGGGAAAGGTAACAAGGGAGAGGTAAACAAGGGCCATTGTGAATAGAACCTGGTGATAACCTGCCTACAGGTGAATCAATTATCTTTGTGGGACTACATTACAATATGGGAGGGTACACTAAAGGGGGCAAGGGGAGCATGGGGATAGAGAGGAATATGGGATGTTCTGGGGTGAAATCAAGGGCTAGCAAAGAGGAGAAAGTAGTGGCTGTGATTTCAGAAAGAGAAGAACCTACAGAGAAGTGAATAAGTAAGAGGAGGGAAGAATTGAAAATGTGGGGGAAAGGAGGCCTTACTTTGTCAGTGGAAAGGGGTTCCACTAATGAATGCTCCTGTGGGTGAAGAGGAACAGTCTGTGAAGGGAGATGAGAGTTTTATGTTGGGTTTAATCTGGGAAATTTGGTGCTTGAAAAGTTCACTCCCTCTATGTGGGGAAGGGGGTGGATTGGAACCCAAAGGGATAAATGTCACCCAAAAAAAAGGGAGAATGTGGAAACAAGGAGGAGATTTTCAGGCAAATGAGGGAAAAAGGAGTAATTACAGGAGTGACATTAGCAGCAGGCTGCATTATTACAGACGCAAATAAATATAGCAACCTCAAATTTAGCAAAAATAAAGACTTAAAATTTGGGCGTAAGAATTCATTATTTGGTAAAAGTTGTTGGGAAAACTGGAAAACGGGATGGCAGAAATTACCAAGATAAAGTTAAAATGGATACATGACCTAAACTATATATGGAGAGCTATTACCAGAAAATTGGAAGAACACATTGCCTCTCAGACTTTTGGATAGGTGAACAATTTATGAATAAATAAGAGATAGAGAGCTCCCAGTAATTCAGCTAGTAGGTCTATTGCCAAAGATGATTAGGGAAAAAGGAAAAGAACCTATATGTTCTAAAATATTTATAGTAGCTCTCTTTGTAATGGCAAAGAACTGGAAATTGCAGGGAAGCCTGTCCATTGGGAAATGGTTGAACAAGTTGTGGTATTTGATTTTGATAGAATACTAATGTGTCATAAGAAATAATGAGCTCAGTGATCTTAGAAAAATGTGAATAGACTTGCACAAAATAATGAACAGTGAAATGAGTATAACTATGAGAACGTTGTATACAGTAATAGTAATATTGCTTTAAGAACAACTTTGAGCAAATAGGTCATTTTTACTACTATAAATACCCAAATTAACCACAAAAGGCATGTGAAGGAAGATACTAACTGCATCCAGAGAAAGACCTGATAAATAGAAGCATGTATAAAATTATTTTAAATATGTATATATTTATGTCTAATGGTAACTATCTCTGAGGAGGGGGGAAGGGAAAAAAGAAAAAAGACATTCACTTGATAACTTTATTATATATTTAAAAGGAATAGTGAGTTTTCCATAATAGACTTGCAGTTTTGTGCCACTCATATTTATTATACTATGTTATGGAAATACTTGTTTTATTCCATAAATTAAAAAATAAAAAACAGTAGTGTGGAGAGGTCTTATCAAGGGACAATGTCTTCTCTAACATCTGCAATGATTGGCACTATTCTGGAAACTGGGAACAATAGAAAAGAGAAATCCATGGGGCAAATCCTGCAAGATAGTGAAAGAAAATACCTAGATGAATAGCCCAAAAGCTTTGATTGCCTGAGGAATACAGAGAAAAGAGACCACATAATTACAGGGGTCATGATTAGACAGAAACGAAGGATGATAACAAAGAGAGAGAAATTCTTTTTTGGGAAGGCACACAAAAATGTAAAATTTAAAGCACTAATGAACAGGAATAGTTGCAAAGGAGAAGGAATCTACTTGATTTATTAAGAAGAAAAATGGGAGAAGTAAAGAATTATATAACCGGGGGAAAAAACAGGAGAAAAAAATTAACTAATAAAGAAGACCTCAGAAGGAAAGTGGCAAAAAAGTAGAAGAAGGGATTAGAGGTGAGGGGGAAAAGAACCAGTGGAAATAGGACCACTTTAAAAAAAACAAGATGAAAGTAAAACTGAAGGAACATATTACTGTTTTACAATAGAAGAGAAGATAGTACGCTCCTCCATTAGATTGTAACATCCTTGGTTTTGCTGCTCTTTGTACCTGAAATATACTTATGTCTTGATAGTTGGCTTAAAAAAAATCATAACTTGAAAAAGAACTCAATAGATGGAGGAAGATATAAACTTAACTATTTTAATTTTAAATGTAAATGGATCAAACAACTCAATAAAATGAAGAAAAATGACAAATTGAATAAGAAAACAAAATCCCACAATATAGGAAATACATTTAAAAACAAAGACATATACAAAATAAAACTGAGAGGATGGAACAAAATTTAGTAGGTAGCAAGAAAATTCAAAGAAGTAGGAGTTGCAATCATTCTATGTGACAAACCAAAAATATAAAATAGGAAGATAAACAAGGAAACTGTATTATACTGAAACTTTATTAAACAAATCAATATCAGTAATAAGCATATGTTATCCAAACACCTTAGCATTCAAATGACAAAGGAAACATTTGAGTTTCAAGAAGACATAGACAGTGAACAAAGTGCTGAAGAACCTAAAACTAAGACTTATGGACATCTTCTAAATGGAATAGCAAAAGAAAATTGCATATTTCTCATCATTACCTTAAAAAAAGATGGAACTTTTGCAAAAACTGACCGTGTGTTAGGGCACAGAGATATTGAGAACAAATATAAAAAGGCAGAAATAGTTAGTACTTTTTTTTTACAAACCATAACACAATAAAAATAGAAATTTATTCAGGTACCAAAATCAATATACAGACCCAAATGGACACTTTAAAATGATATCTTAAATAATGAGTGAGTCAAAGTATAGACTCTAAAAATAACTGCAAAAAAATGATAATGGTGAAATAACATACCAAAATTTCTGGGATACAACTGAAAGAGTCTGGGGGGAGGGTGGCAGGGAGATCATCTCCCAAAAACATGCACTAAAAATAGAAAAAGAAAGGAATAATGAACTGAATATATATTTTTAGAAAACTACAAAAGCAACAATAAACAAACCTAAAATAAGCAAAAGAACAGTAGACATTAAAAATCTACAGGCAACACAGATAAATTGGAAACAAAAGTGGAAATGATAAATAAAATTAAAAGGTTCTTTGAAAAGAATAATAAAATTGATAAACTCTTAAAAAAGGAGAAAGTCTAACCAATAAAATAGCAAATGAGTACAGTGAAATCACAGCTAAACTGGAACAAATAAAAATATTTATTAGAATATATTATGCATAAGTATGCACAATGCTAACAAAATTGAGAACACAAAAGAAACAGAGGAAAGTTTTGAAAAAAATATAAAATATCCGAACTATCAGATGACCAGATAGAGCTTTTCTATAATCCAATCTTAGAAAATTAGATATATCTACCTATAAAGGAACTACCAAAGAAAGAAATTTCTCCTCCTGATGAATTCATAAAAGAATTCTATCAAACTTTTTAAAAAGTTAGTACCCCTATTTTACAAATTATTCTCAAAATTTAAGAAAGTACCCTACCATAATTCTTTTATGAAACAAATATAGTCCTAATAAGTAAACCAAAGAAAAATAAAACACAAAAAACTATACTCAATATATTTTTCCAATATGATTTTTTAATCTTAATTTGTTGATACATTTTGTTTTTTGTATCATCTTAATTTCTTAATATATCCCTCTTCCCTTCTCTATCCTGAAAGCCCTTCTTTGTAACTAGATTTTGTAAAAAAAATTTATTCATTTTTAACTTAAACACAAAAACACACAAAAAGTACATTTCTAGGTAACACAGTACAATATAAAAAGAGCATTCAATATAAAACCATGAAATTCTATTTCACATTGTTTACTTTTTTAAAAAAAATGTCGAAAACATCCTTTTCAAAGCTACCCTGCTTTTCTGTGTTTCCTTCTTAGTTTTCTTTTATTCTCTGCTGCATGTACTTTTTATCTTTTTTTCCTCCCACCTTTTGTGCCCCACCCTAGGGAAGGCTACCATTAGACCCAAATATGTGTGTGCATGACTGTTTGTATGTATTTAAAACCATGCTATACACACATCTATAAATCAATTCTTTCTCTAGAGGTGGATATCATCTTCCTTCATAAAGCCTTTAGAGTTGATCTGAGTATTTATAATACTCAAAATTACTTAGTTGTTCAAAGTTTTTCTTAGAACACTATTGCTGTCATACAACTTTCTCTTGGTTCTAACTCATTTTGCTCTTCATTATTTCATGCAAATCTTATGTATATTCCTCAATTGATAAATGGTTGAAGGATATGAGCAAGCATTTTTTGATGAAGAAATCAAAACTGTAAAAGTCATGAAAAAATGCTCTAAATAGATTTTAATTAGAAAAATGTAAATTAAAATATCTTTGGGATATCATTTTGTACCTATCAAATTAGCTAAAATGATAGAAGGGGAAAGTGGCAAATATTGGAGGAGATATGGAAAAAATTACATTCTTATAAATATGACAAATTTTCTCTTAATTTTCTATTTTTCTTCTAATTTGGGTTATGTTGATTTTATTGTAAAAAACACTTTTCATTTAATTCAATCAAAATTATCTATTTTATATTCCACAATGCTCTCTCTCTTGTTTATTTGTTGTTATCCTATCCATCAATCTGATAGGTAATAGGTCCCATATTCTTCTAATCTTCTCATGATATCTCTGCATATATCTAGGTCATGTATCTATTTTGATCTTATCTTTAGCAAATGGTGTATGATATTGTTCTTTGTCCAATTTCTGCCAAACTGCTTTCAGTCTTCCTAACAATTTTTACCAACTAATTAGTCCTTTACCTCAAAGCTTCAATCTTTACATTTGTCACACACAAGGTTACTATAATGATTTGCTACTGTGTTTCATATGCCCACTCTGTGGTACTGATCAACCTTTCTATTTCTTAGCCAGTGTCATGTAGTTTTGATAATTACTGTCATAGTATAATCTAAATCTGGTATTGCTAAACCTTCTTCCTTTACATTTTTTCATTAGTTCCTTTGATTTATTGACCTCTTGTTCTTCCAAATTAATATGACATGATTTTTTTCTAGATCAGTAAAATAATTTTTGGTAATTTCATCAGGATGGCATCGAATTAATTGATTAGTTTAGGTGAAATGGTCGTTTTTATTATATGGTTCTGCCTACCAATGAACAATTATTCTCAAATTATTTAATTGTATAAAAAGCGTTCAATGATTATGTTCTTGTGGCTCCCGGGTTTGTTTTGGTAGGTATACTCCCAGGTATTTTATACCATCTATAGTTATTTAAAATAGGTATCTCTTACTAATTCTTCTCGCAGGGTTTTATTGGTGATATATAGAAATGCTGGTGATTTATTTGGGTTTATTTTATATTCTGCTAGTTTGCTAAAAAATTATTGTTTCTACTAACTTTTTGATGAATCTTAAGGATTTTCCAAATATATCATTATATCATCTGCAAAATGTTATAGTTTTATAATCCCATTGTCCATTCTTATTCCCTCCATTTCTTTTTTTCTCTTAGCATTTCTAATAAAATATTGAATAATGTTGGTGACAATGGGCATCCTTGTTTTATTCCTGTTCTTATTGAAAAGGTTTCTAGCTTATCCTCATTAAAAACGATGCTTGCTAATGGTCTTAGGTAGATGCATCTCATCATTTTAAGGGAAAATCCCCATGTTTTTAATAATAATGAGTGTTGCATTTTATCAAAAGTTTTCTTCTGCATATAGTCATATGTTACTTTTGTTATTAGTATAATCTATTAGGTTAATACTCTTCCTTAAGTTAACCATCCTTACATTCCTGGTATAAATCCCACCTATTCACAATGTATAATCTTTGCAATATATCATTATATTCTCCTAGTTATTTTCTTCCATAAGTTTTTAGGTTTTTTTTCCCAATTAGTTGACTTTCTTTTCATAATTTTCATGATTTTCTTGAATTGCTCTTATTTTTTCTAATTTTTCCTCAATCTCTCTTATTTGATTTTTAAAGTCCTTTTTAAAACCCTTCCAAGAACTGTTTTTTGTGCTTTTAACCATTTGACATTTTTCTTTGAAGTAGAAGTGGCTTTTTCTTTCTCCTTTACTTAATCATTGTCATTTTTAGCAGCTTATTATTACAGTCAGGTAATACGTATGAGGCTTGATGCCTCAGACTTCAGGTTTTTTCTACTATTGTTTTCTGAACTGAGGGAAGGCGTCCCTGACCTTGGGCACTCTTATTCACACCTACGTCATGGCGAAGGCTCCTGGGCCAGCCATCACCACAAATTCTCTTATTCCCTGCAGTACCTCCCAAATCTGCAAACTTTAGCTCACCCTTCTATGCTGGAACCAAAACCAGGGACTCTGTTCTTCTACGAGTGCCCACAGCCATTAGAATTCCTGCCCCTCTACTACTGCTCTCTCCTCTCCCACAGGCATCCCAGGGCTACATCTGGTTAACACAACTAGGCCTGGCATCCTGCAACAGATGGACCCTCAGTCCCTGCTCAGCTGTCTGACCACCACACTATTCATAAAATAAAAGCTCCTGAAGCTGAGATTATATGCCTATTCCTTCAATGGAGTCTACCCAGAGGTGACTGCTCTTCCATTTGGCCAAACCTACACCCCAGAAGTCACATCTTCCCTAAGGTCCTCCCAAGCTGTCTTAGGAGGGCAATTACTTTACTTCAACTTTTATTTCTGTCCTTCAAAGTTCACTTTAAGAAGATATTTTCCCTTGTTTGTTGGAGAATTTTGGAAAGTCCTATATTTCCTGACCTATTGTACCACCTTCACAGAATCCTCTGAGCTCAATATCATTAATGAGTATTGCTCAAAAATTTTAAACAAAATTCTATCCAATAAACTACAGCTATTTATTCAAGAAATCATTTATTATGATCAAGTGGGATTTACCAGGGATACAAGGATGATTCAACATTAGGAAAAGAGTCAACATACTCAATCATATTAAAAACCAAAACAAGATCATCTCAAAAGGTGTAGAAAAGGCTTTTGGAAAAATACAACATTCTTATTGTTAAAAACACTAAAGAAAGGAACTATATATACATATAATATCTAAAACCAAAGCAAGTACCATATACCATGGAGGTACACTAGAACTTTTTTCTAAAGAATGTGGGAGTGAAGTAATCACTCTCTCCACTATTATTTGATATAGCCTGGAAAAGAGAAAAAAAATTAAAGGAATAGAGATAGATAAAGAAGATATAACACTATCTCTGTTGATGATAAAATGTTACTTGGAAAGTCCTAGGAAATCAGCAAAGATTAATTGAAACAATACCTTCAGCAAAATTGCAGGCTATAAAATAAAGCCTCAAAAATTAACAGCATATCAATATAAAATAATAATAAGAAAAAACAAAAAAATAATAAAAAGGGAAATTCCATTCCAAATAACTACAAAATGCATAAAGTATCTGGGAATTTATTTCCCAAAGCACAAAAAAGATTTATATAAATTCAATTATAATTTGTTTCTTAAAGAAATAAAGAATAACTTAAATAACTTGAAGAATATTCAGTATTCATAACTATGCCATGCCAGTGTAATAAAGATGACAATACTTCCAACTGTTAACACTATATCAATTAAATGACCAAGATAATAATTTTCAGAACTTGATAAAACAATAATAAAATTCATTTGGAAAAATAAAAGAATATCAAGAAGGATGATAAAAAGAAGTAGGAATGGAGGGGTTATTTATTTCTAGAACTTAAATTAAATTTTAAAGCAGCAGCTATCAAAACTATCTGGTATTAGCTAAAGAATAGAAGAACAGATCAATGGAATAAGCAAGGAAGGGAAATTCAGAAACAATAGAACTCAACAACCCAATGTTTGACAAAATGGAAAAGAAATTACATAGGGAAAAACTCCCTATTCAGCTAAAAAAAGTTTTAGGAAAACTACAAAGTAATCTGGCAGAAATTAAGCTTAGACCAACACCTTACACCACATTGCAAATACATTTTAACTGGATACGCCATGTAAATATTAAAGATCATATTACTTAAAAATTAGATGTGAAACATTATACCTCTCATAGCTATAAATAGATATATTCTTAGCCAAACAAGAAATAGAAGCTATTATAAAAGATGATAGATTACTTTGATTATTGAAGCTTGAAAAGCTTTTGTGCAGACAACATTAATCCATCTAGGATAAGAAGGGAAGTGGTCAAATGAAAAAAAAGTTATAACAGATTTCTCTGATAAGAGTTTGGTTATACTCCAAGGAAGCCACATACAAGGGAAAAGCCCTCCTATATTTCAAAATGTTTATAGTAGCACTTTCTGTGGTAGCTAAGAACTGGAAACAAAGTATATACCCATTAATTGGGGAATGGCTGAACAAATTATAGTACATGAATGTAATGGAATATTACTGTGCTGTAAGAAATGATGTGTGTTATGAATACAGAGAATTGAAAGATGCATAATGAAGTAAGGAGAGCCAAGAAAACAAGTAATACAGCAACTATAACTATGTATATGAAAAGAATAACAAGCCAAAAACTTAAAAGTAGTAGGGCAGAGCCAAGATCGTGGAGTAGAAAGACACACATACTCTAGTTCTTCCCCCAAAGCCCATAAAATACCATAAAAATGACTCTCAACAAGTTCTAGAACAGCAGAAGCCACAGAACGACAAGATGAAAAAGATTTCCAGCCAAAGGTAACCTGAAAGGCTGATAGTAAAGGTCTATTCCACAGGACACTGAGTAGAGCAGAGCTCAGCCCTGGCAGTATGGCACCAGGAGGAATAGGACCAGAACAGGTCTCTGGGGCAAAATCCCCAGCAGTGAGGGTCTCAGATCCCTCAACTCACAAGCACCAAAGAAAACTTCAAAAGTCAGTAAGAGGGCATTCCCAACTAGGTGAGGGGGAAGCAGCCCCAGCATGGGTTGTAGGCAGCAGTGGCAGCAGCAGCAGCAGGGTGGTAGCACAGCATGGCAGTGACCCAGTTGGGCAGCAGCTTCCATTTTGGGAGTGACTCAGCTTAAAGCTCCTGGGGGAATTGAGCAGCTGATCTAAACCTCAGCCCTGTGTGAGAGCCCTGCCCCCACCTAAGGCCCCTGAAGGAATTGAGCAACTGATTTGAACCTCAGTTCTGAGTGGTGGCTCTGGGGGGGGGGGGTAGCACTAGGACTCTCCTCTTGACAGAGGATTCAGAAGTCAAGTAACTGACTGGGAAAATGCCCAAAATGGGGAAAAAAATAAGACCATAGAAGGTTACTTTCATAGTGAACAGGTATTTCCTTCCATCCTTTTGGATGAGGAAGAACAATGCATACTGTCAGAAGTCAAGCCATCTGCCTCCAATACCTCCTAAATTAATATGCAGTAGGCTCAGGCCATGGAAGAGCTTGAAAAGTGAGTTAACAGCTTGCTAAAGGAGACCCAAAATAATGCTGAAGAAAATAACACCTTTAAAATAGGCTAACTCAATTGGAAAAAAGGGTCCAAAAAAGTAATGAGGAGAAGAAGGCTTTAAAAAGAAGAATCAGTCAAATAGAAAATGAGGTTCAAAAGCTCATGAAAGAAAATAGTACTTTACAACTGAGAGTGGAGCTGAGGGAAGCTAATGACTATGTAATAAACCAAGAAATTACAAAACAAAACTAAAAGAATGAAATAATAGAAGTTAATGTGAAATATCTCATTGAAAAACAACTCACCTGGAAAATAGATCAAGAAGAGACAATTTAAAAATTATGGGACTACCTGAAAGCCATGATCAAAAAAAGAGCCTAGATATTATCTTTCATGAAAGGAAAACTTCCTTGATATTCTAGAACCAGAGGGCAAAATAAATATTGAAATAATCTACTAATCACCTCCTGAAAGAGACCTGAAAAGAGAAACTGCTAGGAATATTGTGGCCAAACTTCAGAGTTCTCAGGTCAAGGAGAAAATATTGCAAGCAGCTAGACAGAAACAATTCGAGTATTGTGGAAATACAATCAGGATAACACAGAATCTGGCAGCTTCTAAGGGATCAAAGGGTTTAGAATAGGATATTCCTGAAGTCAAATAGTATTAAAACCAAGAATCACCTGCCCAGTAAAACTGAGTATAATACTTCAGGGGAAAAAATGGTCATTCAATGATATGGAGAACTTTCAAGCATTCTTGATGAAAAGACCAGAACTGAAGAGAAAATTTGACTTTCAAACACAAGAATCAAGAGAAGTTTGAAAATGTAAACAGGAAAGAGAAATCATAAAGGACTTTCTAAAGCTGAACTGTTTACATTCCTATATGGAAAGATAATATTTGTAACTCTTGAGACTTTTCTCAGTATTTGGATAGGTGGAGGGATTACACACACACACACACACACACACACACGGACGGAGAGCACAGGTTGAGTTGAATCAGAAGGGATGATATCTATAAAAAAAATAAAATTAAGGGGTGAGAGAGGAATACATTGGGAGCAGAAAGGAAGAAATGGAATGGGGCAGACTATCACTCATAAAAGAGATAAGAAAAATCTTCAATGGAGGAGAAAAGGAAAGAGGTGAGGGGGAAAAGTGAAGCTTATTCTCTTCATATATGGATTAAAGAGAGAATAACATGCTCACTAAATTCAGTATGAAAATCTATCTTGCACTACAGAAAAGTAGGTGAGAAAAGGACAAGTGGGGTGAGGGGGATGATAGAAGGGAGGACAAATGGGAGAAGGGAATAATTAGAAATATACACTTTTGGGAAGGGATAAGGTCAAATGAGAGAATAGAATAAAGGGGGGACAGGGTAGGATGGAGGGAAATATAGTTAATCTTATACAATATGACTATTATGGAAGTCTTTTGCAAAACTGTACATATACAGCCTGTACAGAATTGCTTGCCTTCTCAATGAGAATGGGTGGGGCAGGAGGAAGGGTGAGAAGCTGAAATTCAAAGTATTAGAAGTAAATGTTGAGATTGTTATTGCATATAACTGGGAAATAAGAAATAGAGGTAATGGGGTATAGAAATCTATCTTGCCCTACAAGAAAAGAGAAGATGGGGATGAGGGAAGGGTGGGGTGTGATAGAAGGGAGGGCACATTAAGGGAAGGAGTAATCAGAATACAAGGTGTTATGGGGTGGGGGGAGGGGAGAGATGGGGAGAAAAACTGGAACTCAAAATTTTGTGGAAATGAATGTTGTAATCTGAAAATAAATAAATAAATGTTTAAAAATTAAAAGTAAATGTAATACAAGTTTAAAGATCAAACTACACTCAGAATAAAGAGATATAAGAATATACCCTCGACCCAGAAGTCCACATATTGAATATGTTTTCAATCATTTTCAACATATTAATCAGCTGTGCTTACTTTTTTTCATCTCCAAAAAATACTATTTGTCATGAGATGACTCTCTGACAGGAATATTGAGGGGGAGATACACTTTGATACTAAGATGACATAAGAAACAAAAAAAAGCAAGTAAAAACTTATTTTTAAAAATAATAGCATCTACCTCACGGAATAGTTGTAAGGATTAAATAAGGTAATATTTGTAAAGAGCGTAGCAAACTCTATATAGATGGTATTGCCATTATTAATAATTATTGCTATTAGTAATATATTTACTATTAATATAATACTATTATTATTGGAGGTAATCCTATTTTTTTATTGGAGGTAGGCTCATCAAGACTTGACAACTAACTGAGCATGAAGATGATGGTGACTGAACTGTTGAGGAGAATCCCAGAGTTTTGACATTTCTAGCATATGGAAAATGATCCCAAGGCTTCAAAATTGGATGACTGAAAGGATCTCAATGCCCTTAAAAACAATAAGGAAGATGGGAAGAGAGGTGGGTGTATCTCCAAGGCAATATTCACACCACCAATGGCGACTGTGAATATGCTGACACAGTTCTGAATTGCATAGTATAACAGATTTTCCATATAGACGATGGAAGAAAAACACTTATTCAGACACCGGAAAGCCAGATCTCAACACCAGGAAGCCAAATCCATCATAGTAACCAAGAAGTCAATACACATTATCACTGCAGGGGACAAAGCCATCCTGAAGTCTTCTCTCTCCCATCCCCCAACCCTCAGGGGCCTTTCCACAAGCAAACACTCACAATACTAGCTGTGCCTGCCTATGTTCTCTCTCCCTTCCACCCTAACTACACTCACCAACTCCCTCACAGCTCTGTTCCACCCTTCCTGTTCCATCCATTTAGCAAGCTCCTCCCACCACATGTGACTTAGATTTCCACATGTGACTTAGGTTTCCACATGATTTAAGCAGGTCATGTGGGTCTATTAATAGGTGGGAAAGATCTTCAAATTAAGCAAAAATATATTAACAATACATTCAGCCCCAAGATCTTTCTTATCCATTACATAGGTCAACTGAGCAACTGATATAAACAGAACTTTACAACAATATAACAGGGATCATATAAAACAATATCTTAGAGTGGGACTTGAGTACAAGCACCTCACCATTCCCCCCTTGAATGAATGGGGCCTAAAATCTTGGGGTAAGGGGCAAAGATCCCTTCTTCCACATCTGCTTCCTGCTGAAATTGGACATAGTGCTATTGTTGCTCCAAGAGGTCCTGTTTCAGAGATCAGTTCTTTAACTGGCATCCAGAGCCTGATTGACCCCAAGTTCAGGGGTGACATATCAAAGTCATGGACAAGGGGTGACATCCAGCTTAAGCAATCATCATCCGGAGGTGGAAGGTACTAGGCCTGCAGGAAACAAATTTAGCAAACAAGCTTAACAGACAAAAAGCCAAAAAGAAACAAGGAGATTAAGATCAGAAGCAGAGTAGATATAGGGTCAGCTGTGCTTCTGGAGTCCATGAACCCACTGTTATAGCCTCGTTCATGGTAGAATATATAAGGTAAGGTTAAATTTGGTAATCATCTTCTCCAGAATAAACAGTAGTTAATGGTGTTATCTTTTCCATGTGCTATAATTTCTGCAGCCTTTGGAACATCATCGGGGTTCAGTTTTACTATACTTTAACTCCTAAATTTATTCTATCAGTAGAAACCTACCCTTCAGTTCCTCTACAATAGGGAAGTTGGGAAGAAAGGTGGGTTTGGGGAAAGGAAGGATAGGACAGGACTGGAGAGAAGAGAAGAGATGAAAGAGACTTTGGTATATCCAGAGTTAAGAAGTGGAATATTGAAAGTGATCCAGTAAAGAAGACTGACTAGAACTGAAAGAAAGACAGCAGAAGAGACTGAAGTAGCATGAAAATCCAAAGCAGAAAGAAAGCACCCAATTTTCTCTGTAGTGCAAGGCAAAGACTTAGAAAAAGGTCATTAATAGTTCTGGTAATTAAAAGATCATTAGAGAAGGTAGAGTCAAGATGGCTACATCTTGAACAACTAGTTACACACCAAAAAATAAATTAATTAATTAACAAAATAATAAAGGTCAGGCAAGATTTCAATGAAAAACGTGGGAAGGCAACCCAAACTATCCCTTAATGGAGGTGTGAGGTCTATAGATATTACCCAAGCATCCAAAGCTCAGTTTGAACTCAGGTCTTCAGGTCTAGCACTCTAGCCACTGTGCCAGCCAACTAGATTTTTGCCAGCATGCTATTTTTGTGAGGAAGCAAAGGATGATAAAAAAAGTTGCTGATTTAAATTTTTAATTCCAGAAAACATCTTGCCTCCATTTTCTATATGTGTTACAACTATACATATATATATATATAATATTATACCATCATAACTATGTAATATTTAGTCTCCAAAGATTAAATTATATTTAAAATTACAGCAATACCTCTTTTAACACACTAGATGTCTTCTTGAAGAGTTATTTATCAATATAATTTTTGTGACCTGAATTCTAGCTAAATGTATTGGGAAAAATAATTCCCTCATGGCAGATTTGTAAAGGACCTTTATGCAATGTGATTTACTTTCTTCCACCCCAATCTGCCTGTTTCACAAATTCATCTATTTTTAAATATATGATTTCCTTAAAGCACAGCATCCTCTGCTTCATCATGATCATTCTGATTTTACAGTTGTGGGGGGAAAAGTGCAAAGAGAGCAGTATTATTCTACAGTCAATAAGGGAAACTGAAACTAAAAGCCAGATCTTCAGATTCATTCAGTATAAGCATTTACTAAATACCTAGTGTTTGCCTAGTAGGATCTCCACTGAAGACATATTTCACCTAACCCATCTAAATCTTGAATTTCTTATTTATAAAATGGGAATAATATGTATAATATCTACTTCTCAAGGTTATTGTGAGGATCCAATTAGATAACTTGTGTAAAGTATTTTTAAATTTTATTTATTTCCAGGCATTGTGCTCAATGAGAAGAGAATTAGAAAAAGTTTTAGTCTTTCTTCCTCAAGGAACTTAAATATATGTCTTAAAGCCTAGGGTAGAAAAGTTTTGGGTTTTTTTTGTTATTGTTGCTATTAATCATCCTAAAAATGTCAATTTCAGGAAAAATATTCCTTTTATTCTACAAGACTCACAAGAGATAGCACACTACTCTTCCTGAACTACCTTTCAAGTTCATTAGAGTACAAGCATTTAGTAACAGTTTTGATAAGCATTTGCTGACATAAATCCATACTTTGCATTATAACAAATTAATAAATTCATGCACCACGCACATTCAGCAACACTGGTTAAAATTCTTCCATGGTCTTACTCATCTCTTTCTCAGTATCTTTTCATGAGCCTTCACTTAAACTTGAGCCACAGAAAATTTCTTTTTAAGTTATCACGCTCAGTAAAGGACGATTCATCTTTATGGAATCCAACATGACCCACAATACTTCAATCCTCGAAGCCTATTACAGTGACTACTTATATCCAGCACCTAAGACAGTGCTTTGCACATTCTTGTTCGTTGCATTGAATTATTCAAAGATTAACTAAAATATCACCTCCTACATTAGGTCCTCCCTCATTCCCGCAGATCCTAGGATCCTTCCTACCCCTCAAAAAATTACATTGAACTAATTGCATATATTAATTTATAAATATTGATATCTATATGTATCTCACCCAATTGAATGTAAGCTCTCTGATGCATGGACTGTCTCATTTCTGTCTTTGTAATTCCAGAGCCCAGCATAGTCCCTGACATGTAACATAAAATTTTTGTTAATTGATTAATTGAATTGTTTTAATTAATAAACATATATAGTCCAAAAAGTAGTAAGTCATTTAGGAATTCTGCCTTGATATTTATTATTTATACTATCTGTGTGTTGTAAGCTCCTTCAAGGCTGGAACAGTATCATTTTTCTTTCCAGTACCTAGAATACTGTCTAATGCAAAGTAGATGCTTAGTAAACATTTGTTGAATTGAATTTATTCCAAAGTTTAATCTTTCTTGAAGAAATTCTTCAGGGTTCAGTGGGACTTGTCTGAATCTGATAGTTTATCATGGTTTACTTAATAATAATTAGTGACAGTAAGAATCAGGTGCCTGTATTTGAGGGGAAGCTATGAATTCTACCTCCAATCATTCTATTTAAGCTTATATTATCATATTTGGTCGATGAGGCTACCTCATAACTCCAGACTGGCCAAAGTCATCAAATGAACTCCAGGTTGACGAATGCCTTTGTCCTCCCTTTCCTATTCTCCCCATTAGATAAAGTGTGAGGGAAAACACATAGTAAATGCAAAACATCTGCTTCACTTCTTAATTAGCCCCTATTAGGGGGACTTTGGGAAATCTAACTGGCTATGACCTCATAGTCTTAAGTCTCTAATTCCAGAGAGACTCAAACCAGATGAGGAAATGTGAGAGAAGGAATATCTGCCAGAGTCCCTGAATTTGTAGGCTGGGTTACTTCTTTTCCTTAGAAGGTGCTGAAAGCTTCTCCAAGTCTTAATTGGCTTAGGAGACTAAAGATGGAGGCCATTGGTGTCAGTTTCCCTGTCAAAAAGCCACAAGCAGCTTGAATTTCTCAAAAATTGGACCAGCCAATGACCAGAGGCAACACAGAAGTAGGGCAGGTGTGTTCAGCTGAATCAATGAGGTATCTTCACTGAATATTCTTGTAAGATATGCATTCCCTGCTATGAATCATAGGAACATAGATTTAGAGCTAGAAGAGACCTTAAAGAGTCCAACTCCCTTATTTTATAAATGAGGAAACTGAGGCTGAAGAGACGTCAAGTGTCTTGCCCAAGTTTACACAGCTAAGAGCCTGAAGCAGAATTTGAACTTATTTCTTCTAACTCCAAACCAAGAACTCTATCCAATGAGCCAGCTAGTTAGAACTGATATCAGCATCAAACTTGAGGGCAACTAGGTGGCACAGTGGATAGAGCGCCAACCCTAGATTCAGGAAGACCTAAGTTCAAATCTGGTCTCAATCATGTACTAGCTGTGTGGTCCTGGGAAAGTCACTTCACCCTGTTTGCCTCAGTTTTCTCATCTGTAAAATGATCTGGAGAAGGAAATGACAAATCTCTGCAGTACCTTTGCCAAGAAAACCCTACATTGGGTTACTAAGAGTTGGACATGTCTCAAAGGACTGAACAGTAACCACAACAAATCAAACTTGAATTACTGCGTGATCAGTTTGAGTTAATCCTTTCCTATAACACAGGGCCAGGCCAAGATTGGGCTTTCCCAAACTGTTCCATTTTGAACAAAATCCATTCCAGTGGAGTACTATGTAGAGTAGGAAAAGTGAGTGACTCTTCCCCCTCTACGGCCAACGTTATGGAAGGCTGTCTCTTCTTCATGAAGACCACCACCCACCCCAGGACTTGGTCTTCCACTGGCCCAAGTAGAAAATACCCTTCCTGGAATTTATCCACCCCATACCCTATAGGAGAAGGGTCACCTTCTATCCTGTCAATTGTACCCGTGCAATCCAATTGCTCCCTTATACAGCTGCTGCCTCCTCCCTACCTGTCCCCAAGCTGAATGTTCTAGGACCAAGAATTTCTAGTTATGATTCACCCACTATAGTTCTTTTATAATTCTGACATACTTCCTTTAAAAGTGTATGTGCTGGAGGGAAAGAAGGAGGGGGAAAGGGTGAGGAAAGAGTGTCCTTTAGTTCAATATTCACTTTGTAGCTTTCACAAGACAGCTTACCCATATTGCCTCTGGTAAGAGACTGTCAGGTATTCCAGCATATATACTTTGTGTTGGTTTTTATAGGCCCCAGCTTCTGAGGTCAGTAGCTGTAGTGTCATTGGAATGACAAAGCAATTGACCTGGTATCATGTAATCAGGAACACATTTCTGGATTCTGGTACACAATGTAAAGCTTTAGCATCAGATAAGCCCACTGTCTCTACATTGAGAGAAAGCAAATTATAAGAGTTGGAAATATTAGTTAAATCCCAGGTGGCCTCCCATTCACCCATATTACATGTCTGCCATTTGTGAGTAGCACATAATACATCATTAACCACCATAGTTTCCTTACAAAATGGAGCCTTCATTATCCTTTCCAAATGCCTGCGGGCATATATGATATACCTACTTGGAAAGAGAGAATGCAAGAGGCTCTTACCATGAAATAGCCTTGCTTTCCATTTCTCAAGAGACCATGTGTTGATTCCAGTGATTTTTATGAAAGGTTTTTATTAGCCAGCATGACCTCTAAGAGGTGTGACAAGAAGAAATAGAGGTTTGACTGTGTTTCTGGAGGGGTGTTTCTTGTTGCACATATATCCATTGCTTAACAGTTTCTAAGATAAGCCTTAATCTTTTCAGTGCCCACCTAAAATTCCTTTTCTGCCTACTGGGTTTTCATTTTATTTTTCTTTTGACCACTCGGAATGCAAAACAGGAATGTTTCCAAACATCAGCTGTTTTCTTCAGGGTGTGTGAAGTTGGGTGACGGGCTATACAACTGGATTTCCTGCCGACAGATTTAATCGCTTAAAGCCAGCCTTCCACTGTCAGCCATCCATTTGCTCTTCAGTCCAGGCCCTGAAACTCCCATTAAAGTTAATAGAGACAATTATGCCTACAGATCAAAGGGAAAATAAACCCCTTCATCTGTAAATTAGCCTGATTCCAGTAGAAGACTTTCTATGTCAAAGCAAGAAAGAAAAACATGAAAACATGCCAGTCACAAGCTACTCTATTTAAAAATCTAAAAATCAATGTTTGGGGCTGAGGTGGGATGGGAAGGTTCTTCTTCTCTGAGAACAGCAAAGGACGATTGAAAAACCTCAACAATTCCTTGGGACACTGCACTAAATTGCCTATCCATGATTTTCTCTGCCATATCTAAAAGAAAAGTGTCAACTCTAGCTATTTCTTAGCTTCCTCTAATTTCTGCTTTTACTGAAGCCTTTTCTACTCTCCCTTAGTCTTTTTGTTTCCCTCTCCCATTTTTAAAGAATATTTTTCCATTTTATATATATTTCTATTGTATATGTTGTGACCCTTGATAGAATTTAAACTTTTGAGGTCAAGGAATGTTTTGATTTTGTTTTTGAAGTTCTTTCACTGAAGCATTGTACCTGGTACAAAGTATGCATTTAATAAATGTTGGTTGACTATTTGATTGATTATTTTTTAGCCTTATGAATCAAATTTTCCTTTCCAATAGGTGCTATGGGAGTATTTCTGTCCACTCTTCATTTATGTTGTTGCATTGAAATAATTAATTTCTCCATATTTAGGTTTTGGGGAGACTTTGAAAGCTATAATATAAATCACTTCCTCTTGTGTGAGTCCCAAGGTGACAATGCTGTAAGAATGCTAAAGAGTCCACCAGCACTGGCCAGTAACAATATTTGTCATTCAAAAGTTCCTCTGGTAACCTCCTTCTAAGTACTAAACTGAACAGGTAACAGTCTATATTGAGACATTCTGACCGTAGGGAAATAGAGGCAGTGGTCAATATTAATTGGTCCTTATCTATTCTCACAATATGAATTCTGACAGATTTCAAGGCATTAGTGTTACTTCAAGGAAGTACTTCTCCCATGCTTGAAATGATGTGCTAAGTTAGAGAGAACTCATCCATTCCACAAAGCACATTATCTGTTCATTTTTTTGCCTTTACTGGGCACATCAATTGCATTAATTGAGGCAACAAATTTTTTTATAATTTACTATCATTTTTCCTATCTATGCAAATGTGCTTTAAATATAAATAATTATCACCAAATAGTAGGTGACATAGTAGATAGAGTGCTAGACTTGGAACCAAGAAACACCTGAGTTCAAATTTGACCTCAGATACTTACCAGCTACATGACCTGGGCAAGTCACTTAAGCCTGTTTGCCTCAGTTTCCTTAGCTGAAAAATGGAGAAAGTAATAGCACCTACCAAGCAGGAAAGTTGTTACAATCAAATGAATAATAGTTATGAATAGTGCCTGGCATACACTAAGTGCTATATAAATGTTCACTCCATTCTCTTCCCACTATCTTTAATATGTGTGAATTCATTGCAATCAATTGACACAGTTTGGTTCTTCAAGGAATTCTTAAATTCCAGTCTGTCTAGTGTAGAAAGATATGTTCTGGTTTGTCATTGTCTTTGCCCAGTGAGAATGTAGCTACCTTAATAGTGAAAAGGTTATTTCTCTCATGTATTATTAACTAATTATTGAATCAGCACCAAGATTTTTCCCCTCTTCTACTTCCTCATCCAGAAATCACCCAGTGTGGGAAATCTGTCTCAATGATTTACCTAGGTCAAGATCTAATCAGACAGTAAAAGAAACTCTAAGTTTAGACTAATGGATGAATTCCTGTTCATGGTGTTTACTCACACAGGTCTGGGAAAATGTGCATTCTCCCTTTTGTCAGAAAGGTGATATGGAAATTGATAAGTCTCTTTGACCAAGATGTGGGTGATCCAAGTCACATACCCCAAGACTTCCATTGTAATACAGCCCAGCCTCTCATTGTAATATATTCATTCTCTCAATAATTATTAACCAATCATATTTGATTGGTACCCTGGGGAACAACTACTCTTCCAAGAGCTTATAAACTGTGAGCTCCCCTTCCTCCCCCATGAGGAGTCTTTGATCTAAGAGAGATAACCAAATGACCATCCTTTTATTAGTAAACATGCTGTCAATATTAATAAAATTATTAAATTACCCAGAAACTATCTTTCAAACTTTAAATGCCACAATGACTAAATTGCTTTTTCTCTTGAAGGATTTTAAGTATTAAAGCAGACTCTTACTTCATCAGCAGAAGCTTCATCTCTTAGTTAAAATGAATGAAAGCCAAAATATTCAAAACAAAGGCTGAAACTTCATCTTGAACTGGTGCTGTCATCACAAAAGGGTCTGAAAAGAAGGTGTCCTGTCATGTAAACCTCTCCTCAGTTGCAGTAGAGTGGTCATAAGTTCAAGATGTCTTTCTCTTAACTTAGAGTTTCCTAACATTTTTATTAGTTAGTCACAATGGGTGTAAAGATTCTTGAAATCAGATTATTTTGCCTATCACTAGATTTGGGTATTGACACTGTGGATTACAAAAAAGTTTGAAGGAGGAAAGGATCCCAGACATAGTACTTTGAGATAAAAAGCAATCCTTGCTAGGACTCAGGTGAGGATAATCTGACCATATACATACATAGTGGCAGCTAGGTGACACAGTGGATAGAGAACCGGACCTGGAGACAGGAAGACCCAAGTTCATATTAAGACAGTAGCTGTGTGATCTTGGGCAAATCAATTAACCTGTTTGCCTCAGTTTCCTTAATTGTAAGGGAAACAATAATAACACTTACCTCCCAGGGTTGTTGTAAGAATCACATGAGATAATTTTAAAGTGCTTGACACAGTGCATGGTACGTAGTAATTGCTATATAAATGTTCATTTTTGTTATTACCGTTTTCAATCATTTACCAGTTAGATTCCTGACATTCTGCATCACAAAAATTAGACTCTCCATGATCTCCAGCTTGGTCACAGTCTGATCTCTTCTAGGTTTGCCAAATTGATTTTAGGCACTCCATATCTACTTTTTTAATGTTCATACTTGTCATAATTTCTCTTTGTGTCTTGTCGTCGATGTCTTTCCCTTCTCCCTGCCCCACCTTCATACACATATATCATTCTCCCAAACATATATTTGAAAATCAAACTAGTCATCTGATGAAGAAAAAAATACTTTCACTAAAATTGTCACTTCATTCAGGAATTCTGGTTTCTCAAAACCTCCTGAGCAGACCTGGCAGGTTTGCAATATTTCAGAAATTAGGTTAACTAGAAAGCGGACAAGGATAGAAGGCAAGTTTTGTAAAATGGGAAGATCTCATTCTAAAATTGTTTAGATCTAGATAATTATTTTGTTCACAGGTGTTTGGAGAAGATAATTCCATCCTTCCTGGCCTGGAATCTATGTGGCACAGTAGATGGAATGCTGGGCCTGGAGTCAGGAAGGCCTCTCAGTTCAAATGCGACCTCAGACATTTATTAGTGATATGACTATGGACAAGTCACTTAGCCCTGTTGGCCTCAGTTTCCCTATCCATAAAACAAACTGGACAAATAAATGGCAAACCATTCTAGTGTCTTTGCCAAGCAAACCCCAAATGGGTTTACAAAGATTTGGACATGATGGATGCCACTGAACAACAATCAGTCCCTATTTCTAAATGGAGAGTAATGTAAAAGGCTGCCCCATTAACAGCTGGGAGGACCAGAAAAATCCTGTTACAAAAGAAGGTGGACTTTGAGCTGGGGAAGAAAGCTGATGAAACTAAGAGGCTGATGTTAGGTGACAGGACATTTCAAGCACAGCGGACCTATGGCCAATGAAAAGACAGGAGATGTAGTATCAGATTTCAGGTACTGCAGGTAGGCCAGTTACAGCTGCAATACAGAGTGCCTAGAGAGGAATAAAGTGCAAATAGAGTGGAAAGATAGAAAAGGATTAGGTTGTGTGTGAAGTGCTTTAAATAACAAACAGAAGAGTTTATACTTAACCCCAGAGATAACAGTGAATCTTAGCATGGTCAGATCTATGCTCTGGAAAAATCACTTGAGTAAAAGAGTGCACCATGAATTGCAGTCTGGAGAAACTTGAGGCAGGAAAGGGGAGAGCTTTGGGGGAAAGATAATAAATTCTGTTTGTACATGTTGAGTTTGAAGTACCTCTGGGACATTCAGTTAGAGATATCTAAGGGACAGTTCTCGATTCATTCTATTTCCCTTACAATCTAAAGATTCCATGATATTCCAAGTATGTACTGAACAATTACACACACACACACACACACACACACACACCTATTTGTGTCTAAAGGTAGCCATCTCTAGAGTGAGGAGAGGGAAGGAAGAAAAAAGGGAGAAAAGAAAAAAAAGATATTTACATGATAACTTTATTGTGTATTGAAAAAGAATAACCAGGAGCACACTGCTTTCAGCTTCATGTGCAATCATCTTTTTAATTATTCTATGTTATGGAAATGTTTGATTAATTCCATAAATTAGAAAAAAAAAGGAAAATAAAGATTCCATGATACAAAGATGACTTATTCAACAAACCTGACAATTTGCATGGCATAAAAAAAATCTACCTGAAAAATAGCAGAGATAATGAATAAAGGACCAGAATGGTGACTTTATTGGTATAGAGAATTTTCAGGGGAAGAAACTTCCTCTATCTACGCAGATCCGTAAATTTTCTACAACTTAGAGAGTTGCATAGAACCCTAAGAGGTTAAGTGACTTGCCCAGGGCAACATGGTCTACATATATTCAAGGCAGAGCTTGAAATCAGATCTGACTGGCCCTGAGACAACTAGGTGGCTCAGTAGATAAAAGGCTAGAACTGGACTCTGGAACACCTAAGTTTAAATATGATCTCAGACACCTACTAGCTGTGTGACCCTGGGCAAGTCACTTTACAAGTTGACCTTAGTTTCTTCAGCTGTAAAATGGTGATGACAATAGCATCCACCTCCCAGGATTATTATAAGGCATTCAGCACAATTCCTGGTGTATAGTAGGCTGTTAATAAATACTTGTTTCCTTTCTCAGCTTAGCTCTTTGTCTGCTACTCCATAGGGCCCTCTAATAAAACAAAATTGACTTCAAGTCTATATTGGATCCAAACCTTAATAGGTCATCTTCCTCAGGTACCTCTCAGAGGGGGTGGAGCAGATGATCTCTCTGGTGCTTTCTAGTGACAGCCCTTGGATTCTATTGTAACAATCTTCCCTCACTCTGACCGCTCTCTTCCTCCACCTTGCCTAGCTAAGGGTGGTTCAAGTGCCTATAATTCTGCGACTGTGTAGGCAGAAGAAGGAGGCTGGGGACTGCGACAAGGAGAGAACGAATCCTTAGAATGGAGAAGCACCCAGCTAAAATGATCAGAGAAATGAAGTGGTAGATGAGAAGGAGTAAGGAGAGACAAAATGCTGGACACAGAACCAGCCTCTGACCATTTTCCTGTGATAAGATTTAATTGTGAGTCAGCTCTCCTTTTGGGGCATGAGCCAGGCTCAGGGGCAAGCAACCAACGTATGCAGAGCTGAGCCTAGAGCAGAGCTGGAGATTTATAGTCCGGACAACAGAATCGGTGCCTGATATAGATTGCTGGCAGAGCTAGACCTCGGCTACCTGGAGAGACAGAAGCCAGCTAAAGAGCCCTGAAGCCCTGAGTCACCTCCACTGCCTGGACCCAACCTTTCAAGGAGTTTTGCCATAAATGGAAAAGCCCTGGGGGTGGTCACCTGTTAACTCCCCATGGGAGAGACTGGGAGGGAGAACTTAGACACCTGGGTTTGGGGCTTGCCTGAAAACCAAAGCAGGTGGCAACTGCTGGGACTGGGAAGGATTCTCAGCCTGGGAGGAGATGCCCATAGTGGTTGCTTTGATGCGTTTGCTTTTAATTCATTTCAAATATAATGCTTAAAGAGTTATATAAAAACGTTTTGTGAATGACCTTAATAGCAGGGACAGGATGAAAGCTGAAGTTTTCTCACTGAGTGGGGATATCACAGGTCAAGAGTCAGAGTGGCTAAATCCACACCCAAAACTACAAGAAAGAGGGACACTATCCGTGAGCAGCAGAGACAAAGGAGTGAATCACAGCAGTTGGCATGAATCTTGAAAGACGTTCTGAGAGCCTGTGGTTGATACCCCAGAGCACCCTCTGGTGTTGGGTAGTATGTATGACAACTAGGACGAACACTTGCTTAACCAGTACATGGATTGATTGGCCTTTGCCATTGAATGGGATAAGGTTCTGGTCAATATCGCCCCCTGGTGTCATAATATGATCAAAAATTCTAAAGTTCATAAGGAATTCCAGAAGAAAGGGCCCCTTCACCTATAACCACAGCTACATGAATTATAGTTTCAAATATTTTCAGGTACCATTTAGACTATTTTTATTATTCAAGAATAATTTTTAATGGGTAAGGAAAACCCTGGGAAGCTCAGGAGTTAACAGAAATATACCAGAAGAATTGAAGTCTGTTGAGAATTAGAAGGCCATTTCTAAAACTTCAGGCCTTGCTTTATTGCATCTGTCTGTAAAAGATTATAAATGAGAGTCATGATGTTTCATTATTAATGGTAGTGTGTTCCCAAGCTGTTTAATCTTATGGTCTGATGAACACACTTGACCCAAATATGGATGTATGTTGCAAAGTAAGATGGGGGGGCGGAGTCTGAGAACTTCTTTTTAAATGGGAAAAGGATAAGAAAGGACAAGCAGAAGGAAAAACAATGAAACATACAATCTTTGTCTTCAGTGAAGAGCTTTCATTGTTAGAAATACTGAACATGAGTCCTTGCTGCTTTTTTTCTTTATAGCAACTTGACTTCTCTAGTTATTATAGGAAGCCTTTCCTGAATCCTAACCCAAAGTCTAGATCCCTCCCCAAAAACACTTCCCAAAAGACTAGCAAGTATATATTTTTAAATTAAGTTATTTGTTTCTTCATTTTTGTATTATGAGCATTTATTATCTTTCCCTCCTACTGTCCCTGTCAATTGAACCATAGATAAATACATAAACAGATAACCAGAGCCCTCAAAATACATATGCATAGTCCAGCAAAACAAATTCCCAAATTGACTGTATCTGAAAATGTATGCCTCATTTCTACATTTTGAATCCATCACTTATCAGGCAGGAGGTGAATAGCATTTTTCGTCTTCAGTTAGCTGCACCTGTACATTATCATTGCATCAATCACAGTTCTGGAGTATTTCAAAACTGTTTATTTCCACAATGTTGTCATTATATAAATTGTTCTCCTGCTTTTGCGCGCTTCTCTATCAGTACATAAGGGTACTTCTAGTTTCTTCTGAAACGGTCTGTTTCATCATTCCTCATGATGAAATTAAATTCCACTGTATTCACAAATCATGGTTTGTTAATCCATCCTCCAAATAGATGACCAACACCTTTGTTTCCATTTTTTGGTTACTACAAAAAAAAGGGTATAACAAACATATTTGTATGAGTCCTTTTCCTCACTCTTTGATCTCTTTGAGGTAGGGGACTAGCAGTGGTATTGTTAGGTCAAAGGATAGGCACAGTCTTATTCACAGGTGTACCAACTGCACACTAGTGTGCCTGTTAACTCACAGTCTCTCCAACATTTGTCATTTTCCTCTTTTGCCATTAAGTTGATAAGTGTGAGATGGAACCCCAGAAGTGCTTGAATTTGCAGTGATTGAATTGTTAGTGATTCAAAACTTCTTCTATGGTTCTTAATTGTTCAAATATTTTCCTATGATTGCAATATGTGTGTGTGTTGTCCGCCCCCAAAAAATATAAACTTCTTCAGAGCAGGGACTACTTTTTTGCATTTGTCTCTCCATTGTCTAATGCAGAGCCTGGCATATAGGGACAGGACTAGGTCTATGATTACATTGGTATAGGAAATTCCCAGCGAAGAAATTTCCTCTACCTATGTATTTCAGCACCATTTCTACAATATATAATCTTAGAAAAGTTGAGTGAGTCATACGTCTACTACATGTCTGAAGTGAGCTTTGAACCTGGTTGTCGCTGACTATAAAGATCCGACTGTGCCAAACTACCAACTGACTTATATCAGGTGCTTAATAAGTTTTCATTGAATGATTGATTAATTGATATAATGAAAATGCTGTTACAAAACTTAGCATAGTGAATAATGTTTTAGAAAATCTTGAACACACAAATGACTCTTGAAATGTTCCAACTTTACTTTGTAACATCTACCCATAATGCTATAAGTATTTTCATTTCTTCATTCAACAAATATTTACTGAGCACTTATATGTAAAGGACTATGATAGGCGCTATGGAAGATATAGGTATAAGATTTAGCCCCTTCTCTCAAGAAGTTTATAATCTACTAAGCCATGCCCACCCTATGAATTAGGAAGCAAATTCTAGAATATTTATTTTGCAAAGTGATAGATAAATTCATATCATCTATGTCATCTCTTGGAAAATCTTAACTAATCTGTTATTAAGAATCATAGCTAACATTGACATATCATGTTAAGGTTTATGCAGAGCATCATGTGTATGTATGTATATAAATATATTTACATTTATGTGTGTATATATATATGTATATATATATACATATATATATTCTCATTTAATTCTTACAATTATCCTATGAGGTGAATGCTATAATTTTCCCAATTTTACAAATGGAGAAACTAGGGCTGAGAAAGTTTGAATGACTTCCCTATATCTCATACCTAGTCAGTATATGAGGCAGAATTTGAACTCATATCTTTCTGACTCCATATTCATATCTCTATCCTCTGTGGCACCGTCTGTCATTCATATTTGTGGACCGATGGAATCAGTTTGGGAAGTGAAATACAAATATTGAGTATTGTGGGGACAAAAGTGTCAAGCATAAATAAACTTGGTCCTAGAGACCAGATTCCTACAGGGACTTAATGACCCCACAAAACAATCAAAAGTCCAAAGAGGACAGGCATAGAATGAAAACTTAGACCATTCACTCTTTTCTTTTCTAGGTGCATTTGGGGAAAATACATGAAAACGGCTGATGAGAATGAGATAACCAGATCATTTTCATCAAAATGTGCCAAGAATATACCAGGGACATTAACTTAACACATTTGCCCTACATGTGAAAGGGTTTATATAGGAGATGAGAGCATGAAGTATACCATTCTGGGAACCCATCAAGCCTGGCCAGTTCTAAGTTTCCAACTACATTCTCCAAATTCTCATTTGACCAAATATATCACTTCCTTTTTTTGCCTTAAAAGGAGGAATAATAATGTCTTGCAGAAGAGTGTCTGAGGTTTCTCAGACCCCAAAGAGCTCCTGCAGAATAACTTTTTATAAAGTTAAGTGTAAATCAACAAGAAACACATAAACTGTATATTTTTATCATAGGACAGAGTTTAATACAACGAGGAAACAAGTGATTGGCTAAATGCACATTGGGATTCAGGGTATCTAAAATGCTTGATAAAGAGTTCGCCATCCATTAACAAATCCATGTGCACCTCTATTTTCCATTCTCCCATTCCTTGAAAGGTGTTGAGAACATTCACTACATCCCAAGTACACGAAAACAAGGGCCAGTGGCCAGTAGGATTGGTCTTTATAACAGCTTTCCTGGGGAAATTATGATTTTCACATAGCTGTTGCAATCAGTAAAGCTGAGCAGCAGGGACAAACTTCGCGTGTCCTCAGTGACCTTCCTTACTGTGTAAAATCTATTTCTAGTGTTGTGGTTAATTATGATTTCATTGACTACACAGAACTCCAAAAGTAGAAATTCCTTTCTCCAAAGCAGACTGGCAATTAATTGATAATTTGCAGTCTTAGGAAGTTGGCAGGTGTTTTTAGCAGGAATGAGTGTTGTATTTTGTCAAAAAAAATTTCCTGTAACTTTGAAATAATCATTTATTTTGGTTTTGTTCTTAATATGCTCATTATTAATGTGGTTGTAAATATGGTCAATTATGTTTATAAGTTTCCTAATATTGAACCAGCCCTGCATTTCTGGTATAAACCCAGCCTGGTCATGGTGTATAACGTTTGTGATATATTCCTGTGATTTCCTTGTTAGTGTTTTATTGAAAAGTTTTGCCTCAATATCATTGGGGAATTTGGTCTGTAGTTTCCTTTCTCTATTTTGATTCTCCATGATATAGGTATCAAAATAATATTTATATCATAAAAGGAATTTGGTAGAAATCACTATTTATCTATCTTTTCAAACAATTTATATAGTATTAAAATTATTCTTTAAATTCGTGATAGAATTTGCTTGTAAATACATCTGATCCTGGAATTTGGGGTAGGGGGCAGTGAGACATCATTCTTTTTTTTCTTTTAATAATATTTTATTTTTTCCCAATTACATATAAAGACAATTTTTAGTATTCATTTTTTTACAAGATTTTGAGTTCCAAATTTTTCTCCCTCCCTCCTTCCCCTCTTATATCTTCTGAAAATGGTAAGCAATTTGATATAGTTTATGCATTTGTCATCATGTAAAACACACTTCCATATCAGTCACAGTTGCAAAAGAAGAAACAGATCAAAGGAGGAAAAACCATGAAAAAGAATAAAGTAAGTGAAGAAGGTATACTTCCATCTGCATTCAGAGTCCATTGGTTCTTTATCTGGATGTGGGTGGCATTTTTCCTTCATGAGTCCTTTGTACCTGTCTTAGATCACTGTGCTGCTGAGAAGAGCTGAATCGTTCATAACTGATCATCCCACAATGTTGCTGATACTGTGTATAATATTTTCCTGATTTTGCTCCTTTCACTTTGCATCAGTTCATGCATGACTTTCCAGGTTTTTCTGAAATCTGCATGTTCATCATTTCTTAGTGCACAACAGTATTATATTCCATTCATATACTACAGATTGTTCAGTCATTCTCCAATGGATGGGCATCCCCTCAATTTCCAATATTTTGCCACCACAAAAAGGATTGCTATTAATATTTCTGTACATATATGTCCTTTTCACTTTTTTATGATCTCTTTGGGCCACAGACTTAATAGTGGTATTGCTGGATCAAAGGATATATACAGTTTGGTTGCCCTTTGGGCATAGTTACAAATTATTCTCCAGAATAGCTGGATCACTTCACAACTCCACCAACAATGCATTAGTGTGCCAATTTTCCTGCATATTCTCCAACATTTATAATTTTCTTTTTTTTGGTCATATTAGCCATTCTGATAGGTATGAGGTGGCATCTCAGAGTTGCTTTAATTTGCATTTTTCTAATCAAAAGTGATTTAGAGTACTTCTTCATATGCCTACGGAGAGCTCTGATGTCTTCATTATTAAACTGCCTATTTATATCCTTTGACCATTTCTCAATTGAGGAATGGCTTTTATTCTTATAAATCTGACCATGTAATTGAGAAATGAGGCCTTTGTCTAAGACACTTGCTGTAAAGATTGTTTCCTAGCTCTCTGCTTTTCTTCCTAGTCTTGGTTACACTGGTTTTGTTTGCGTGAAAGCTTTTTAATTTAATATAACCAAAATTATCAATTTCACATTTCATAATGTTCTCTATTTCTTGTTTGGTCATGAACTTGTAACTCATTTAACTTCTCCTTTAAGGATTTGGATGCTATGACACTTGGTGCATATATGTTTAGTATCGCTATTATTTCACTGTCTATGGTACCTTTTAGCAAGTTGTAGTTTCCTTCCTTATCTCTTTTAATTAGGTCTATTTTTGCTTTTGCTTTGTCTGAGATCAGGATTGCTGCCTCTGCCTTTTTTTTTTCACTTCAGCTGAAATATAATAGATTCTGCTCCAGCCTCTTACCTTTACTCTATGTGTGTCTCTCTGCTTCAAGTATGTTTTTTGTAAAGAACATATTGTAGGATTCTGGTTTTTTGATTCATGCTGCTACCTACTTCTGCTTTATGGGAGAGTTCAGCCCATTCACATTCACAGTTAAGATTTTTAGCTGTGTATTTCCCTTTCATCTCCCCCCACCTCCTGCTACCTTGAGTTAATATCCTCTTCACCTACTTTCCTGGCAGGTAAGATAGATTTCTATATTATGCTGATTGTGTATGTTATTCCATGTTTGAGTCAATACTGATGAGAGTAAAGGTTCAAGTGATGTCCATTACCCACCCTCTATCTTACCC
>CM053770.1:128847119-128865555 GCA_028658325.1 Potorous gilbertii | reverse complement strand
CCTGGCAGGTAAGATAGATTTCTATATTATGCTGATTGTGTATGTTATTCCATGTTTGAGTCAATACTGATGAGAGTAAAGGTTCAAGTGATGTCCATTACCCACCCTCTATCTTACCCTCCACTGTAATAGGTTTTTTTGCACCCAATGTATTCCTCTTTCTCATCCCTTAAATTATTTTTTGTGTCATTGCCTCAAAATCATCTTATCTATACCCTCTGTCTATGTATATTCCTTCCAGTTGTATGATTAGGGGTACAATTTTTTAGAATTACAAGTATTCCCATGTAGGGATATAAACAGTTTAGCTCCATTGAATTCCTTATGTCTTTGTTTCCCTTTTCTCCCTTTTTAGGCATAGCTTGGATCTTGGAATTAGAGATGAAATTTTTGGTTTAGTTTTGGTGTTCTCCTTATGAAAATTTGAAATCCTTCTATTTCATTGAATGATCATTTTTCCCCTTGGTGTATTGTGCTTAATTTCACTAGATAGGTGATTCTTGGTTGTAGTCCTAACTACTTCGCCTTCAGGAATGTCACGTTCCAAGACCTCTGATTCTTTAATGGTGTAGCTGCTAAGTCCTGGGTAAGCCTGACTGTGGCTCACCAGTATTTGAATTGTTTCTTTCTGGCCACTTGCCGTATTTTTTCCTTGACCATCTGATAGCTCTGTCATTTGGCTACACTGTTCCTTAGAGTTTTTATTTTGGGATCTCTTTCCTGAGGTGGTTGATGGATTCTTCCAATGCCTATTTTGCCCTCTGATTCCATGATAGTAGGGCAGTTTTCTTTGATAATTTCTTTAAAGGTGCTATCCAGGTCCTCCTTTTGATTATGACTTAGGTGATCCAATGATTCTGCTGTGGAGGTGAGGTGGGAGGTGACTGGCACTGTTGGAGGCCGTAAGGCTCTAGCAGCTTGCCTGGTGCTGAGCTGGGGTCCTAGTAGTGGTGTCTGGTATGTGCTGAGGCCAAGTGGGATTGTGTTTCCCTGGAGATATACTGAAGGACTTGGTGGTCTGGATGCCAGAGGCTGCCTATCTGTCTAGAACTGTGCAGAAGCACATGGAGGTCTGACCCTTGGAGGATGCCTATTTGCCCGAGGCTACACTGATGAAAGAGCTGGTTCTCTAAGGTGGAGTCTGCCAGTTACCCTGCCTATGCTGAGGTGTGTGTGTGTGTGTGTGTGTGTGTGTGTGTGTGTGTATGTGTGTGTGTGTGAGAGAGAGAGAGAGAGAGACTGTGTGGAGGTGGGAGACAGTGTGATGCTGTGAAAAGGATGCTGATGTTGGAACACCAGGAGCTGAGTTTAAGATGTAGCTCTGCCTCTTACTGTCAATGTGGCCTTTGGCAGTTCCTGGCCTGTATTCCTCATCAGATAAATGGAGGGTTGGATCACTTGACCTCTAGTCCTTTGCAGGTCTAGATCCTAGGTTCCATTCCTGGATCTAGGAAAGTTTCTTGGGCTACAAGAGCATTACACCCTGTCTTTTTGCTGGCTCAGCTGTTACAAACAAATTTGAGGGCACTATTTTATGGTTGTTTGGAAATGAATATGGGAGAGTTATGGCAATTTACTGCTTACTCTGCCACCTTGGTTCCTGGAAATCTCTGTTCATTCTTTTTCTAAGACAGAGTTATTTAAGTATTCCTTTCCTTTTCTGTTGATCTGGGCAGTCATGTTTTTTGCAAATATCAATCCATTTTTTTTAGATAGTTATATTCACCATGTAACTGGGTGAAATAGCTCCTAATAATTCATTTTATTTGTTCTTCATTGGTTGTAAATGCACCTTTTTCATTTTTTATACATGTAATTTGATTTTCTTTTTTTAACCATGTTAGCTAATGGTTTGTCTATTTTATTATTTTTAAAAATAGCTCCTACTTTTAAATTATAATTGAATAGTTTCTTTGCTTTGGGCCTTATTAATCTTTCCTTTGTTTTTCAATATTGTTATTTTGGCATTTAATTGAGTTTAATTTGTTGGTTTTCTAGGTTTTTTAGTTGTATGCCCACTTTATTGATATTCTTTGTCTCTTTTACTGATGTAGATGCTTAGAGATATGTTTTCCCCAAGTACTGCTTTTGATATGTTTTCTCATTGCTGCCATTATCTTGACTGAAATTATAATTTGTTTCTATGATTTGTACTTTTACTCATCCATTCTTTAGGATTAAGTTATTTAGTTTCCAGTTAATTTTATTCTTTGTTTCAATAGCCCTGTATTGAATATAATTTTCATTATATTATAGTCAAGAAAGATATTTAATATCTTTAAATATTTCTGCTTTTCTGTATTTGTTTGAGGTTTTTAATGCCTTAATATATAGTCAGTTTTTTGCAATGGTGCCATGTACAGCTGAGAAATGGGTATATTCCATTCTATTTCCATTCAATATTCTCCAGAGTTAAATGGAACTTTTCAATCAAGCATTTTCTATAACAAGAATAAGCTAGAAGTCATAATATGGTAAGTTCTCAAGAGCAAAAGAAAGAGGATACTGCTTAAAGAGACAAATGACTCAGATTGGAAATAGAGCAATGGAATGGCTCAACCAACCTGTGAGGAGCCACTATACTTCCAGCAGTGGATGAGATAGGGAGAATCAATCTTTTTAAAATGGTTATGTCAGAAGAAGGAAAATGTTAAGAGGAAAGATCATGAACTCAGTTTTCAGCATACTGAATTTAAGGTACCAGTGGGACACCCAGATTGATATGTCCTGAAGATAGACCAAGATGTAAGTCTAGAGCTCAGAAAAGAAAGCAGGGTGAGATGTAATAGATATGGGAGTCCTCTTCATAGAAGGGGTAATTGAAGTACCCTTAGGCAGAATATAAGACAATATTCCTAACTGTGGAAGTTCCAACACTCCAGGCTTTCAGAAATAAACTAAAGTACTAAACAGAGAGAGTCTTACATTGCCAGAGAGGAGCAGATGATCTAATAGGTCTTTTCTATCTCAAATTCATGTGATTTTACAAATAGCAGAGCAGTGTATCAAAATACAAAGACTCCATTCCTTTCATAGATTCTAGTAGGGTACAGTCAATACTGGACTGGAAAGTATTTCAACCAACAAATTCCACTTGTCAGAGCAAGTGAGCAAAGGGCATCTGAGGATGAATTTGTTTTCTTTGACTTCCTTCTGAGATTTTTCACTTGCTTGCAAATTTTCAAGTTTCAGTAGTTAGTGGCTGATCACACAGCTGCCACGTTGAGTTAGTTGGGTGTGGATACATTCAGAACCAAGACAGTTTCCATTTTATATTGAGACCATCCAAAGTGAGTCTTCTAGGTCTGGGCAGATTGTTTTATAACTTTATAGCTTTATATCTGGAAGGGACCTTGGATGTCATTGAATTCAACTTCCTTATTTCACAAGTAGGGACACTGAAACCCAGAGAAGCAAGCAACTTGCCAAAGGTCATTCAGCTGATTTAGTGGTAGAGCTCAAACTAGAACCCTGTTCTCTGGTCTTCTAATCCAGTGTTCTTGTCACTATACTTCAGGGATAAAACATTAAGTCAGAATTAAAGGTAGCATAAACAACAAAGAATGTAATAATTTTAGTGGAAGGTCTTTTTCTGTAGATAGACAACAAAGGTTGTCATTTCAATTCACTTCAATGGATATATATTATGTACTGATGGAGTAGTATGTGTATGTTTGGAGCAGAAAAAGAAGGAATATACTAATGACAAGACAGTGAGAAACATCATAGCAACCATCAACAGGAGAGGAGGGGCAACTAGGTGGTGCAGTGGATAGAGCATCGGCCCTGGAGTCAGGATAACCTGAGTTCAAATCCTACGTCTGACACATATTAGCTATGCAACCCTGGGCAAGTCATCTAACCCCAATTGCACCCCCGCCAAAGAAAACACAAGAGGAGTAGACTAAAATAAATTAGGCAAGTTTAAAGGAAACCAGATTGTGACCAAGTAAGAGTGCTCATAAACACTGAAAACAGGGCATCAATAGCAAAGAACTAGACAAAAATAAATATATATCAGTTGGGGGATGGCTACACAAATTGTGGTATATGAATGTATTGAAATATTACTATACTCTAAGAAATAATGACTTGAATGCAGTGCATCATGAGGAGACATATGAACCGATGTAAACTTGAATAAGCAGAAGCAGGAAAAAGATATACAATGATCTGTTGTTATTCAGTCATATCTGACTCTTTGTGAACCCCTCAAGGAACATACTGTCCATGGGGATTTCTTTAAAATGATACTAGAGTGGTTTACCATTTCCTTTTCCAGTGGATTAAGGCAAGTAGAGGTTAAGTGGCTTGCCCAGGGTTACAGAACTAGTAAGTATCTGATGCAAAATTTGAACTCAGGTTTTTCTGACTCCAAGTCCAGTGTTCTATCTATTGAGCCACCTAACTGCCTATAAAATAAATCCAACAATGTAAATAGAAACAGCAACCACACATACACACATACACGTGCACGCACAACAGTTTATAATTACAATAATCAAGCGTGGTCCCCAAGAGAAATAAGAAGGCATCCATCCTCGTCCCTTTTTCAGAAGTGAGTGACTCCGGACATGGAATGCTGTATATACTTTGGGATTTGATTGATATCTCTTGGTTAGTTTTTTGGAACTGATTGTTTTTTTCTTTCTTTTTAAGATTCTTTTTGATAAAGGATAGATAGGAGATGAATCTGGAAATGAAGATGATATAATAAAAAGGATGGGAATAAGGACTTGTGATGTCATTCGTGTAAGGAATTCCCACATGAAGCAGCTCCCTTTACCAGGACAAGTCAGCACCTTCTCTACAACTTAGAATCTTAGAGAGTTGCCTGGGGCACTGAGAGGTGCCTTGCTAGGATGTACTCTGAGTCATAATGCCAATACGTGTCAGAGATGGGACTTGAAACCAGGGCCAGGTTTCTATCCACTACAACAGATGCTCTCTCTCTAAAACAAAATGTATCAATAATACTGATTTAAAGTATATTTGAAAGGAAAGATAATAATGCTTCCAACACAGTGTCTCTACTCCCTAAAAAGTACCTTGCTGAAAACCACGTCCTACCCCCCTCATGAGAAGGAAACAGAAGAAAAGCCAGAAGAAAATCCTCAGTAAATAGGATAACTTGGAAAGTTAAATGTTTAATTGATTATTTTAAAAGAAACATAAGCTCTATATAGTATTTATAGTGTTGTGTATAATCCCTTCCTCCTGTCCTACAATGCATATGGAAATGTTAACTTTATATGATGTTTGTTAGATTTGGAAAAAAACAAAAATCCTGCCTCTCAAACATTACACTGGATGATTCATTTATCCTATCTGAGCCTCAGTTTTCTCATCTGTGAATAAGAGTGTTGGACTAAATGACCCTGAAGGTCCTTTCCAGCTTTGAATCTACAATTCTGTGCTCTTAACATCACACATTAATATATTTGTATATTATATTTATTTAATATATTCATTGTGATTATATTATATATAATATAGTATAATTGTATGTTAATAGAATATATTTATATATGTATTATATATATATACACACAATAGTGCCTGGCACAGCACTAGACCTACAATAGAAACTTAATAAATGAGAGCTGAATGAATCTGTAAGTGAATGAATAATAATGCTAATAACACCTCAGAGAGATGGAAAATCTAATAAAACACTCGGTGTCCTGATCGATTGCTTTGAACCTGTCCGAATGACTGGGCAAAGGTCTCTGAGATAAAGCATTTCAATGATCCCTCCAGAAAGGGACCTCATCCACTCACATCTTCTCTCTTGGTTGTTTTCCCTCTATGCAAAACAGTAATTGAGATTGTACCAGAAAGCAGACTAGAATATATGACATGGCTAGCACATGAGCAACCAGTGAATGTAAACGTTCATTTTCTTTGTGTAGGTTGGTCATGTTTCTATCTAAATCAGAAACCATTTGGCTGCCATTGGTCCCAGCTAGAGAATAAAGTCCCTGCTTTCCTCATAGATCTCTCCATTAGTAGCCAATAATAAATAACGAAATATGGCACAGCAACTCCAACGAACCTAAAGTGTTTTAGACTGTGCTTTTTGCTGGATGAATGCTCAGATTTGAGCTGCCTGGTGCTGAACAAATTGTATCAATGAGTCTGCGAGGCCATCTGTGTTCTGTCACTCAACTGCTCCTCATGGGCCTTCTGAAAGGCCTGTTGTATAATTTCATTAACCCTTTCCTGCGTAATCAACCATTACCCACCCCCCAAATAATTTCATCAATACCTTTCATGAAGAAATAGCCTTTGAAAAATGCTTGTGCAGTCCCAGAATCTGGTGTTGTTAAATAATCACTGGTCTGGAGCTAGATGGCCCAAGTCCAAGTTTCATCTCTGACACTCTCTCACCTCGTGACGTGAGGCAAGTCACTTCCACCCTTGATGCCTCAGTTTCCTCATTTGCAAAATGAAGATGATAATTCTCTTTCCTACTTCCCAGGGATCTCAAAAGAATTAAATTAGACAATAAGTCTTGTTTGTAATTGGAAAACTTGGATATTCCTACTTTACTAAAAAATAAAGTTCTTCCTCTTTGAGCTCCCTCTTCTCCTCCACTCCACATCTCAAAACCCCTGTACATTATCCTGTATTCTTTCCTCCTTCATCCTTCTCTCTGCCAAGGTCAACCTATCTTCTTCCGTCCTTGATCCTCTCCTCTCTCCTCCCATCCTTGCTTCTTCCATAAATCCCTCTATCTTCTCACATCTTCAATTTCTGCTTATCAGTACACTGGCTCCTTCCCCTGCTGGCTACAAACATGCTCTGGCATCCTCTGTCCTTTTAAAAGAAAGGAACTTCACTTAACCCTGCAATCCTCTCAAGGTATAATCCTGTGTCTCATAGCACATAAGGACCCCTAAAAACCCAGACATGCTGCCCCAGGTTTAAGATACTTTTTGAGTTCATAACTATCCAAAAACTATAGCCCATGTATAGCTTTTCCTACTATGTTTACTTTCCTAGTCAATCAAAATGCATCATTATCAAGAAAAAGAGCATTCGAACATTTCCCCCAAATCTAAGGCAACTATCTCACAAAAACAAGCACCATTAATAAACAAATGGATATACCTAGGGAATACTAATGAAGTCACACATGGGGACTATGTGTAGCCAGGGTGTTCATGGAGGACACACATATAAGGAAGACATTTGACCAGAGTACATGTATGTGAAGGAACACTAACATAGGGAATGCATGACCAGGGTACTCATGTGAAGAGGCATGTCCATAGGGAGCTTGTGGGGGGCAGGGCAACAAACATGGAGATACTTCCTGCATATAATGCCATAAGACTGTTGTTGCCTTCACACTGGTCTGCTGCCCTCTAGATCGGACCGATATGCGTCCTCTGTCAGGCATATGGCCTTATTTAGCCTTTCATGTTGCTTCCTGTCCCCTGGTTCCTGCTGGTCCCTGCCAACAATTACTGGGCATGAAGTTTAGCACGTTTCCTCTGCTCCCAGTTTCTGGCTCCAGTTGTAATCTTAATTTGAGGTGCTATCCTCAGAGTGGGTTCTGCTATCTTTTTGATCTATAACCCAGAACCTTAGCTTTTCCTTTAGAAAGGTGGGAGTTTCATATATCCAGTCTCCAGAATAGAGAAAAACTATTAGTTGTTTTTTTTCCCACCATAAGAAGAATCTGTTCATCCTCAATGTCTTGGCTCACTCCAGGAGCCAAGCTCTGTGGAAGATAAAGCAAATAGTCAGCTAAGTTGTGCCCCCTAGGCATTCTATATTTTTTTTATCTTTTTTTTTAGTTTCAGCCTATCTCATGGTCAGAAAGTTCCTGTTTAAATTGCCAAAATATACCCTTCAATAGCCTACCAATGATTGCCTTGATCTGACATGCCTTGGTTTTCTCAACCACAAGATTCACTTTGTTTTCTACGCAAATGAATGACAGGGGAAAAGGTAGGGAGAGATGATCCCTAACTGGAGCTGTTAGGAGGTATCACCCTTCTCTTCAATTCTATGTTTCAAATTTCTATATTTGCTATGCATATGTGACCAACAGAAACTCATAATGAGCTCTAAGCCATGTCCTATCATATCTTCTCTCTTTTCAGAAAAGTAATCTTCACCACTGGTCTATTTCCTTACCTTCCATTCAATTTGAAACACTGCAATTTGGCTTCCAACCCCACCAATTGACTGAGATGACTTTCTCCAGCAATCTCTCAACTAGTTAATCAGATAGCCTTTTCCCAATCCTCATTCTATTTGACTTCTCTACAGTTTTTGACACTGTCAATCATGCCTTCCTCCTGGATTCTCTCTCCTCCCTTGACATTTGACTCTTCTGGTTGTTCTTCTACCACTTCTCCATTTCCATTGTTAATCTCCAATTTCTGGCTTCCTAGTGCCCATGTCCCCCATGGCTCTCTCCTTGGACCTCTTCTCTATCTACACTCACTTTTTGATTAATTCTTCCCTTCCTATGGTTTCAATGGTTCCCAGATCTGTATATTCAGTCCTAATCTCACATCTGAAATCTAGCCTTATTATCACCATTTGCCTGTTAGGCATCTCCACCTAACAAGCACTCAATCAACCAGAGGAAGAAACACATGATGGGCAAGTCAAACCACCTCCACACCTCAACCACCACTCCCCACCCAGGATCCAATGAGGGTAGCTCAGGGCTATGAACCCAAGAGGCTTGGGAATAGCTGTGCCCCCCAAATCATCAAGTCCTGCTTTTAGCCCTGGTCCCACAGTCATCAGTGAGAACAATCAATATGGATTTGGAGAGCATCTTCCTTGCCCCTATCAGTAGCAACTACTCACCAATTGCCCATAAACCTAAGACCCTTGAGAAATGACAGCACCATGCCATGGTATCCCCCATCCCCACCAGCACACCATCCTTGCTTCCAACCCAGCCCTTGTAGATATCATCCCAGGAAGCAACCCCTTATGAAGACATAGTTTGGTAACTATGAGTGCTGAAGTCCTTGCCCTCTCTGCAGTCATAGTTACTGAAGACCTGGAAAATAATGACTAAAATCTTTGGCGCCATCAAATGGTTCAAAATAAATATTAGATATAATTATCAGTAGAAAAAAAATTGAAGTAACTCTGGCATTTCACCTCACACTTAGCACACTGATGGGTGAAACTGGCAAAAGAGGAAAATGACAAGTGTTGAAAAGATTGTAGGAAGACATATGCTACTGAAACTGTGAAATGGGCTTGCTATTCTGGAAAGAGATTTGGAATTATATCCCAAATAATAATTAATTAATTAATTGTGCATACTCCCCTGTTCCACCAATACCATTACCAGGCTTGATGTCGTTGATCCTTTTTGAGAATGATGAAGGATGGACAACAATCCAACAAAGAGTGAAAGGACTCCTTTGGGCAAAAGTATATATAATATCCCTCTTTTTAGTGGCTTCAAATTGGAAATTAATGAAGTAATTATCATGAGGGAATAGGTAAGCAAATTATACAATATAAAGCAAATAAAATACTGTTGTACCATAAGAAATGATAAAGGGAAGGTAATTTTTTACAGCATATGGCAAAGTTTTTGGAGAAAGAAAAATATGGAAATAGGACAGTCAAAGGAGAGTAATGGTGTGCTGGAGTCAGCTCAGATGTCTCCCGAGAATGACTATTCCCAGAGAGGTGGACATTACACATTTACTAGCATACTAGGAGGCTAGAAGCTACAGTAATAAATTAGACAAGAAGTGATGAAGGTAATGGTGGTGAGGTGGTGAGGAGGAGAACATATGTTCGAGATTAAGGGGGAAGAGAGACACCAAATATAAACTATATGATGAAGGCATCATTTGTTTAGGGGAGAATTTAGATAAGGTTTGTTTTGGTAAATTTTTCTTATAATTGTAAAGTAGTTCAAGCAACAAAGCCAAACCAAACAACTATATGTTACTAAAAAAGAAAATAAACTTTGGAAACACATAATATCTAAAACATTTTGAAATGAAACAAATTTATTTTATTTACAAGTTGTTTTGAGTTTATATTTTAAAATGTAAGCATACAAATAAGTCATTAATATTACACTATGTTTATATTTAGAATACACATAATAATTATCAGTAAAACTAAAAGTAAAGGCCATGTGGGGTATGGGATAGAGCACTGGGCTAATAGTCAGTTTCCAATTCACCCTGGGACAATTATTAGCTGTTTAATCATGGATATGTTACTAAATTTCACCTGGAAAATGGGGATAAAAATACCTGTAATTCCTGCCTCATAAGGATATTGTGAGGAAATGAAATAATATAATTAATATTTTTTGCAAACTTTAAAGCATTATGTAAATGTTAGTTACCATTAAGAGCAATTCTAGACCTGGGATATAAAAAAAATTCTGATTATAAATTGATAGAAATTATTAACAAGTAAAAAGCATCAAAGAAAAGGAATTGAAAAAATATACAATCATAAAATGAAATAATAATCTTGACTAATATTTCTTCTGAACAACATGATAATAGTAGCCTTACATACTAAATTATAATGTGACAAAAGAGAGTAGAAAATAAAAGAATATTGTACATAATTTTCTTTCATTATCCTGTACTAGACTTAATACAATAGTCAGAACACATTTGATCCAGTTGAGCATGTTGATTGGTACAAATGAAAACTTATATGAAATGTTGATATAGAGACATATAAGTACTATTTCTATTTTTTATATACATTTCAAATAGAGGAAAACTTTTAAAATGGGACAAATAATTTCTTTTTTACCTTCTGGTTCATTTATAAACTCTTTAATTGTCAGAACATGAAATAGTGCCAGGGTAAGTTGCAAAGTCTCTAGGCACTAGGGCAGAATGAGGGTCAAAGTATCCTCACAAGGAATTGATCATAACATAGTTTCAAGTATAAATGTATTGAGAGATCAACTGAGATCATTTTGCAAACTTTAACATCTAGGTGACACAGTGCTTAAAGAGTTGGCCTTCAAGTCAGGAAGACCCAATTTCTAATACTTAACTGTGTGACCCTGGACAAGTTATCAATCTCTGTGGCTACAGCCCAATTTCAAGTAAATTTTAACAATTTAAAAATGTTGAGTTCCAAGTTCTCTCTTCCCCACTTTGCCTCTCCCTGAGAAAGCAAGCAATTTCATATCAGTTATTAAATTCATATCTCTTTATATGAAGTCATGCAAAAACATAATTCCATATTAGCCATGTTTCAGAAGAAAACACAAGCAAAATAAAATAAAAATAAAGTAAAAAAGAAGTATGCTTCAATCTATATTCAGAATTCATCAATTCTCTCTTTGGAGGAAGACAGCTTTTTTCATCATGGGTTCTTTGGAATTATATTGGATCATTGTCTTTATCAGAGTAGCTAAGTCTCTCATGCTTGATCATCCTTACAATATTGCAGTGACCATATACATTGGTTTCCTGGTTCTTTTCACTTCCCCCTGCATCAGTTCATATAAATCTTCCCAGTTTTTTTTCTGAAACCTTCTTGTTCATCATATTTTATACCATAATAGTATTCCATCACTATCATAGACACAACTGGTTTAGTCATTCTTCAATTGATGGATATTTCTTCAGTTTCCAATTTTTTGCCACCACAAAAAAGCTTCTATAAATATTTTTGTACAAGTAGGTCCTTTCCCCTTTTTTTGGATCTTTTTGGGATATAGACCTATAAGAACTAGTATTGCTGGGTCAAACAGTATGTACAGTTTTATAGTTTTTTGGTGATGTTCTAAATTGTTCTCCAGAAGGGCTGGATTAGTTCACTACTCCACCAACATTACATTAGTGTTCCAAGCTTCTTCTTTTATAAAATGGGAATGATAAAAATAACATATACACAATAGAGCTGTGAGGATCAAATGAGGTATAAAAAGCTTTGCAGCTTTAAAGCGCTGTATGGACACGAGCTATTATTAGCAACAAAGTCAGAGTCAGCCCAATGTTGGGTCATTAATAACAGGCTATGGATGAAAATCATTTATTAAGCCTTACTGTGTGCCAAGCATTGGGCTAAATTATGGCAGTACAAATAGAAAGCTAAGACTATCAATTCCTGCTCTCAAGAAGCTAACATTCTATTGGGGGAAGACAAAGTTCAGGTTGCTGGTCAGCTGGAAAAGTCCAAGGGACCCATGGAGTATAGCAGTAAAGGACAAAGTAATGAATCATTTTATTTAAAAATTTTTGTTGCTATCTTTTGTTTTTACGTCATGTACATTTTGCCCTGGCTAATTGCTAATAACTACATAATGCTTTGCAAGTTATAAAAATTGTAGTAAGGTTGGAACTTGCATTGGTGAAGGGAGTATGTATGGCAATGAGATTACAGACCCATCTCAGTGTCTAAATCAATTCAGCCCAACAATTGATGGATGGGTCAAGCACCAACTTCCTGTAAGGTTCTATACTCAATGCTTTTTGTACAAAAACATACAATAAGTATCCCCCAAGAAGGTTTGCCTTCATGAAACTTTGATTTTAAGGTAGGCTTTATTTTGCGCAGCCCCTAGCTCAGTGCCTAGCACATTGGGGTTTACCAAATGATTTTTTATTGAGGTAAATTGTACATAGATAAGCAAATACAAGAGAATTTAAGGCAGAATGACTAGGGTAGGGACCAGGAAAGGCTTTGTGTAGAAAGTGGCTTTTGGATTGAGCTTGAAAGGAAGCTAAGACTTTGATAAAAAAAAAAAAAAAGGTAACCACAGCATACATTCCAAGCACAGTGGGGAGGGGGAAGCCTGTGAAAAGGCACAGAAGTGGGAATTGTTGTTCTGACTTCAGAGAACAGATAATCGCTCTGGTTGGCTGGAATTTAGAGTTTGTGAAGGAAATTAATATGAAAATAAGTTTGTAAAGGAAGATAGGATACAGACTGTAGAGAACCCTGAACACCAGGGCAAGGAATTATTACTTATCCTATAGGAAATGGGGAGTCAATGAATGTTTTGAACAGAGATCAGTTAGGAAGCTATTTCAGTAAGTCCAGGTGAGAGGGAACAATGCCCTGAATTAGGGTAGCGATTTTGTGCATGAAGGCAGATGGATGTGAGAGATAACGTAAGGGTCAAATGAAAAAGACTAAGCAACTATTTAGAGACGGGATGAGAAGGGAGGGGAAGAGTCACAGAGGGCTGACTCTGTGAATGGAAAGTTACACAAAGAAGAATGGTACCTTAGAAATAGGAAAGTCTGGAAGAGATGAACTTTTAGGGGGAAGATAATGATTTTAGATAAATTTTGAGATCTCAGGGGGACAGCAATGTGGAAGGAATGAAAAGGGATTCCTATGTGCAAGGCACTGGGTAAGCCCTGGGGTTACAAATAGAAAAACAAGACAATTCTGTTCTCAAAAAAGTTCACGTTCCAATGGAGGAAGAATACATATAGGAAGTTTCAGATCTGTGAAAAGTTTCCAGCGTCCTTAGGTTGTGGCATCAAAGGATTTGGCAAATATTTTTTTTCTACTGATAAAGTCAACCTTACGCAAGTTGTGTTCCACCTTATTAAAGTGATGCCAGATCCTAGGGCAAACCACAGATAAACATCAAAGGTGTTTGATACACTAAGTATTGAAATAAGATAAAAATAAACCCAGAGAAACAATGCTTATCTTGGTTTCCTCATGTGTAAAATGAGGCAGTTGGATTAGATGACCTATGTGGTTCCTACCACCTCTAAATCCTATGCTCTATATACATCACCCTGGAATGTAGGAAACATCTAAACAAAATTGAGTGACAGCAAAAGTTTATACAGGATGATAAAATTTCAAAACTTTTTTTCAAAATGACTATAATATTTCTCAGTTTCATTTTTCACTCTCCGAAAATAGATCTGGGCAAAAGTTATATCTAGCAGCATTTGAACTTCAGGGAGAAATACAACTGAGAATAGTAAAGAAAGCTTTGACTGCGACTGACTTAAGAAATAGACCTCAGGAAATATGTTTTTTCAAAACAGCTTTTTTTAACCAATATTTCTACAACCCTGAATGATCCCTTCTTTGAAAATAGTTTTAGAAGAGCCAGAGCTCTCAGCCTTCTCTAAGGTTTAATTTTCAAGCACTAAGATAAGAGGGTAGCAACCAGATCTTTAGCCCAATGTTTATAGTAGATACTTTTAATAAATATTTGCTGGATTTTTTTGAATTATTTACTCTTTGTAGGGGAGGCAGCATGGAGAAACAGATAGAGGACTTCAACCTTGGAGTCAGGAAATCCATTCAAGTCTTGCTTCTAACATGTAATAGTAGTATGACCATGGAAAAGTCATCTTACTTCAAAGCACCGCTTTAGCCAACTCTTCAAGACTCTAAGTTGGGCTGAGCTATAAGGTGATGGAGCACATCAAAGTTTACCACAATGATGAAATCACAAATCCTGAGTAAATTATTTTAATTTCAGTTTTTCAATTTCCCCAGGGCCTAGTGCAATGCTCTCCACTAAACATGTGCCTCCTATTGTCAGAGGTCTTTCCTGGTTTCCCCATCTACTTACGTCTTCCTCTCTAAGATTCATTTTCGTTTGATCATCTCTTTAGCTTACTGGACATTGCACTGTGAAATACAACCAAACTGGACTCCTCTTTGTTCCTTACACACAACGCTTCATCTCTTATCTCCATGCCTTTGCACTGATGGTCCCACATACCTGGAATTCACTCTCTTGTTATCTTTGCCTCATAAACTCTCTCTTCTTCAAGCACTATCTTCCACGTGAAGTCTTTTCTGATCCCCACAAGTACTAGTGCCCTCTCTTCTAAGCTAACATTATACTTAAGTACTTATATGTAGGTATACATAAGCATAAATACTTATATATATGCTTAAATATATAATGGTACATATTGACTACATGTAATATAATCAATATTTATATAATGTTAATTTATAATATAGTAAATATGTAATCTTATGTAATCGAATGAAAGTTCATTGTGAGTAGGTATTGTTTCATTCTTTTCACATTTTTCCCTAGTGTCTCACACTGTGCTTAGCAATTAGTAGGCACTTAATAAGTATTTGTTGATTGACTGGCTTGTATTTATCTGGTATGTATCTTTATGTGTACATATTGTTTCTCTCATAGAATATAAGTTTCTCAAGGACAGAGACTGTTTTTGCTTTGGTTTTTGCACCCTAGGATACATAGTATGTACTTAAATATTCAGTGATTGATTTGTTGAATCAAATTGAATTAAGATAATAAGTAATTATTAAAATGTCTTTACATTAGAAAAAGAGTTGGAATCAGGAATGATGTTCAAATTCTGAGGTTCGAACAAAAATGTAAGAAACCAAAAAAAGATTTTATGAAAACATGCAAATTCATTTAATGACTCATTGACACATAGCGCAACAACTTAATTCACATTCAGAAGATATTTGGGATTCTAGGGAAGAATTACATAAAATAATGTTTTCACAGATTGTTTTTCTCACATTCTAGTAGTGATGGATGGGAGAGGCAAAGAAGGGGACTTTCTTTGCAAGAAGCCCAAGACGAAGGGCTTTACCCATCCCCCAACAGGACTTCGATGGATCAGTCTGTTCTCTGAGTACAATCAGCCAGTCTTACCCACTTTCAACAGCTTCTGGGAATGAATGAATGAACAGAAACAAATAGATGAAAATGGAATCCAAATAGCTCACCACCTAATTATTCTATAAAATGGTTTTTTCAGAATATTTTGTTATAAGGGTGGGGCTTTGCAACTTTTGCTTGTGTATTTCTTTTAATTCTTTCATGAACCTAACTTTTGCTTCAGGGCTACTGGTCAGGAAAAAAGCTCAATATTTCCCTTCACTGACATTTTCTTTTAAGCAAAGCACATATTTCACGTCCCTTTTTACAAGAGCAGGTACTCTTTGTCAGCCCCTTTGGATTAGAAAGGCAGTTTATTTGTCCGTAGTAAACAGATTTGTCAAATGTTCCCACAGCTCCAGAATGTCAAGTGTCAGTGAAGTCACATGAGGAGAGAGATTTTTGAAATATTTGCTAGATGACTGTTGTTTTCTGGGGAAAACCTCTGTCTTGAGGCCTCATCTTTCTCTTTCTGATGGCCTGTCTTTGCTGTAATCATGCCCCCTCCTCCTGCCTGATACCCCATCCCTCCTGCCCTGTCCCTTTCCTGGAAACTCCTTTAGAAAACCAATCATACAATCATGGGCACAGAGCTAGAAAGGGTTTTAGAGGCCTTCCAAACTCTTCATTTTACAGATGAGGAAACAGGCCCACAAACATTCAGTGACTTTGGCAAGTTCACAAAGAACAAGTGTCAAGAGGATTTCAACCCCAATCCTCCAACTGCCAACCCAGCGCTCTTTTTCCTGATGCAGGATAGTTCTAAGCAGGGATTTTGACACTGCCTTCCCACTCCCCTGTCCTTATAACATCTAGCCTTCTTTCAGAAATTGAGAGGATGCCCATCCATTGGGGCACAGCTGAACAAGCTGGGGGAAACTATTGTGCTATAAGAAATGACAAGCAGGCAGATTTCAGAAAAACCTGGAAAGATTTACATGAACTAATACAAAATGAAGTCAGCAGAACCAGGTGAACATTGGACACAGTATCATTGTGTGATGATCAACTATGAATGACTTAGCTTTTCTCAGCAATATAAATGATCCAAGTCAAATGACTTCAAAGCACCTCTTTAGCCAACTCTTCAAGACTCTACGCTGGGCTGAGCTATAAGGTGATGGAGCACATCAAGAGTTTGACACAATAATGAAATCACAAATTCTGAGTAAATTATTTAATTTCATTTTTGCAATCTCCCCAGGATCTAGTACAATACTCTCCTTTTAACAATGAATTTATGATAGAAAATGCTCTCTACATCCAGAGAAAGAACTTGAGTCTGAATGCAGATAGAAACATACTATTTTCACTTTCCTTATTTTTTCATGGTTTTTTGGTCTGCTTCTTCTTTTACAACCTGACTAATATGGAAATACATTTTACATGATTCCATATATGTAACATATCAAATTGCTTAGTGTCTTAGGGAGGGGAGAGATGAGGGAGGTATAAAATTTTTTTAAATGTTTAAAAATTGATTTTCTCTGCAGTTGGAAAAATAAAATGCTGTTTAAAAAGAAAAATAAAAAGGCCCAAAGATCTTTTTTAAAAAAATCTGGCCTTCTTCAGACTCACTGAACTTCCCTGATGTATGTATTTACAGAATTAAAGCTGAAGGAGAACTTGAAAGTCATCTAGTACAAACTCCTCATTTTACACATATGGATAAGGCCCAGGGAAATTAGTAACTCCCCCAAGGTATTAAATGTTAGAGGCAGGATTTGAACCCAAGAGTTCTGGCTCTACAGCCAGTACCCTTTTCTCTGTCTTCTGTGATAGACCAGGAACCTCCTCAGAGCAACAGATGAAAGTTTGGCATAAAATGGGATCAATTCCTGAGAATGGTTTCTGGCCAAGTCATTGTGGACTCCTCCTCCTGTCATGACCTGAAAGCTTTCTGACGTTATCCCAGGTTGTAGCTTTTGCTAGATCCCTTCTTTGTTCTCTTTCAGTACATAACTCACTTGGAAGGCAACAACTGTTGCCCTAGTTTGGAGGTAAGAAGAGATTGCACCATGGTAACTCTACTTTGCTCTTGCCTCCCTCATGGTAACCCTTGGGTGTTTCTGATTAAACCAGATAGTCTTTCCTAAAGGTGGGAAAAAAAGCAGAGAGAGAGGAAATCATTGCTTTTATCATTGGCTGGCCCATCTGATTCTCCCTACAAAGTTGTTTTTTTTTAAGTCTCAGAATGGAATGCAGTCATATCTTCAGTATGCATAGCTATTTTTCCATTCTGCTAATGTACTAAATAAAAAAAAACAAGCTTTGAGAAGGGAAACCTATTGTATCTCCACAGACACAGACACCGTTTCTTTTTAAAATTAAGATCTTGCATTTATCCCAGACCTTTAGAGCTAGAAGAAATCTTAAAAATAGATAATCTAGTCCAACTACTTAATTTTTTTGAGGAGAAAATGGAAGCCCAGAATGTTGAAGTTACTTGGCCATGGTTATACAATAGAAAATGGCAGAGCCAATATTTAAATCAAGCATCATGATGCTTAACCTAGTCCTCATCTAGTCTGACCTTTCACCCCTGGACTTAGGTGCTCAGTGGACAGAGCACAGTGCTCTATTGAACTCAAGAAGACCTGAGAAAGGGAAAGATCACTTAGACTCTCTGTCTCACTTTTCTCAACTATGAAATGGAAATGAAAATACTTCTTTGCAATGCCTACCTCATATGGTTCCTGGAAGAATCAACTGAGATAAAATATGTAAGGAACTTCGGAGAATATAAATCCCTATATAAAACTGCAGGCACTTATTTTTTATCATCTCCTGCCTGAATTCTCAGCACCTAGC
>CM053770.1:128809256-128846619 GCA_028658325.1 Potorous gilbertii | reverse complement strand
GCTTGAATATTGAATGATTTAGTATTATCAAATATTACCTCCATTTTCAAGAAGGAAAATATGAAACAGGGAGAGATGAAATGACCTGTCCTAGAATACAAATCTTCTGAATGCCTCTAGTTCAGTACTGGGTCTGTAATAGATGTTGGTTTGAGACTTCTCCTGTTCCTTGGGGAGAATCTGTTGTATGGTTTTCCCTGGCTTCTTGCTTCTCTGTGTTACTGATACAAACTCAGTTTCTTGTTTTCCATTTTTATCTCCTTCTCTCTCTCTCTCTTTCTCTAACTCTTTTCTTACATACATCTCAAACCGTGTGGTCTTCCACATATCATTTGACTGTAATACACTCATAGGTATGTGTGTATATACACACATATATACATATAAACACACGTGTGTGTATATATATACATACACATATGTACATACTATATATAGTGTATATTATATGTGTATGTACATATACACATGCATATATACTGGGCAGGTAGGAAAGATGAAGAATGAACTAAGTCCAGAGTTGAAAAGGAGGAAGAAAGCAGATTAGATTGTCTTGAGGAAATTGCAAACTTCTTTTAATGAATCCAAGCTCCCTATGAATTCAAAGATCCATATTTTTAATATCAACGGCCTACCAGAATACAATAGTCTCCAATAAAAATTAATATCATACAGAGAACAGGGAAGGAAGCATACGGTGGGTATGAGCAGACTGTAATATCTAGCCAGTTAGAACTTGGAAGAATAGGAGAAAAAGACAATGTCATAGAAATGAATGGTGAAAGCAGACAAATAGGCAAGATGCTCCCCCCAGTACTCTCAGAATGTGAGAAAAGTCTCCAGCATTTTGAATGGACATTTGAGAAGATATAGACAAGAGTCACATGGGACAGACCAGGCATGGATAGCCTGCAATCCGCATCAGAGGAGACATGGGCTGCATGCAGCCCACAATACTCCAAAGTGCATCATATACCAGATTAAAATGCATTTTGGAAATATTTAACAAAATAAATAAAATACAAAACAAAGAGGATATCCCATTTCTGTAATTAAGTCAACATGTGGTACACAGGGATTGTAATGTACAAATTAATAGCCTGTTTTGATGGTGCTGATCTACATCACTAAATTAAGGAAATCACAAAACTGAGAATTTAAGAATATTCCTCATAGGAATAGCTTTCTCTCCCATCATACTACTCCATCTACAACCCACCAAAGCATGCTCTGATTCCAAAAATTAACTGGGATTAAGAGAAGCAGAGAAAAAAAATGTTCATCAGTGGTTACTCACCTAACTCTAATAGAGAAAACACAGAGAGGCCTCAAACTTGGATAATACTCTATGCTTTGTCAGATGCATTACATCACCAGAATCATCACAATTTCCTGTGAAGTAAATAGGGCAGGACAATTCCCCTTTTGAAAGATCCAGAAACTCGTAGAAGTTGCAACATATGAAATGGTGTAGAAAAGTGGTAATACAGTTAGAAGGTAACACACAAATAGAGGGTTATGCAATTAAATCATAGTGGAACCTAGCATTTTAGGGCCCTGAATATGTTGTGGGAAATAGAGGCGCTCATAGCTCTGGATTCATGGCTAGGTTCAAATTCTACCTGTGTGGCCTTGGACAAATGATTTCGTTTCTTCACCTACAAAATGAGGGGGAGGCAAAGAGGGTCAAAGAAATGGGAAGGGGATCCATGATGTAAAAACATTTACAGAAACTCTTTTGTGACATCAAAGAACTAGTAACTCAATTCTTTGGATTTTCATTATTTGAAATTGGGCAGTGTTTGAATAAATTATGGTACATGAATGTAATGGAGTACTATTGTGGTCCAAGAAAGGAGTAGTTTCAGGGAAACATGGGAAGACTTGGATGAACAGACACAGTGAAATGAGAAGAACCATGACCAATCAACTATTGATTCATTGGTTCATGTTGTTGTTGTATAAAGTGTTCTAGGTCTACTCACTTCACGCATCAAATCTCACCACCTTTCACTGAAACTATCCCTTTCATCATTTTTTACAGCACAGTATCACTCCATTATATTCATATGCCACAATTTGTTCAATAAAATTGTAAAGACAAACAACTTTGAAAAACTTAAGGACTTTGATCAGTACAATGACCAACCATGATTCTAGGGTATCAATGATGATAGAGAATTCAAGATGCGGAATGAGACATACATTTTTGGCCATGACTGATGCTTCAACTTGAATTTGGTTTGCTTAACTTTGCATATTTACTGTAAGAGTTTTGTTTTTCCTTATTTTTTTCAATAAGAGGTAGGATGAAAAGATTAGAGAAAAGAAATGCTTATTGATTCTTAAAATGATAAACAAAAACAATGGAATTCTAAAAACAACTATAATAAAATAGATAGTTGGACTAGGTGACCTCTGAGGGTCCTTCCACCTCTGGTCTCATGATCCTGTCAGCCTTTATTCTTCTCCCTGTTCACAATTGAAATGGATTATTTTCCATATAGAGAGCATAAGGGAGGACCATAACGCATTTCATCTCTGTGGGAGCATAGTTTCCCTCATGGGAAACTAAGCCATTGAGAGATTGGACATAGGACTTTTTGGGGCAGTGATAAAGCCAAGAGAGAGATCTGGAGACAGGAAGAGATCTGAATGCCAGAGTGGAAATTGACCCATCTCTTTTTCCTTACAATGAATTTGACCTTGGGAATAACAGCTATGCGTGACATTATTTTGGATGTGGCATTAAGGAACTTCAGGTAAGACACAGAGAATTGATGGCAGAAAGGAAAAGGGGGCAGCACATGGTTTAGCTAGAGGTTACTTGCTGCTGCTGCTGCTGCTGCAGCTCCCAAGGTGATAACCACTATGACCAAAATGGATGACGATCAATGTTGCAGAAGGGACCAGAGCAGAATGAGGCTGAACTGAAAGCTTGTGAAAGTCTCCTCAGATAGTGAAGAACTGATCTACTTATCCTCTCTCTGCTTTAATTTGGAGGCAGATCCAGCTGAAAGAGCACAGTTCACCCTTTTAATCATCCCAAAACTTGTAGGTGCTGGAAGGAAATTGAAAAAGTAGTCAAGAATTTTGGGGGAAGAAGTCAAAGAGTAAACAGTTTCCTCATCAGTAAAATGAGGTGTCTAATCTCTGCGTTTCCTTTGCGACTTCAAATCTATTATCTTACAATCTTAGGAATTTCTACTTAACCATCCTGGGAGATGGAGGGAGGTGGTCAAAAGGATTAGTGGAAAGTGATTGGACTGAACATTCCATGGAGTAACTCCTAATAAGTTTCTTGTTCATTTTATCTGTGCAATAAATTATGTAACTACAGATTGCCTGTATAACAGAAAATATTGACTGTCCACTGGATTGAAGAAAAATTTCCAGATGTAAGGTAAAGGTAAGTTCTAGAGATTTTTCTGTAATTTACCAAAAATTTGGGGTAGTATTTCATTTTTGTATTTAGATAAGGAGTTCTTAAACTTTATTTGCCTCATAGGTCTCATTGGCAGTTTGATGAAGTGTATGGATCACTTCTCAGAATGAGGCTTTAAGATGCATAAAATAAAATACATAGGACTATACAAGAAACCAATTGCACTGATATGCAGATATCAAGATATTTGTCAAAAGCAAGTTCACAAACCTCATTTATTGTTGATGGAATTGCGAACTGATCCAACCATTGTGGAGAACAACCTGGAATTACGCTGAAAGAGCTATTAAAATACTTAGGTATACCCTTTGACCCAACAGTACCACGACTTGTTCTATTTTCATAGATGATTAGAGAAAAAGGAAAATAATCATCTATGTGTGCTAAAATGTTTATAGAATCTCTCTTTGTAGTGACAAAGAACTGAAAATTGTAGGGATGCTCATCCATTGGAGAATGGCTGAACAAGTTGTAGTATATGATAGTGATGGAATACTGCTGTGCTATAAGAAATGCTGAGCTCAGTGATCTTAGAAAAATATGGAAAGACCTGCACGAAATAAGAGCGAAATGAGTAGAAATGAAAGAACATTGAATGCAGTAACAGCGATATTGTTTTAAGAATGATTCTGAGAAAATGTGTTATTTTGTCTATTAGGAGTACCACAGGGATGAAGAGAGAGAGAAAGCAAGGGTGAGAATGAGAACAAGGGACATAGATATTGGTTGAAGCCAGAAGCTGAAAGGGAACACCTCTCTTTCAACAAGCTAAAGAAAGCCATACATATTAATTATATTTTTCAGAAAGCTATGGCATACATCAGGCAGAGGTGAAGAGACACAGCACTCTAGGCATAGGGAAACAGCTTGTGCAAAGGTATGGAGGTAGGAGATTGAATATCATCACACATCATGGTGTGTCTTTAAAACTAAGATATGACCTAATTTAAAGACATTCTCCTATTGCCCTCTTTAATCATCCTTATTACACCAAGCACACCAAGGCTTCAGGGGAATCCAGGGAATTTTGTTACGTCTAAGCATTTGTTCATTTATGTTAACTCAAAATGAGATTGTTTGAAATGTACATATATCAAAGTGGTGCTCCGATGCTTATATGTGCTTTATGAACTGAACTAATGTCTAGTCATTGGCCTATTATTGGGCAAAGTCAGAGGATCACAGTTTCAGATCTGAGTGGCAGTTTAGGGATCACTTAGCCCAATAACTTCAGTTTAGAAGTAGGAAAGAAGTACAGAGAAGTTAAAAAGATTTATCCAAGGTCGCACTGGTATAAGCAACAACGATGGGACTTGAATTCACACCATTTCCAAATCCAATGTTCTCAGTGGCAGAGCCAATCCTTGAACCCATTCCACTTGCCCTAAGTAGACTACAAAGAATTGTGGACTAGGCATCAGGACATTGGGAATGTGATGCTGGCTTTTTTGGTAAATAGCTGTGTGACCGGAAGGAAGTCATTATTTCTTAGATTCCCTTCAGAATCACAGAGGCAGGAGAGGGAGGAGGAGTTTAAAATAGGTCAATAGAAGGCATCACATTAACTACAATCCGAGACAAACACTCAGGCATTGAGTATCAGGCATCCATTTAAACTCTCATGCTACCGTATCCATTTTTGGCAGGTGAGAGCTTCAAGTCCCTCCAAAAAAATTAAATAAAGAATGAAACTGTGTATGTGTATTTGTGTGTTGGGGGCAGGGTCGGGGATTCTTTTTGAATTTTTTTTTAAAGTGAACAGGGACAAACATCTGAATCTCCACCATCTGTTTTTGCATTGTTCACAAAAGAGTCTCTCTTTGGATGCCCCATAGGAAAAGGAAAGCGAGCAGGACAGCTGCACAGAGAGAAAGCAAGCATCTCATAGTTCTCTGTAAAGGGCATCTGATCACATGACCAAAGCCTCATTCAGTATTTAGGAGGATAAATGAAAGAAGCCAAGAGAAGCAACTCCTTGGAGACAGGCTCAGTAAGTGACTCTGCCGCACCAGACGCACAATGCAGCCCATTAGCAGAGACAGTTGATGAGCTGATGACTGGTGAATGATAGGAAACAGAAGAGACACTTTTCCAGGTGGTTAAACAGCAGGGGTGGGGGAAGGGAGGAGGCATTTTTCTTCTCCAGGCTTCTTTATTTTAATAGATAATGGGCCTGGGTTTTCTGCTATTAAAGTCGGGAGTGGGGGGAGGAAGATGGGGAAGGGAAGAGACTGAAATAGTACTGGACAAAAATTGTCAGCTTGGGCATGTTAATGAGGAATTCGGCCTCCACATAGGACCCTGAAGATGACTTTCCCCATCACTCACTCAACGGAAGAATTGAGTTGAGCAATTAGTATATATTCCTTATGAAATCTCATTGTCTTCCAAGGAGAGTGCAAATTGAAAAGCAGAGAGGGAAAGGGAATGATTAGAAAGAAGGAATGAAATAAATATTTATGAAACACCAACTATGTTCCAGGCATTGTGCTAAGTCTTTTACAAGTATTATTTTGTCTGATTCTCACAACAACCTGGGGAGTAGGTGCCATTACTATCTCCATTTTACAGATGGGGAAACTGAGGCAGGCAGAGATTAAGTAACTTGCCCAGCATCATGCAGCTACTAAGAGTCTGAGATCACATTTGAACTCAGGTCTTCCTGACTCCAGACCCAACACACAATCCACTTCATTATCTAATTGAGTCTAGGAGCTAGAAAGAACACTAGACCTAAAGTTCAGACCTATATTCAAATCTCATTCACAAGCTGTATGACCTTGGGCAAGTCAATTCTCTGAGTTTTCTCATCTACTAAATGAGGGGATTAGAATACATGATCTTAAAGGTCCCTTGCATTTCTAGATCGAAGACCTTATGATCACCTCTCTCCTCTCCGTGATGTCTCTATGGTTAAATCATAAGCTCCATGAAGGCAGAAACTGTCTTTGCTTTTGTATTTGTATATCTGGCAGCTTAGCCCAGTGTTCAACAAACAGTAAGGGCTTAAAATAAAAGCTTCTTCATTCACAATATAGTAATTCACTATATTTTTGGGTTTTCATTGTTGTTTAATAATTTTTTTCAGTCGTGTCCAACTCTTCATGACCCCTCTGAAGGTTTCCTTGGTACAGATATTGGAGTGGTTTGCCATTTCCTTCTGCAGCTCATTTTATAGATGAGGAAACTGAGACAAACAGGGGTAAGTGACTTGCCGAGAATCACACAGCTAGTAAGTGTCTGAGGCTAGATTTGAACCCAGGAAAAGGAGTCTTTCTGACTACAGACCCTGTAATCTAACTGCTGTACCTCCAAGATGCCCCTTTTCAGGTTCGCAGTAGCACACAAAACTTAGTCAGAATCACATACATATAAAAAAGAGCAGATATTTGTCCAACAGTCTCCCTACAGTAACTTAGAATCCCAAGGTGTCCTTTACAGAACAATATCAAATCAAACATAGCAGAAAAGTAGGATGTTCAGTTTTACATTTGTAGCTTTGAAAAAGACGTCAAAACATGAAGAAGGAAATAAAGAATTTTAAAATCTCCGTTCCAAAAAGGAATCTGGAAATCCATGTTCATCCACTGCCTATTCCACGTCTCTGTGGAAAAGCCAACTAAGACCTGTGTCAGCCAAAGAATTTCCTTCCTGAGTTCAGATTTACACATCCCTCTGTCTTCGGGTTGTCCTTAAGGATCATGCCACTCTCCACTGTAGCACATCAGTCCGTCCACCACTGCTTCCATGGTGAGGCTTCAGAGGGACACTTACAAAGAGGGTATAATTAAAATCTTCAACGAACAATAAATGGGGAGTTAATGATTCTCCTCTTGGAACTGCAAAGTTTGTTCTTCAGACACAGTGGCCACAAAGATTCTGGGACGCTGGGCTTTTCATTCCTAATGCATTATAATATCACCATGATGTTTCCAGGAGCACAAATTATTAAGAAAGAATATGTTTCCTAAAAAACAGTTAATGAGGTTTGAGGGAAAGGAAAATATCACGAGGAGAAATTCTTGTTCTGTGGCAGAAAAGTCCCCAGAGGGGCCTCTGAAGGAATAATAATCATGTCCTCCTCCTCATTTGTCATTCCAGATGTTCATAAAGGTTAGACAATTTGCGGACAAAATCACCAATTCAAGCAGTAGTGATCCGTGTGCTCTGAGCTTTATTTTCCATAGACAATCCTAAGAAATATAACCTAACTCCAAGAAGTATACTGGCTTATTTGAAAAAGGTCCATTTAACTAAATAGAGTCAGGGATCTTGTGTGTATTTGGTCTCTGACCTTTGGCTGTACCTGTATTTGGTCTACATAGGAACACTTTCTTGTGTGCCTCAGACTACCTAGGGAAATAGTTTTGTCTCTGTTCCCAGTATCTGAAACATTAAAAGAGAACTGACGGCTTTATTTTTTTGCTGTAAAGAGATGGTCCCCAAGTAGGTATAGCAATAATATCAAAGTGCAGCTCGCAGGACAACTGATTAAATGAGATAATTGATATAACATGCTTTGCAAACCTTAAAGCACTATATGTTATTAGCATGTTAGCTATCATCATTGCTATCACTTTATTATTAACAATAATAGCTGTAGGACTATGCAAAACTCTACTGTTGTTTTTATATTGCAAGTGAAAGCAAATAGATTCTGAAATAGGAAAACTGAAGAACTATGGTTTCCATGGCAACAAAAAATAATGCTATTAATAACTTACTTTATTAACACGATATTTTTTCAAAGAACTTTAATAGACCATATGTGATATCTCTGGGATAAGGTGAGAATCCCATCTATTCTTTCACTTCGTCTTTTCTCTATTGCTTCTCTCTCTCTCTCTCTCTCTCTCCTCTCTCTCTCTCTCTCTCTCTCTCTTTCTCTCTCTCTCTCTCTCTCTCTCTTTCTCTCTCCCCCCCCACTCCTTTTTCCCCTCACATTGTCCCTATCTCTCCATTACAGTACAGTGGGCACTCACAGGTCTATTCCCCTGCTGAAAAAGTACAAAAGTTCTAACTTGCTCTGGTTTTCTAACCTGGGCCAGTTCCTGCTTCCCAGGCTCTCCATAGTGGTGTTAGACTTAATGGAGACACCCAAACTGCTTTACTCCTGCTGCAGCATAGAACTCTTGAACTCAAGGAATCCATCAACCTCAGCCTCCCCAACAGCTGCAGCAAAACACGATCCAGCATGTCCAGCTCCCTCAATAAATCCAAACACTACTTTGATTGAGTCACTTCACTACTCTTGGCCTCAGTTTCCTTTTCTGTAAAATGGGGGGGCAGAAGAGAGATAAGTAGATAACCTCTGAAGCTCCTTCCAGCTCCATCATCTTACAACTAACATGATGCTGTGTACCTAGCAGGCACTTAATAAGTGTATATTGAACATTGAGCAAGTAAATCAACAAACACAAGTAGGGACCCATTGCTCATATGGTATATACCATATTAAGATTTACTATGTATTTTCTTTGCTAGGGAATGGAAATATTATGATGCCCAGTTTATGGATAAGGAAACTGCAGTTAAGTGGGGTCAGCTGGTGTTTGAATCCGCTTCTTCAAGGATGGGAATTTAGATCTCTACTATTAAATCAATTCAACAAATATTGATTTAATACTTCCTAGTTGTCCTCAGCGGGCCTATATTCTAATAAGAGAAGGCAACACATTAACAAGTGTTGGTCGGAAAGGAGTATTTTGGTTGGGAAAGTTACCAGGACGATGAGTAGAGTAGTAGGGTTGTAGACTGATCCATTCTTCCTTTGGATCCTGTTGGACACCTCCTCCCACCTTGGGGTCATATCTCTCCTCCAATTCTCTTCCTAGCTCTCTGCCTGTCCCCTCTTAGCTTTTTGTGCTGTTTCTTCTTTCCTTTCCCATCCCAATCCCTGACTGGCGGTACCTTCTGAGTCTCTCTCCTTGCCCTTCTCTTTATGCTCTTTCCCTTCTGAGGATCTTCTGGCTGACCTAGAATGAACTCCTGCTGTATCTTCCCAGTCACTGAAATCCTTCTCTTCCTTCAGGGCTTTTCCGTTCATCTCCCCAGAGCTCAGCAGGGTTTTTCGGTCCATGATATGCCCTTAATAATTGTTTTTCATTGATTTATTCAAATACACTAAAAGTCAAGGAGGATGAGGAATGGGGGAAAAAAAGTCATTAGATTTGACAGTGAACTCACTCATGACTTTGGAAAGAGCAATTTCTAAAGAGGCTTGGGGTTGGAACCTGGATGGCTTGAGGAGGAGGAGCAGAGTGGGCGTGTGATGAAAAATGGGCAGAGCGAAAGGGTGGCAGTGAAGGGAAAAAGGTAAAAACTTTTGTTGATCATTTGACTCTGCCTTCAATTCTCTTTGGACAACATGGAGGCACTCTCTCTGCCTTGAACTCTAAGAGTTAATTAACTAGCTTGCGTAAATTAGTCTAAGGTGACTATTGTTTGCCTTCTTATGCAGTAGGTGAGGTTAACTGATTGGCTAGTTTTATGAACAGGTCAAATATTTCCCACAGGACTTAGCACAATACTAGGCATATGGTAGGTGTACAATTACTACTGGGATAGGGGTGGGGAGTCCTGGCCTTGCAGTTAACACACCTTTAAAGTTAAAGCATTTATCTATAGCCTCTCCCATTTTACAGATTAAGAAACTGAGGCTTAATAAGGTTAAAAGACTTATCCAAGGTCACAGAGGTAATGAGAATCAGAGACTAGATTTGAATCAAGTTGTTTGGACTCAAGAGGCAGGAATTCCCCACCCCCTACCTTTACCATGCCTCCTCCCACTGTGATCTCTAAGTTCCGTTCAGGTTCTAAAACTATGATGCCGAGATCTCTCAACTTCTTTTCTTATAAAATAGGGACATCATTTGTACTTGGTTGTTTACTGGAAAGTGCTTTGTAAACCTCAAAGTCAAGTACATACTGTGAGTTATGATTATAATTGCTTAGACTGAGAGGCCCCTTTACCTCCTGCTGGAGTTTGTGAAGATGAAGTTTCTTTCCTTTAAATCATGAAAGCGTCTTAATATTGAAGCATCCTCTATTAAAAATGCAAGTACTGCCTGAATGAGTAACACCTTAAATGGTTGTCAATTTCTTGGGGATTAGTTGACCACCAGGTAAGCACCAGATGAGTAATGGGGATAGGCAGTAGAAGCGGGGAAGAGGAGGAGAGCATCAGTGGCTTCAGATGTGGAGAGCTCTGGCTGAAAGAGAGAGGAGGAAAGATGTCAAATACAACCTGCCTGTTGCCTGATTTGGCTTAAGGCCTACCCTACCCTAAGCAACTTTAACAGTCCTGAGATGTGGTCACTGGAGGAAGTGACTAGCCAGGCAGGTGCACCACAGTGTTCCTTGGATCTGTGGGGTTAGGCAGGGTAGGAACAGAGAACAAAGATTATATATATGTACGTATGTGTGTATAGACATGTATACTCATATATGTACATATATGTATATATACATGTATGTAAATATATGCTATATGTGGTTTGGGGAGACAGAGAGGGAGACTATATCACCCCAGATTTCCCCAAGCTTTGCTGAACCTAGTTTTCTCTAAATGCTACCAGCTTCTTCTCTATAGTTGACAACAGAAAGACAAAATATATATATATATATATATATATATATATATGAAACATAAACAGAATACTCAAAGCATTAATAGAATAAACAATGTAATTTTACTTTTTTCCAGCTAAGAGCACTTTATTTCATCAGATGTTTGCCAGAGATGAAGCAGTTCACTAAAGTAGAGAGTAAGCAGTGTAGCCTACTGACTGGTAGGCTAGCCTTGGCTTCAGTACAGGTCTGAATCCAAATCCTGTCTCACACATGTGCTAACTAGGTGACCATAGGCAATCACTAAGCCTCTCAGATAAGTATGTGACTAAAGTTATACTCTTGTTAGATTTGCAGTTTCACGTGCAACCATCTTTTTTATTGTAGTGTTATGGAAATGATTGTTTTGTTACATGAATTGAAAATATTATTTTTAAAGTTATATCCTTGTTTGTTTGTCTACATTGCTAGAAGGCATTTTCATGCTGAGAATTCCCCACACTAGTGATATCACAGATCTAAACTTTAAAACTTTACACTTTAAGATTTTAACTTTAAAAAATGATTTAGGAAGTTGGGCAGCTATGTTTAAGATATCACAAATAGAACATTTTGGAATTTTTTTTGTCCCCAAGAAGAAAAGTAGCAGAAAGATTTGAGCCCTTATCTTTCCTCCTTTAAGACATACTTAGTTTTTACAGTGGGTTTGAAGGTCATACTTTGCTACTAGGCATGAAGGAAAATAAATCAGTGGTCTTGCAGACCTTTGAAATGGAAAGAGACAACTAGGGTCAGCCAGGGTGAAACTAGGCTTTGAAGTGAGAAGTCATGGTTCAGTCCTATACCTTCTTGGGCTTCTTGTCATCCTGAAGTTGCTATCTGGTATTACTGCCTGAATAAATTAGGGGCTTGAAAAAGACCCAACTTTACCAAACATTTCCCTTGGTAAAGTAGATCTGACAGAGGCTTACCCATCATGTCTGCTGTCCAGGATGCACTTCACTATATTTCTTTTTGAAACTGTTAAAGCCCAGAAAACATGACAGTTGTGGTAACGAGTTGCTAAATTATTTAACATGAGACAAAATAGATTGGATGTTCTCATGTTGTGTTGAACATGTTGTTTGTTGATTTCTGCTTGTCTTACTTTTATCACGGAACTTTCAAAGAGCATGAGGGAGCAGCCAAGTTTATAATCTCAGAATCATCTTTGATTTTTGCCTCTCTCTAACCCCCTCCATCCAATCAGATGCCATATCTTATCAATTTGACCACCTCAAGATCTCCCCCTCCACTCCCTTTTACCCCATTCACAAGCCCACTGCCTTCACATAAGCGCTCATTAGGTCTTCCTAGACCATTGCAATAACCTAATTCTTGCCCATATTTCCAGTCTATCTCCTCTCCAATCCTCCCTCTATGCATGTCAAATTGATATTCCTAAAATAAAGGTCTAATCATGTCATTCCCTTTCTCAAGAATCTTGAATAGCTCCCTTTTTGCTCCTAGAATAAAATACATGTTTGTCATTTAAAGTCCTTCACAATCTAACCCCAACTCATCTTCCTGGCTGACTATATATTATTTTCATCAGGAATTCGACCTTCCAGCCATACTAGCCTTCTTGCCATTCCCCATAACAGGGGTGTGGCTGGTCAGTGCTGAACAACGAGCTCGAGGGTGGAAGGTGGTGTGGAGAATGTAGCAAGACACACTTTTCCATTTAATCTACATTATTAACATGTTCTCCATCATTTTCTTAAGTCTAGAACATGGGTGGGGAACCTACAGCCTCATGACCACATGTGACCTTCTAGGACCTTGGGTGCAGCCTTTTGACTAAGTCTAAGCTTTACAGAACAAATCCTTTTATTAAGTGGATTTGTTCTGTGAAGTTTGGATTCATTCAAAGGGCCACACTTGAGGACCTAGAGGACCACACATGGCCTCGAGGCGGCAGATTTCTCCATCCCTGGTCTAGACAATCAACAAAGCAATCAAGCCCTGATTTGTAGCTTCCTCATTTCTGAAATGTGAACATTCACAGTGAAAGTTCAACAATCGCAGTTGACTCTGGGGTCCCAGCAAATCCCTTCCATTCACCACATTCTAACTACCCCTGGAACTCTGCGCAGCCTGTCTCAAAAGCTTGAAATAGTCTCTCTCTCTCTCTCTCTCTCTCTCTCTCTCTCTCTCTCTCTCTCTCTCTTTCTGCAAGTCTGTTTTTTGGAACCCTAGCTCCTTTCAACTCAAGAGTTATCTCTTACTTCCTTTGCTCTCCCAGGTATTAGTGTTCCATATTATTTTGTATTTGCTTATCTATATGCATATTTGGGGTTTTTTTCCTACCTAGAGAATGAGAGCCCATTGAGGGGAAGGACTTTTTAATTTTTTCCCGTATTTCTGGATCTACAAAGCCTGGCATAGAGCTATATGCAAAGTAGGTGCTTAATGGATGTGTATGAGTGGAATCAAATGGAACAGAGCCATCTGTATCACTAATGGTCACTTGACTGTTTTTTCTGTCTTGGTGAATAATGGGCAAACCAACTGAACTGAGTGAGCAGTCACTGAAAATGGAAAAAACTTAGGCAGGGAGATGAATTAAAATAATCCATTGAAAGATGTCATTATACTGATAGCATCAAGCTCTGGAACATGACAGGGCATCCTCAACAAAAGCCAGAGTCATCATGAGATCAGCTTAACAACTTACTTGTGAAAACTGGGTGGATGATAAGTATACATTGCCTACATTATTACATTCAATTAGTCAAGTAACCCATTGAGTTAGCCTATTAGTATTTGTATAGTGTGTGTGTGTGTGTGTGTGTGTGTGAGAGAGAGAGAGACAAAGACAGAGACAGAGAGAGAGAGAGATATTTGTGGGGATGGGGTGAGGGGGGAAATGTCTGTTGAAATTCTGGTGATGCATATCACTACTTGCTTTGAAACTTTTGGATTTAAAGAATTATTCCACAGTACTGAGAGGGTAAGTCACTTGGCCAGAGTCACACAGCCAGCACATGTGAGAGGTAGGACTTGAACCCATGTCTTCCCAGTTCCAACGTCAATTCTTGACTCTATCTTGCTGCCTATTGTTTGCATATATGTGTGTATTATAAATGAATCCATGGTTTCCCAAAAGTTCAAGTGCAATTTCAAGATATTAAAGCTTAAAACTGACCTAAAACTTTTGGTAGCCTAAAAAAATAGATGAAAAACATGTATGACTAGAAAAGAAACAGATAGTCAGGTAGAGAGAGTGAAGGATAACAGAAAGATAAATCTAAACACTGCACTGAAATCTACAAAATATTTTTAAACTAGAAGACTTTCCAAAAAGCTATGTAGATACTTTGTGCATTGCTCAAGCTGTCCACCATGTTTGAAATAAAATATTCTGGCTGTGTGACCCTGAGAAAGTTATTTAATCATTTAAAGCCCTGGATAACTATAACGTTAGGAGCTGCAGACGAGTCAACCTATGTTAGTAGAGAGAGGTTTTTCATACCTAAATTCTATACCACCAAAATCACAGGTCTGATCCATATCACATATCTATCTATCTATACATACATACATCTATTCATACATTGATCCATCTATCCATCTATCATCTCTCTGTCATTTGTCATCTATCTGCCATCTTGACTATCTCTCAATCTATCATCTATTTTACTATCATCTCTCTATATCTACCTATCTATTATCTAATTATCTATCCATTTATATGTATAATCATAATAGGCAGTCCTGGCATAGTGAGTAGCTGACCTCAGTGTCAAACACATTCAACAAGATCTAGATTCAAGTCTCACCTCTGACTCTAACTCTGGGCAAGTCATTTAACCTTACAGTGACCCAGTTAGAAGTCCTTGATCACAGCAAGACACTTTAGAACACCAGGCTTCAGGAATTTTAGTTCAAGATGAATTCTGGGTCCTTGCCACCATGTTATAAGAGGTCCTGCCTCCCAGGTTTTTAACTCTCATGTAAGCCAGGGCTGTACTTCAGCTAGCTCAGACAAGCTCTCATATTCTCAGCATGAACATTCAGACCTCAGAAATCAACAAGCACTACAAACCAGGGCTTGATTTATTGTTTGGTCAATTGCCTAGACTTTAAAATGTAATGAAAAAAATGTTAATAAAGCTGACTAAATTTAAAAAGTGCCGAGAATAATTTTTTTTTGGAGAACCAATTATTAAACATTTATAAACACATTCCTGTCTAAGACTCATTGGAAGTATTAGACAGACATCACATGAGAACTGCCTTGTATTATCCACACTCTCCTGCCCATTAAAAGAAGGAGTGATTGATTATAAGCAACTGGGGACATCTAGGTGGTGCAGTGGATAGAGCACCAGTGCAGGAGTCAAGAGGATCTAAGTTCAAATCTCATCTCAGACACTTGACACTCACTAGCTGTGTGACCTTGGGCAAATCACTTAACCCCAATTGCCTCATCCTAGGTCATCTCCAGTCATCCTGATGAATATCTGGTCACTGGATTCAGATGACTCTGGAGGAGAAGTGAGGCTGGTGACCTGCACAGCCCTCCCTCACTCAGAACAAAGTGCAAGTCATGTCATTATTTCTCTGATGGCGTGGTCTTCTTCAGCAATAAAGGATGAACACACACATAAAAGCAACTAAACAAATTCAAAAGTCATCTTCCCTTGAATTCCTGGGTTATAGACTTATCTTCTATCTGGAAGAAGGGTGATGGGTGCCCAACCATTTGGAAAAATCTCTTACTATTCATTTCTCTCAGTTTTTATTGGTTCTATATAAAGAGTTAATACTGTTTGAAACTAGGCATGTTTTGTTCATTCATGCAGGCTCTAGATTTCTACACCAGCATACATGACTAGGCTTATCAAAATATAGCATGGTCAAGAAAGAAGTGAGGGTTGTCAGAGAAAAGGGTTCAAGATTTGATTCTGACTAATCCATGTTTCTTAGACACTGAGCAGGTGCTATCAGATAGAAAGAGGGAGAGCTGAGAGATAGAAGGTCATTTACTCACTGAGAACCAGAGACTTCAGTACTACCACACAACCAGGTGGATACACATAGCTGCCCAAGTATGCATAGAATACCCAATACCAGTTTGGGCACACTATATTTAAAGAACTGGAACTAGGGTCAGAAAGACCTGAATTTAAATCCAGCCTCAGACACTTACTAACTGTATGAACTTGGGCACATTGCTTACCCTCTGTTTGCTTCAGTGTCCTCATCTGTAAAATGGGGATGATGATACAGATCTCTCAAGGTTGTGAGAATCAAATGAGATGATAATTGCAAAGGGCTTAGCACAGTATTTGGCACATAATAAGCACTACATAAATGTTATTGTCATTACCACTATTTTTACCAGATTCTTGTTGCTAACAGAACGATCAATCAATAAGCATTGATCAAGAGTCTTCTATGTGCCAGGCATCGTGCTGGACACTGGACGCACAACACAACAGCAAGATATTTCTTTCCCTTGAGGCATTTGATTCTCCTAGGGCAGGGGTTCTTAATTAAGGGTCTGTAAATGTTATTTAAAATATATATTTCCTGTGTGTACATATATGTGCGTGTGTGTACATATATGTGTGTATACACTTGCAAATACACATATATTTTATAACTATTCAATACAGTTGATTTCTTTTACAATCCTTTATAATTATTTTTACATATTTAAAAACATTCTAAGAAGGGATTCATGGGCTTCCCAGATTGCCAGAGGGGTCCTAGATACCAAAAGGGTTTAGAACTCCTAGTCTACAGGAAAACAACCGATAGATAAGTACAGAAGACTTACATGCACATGTATATACACATACATATATTGATATGTACCAATCTTCCAAATAAATACTTGGTGATTGGAGGGGATTCTAAAGACTGGGGGAGTAGGTACAATCAAAAAAGTCCTCTTGAAGGATGTAGCATTTGAGCTAAGCCTTAAAGGCAGCATGGTGTTCCAAGAAGTAGAAGTGAGGAGACCTCAAACATGCAAAAAAGCAGGAGATAGAATGCTAATCAGACCGGTTAGCATCACATGTGTAATCAACCTAGAAAAGAAAACAGGTGGAGCCAGCCTGAGGCAGTCATTAAACGCCAAACAGAGGTGCTTGTTTTTTAAACTAGGGGCAACAGAGAGCGCTTGACACTCGAGCAAGGGAGTGATATAGTAAACCCTATACATTAGGATGATGAATTTGGCATCTGTGAAGATGAATTAGAACAGATAGAGTTAAATCAAGGAGTCAAATTAGGTGCATAGCACAGTAACCTAGGTAAAATGTCATGAGGAACTGGACCAGGCTGATTGCGGTGTGGGTAAAGAAAAGGGAACTGATGCCATAGACTAGAGGAGATGGGATGAACAAACCTTGGCACTTGATAGGCTATAGGAGTCAAAAAGAAAATGGAGGATGACTGAAGGTTACAAAACTAGGGGACCTGAAAAATGATGTTGCCTTCAAAATAAATGGAGAAATTAGAAGGAGAGGTTGCCTTAGAGGGGAAATTAGGACATTATAAGTAGAGACTGGACAGGATGGCTAGGTCACCTCAGAAATTTCTTCCAACGCTGGAATTCTAAGATTCTTTGATTCATTTTTTTAAGAGGTAAATGTTTTAAATATCATTTTTAAAATGTTCAAATCTGATTTTAAGAATTTTATTGTGACTGATTGAAAAATTTAACAAATGATTTATTAACAGAACAAAGTAAACTAAGTTATGGTATTGTGCATAAGCAGAAATGATTCTTCCTTTAAGTGAAAAAAAATCATACATGAGATAAATAAATGGTAGGTTGGCCTTTAGGTTGGAGTAAGAAGTAGAGAACTATAGTCACTATTTTTATTGCCAAGGTCTTCCCTTAAAATGTAATGTTGAACAAATCCCAGAACCATAATAGGCACTCAATAAATATTTATTAAATTGAATTTAGCTTACCTCTGTCTCTCTCCATCTGGACATGAAACCAGGTTATGAAGCTAGTAGTTGGAAGAGGCCATTCACTTCCCTGCTACTTGTTAGGATTTAAGATTTATTTTCCATAAATTTGGAAACTAGTGTTCTACACTTTCCACTGTCGTCTCGTTTTTCATGTAAAAAAAATTCATACATATACACCCACACATAATAGTTGTACTTTAGCATCTGTTTACTTAAAAATAGCTATTAGGAATTCAAGAAAGCTTTTAAGTTAATCTGTATTTTATTCTTCAGAGCGTCTACAGATTTTTTTAAATAGGAACAACACATGTAAGGAATAACTCATTCTGTCTACAGAAATGTGTTTGCATGTTTATTATTGTAAGAGACTTGTCCCTAATGACTGAGACTTCATTTGCCAGATCATCTTCATCTTTTAAAAAACTTTAACCTGAGCTTGTTTTATTGTTTTATCATTCTTTTCCACTTCACAACCAAACTCTTGTGAACACACACATACACACATTGTGTACACTGATTGTCTCTATTTCACACACTTCTTAATGCTTTGCAATCTGACTCCTACATATTTTGTCATCTTGACCTGTTTAAATGATCCTTCTTAGACTTTTGCTGAATAATCAACCATATTCTGTTCCTCCCTTTTGCATAAATGAAGGTTCTGTTTTGGGCTCTCTTCTCTCTCTACACTCTCTGTCTCTTAGAGACCTCATCAATGCCACAGGTTCAATTATCATTTCTTTGCAGATGACTCCTAAATATGCATATTTAGCTTTAATCTTTCTCCTGAGTTCCACTTCGGCATCTCCAACTAGTGGGACATTTCCACTTAGGTGTCCCATATATATCTCAAACATAACATGTCCAAAACAAAACTCATCTTCCCCACAAAAAAGCACCTCTATTCCTAACTTTTATGTTTCTCTCCAGGACATTGCCATCTTTGCAATAACCCAAGCTTTCAACACTGCCTCTTATTCCTTCCATATCCAGTGTTCCTAAGTCTGACTGATTCTACCTCTTAAACACTTTTATTTATCTGGCCCCTTTCTATCACCCTCATTCAGACCCTTATTACCTCTCACTTGGACTATTGAGGTAACTTCCAGGCTCTTCCTATACCAGCTGATCCTTCACATTGCTCCAAATTGGCATTCCTAAAACATAGATCTGAACATGTCATTCCCCAGCTCACAAAAACTCTGTGATGCCTATTACTTCTAGTATAAAATATGAATTCCTCTGATTGGTATTCTGTGCAGATCTCTCTTTCCAGAATGATTATACCTAATACTTTCTCACTCACATACACCACATTCTAATCAAACAACCAGAGTGCTTTCCCTGGTATACATTGGCCCTTCTCCTACCTCTCTAGGTCTTCATATAGGATATTCCCCCATGCCTAGAATACCTCTACCTCTTAATAGTCTTAACTCCCTTTATAGTCCATTTCATTTGCCGCCTTAACACAGTACTTGGCATATAGAGGAATTTAATAAAAGCTTATCCAGTGATCACTTGATTAAGCTCTTTTCTACTCTCCCCCAATAATTAGTGTGCTCTCAAAATTATGCTTTAAGTATTTTGTATATGTTTTTTATTTAACTTATCTTTGTTTCTCCCCCGCCCCACCAAGGGTATAAACTACTTAAGGACAGAGACTGTTTTTGCATATAGTAGGGACCTACTATGTTTGTTGAATGGAGTTGAATATGGTTGAGACAAATAACTACTATAGATTGGGGAAATCCCAGGATATCAGAAGTCCATGGAACTTATGCCTGGATGCATACTGAGTAAGAAGACATAAGTTTGATTGAAGAAGATGGTCATGTAGAGAAAGCCCTCATGGTAGTATAGTACCAAGTATAGGATAGAAGGGCTCTCCTTTTGGAAACCGTATTGGTGATCAAGAACAAAACCAAATGAGAGACTTCTGGCTGTGTCTAGGAAGAGCTCTTTTGACCAGAATGAGAATTAGGGACCATGTACATATATATATATATATACATCTATATATTATCTACAGTAACTTTTTCCAAATCTTACATATCTATATATCTATCTATATATATATATATATATATATATATATATATATATATATATATATATACACATCTATATATTATCTACAGCAACTTTTTCCAAATCCTAGAGTTCCAGGGAAATTCTAATAACCCTGGAGCTAATGAGGACAATGCATTGGTACTATGGGAATTTGAAGATTTCAGTAGTGACTCCATATTGAAATATTGACCCCATGGGGATATTTTCCGTATTTATAGTTCTATCTATTACTATATCTATAAAACTTACTGTTATATCTATATAAACCTATAGGAAATTATATCTATTTTACTTGAAGCAGGGATAGAATAGGGAAGAAATTTAAAATGATTTTGTTACCCATTTATTATACTGTGACTTACTTTGCTATTCTGTTCTAAATAAGTTGTTATTTGACTTGTGATTCCTAGATGGTATGTAAATAGATTAGGCACTGAAATGAAAACACATGCCCTATGTGGAAAATTAAGCTTAACTAAAACACCTCACAGCAAATTCAGCAAGGAGTTCTAGAATAGGTATAGGAGACAAGTCAAAGTACTTTATGAGGGTAACTGCTTAGCTGCTATACCCTTATGACTATGAGACCCTTCCATCTGGCTTGTAGTTGAAACCTATATATGTGTTATTTTCCTCTTTAGAATGTGAGCTCCTCGCAAACAAGGATTGTCTTGCTTTTCTATGTGTATTCCTTAGAGTATAATAAGTACTTCATTTTTTCATTAATTATCTCAATACTGCATATTTTGTTGGAGTTCCTAAAATCAAAATGAAACTATTTGTTCTGCGTATAAATTAGTGAACCCCTTGCAACAAACTTCTTAGTTTTCCAAGGGTTCTCAACCTACCTGTTCAGAAGTATTGCAGTAAATTAAATTCAAGGGCATCCTAGTCAGTCAGTCAACAATCAATCAAATGGCATTTATGAAGCACCTAATAGGTGCCACTCCATGTACTAAGTGCTGGAGATATAAAGAAAGGCAAAAACATGATCCCTGTCCTCAATAAGCTCATATTTTAATAAAGAAGACAACATGCAGACAACCATGTACACACAAGATGCACATAGGACAAATGGATGGTAAGGTTTTATGTTGTTGTACATGGAGTATGGCTATTCTTTTAAGCAGTTTTATTCACACCTGGGTTTACTTAATTCAACCTAATTTTTGAGTTGAGTCAAAAATCTCCCAATGCATTTTTTCTTGGATTTCCACTTCTAAAAATATATATTGAACTGGTTTTGCTGCTTCCATGGCAACAGAACTCCCTCCATAAAGGTTAAATGCAGTCTTGCCTGACCATCCATCAATCATTGGGTGAGATTTTGGAACTTGTAAGTGAGCTAGCTGTGAGCAACCATCTGTGAACTGGGCTCCTATCCTTTGAGGCTTAGAAGAAACCAATGATAAGACATGAAGCTATTATTGATGGACACAGCCAATACCTACTAAGAGACTGGCAAGATGCCCAACTTGTGGAAAGAAAAAAGAATCCATATCTTTCTTAAGAAACACCTCTTTTGGTGCTGATATTCTTAAATCAACAATTTAAATTTCTACATTTAAGCTCCTTTTCGGAGAAGGCTGTTGAGAAGTAAATCAGTAGTAATTCTGCCTTAGGGTAATTCAAAGTATTTAAATCCTACCTCTGCTTTCAGTTAAGGTTTGGATTCAAATCAAGATTTGGATTCAAGAGCATCCTAATGTCAGTAACCAAATAACCATATTAAGTTGGAAAATGAAAAAAAAAACAAAACAAAGCCAGCTTTGTATGTGTTTCCAGGATATGTCTCCTAATGAAACTTACATAAGAATGCCTATTGGAGAATTATCATTCTGAAGGTTCATAGTTTCTCCTACAGAATGCTTCAGTGAGTGTAATTATGAACCCATTTATTTTTATCAATGACAGGAATGAGAGCCCAACCATAGGAGTCAAGTTAAGAAAAGACTCAGACAAATTGTATACTGCTACATTCTGTGTTTCATAGCAAAAGCTTACAAGGAGATGAAAGCTGTCACAGCCTGGGAATCGGTACATTTGACAGGCTGCCCTAGAAAACATTTATAATAGAGTGATCCATCACCTTAAGTACAAAGAACATAAATCTTTATTTTCCAGAAGGTACCCCTTGGATACAGGGCTGGCTGACCACAGGTGCCCCTTGGGCTGATTATCAGAGAAGTGGCTTTCCGATTGCTTTCTTTTAGGCCACACTTCGTACATTTCTACATAAGCATTTGCGTTTTATTGTTAGCTTTCTTCTTACATATGGTGTCCTATAAATTACTGATTCTCTATTCTGTTTGTCTCCTTCTGTTACTGCAACTGCTACTCTCTATGGCACCAGGCTTTTTGGTGTTGTGTGGGAAGTTTTCTCCCTTTCCCTTGCTTTTCAATATAAAGTCTTCTTGATTAATTTGCAAGATTGCAGGGAAACATGCTTCTACTACACCTTGTTAGGTTTACCTCATCTGAGACCAAGAGTCCATCATTCCAAATGGAAAGCAGTTTACCAATCCTGACCCTCCAAGAGTTTCAAGAAGGCATGAGTCTATAGGAAAAGTCAGAGAGAAGAAGAGATTTTAGTATGACAGTAGTCAAATTTTGGCCCTGCCCTGGTGATTGTCTCCTGGGTTTTAGTCAGGGAACCATCACATTTCTCTTCCAAGCTAGAAAGTAGCCCATTCTGTATTCGATGTTACCCTTTCCAAGATGCCAAGATGAAGAGGCTAGATGACCAATGCCAACTCCACATGGAGGAGAGAAGGACAAATGGAGCCAGACCCAGGACTGTGGCTGGCTTGTCAGCTGGAGCCCTAGAGCAGATGGATGCAGATTAGCAGCTGTCATGTGCCTCCCAGCTATAGTGAGACCCAAGGGGAAGTGGTACCACAGCCCAACACTTCCTTGTTTTCTCTGAGAGTTTGCCAACCTGATGAAGTCTAAAAGAACAATAACCCTTTTAAGAGCCTCTAACCAAATTTTTATTCCACCCTTTATAGATCTGGGAAAAGATATTTGTAGATTGGATTTAATCCTGTAGGGCAGTTTCATTGTGATTTGTTATTTGAAAGCCTCTTATGATTTTGCTTTATGGTACTACTATTTCACAGTATACCTTACTGGTTTTTTTCCAAAAAAAATCACATATCCATTAAACAACAAATCCTCCAAGCCAGAAGTATCAAATTTGTTGCCAGCAGGCATGCCCTCAATATTCCCAAAAGCTGCCAAAACCAGATTAAACTGTAACTGGGAAAAATATTTAACAAAATAGATATACAGTAGAACTTCGGTTAACGAATTTAATTCATTCTGAGATTGTTTGTCATATAATTTGTTCGTACTACAAAGCGAATTTTCCCATAAGAAATAATGCAAAGTTGGATGATCAATACCACATTCCCAAAAATATTCACATAAAAATAATTATTTATCATTTTAAGTAAGTTTTTTGTCCCTAATGCACTTTGGAAGAAGAATCTCCTTCTATGAGAATGTTAGGGATTTCAACATCGAGTGTGCTCTCTTATGCTACTTCCACTAAAAGTAAGACTAACACTACCTTCGCTTATTTTTCATTTTTTTAGACTCACTCTCATGTTTTGACTCACTGATTTTTTTCTTTACGTTTGCTTAAAACACTTGTTTTTGACTTTTTTTAATGACTTGTTTTCAGTTTTCAACAATCACATCAATAAGTTTTAAATTTTCTCTCTCTCTTCCTCCACTCTCCCTCACTGAGATTGCAGACTATCTTCTATGCGTTCAAAAGAAATCATGGCCCTAGTCGAGCCTAGTCATTCCTTTGTGAGCCATTCAAGTCCAAACATGATGTTCATGCTGAGAATTTTTGTTCATCCTGCAAGGCAAATTTTGCGAAAATATTTTCCTTATCCAGTGAAGCATACATAAACCAGGTTACTTGTAAATGGAGGTTCTGTTCTACTGTACAATATAACTTGAATAATGTGGATTTGTGGTTTTCTATATCAACATGCAGACTGCAAGGGTCTGATTCTATTTAACACAGCTTTTCTAAGCCCTATGAATGAGGTTAATTATTTGTAAGTAAGGAGACACTCTCAAAGTGAAATTAGGGTCTCAGAAGCAAAGATGAAAGAGCTTCCTTTTCCTTCTTTTTCATTTCTTTCTTTCTTCCTTCCTTTTTTTTTTTTAATTTCTTGCCATATCCTAGGTACCACCTCCTAATAGAAAGGAATGCTAGAATAAGTCAGGTGTGGTCAGAGTGCCCTCTGGTGAAGAGTAAGAGACATTGTAGACATTGTGAAAGTTTTACAAACTTACTGTCTTCTCTTTCAAATAAAGTGTTGATGGTCCAAGGGTAGATCCACCCCTTAGCCAAAATTCATATTATACACATAGCTAGCTAATTAATTATTTAGGTGATAGCCTCTTGTTCTCAATGCACTGCAGAAAGCAGAGTGATGAACCAAGGTGCAAGTGGGTAAAACTGAAACCACCCACCACACATATAACCTGTCACACCATATGTATCTTAAGCCAAGATCCAGAATCCAAATTCTATTGTTGGACATTATATTCTTAGCTAATTTCTTTTTTTTACATTCCTATTAAATACATCTTCACCTTAGTCATGTTACACAGAAGAGTTAAAATGAATGGGGAAACCATAAAACAAAACACAACGCAAGAGAAAATGATCTGCTTCATTCTGCGATCCAATTCCATAGTTCTTTCTCTGGATACTGAAGGCATTTTGCCTCAAGAGCCCATTGGGAATTTTTTAGGTCCTTGCATTGCTGTGAAGGATAAGTCTACAAGAAAAAATTTCTCACATACTGTGGTTGTTGCTGTGCATAAAGTTCTCCTGGTTCTGCTCCTTTCACTCAGCATCAGTTCATATATGTCTTTCCAGGCCTCTCTAAACTCTTCCTGTTCATCATTTCAGCATTCCATTACATTTATGTATCACAACTTGTTCAGTCATTTCCCAATTGATGGGCATCCCCTTGATTTCCAGTTTTTGGCACCACAGAGGGCTGCTATAAATATACATGTGGGATCCTTTCCCATCTCGATGATCTCTTTAGAATATAGTCCTAGAAGTGACATTGCTGGGTCAAAGGGTGTGCACATTTTTGTAGCCTTTTGGGCATAGTTCCAAACTGCTCTCCAGAATGGCTGGATCAGCTCACAGCTCCACCAACAATGAATAGTGTTCCAACTCTCCCACATCTTCTCCAACATTTATCATCTTCTTCTTCTCTAATTTCTAAACCAACCTTGCTTCTCAATCCCCTAACTATAAGTCATAATGGCAATGATAAAGGAAATAATAATGGTGACGGTGACAATAATAAGAATTAATATTTTATGTTATTTACTGTATGGCAGGCACTGTGCTAAGGACTTTACCGATATCATCTCACTCGACCTTCACAGCAGCCTTGAGAGATGGGTGCTGTTACTATCCCCATTTTAGAGATGAGAGAACTGAAGAAGCAGAGGTTCAGAGGCTTTCCCAAGGTCACACAACTAGTCAGTATCTGAGACTGAGTTTAAACTCAGTTACTCCCGACTCTAGGCTAGATGTCCCATCCACTATGTCAACTACTTGCCTCAATAACTAAAATTAGAAATAGAAATATAATCTGTATCCCCAAAGTCTTCAGGGGGATTTTAAGTTTAGTTTAGTTTTGATACAGTTTGATTTGGTTTTTAGTTTTCGACTTCATAGCCCTTAGCAATGCTTTTTGGGGTTCCTTCTGCTATTAATATTTTTCTTGATGTGAGTTACAAGAAGTGAGTAATGCTTTGGTACTTTGAAGGGAAGCTCTTTGTCCCAGCCAAGATTTATGTTCAGGAAAATAACAAATCTCAACCACAGAAGATTCACTCATTAGTTTTCCCTTGGTTCGTATGCATGTGGCATACTGGATAGAAAATAGGCCTTGGAAACAAAACCCCCACAAACAGACTACAGTAATTTAAGAAGTAATGCTATACCAATCAAACTACTATTGAGATACTTTATACAACTTGATGAAATAATAACAAAATTTATTTGGAAAAAAGATCTAAAATATAAAAGAAAATGATAAAAAAAATTAGGAATGAGTGGGGAATCACACTTCTAGACCTCAAAGTATATTACAAAATAGCAGTCATCAAAAATATCTGTTATTGGTTAAAAAAATAGATAAATCAATAAAATAGACTAGACAAGGAAAATGAGAAATAATGAAACTCAATAACATAGTATTTAATAAAGTAGTAAATGTGAATTATATAGGAAAAAACTGAAAATTAGCAAACTGGAAAGTAATAAACATAAAATACATAGAAAAACTGGAAAACAATCTGGTAGAAATTAGACTTAGACTGACACGTAATACAAATATTCTACAACACATCCTAAATAGACCCTAATATTAATGATTAGTCTATAAAAAAGAAGAAAAGCTGATTACATATTTCTCACAATTGTGGGTAGAATGTGTATTCTTAACCAAACAAGACAGAAATAATTATAAAAGAGATAATTTTGATTACATGAAAAATGAAAAAGCATCTGCACAGAAAAAAATTAATGCAGCTAGGATAAGAAGGGAGAAGGTCAAATGAGGAAAAAAATCTTTGTATATGATTTCTCTGATGAGGGTTTGGTATCCAAAATACACAAAAACTAAAGCAATTCCACAATAGATAAGTGGTTAAAAGATATGAAGAAACAGTTCTTAAAAGAAGAATTGCAAAGTTTTCACAACCACAAGAAAGAATGATCCACATCACTAATAATAAAAGAAGTGAAATCAAAACAATCTTGAGGTTTCACCTACAAACTGTCAAAGTTGACCAAAAATGCCATTGCTCAATTTTGAAAGGTTTGTAGAAAAAAATAGGCACACTAATATACCAATAGTGGAGCTGTGAGATGATACAACCATTTTGGAAGGCAATTTGGAATTATGAAAATAAAATGACTAAGATATCCAAACCCTTTGACCCAACTTATACCCCAAGGAAGCCGTTGCAAAGAAGAAAATTCTCTTATACAACAAAATTTTTATGGGAGCACTTTTTATGATAGCAAAGAACTAAGCCTATCATTTAGAGAATGACTAAACAAATAGTGGTACATGAATGTAATGGAATGTTACTGTGCTATAAAAAATGATGTGTGTGATGAATACAGAAAAGCATGGAAAGAGACAGAGTGAAGTAGGCAGAGTCAAGAAAAGGATATACACAGAAACCACAACAATGTTAATGGAAAGAATAATCATACATCAAAAAATCTATAGTGAACATAATAAAATGAGGTGGGAGGTCCACAGGTGTTACACATTGCACATGTTTTTGGACTTTTTCAATATATTGATCAGTTGTCCTTATTTTTTTCCTCTTTAAAAAATACTATTTGTTATTAGAATGATTTTCTGGGAAGGGGAGAGGGATGGATACTGTAGGTAACTATGATGATGTAAGAAATGGAAACCATTAATACAAATTTACTTTTTTAAAAAAAAGGAACTAGATCTTGTAGTCAGCATGACTTGGGCTAAAGTTTTGCTTCTGACAAAAACTGCTTTATAGCTTTGGACAAATTACTAAACCTCTCAGTGTCCCAGGCAGTAAACTCTCTATGATGTTAAGTTCCGGCCCAGATGTGGATCTACTTTACTAGGGGGAATTTCCTCAGCAAGAGCTCCTCACACCAATGAAATCTCCAATCTGGTCCCATCCCTATAGGGCTCGGGCAGCCCCTCTGTCACTCCTAACTTGCACCATATGACTGACTCATTTCATTTTCCAGTTATGAGTCTGTTTTTATTCTTTTCTTTGTATATGAGTCATAAAATCACAGAGCTAGCAAGAACTCATAGGCAATATAATACAACCCCTTCATTTTACAGAGAACAAAACTAAGGTTATCTTCTGAAATCTATGTTTCCCCTATTTACTGTTAACATCCCCTCTACATTATTTATTGACCCATTGATTGGGTCTATATTATTGATTGATTGGCCTGTCATTTAACCAATAAACATCAATTAGCTTTTACAAAGTTGTATTTACTAAAAAGTTTCAACAAGAATCAATGCAAAAAGCATATACTTACACAGGCCCACCCACCCCACTCTCCAAACTGTAGCATACTCTCCTTTCTACCACTGTATATCTGGGGAGAATAAGCTTAAATTTAAATTAATTGGTACAAAGACTCTAGACATGGTCATTCCTTTGCCTGTAGAGCACAACATATGACCAAAATTGCTACTTCTATTGCTTGGGGTGTATGAGGTGTTCGAGGAGGACTAGCACCTCTTGTGTAAGAACTTGCTGAGCTCTGTTCAGGACTGCATATCCAACTTTGGTGTCTACATGGCATTCAATTTTTACATGTGGTTCTAAGAAGGTATAACATGAACAGGGGTCATATCCCAGTACCTGGTCTCAGCGGAGGAACTAAATCAGGTTGAGGGTAACCTACAGGCCTCAAATCTATTGCTATCCAAGCATGTGAAGACTCCCACCCCCCCACTTCCCTGGTGGAATAGGCAGATGAGAACAACTTTGTTCCAATAGCCATGAAGACAGTTGAAACAGGTAATGTGGAGTGCTTAGAGCTTGGTTAGATATCAAAGACACTGAGTTCATCTACTGAATCCTGGACCATCAGTGGTCATCTTGACTTTTGTCTTGCCATGGAACTTGAATGACTCTGGAAGAGAGAGTAAGGCTAATAACCTTGTATAACTCTTATGCTTTGTTTTGTCATTCAATCGTTTCAGCTGTGTCTAACTCTTCATGACCCTATTTGGAGTTTTCTTGGCAAAAATACTGGATTGGTTTGCCATTTACTTCAGCTCATTTTACAGATAAGAAAACTGAGACAAACAGGTTTAACTGACTTGCCCAGGGTTACATAGCTAGTAAGTATCTGAGGTCAGACCCTGCCTCACTTAAATTCAATTCACAGGTGAGTTGAGACATCACTCTGTGATGTCCTCAGCCATCTTCAAAAACTAAAGACAAACAATAGCTATTGCTTACATTCTCCCCTTGCCATTTTTTCTGGCAAGGGATTATTGTACATTAGACCAGCAAAACACTGTAGAATAAAAGGAAAGTAAACTATCACTGAGAACTCTAAAATTTGACAGCAGCCCCCAAGACTATTGTAAAAATAGATGAGTTAATTGCCAGACTATAAAAATGTGATTACTATCATTAGGTCCTTCAACATGCTATATATTCCATTAACAGTGTGACACGTGCGGAATTGGATAAAACAAACGGGCTTCTCTCTTTCTCAGATAAAACATGGCTAAAGGTTAATTGGATTTCATTTCAGAATCTGTACACCTCCAGGTACTCATGCATTGCAGAGTTCAGTAGCAGAGGATGAGAAAAGTAAAATCACAGCAGAGTTGAAAAGGTGAATGCTGCCCATCTCAAAAATGCCACAGTTGTATTTTTTATTTCATTTACTTTCCAAGCTTCCTGATCTCTAGTAACTTACAGTTGCTCAGTCTTGGCATCTGCTTCTCCTCTTAAGCATTTGCCACTTATAAAGCCTGAAAGACATCTGCAGTGGTACCTACCAGAGAATACAGATATAAGATAACACAATTTTCAAAGTAGAAAGGAATTTAGAAATTATCTTATTTTATATATGAGGAAACCGAAAACCAATAAGGTTTAGTGTCTTCTCAAACATCACACAGGTAATTGGTCAAAAAACCAGAAAGAGAAAGAACTTAGGGCTCTGGCCTTGGGTTAGTCCTTTTTTTGGGGGGGGAATAATGTTCCATTTGAGTTCCAAGCTGTTTCCTTCCCTCCTTCCCAACTCCACACTGGAAAAGGCCAACATGTGACACAGATATAGATAGAGAGATAGATAGATAATAGATACACACACACATATATATATGAATATGTATATGTATTTGAAATAATACACTATTTAGTTCCATATATCAGTTCTTTCTCTGGAGATAGATAGTATCTTCCTTCATAGGTCCTTTGTAGTTGATTTGAATATTCAAATAATTCAAAATAACTTAGTCATTCACATTTACTTTTCGAACAATATTTCTGTTTGTGAATATAATGTGCCTTCGGTTCTGCTCATTTCACTCTTCATCATTTCGTACAAGTCTTTCTATGTTTTCCTAAAATCAATCTGCTTATCATTTCTTTCATTACAGTAGTATTCCATCAAGATCATGTATCACAATTTGTTTAGCCATTCCCCAACTGATGGGCATCCCCTCGATTTCCAGTTCTTTACCACCACAAAGAAAACTGCTGTAAATATTTCAGAACATATATGTTCTTTTCCTTTATCTCTTATCACCTTGGGAACCAGACCTAACAGTGGTATTGCTGGGTAAAAGAGTATATATAGTTTTATAACTTTTGAGGGATAATTCCAGGTGGCACTCCAAAATAGTTGGATCAGTTCAGAGCTCCACCATAGTGTATTAGTGTCCCAATTCTTCTATGTCCCCTCCAGCATTTTTCACTTTGCTGTAGGTGTCTCAAAGTTGTTTTAATTTATTTTTTTCCTAATCAATGATAACTTAAACATTTTTATATGACTTTATGTAGTTTTGATTTCTTCCTCCAAAAAGTGTCTGTTCATATCCTTTGACCACTTATCAACTGGAGAATGACTCATTCTTATAAATTTGACAAAATTCTCTATATATTTGAGATATGAGGCCTTTCTCTGAGAAATTGTCTATGAATTTTCCCCCAATTTTCTGCTTTCCTTTTTCTGGCTACATTCGTTTCATTTTTACAAAATTTTTTAATGTAATGTAATCAAAATTAACCATTTTATATTTCACAATGTTCTCTATCTCTTGTTTATTCATAAATTCCTATCTTATCCACAAATCTGATAGGTAATATATTCCATGTTCTTCTAATTTACTAACATCTCCCTTTATGTCTAGGTCATGTACCCATTTTTTCCTTATCTTAGTAAATAGTGTAAGATATTGGTCTATACCTAATTTCTGTCAGACTGTTTTCCACTTTTCCCACAGTTTGCCCTCAATTAACCTAGCATTTCCTAGATGTTTAATGAATGCTTATTGATTGAGAAGTAAGCGCAATATAATTTGATGCAGAAGAGAATGCTAAAAACTGGAGGCATGAGGAAAGATTGCCTGTAGACTGTAGCACCCAATTTTAGTTGCAAGGAAGTTATGCATGCTAAGAGGCAAAGGCAAGTTGGGAATGCATTCCAAATATGAAAGAAAGTATGTTCAAAGGCAAAGGCTCAAGGGGACAAGTATGATAAGACTATTTTTTTCCTGATGCAGTTTCTTCTCACCCACACCTTGGGGGGAGGCTTTATCTTAAAAGAAGCAAAGCTGATTGGCCCCAATTTTCTTGATGCTTCTCTCTTCATCCTCACCATGAGACAATGTGGAGCAGGTCCAGAATAAAGCTGGCCCTGGAACCAGTCTGGTTCTGACTTCTCTGATGCCACTTCCTGATCATCTGGTCTAGGAGCATTAAAAAGTCCCAACCAGTCTTTAAAGGAATCTGTTCCTCTAAGTTTTAGTGGGTGCCAAAGACCATTCAAAAGGCTACACCTTGATGACCTACTGACCAGATACATTTCTATATACTATATAAATGTTAGCTAGTGTTGCTGTTATCTCTTGTTGTTTTTATTTGGAGATGAGGGGGACAGTAATGGGAATTAAACATCTTCCCTGCCCATTGATAGGCCTCTGGTGTGGCTGTTGAGGCAGGCTTGATAAGGGCGGCTGGTTTCCTGTAAAGGCCCATACATTTTGCCTATTGCTAATGAAGCACTGGGTTACCAGGAGTCATGCCCTCTGGCTCTGAAAAGAGTATATATACTCTGAGATGAGGTTTTGCTTTGGGGCTTAGTTTTGGAAGAAAGTTCATGTGCTAGATGAGACTCTGGGAAGCCACTGAGCAGTCCCCTGGCTTTGAAAACCCAGATGTTGGTGCTTCCCTCTCTGGTAATTATGTATGTATGTAATAGTTAGACAATTGGAAGCCTATCTGATGGTCTCTGTATGTTGAATGTAATTAGAGTGATTGTTGGCCCCTCAAAAGTGGCCTTTCCTTTTATAAAGGCAGATCTAAGAACCTGTGATAGCAGCCCCCCACCCCCACCCCATGTATGTCAGGGTGCTTACTGATGCAGGGACCTAGTCCAGAGAAATTTGTATTTTATAGTAGAGACAAGTTGGAGTCACTGAAGTTACCTGAGCAGGACAGGTCTGACTTACGTTAAAAAAGATAATTTTAGCAAGTGTGTGAATAATTTATTGGAGAAGAGAAAAAAAGCACAAAAGGTTATTGCAACAGCCTGGATTTAAACTGAGGTAGCAGTAGTATGACTAGAGAGAAGGAACCAGGTGCAAAATGTGGAGGAAGAACCTGATTGGAAATGGGTAGGGGGAAGGCGGGCAGCAGGCAGCAGCAGCAGTGGGAAGAGGGTATAGAAAATAAGGTGGTGAAGTTGACTCTGAGGTTGAAAGCTCAATTACTGGAACAGAAGTGGTGCCCTGCAGGGGAAGCATTTTCTAGTCTCCTTGCCTGCTGATTCATCTCAAAAATGAAAAACACTCCAATATGTGAAGTTAAATAAAAAACCCAAGTGAATGTTAACCTATTTATTATACCTCTATGGAATGTTTTGAACTTTGGAGATTGGCTCAGGAGACTTGAGTTCATAAATTCAAGCCATGAACAGACTTAATTATGGGATGTTCACAGAGCTAGAAGGACCCTCAGGGACAAGTCAGACCAACCCTCTCTTTTTACAGATAAAGAAACTGAGGCCCAGGTAGGTTAAGTGAACTTTTAATATCACTCAAGTAGGCCTCAGAGGCAGGATGTGAACATAGGAATATATGCTCTAGAGCTAGTGTTTTTCCACTGTATTATGCCAACTCCCTGGATAAAAATGGCATGTTTTTTCTTTTCTTTATTGCAATTTATTATCTTCAACTCTGGGACTATACAGATAAGAAATGTCTCCCAGACTCCATCCCAAGACCATGGAAAAAAATGCTCATCTCTATTAGTGGATATTAAATTTGCTGTCATCCATGAGATGAGACAGACTTTTCCCCTTATTTCCCTTTCTCCTTCAAGTAGTTGTAATGCTACAAGATCCCAAAGCATGAATTCAGGAGTAGAGGCAATAGATCACATCATCCCTTCCCAATAATTGCCCCAGAATTCCTGGGAAGCAAGGACATTGTTGAAGCATAACCAATATACATCAGAGATGACACTTAAATCTGTATATAAAGGTAAAGGGTAGAAATTCTTTTTGTGCTCCTATATCTCATGAACCGTATATATCAGGAACTGATCCTGAACCTGGCACTAATGTGGACATAAAGCAAGCATAGGACTCTATTTACAACCCTGGAACAAGATATATTCTTTCTTCCAGAAGCATCTGGAGGGAACTTATAATCCTTGTGCCTTTAGCCTTTGAGTTTTCACTAAACACCTAGATGGTTGTAGGGATACTTTTAATAAGTCTTCTTATGATAGGCAAGCTTTGTGCCCGGTATGTTTTACATTTCTCAGGGATAATAGCTGGGTTATCATAAAAAAAAATTTAGAAAGCATTTGCTGCTAAGAGGTGGGGAAAGCAGACCAAAGAATCTATTCACCTCTCTTTTCTCCTGTTCCCTAGGAACCCTATAGTAATTCATGTATTAGGAAAGTTTGGAAAAGGAAGGGAGGAGCAGGGAGAGGTTCTTATTTGTTCTTCATTCTCAAAGAGGACCATGACATCAGGAAGGTGATGCCATTCCTTCAAGTGAATTGGATTTAAGTGAGGGAGGGCTGTGCAAAGTCACCAGCCTCACTTTCTCTTCCAGAGCCATCTAGGTCCAGTGGTGAGATATAGATCAGGACAAGTGGAGATGGCCCCAATAGGGAGGGGAGATAATGTAAAGAGGAAAAACAAAATAGGAGATAAAAAAATTTCCTGATTTAGATGTCTGGAATCAGTTCTTAGCCAGTAGGTGTCACAGTGTATAGAGGACCAGGCCTAGGGTCAGGAAGATTTCTCTTCCTGAGTTTAAATCAAGCCTCAGACACTTAACAGTTGTAAGACCCTGGACAAGTCACTTAGTCCTGTTTGCCTCAGTTTCCTCATCTGTAAAATGAACTAGGGAAAGAAATTGCAAACTACTCCAGTGTCTTTCCCAAGAAAACCTCAAAACAGATCACAAAGAATTAGATATGATTGAAAAACTACTAAACAACAATGAAGACTGCAATCAGTTCTTATCACTGTGACTGGTGAGGAAATGGACTAATTCTGCTTGGGATTATATTTTTTACTAGTGTGTACAAGACACATTTACCTCTTTTAAATGTATGGTGATATTATTGCAACTTGAAAAAAATATTATTTTCCACTCACCCTGGAATCCTTATAAATGATTGGGTTCAACATAAGGCTAGTACATAGCTGAAGTCCCTGTCCAGCACCTAGCTGACTAATGGTTCAGGTAGGAAACATAAAATAGAAAAGTCATTTGGATAGGATTTTTTAAAAAGCAAATAACAAGGAAAAATCAAACAAGAGAATTATCCTCAGTACTTTGTTGTCCCAATACTCTAGTAAGAAACTTCCAGAAATTCATACATTGTAGGTAAGAATTTGGGGACTTCATAGAATAAATCCCTGGAAAATTCACTCTGAGATGAGAAAAGAATTAGCAACGTATGCGATATGCTTTGCAATCAAAACTGGAAGACGTCTGCCACTTGAATCTCCATAACTATCTCTTAGATGTCAATTGCGTCTTCCTTTTTCTCAACTACATTTCTGTAGCTCCCCGGAATGGTCCAGGAATTTCATCACTGCTATTGCTCTACCCCTTATCAGTTCCCACAAAGATGTGAAAGTCTGATGTTCTGCTAATTCATTTTTTCCCTATAGCTACCACCTGCTAAAGTTCTGCTGTCACTGTTGGTTTCTGTCACTGCTGCATGAAGAAAATACTATTATTATATTTTAATGGAGGGTTTAACACACTCTATCAACTTGCTTATCTCTCTCCACATGAAGGATAATAAGGAATTTGCTTCAGAAGATTCATGATGGCATATGAAGGGAGTACCGTGGAGAGAAAGTAAAGCATATATTCCATTACTGGTTCCATTCAGCCAACCATGTGATGAAGATTAGGCTTTCTGATTGGCTTTAGAAATCAACTTTGGCTTCTTGCTTTTTACTTCTTTTACCCTGAGAGTTTTCAATGATTCTTTGTCTTGTGATGTTCTCTGTTGGGGGAATGAAGCCTCCAACCTTGGAAGTTTCAAAAGGTTGAGCAAGTGTCCTACAGGAATATAGGAGTCGGAGCCCAAGAGAGGTGTTACAGTAAGCCTAATGTCAATGCCTTAAGAAACAAGGAGAAATTTTCAGTAGGACTTTCCCCTGCCCAAAGGACACTTAGATAAAATTTCATCTAGCAATGATTCCATCTTTGGTGAACTTGATAAGACCAATGCTATGTAGAAACTAAGCAAAAGTTTACCCCTAGGTAAATAGAGGAGACTGTACCATGGAGATACTGGAGGGAAATGTTTGTAAATTTGCATTTGCCATATCTTTAAAGTAAATATCCCTTTGTAAAAGCCAATTGATTTTCATTGTTTCAATGGAACTAGACAGCTGGCCAACAGGGGAACATAGCCAGTGGAAACTCAAATTAATGTCAATAGAGAACAGAAGAGAAACTGAGGGTCAGTCACTTCCCTACCACCCACCCTACCCCTAAAAAAATATCCTGAGGGGGTAAATGTGGCAGCCTCGGAAAGTCAGCCAGAACATATATGCTCTATTACTACTAACAAGTCATCTTTTCCTTCGTTTCTTCCTTCTTTCCTTCCTTCCTCACTCTCTCCCTCCCTCCCTTCCTTCCTTCTTTCCTTCCTTTCTGTCATACTTTAAGGTTTGCAAAGCACTTTAATAGTCTTCACAATCACCTTCCAACTATTCCCATTTTACAGATAAGGAAACTGAGGTTCAGCAAAGTTAAATGGCTTGCCCAGAGCCACACAGCCACTATGTCTGAGGTAAGATACAAAACGAAGTCCAATGTTCTTTTCACTATGCTATGTAGTGAGTGAGGTGGTCTGGAACAACATGCCTTAGGGCTCATCAATAAATTCTTACCTATTAATCAATTCACAGCTTCACCAGTCTGACTCATAAAAGGGCCATGCACCCAGAGGTTATACTTTCAGATTCAATCTTTTCAATAAAGGGGACTCAGAACTAACTTGTGGGTGAATAAAGCAAACTAAATTCCATTCATCTCCTTCTTGCCTGAAGGTGCTGGCTGTATGGAGTAGGTACCTCCACAGAATCTTTATTAGGTTGAAGATAAACACTCATAGCCTCTGATAGTGTATGGTGTGGCCTAAATATGTTACAAGGGAGGAAGTAGATCCAAGACTATAGATGGGATTCCAATGGGAAAGCTCCCAGACTGTCATTCAAATAAAATTTCACAGAAGTCCCTAACCTATGGAGCAGATAGCATTTTTTTCTTTGTTTCACACATAACTGAAGGCTTTGACCTGGTAATACTGCAAATGGCAGTTCCCAAAATATATAAACCACCTAGGGGGACACAGTGACTTGGAGATTGTCTTACCACATCCTACAAGACTGTACTGGTCATGACTACAGATGCTGTCTCTATGAGGAGAGGTCTTGTGCTCAACTGAACCAGAAATAAGTCTGGACTAATAATAGAGGACCAGAACCAGCAGCAGGGACTATATATAAATAAGCATCCTTGTTCTGTATTCAATATCAGCATCCTTATGAATGAATGTAGCCTGCAGGCTAGATTGTAATCACAGAGTCCCCAAGGGAAATGGAGTTCTTCCTTGTGCATCCTTGCCATTTCTCCAGCCTGGGGAAAAAAGAAGGAAACATCAAATGAGATCTGAGGGAAAGAGGGAAAGTTAGGAGTGTGAGTGGAAAGAGATTTGGGATGGGAGTCATGCTGTAAGAGAAAGAGGAAGCCCAAAGATTGTGGACCATAAGAGGGCTAATGACTGGGATCCTTCTCCCCCATCGCCCCCCAGGAAGCAGTGTTATCCATGCTATCACAAACTGGAGCCTGAGGAGTTAGTAAACTTTTTCTAAACGGGCGTCATCTTTTTCCTCACCTCTCCTCACTCCTGTCTACTTTAGAGTTAAAAGAAAATTGTCTCCCAGTTGCCCTCCTTGCCTCTCCCCTCACCATTCCCCCTGCCCCC
>CM053770.1:128797002-128808756 GCA_028658325.1 Potorous gilbertii | reverse complement strand
TTTTAGGACTACATTTGACAGATTTAATATTATTTCTCATTAACACTTATAGTTCCTGGTTGGCTACATAACATTGTAGGACAAATCAGGGATGATCGAAGAGTTTTTTGCTCTCCAATTGGGAGCATCATTACAAGCCATTTCATAGCTATACCTCCAAGAGCAGAATTACTACAGATTAGGTTATTTTAAAATCTGCCCTAGCAGAAATGAGTCTAACCTAGTTACCAAAGGTTACACCAGAAACAAAAACCCCACCGAATAGACAAGGCTCTTAAAGACCTTACATGCTTCTAGGGGAGATGACATTCTTACCTGGAGGGCTGGAGACCTCCCTTTAGTCTTTTAACTTTGTCTGGGTACCTATGCAACTCCCACACTCTTTATATACAGTGTTAGTTCCTTGCCTTCAATCCATGACAGATCTATTTCCTTTTCTAATTATCCATTTCATAACTGATTCATTGTATGCCATTTTCTGGGCTCAAGTAACCCTAAAAGCACCCTAATTATGCCCACATCCATTTTTCAAAAATCTATTTTCCCCCAGATTGATCTATACTCATATATAATTAATTAATATGACTAACATAATTACATCCAATTACATTATAATATAACCAATCAGTATTACTTTCTATATAAATAATATTTTCATTTCTATCTCAGGTTTAGCCATTTAACTAATTTCTCTTTCCATGGATACAATTAGTACTACAGAGTCAAGTTTGCTTACTTTCTAGATTCAGGCTGCAGATCCAAAAAGGCACAGAAACTTCTGCCGTGCCACCATTTATGAATTCCCAAAATGCCTCAGGCTCTGTAAAATTGGGTAATAAGGCCATAGAGCTTAGGAGAAAAATGGAGTTAGCTGCCCAACACTCAAAGTTTTTGAGGGACACATAAAAAAGAAAGATAGGAACCCAATAATAATGGTAGCACAATTTTATACAAGCATGTATAAAAGAAATATATCAATATGTACAATAAATAGCAGCTGAGATGGCTGCTCGGCTTTTGGCCCCAGGCTGTTGGAGTAATTTAACTATTCTAGGCCTCCTCCTGAGGTTAGAGTAGAAAGGGGTAGAGGTGGGGGGGTGAGTGTGGAGATGGAGGTGGGGTGGACCAGCTCTCTCCACAGCACCTCCTGCACCAGAAGATATAGAATAAATATGACTTTACATTGAAAAACAGTCGAGGTTTGCTCATGGTAGTAGGACTTCAAGTTCAACTTTGTAAGTTATTGTGAAGTGGGTCAGTTTTATTCATTCTCGCTGTTTCTTTCAGAAGAATGGAGCAGAAGCAAACCCGAAATTCAAGATATGCTCAGAATGTTCCCTGATAAATCAATTATGTTGGAATAGATTCATGCCTTCATGTTATAGTAGAACTGACTATATGCAATGGTAATTTCTGGGACCTAATTTTAATTTTAAAATTAAAAATGAAAGCTGGTGAGGGCTGAGGGAGAAAAAAAACACACAATCTTTCTTAAAGCAGCAGTCTCTAAAATAGGGTTGGGTCTTTCTAGAGGACCATGACTGTGATCTGTGATCAAGCAAGTTCCACTAAAACTGCAGTGAGGAATATTCCCTTCTGAACACCCCATTCCCACTTCCTTATAACCTACCTCTTTGGGGTGTAAGGTATGTTCAGGGAGATCCAATATCTGTGGTGTGATGGCTGCCAAGCCCTTTTTGGACTTTGGTGTCCACCTGTTCCACTCAACTCTCACCTGTGACTCCAAGAAGCTGCAGCATATGCAGCAGCCACACCGTAGTAAACCATGTCCACAGACAGGTCAAATCAGGTTGAGGGTAACCAAGGGGTCTCAAACCCATTGGTGAGTTAGGGGAGTGTCTACCCCAAGTTTGTGAAGACTTCCCCTGGTGGAATGGGAGGAGGAGAACAATTTGTTCCAACAGCCATGAAGGTAGATGAAGCAGGTGATGTGGAGTGCTTGGAGCTTGGTTAAATGCCAAATATACCAAGGTCATCCACCACATCCTGACCCATCATCAGACATCTTGACTCTGATTTGCCACTGGAGTATGATGACTTAGGAGGAGAGAGTTAGGCTGACTTTCAATATTATACTTTAAAGTTCTGGGGCAACAGGCAAGTGGATGAAGCAGCAGGTGTGAATACATGGGAGCTGTAGTAACAACCTTGCACGCAGGTGGCCTAGGCCATAGGATCCTTTCTCACTGGAAGCAGCAGTGGGACTCTGCAGATCCCTGGATGTCTGGGCAGCTTTTTGAGGATTGCACTGCTCACCTCCTAGTGTGAGAAAGGGGGCTAGAAAAGGAGCCCTAAAAATTGTCTGCTTACCCAACCCTGGCCTGATTACCTTGGCAGTCGAAACACAAAAATATGTACAAAATATGTACATTTGCAAAGATGATTCCACTCACCATAGGCACATGAAATGTGTGCACACTTATAGACAACACAAAATCCAGTAAGCCTGAAAGAACTACTCTGATTGCAAAAGAACTCAACAGATATCACATCCAAATAGCAGCCCTAAGTGAAACAAAGCTGGCAAATGAAGTCCAGCTTATTGAAGTTGGAGCAGGACACACTTTTTTCTGGAGTGGCCGCAAAGAAGAGGGAGCACCATGAAGCTGGTGTTGGTTTCGCAATCAAAACTAATCTAGTCAGCAAGCTGGTATGCCTGTGTTAATTTTCGCCTAATAATCAACACCAAGAAAACACAGGTGTTCCATCACCGCACCATCCACACGTGGAAACATTGGTTACCACAAATGGAGAAGTTTTGAATGCTGTGGATAAATAAGTTCACTTACCTTGGTAGTATACTTTCCAGGGATGTAGACATTGACAATAAGATTGACACATGCATTGCCAGAATTAGTTCAGTGTTTTAGAGGCTCCGAAGAAAAGTTTGGGAGAGAAAAGGTATTAGACTGACTACCAAACTGAAAGTCTACAGAGCTGTTGTGCTGACCTCATTGTTGTATGCCCATGAAACATGGACAGTCTACCAGAGCCATGCCAGAAAACTGAATTGCTTTCATTTGAACTGTCTTAGGAAGATTCTGAAGATCACCTGGCAGGATAAGGTACCAGATACTGAGGTCCTTGCTCAAACTAAGCTGCCAAGCATTCAAACTATGCTTCAGAGAGCACAACTCCAACGGGCTGGCCATGTTGTTCGAATGCTTGCCAAAAAGACTATTTTATGAAGAACTTGCAAGGGGCAGGCGATCACATGGTGGCCAGAAGAAACAATACAATGACACCCTCAAGGTCTCTCTCAAGAACTTTGGATTTGACTGTACAATATGGGAGACACTGGCACAGGACCACTCAGCATGGCATGCTCACATCAGAAAAGGTGCTGTGCTCTTTGAGCCAAAGCAGAATTGAGACAGCACAAAATAAACATAGGATTCACAAATTTGGAGTAACCACCCCAAATGTTCACGCAGACTATCTGTGCCCAATCTGTAGTAGAGCATTCTGAGCTCGTATTGGTCTGATCAGTCACAGTTGGACACACTGAAACTTCACTTTATCATGGTGATGTCACTTGAGTCCTCTGAGAACAAAGGACGACAACAAACCATAACCTACCTCCATCATTATTTTTGTTTTGGTTGGACAGACTGAGTTGAACTATTAGATAGATAGATAGATATAGATATAGATACCTAGATAGACATGTAAATGGATGGATGGACAGATAGATGCATGCATATATGTGCATAAATATACACACAAACATGTACATACACACATGTGTATATACACATGTGTGTGCACATATGTATAAGTATGTGTATATATACACTCTATATGTGTGTACATATAGAGGTAATTTATAAATATATAGGATTGAGCTTTTAAAATAATTTTTTAATTGCTATGCACACACAATCAAAAAAAGTTTGGAGATCGCTGTTGGAAGACCGGATATTTTCCAAAAAACCTTCCTGAGCTAAACTACCTAGCAGGGGTGGAGAATCTGCATCTTCCAGGTCACATGTGACCCTCTAAATCCTCAAGAGGGGCCCTTGGAATCCAAACTTTACAGTACAAATCCCCTTAATAAAAGAATTTGTTCTGTAAAACTTGGACTCAGTCAAAAGGCCACACGCAAGGACCTAAAATGCCACATGTGGCCTCAAAGCTGAAGGTTCCTCACCCCACTCTTTTCTGAGCAACACATATTCTATTAATACTTCTAAGTCTTTCAAAACCCCAGTTTACTTTGCCAAGAAAAAAACAAACAAAAAAAAAAATCAGGAGTAACTACTTAGCTTTCTATTAAAGAGAGAATCAAGAAACAACCACTAGGGGGCTCAAGAGAACCTTTTATTCAGTGATTGTTCCAGGGCAACACTATAGCGTCTTCATTCATTTGCTCTTTGTTGGATTTTTATTAGTTTTCATTTCCCTTAGCACTTTCCATTAATATTTCTTTAGACTGCTCATCATATTCTTATGAAGTTGGGTAGCACAACTCACTTTGTGACCAAGGAAATTGATTAATAGAATCAATTAAGTAACTTTCCCAGCTGAAGCCATTAGGCCATGGAGACAGAATGAGAATCATGGTATGTCTGAGCCAGAAGGTTCAGTTACAGAGCAAATCCCACCATCCTTTTACAGATGAGGAGAAAGACAAGCACTGATCATTAGTTTAGGCAGAGCCAGAACGAGAAGCAACAGACTCCTGGTCCCCATGGTGGATCACTCGCTTAATCAGTATTTCTCAAAATGCTTTAAGCAGGAGCAGACTGCTCACAAACAAGGTTTCCTTGTGAACTTGGCTCCCGATCTGAGACAGGAGAAACTCTCCATATGCCCTTGTTAATAGAAGAGAAAGTCAAGAAGAATTTTAATCTTTGTCACATGTGAACTGACGTAAAAAAGGAGAAATACTTCACCATTTGAAACTAGTGGTATCTCTCTGACAGGGAGATGGTGTACTGCAGGTCAGAAGTGAACCTCATAGGTGACTTTTCCTAAGGAGTGCATGTATGGCATTCTGTCACTGTGCCTGCAGGGTATATTTGTTTGTTTTGTTTTACTGAGTATTGAAGCTGGGGCAGCAGTTTCCAGCGAGGTCAAGAGGGAGACCAGAAATGGGGAGCTCTAGCCTGAGGTTTGAGACACATCGTCCAGTAGCTGCCAGAGCTCCAGGGGTGGCAGCTGTTTCTGCTTTCACTGACCAGAATGGGACAATGCTTATTTGGGAGAAGTTAGCTGACTGTGAAGTAAGGTCTCCTCTTTCCTTCCCCTCTTCTCTGCCAAAATAGGGCAGAAGTTGATTTCAAAGGTTATTTTGCTGTGAAAAGTTACTTTTCTAACTTTTTTTCACAGTCTTAAAATGTTTAATAATGATATGAGTATTATTATTCCAGACCCCTATTTCCATGGCTCATTAATTACCACAGATCCAAGTGTTTCTTAAGTAATAAAAGCTGACATTTATACAATGCTTTAGGTTTTGAAAAGGGATTTCCATATATTTGACCTAAATTCCATGATCCTCCCAATGATCTTGGAGTACTAACTGGAATACTACTGCTACTCCCTTCCACCACTTTATAGGTGAAAATACTAAAACTCAGAATTAGAGTCACTTGCTAAGGGTTGCAACAGCTGGTTCATAAGGCAGATTTCCAACAGAGAAATCATTTTGACCACAGGTCTAATATTCTGTCAATTACTCCAATGCTACTTTGTTACTCTTTGTCACATCTAACTTCTTTTTAAGTTGTCTGAATGTCTTTTGTGGTTAGATAAATCTGACTGATGTTGATCTATTGGTTTATCCGGGAAGATAAGGGAGGACATTGGAAAACAGGAGACCAGAGTTTGAGTTCTTGTCCCTGGAAGTGATAGAGTTTTTCCTGGAAGGAAGCAGAGACAAACTGGTGGAGATTATGATTTTGATTTATTAGTTCCAGAAGATCTTCCCCAAAGACAGAAAATAAACTGAAACTGGGGTGTGGTTTTTTTTTCCTTTGCTCTAGGATAGAAGTTCGACAATGTACTATTTTGCTGTCAACTTGAGGCTGCTGGACTTACTCACTCCCTTCTTCCCCCTCTCCCCACCTGTCATGCTTGTATGTGCAGAAAAAGCTCTTTGCTAAGGTAGAGTCAAGGACAGTGACCTATGTATAGAGTAGGAACTGAGAAAAGGTGTGGCTGGACCAGGTCAGCAAAGTCCACATTCCAAAGGTGGGGCCAGAGGAGGAAATATTTTTTTTTAACCAGTTCCATTTTACCTCCTACTCCCAAGGTACAGAAGGCTACATACAGATTTTTTTAAAAGTACCTAGGTAAACTCTCCAGCTAAAACTACTTATTTCCATATAAAATCAGTTGCAGAAACTGAACTAGAAAGATCTGATTTTAGCTGTATTACTGGTCATGGCATAGGTAGTTGGCCTCGCACCAAGGACCTGAAATTCTTCAGAATCTTGAAATACTAATGAAACAAGGCACTCTAGCTGTATAGCAACATTTCATAAATACACACACGCATGATATATATATATCATGCGTGTGTGTATATATGTCCACAGGCACTAGATGGCAGCATTAAATATTATTAAATATTATTTCAAAAGAAGTTCTTTAAAGAAAAATATTTGTATTTGAGGAAATATATTTGAGTATTTCAGGAAAAATATATATATATATATATATATATATATATGTATATGTGTGTGTATGTATTCCCAATGAACTAAAGTAACTACTGTTCAGCTATTTTAATAATATAAAAAGTTGACTTGCTGAATTTTATTCTCATCTACCTTATCTTGTCAAAACATATCATAGATGTTTGTCATATTTGCCTGTAAATGGACACCCTTCAGGTGCAAGACTTCTTCATTCATTATGGGTAGTTCCCCTGTGAACAGGGTAGAGGGGCATCCTGAGGATTTCTACTTGACTTCAATACCTTTTTTCCCTACCTACCTGGCATCAGACTTGAGCAGGGCTTCAGATTTGTGAAATACAGTTTTCAGTGGTCAACTACTTCCTCATTCTGTACCCTCCTCTCTTTTCTGCTCCTTTCCCTTCTCTTTCTGATGCCTCCAGGCTGTCCACCCCATGAAACACTGCATACTCTGGGCCTCTGCCAGGTGAAGACGTCGGATCAGAGTGGTAAGGGACGTTAGGTCATCTAACCTATATCCAGGGAAAGGAAAAGAAACAAACAATGATTAAGTATCTACTATGATCCAGGCACAATGCTAAGGGCTTTTACTGATATTTTCTCATTTGTGTCTCACAACAACCTAGAAGGTAGGTGCTAATAGTATCCCCCATTGAGAAAATGGAGGCAGACAAAAATTAAGTGACTTTGCTGAGGATCTTACAGTAACAAGTGTCAGAGGTGAGATTTTAACTCAGGTCTTCCTGGCTCTAGGTCTGATGCTATATTATCCAGTGCCATATAGTCCATATACAACCTCCCTAACAACATTTGGTCTATACTTATTAACCTCTGGTGACAGCAGACCACCATTTCTCTGCTGCCACCCATTCCAACTTCAGATACCATTAATTATTTATTTAATAATTTAATTAAACAGTAATTTACTTAATTATTAAAAGGAGTTTTCTTTCATTAAACCAAAATCTGCTCCTCTGTGATATCTGCTCCCTGAGTTAGAAAACTCTGCCCCTTAGGGTCAAACAAAACAATCCTAATATCTCTTCTACTTGAGAGCCCTTCAGATATTTGATGATAGCTATCCTCTCCCCCTTTCAAAGTTCCTCTGAAATTAGAACAGGGGGACTCAGTTGAACCTGGACCCCTTACTACATTTTCCATTTTTTTTCTCTCTTTCCTGAGTAGGAAAATGTACATCTATACTGAGATGTTTGTGTCCAGGTTTGGAGGTGATCCTGTGCATTCTAAAGGTCCTGCATCCAAATGACAGCCAATAGATAGAGCCTCTGCATCAAAAAAGACTGACATCAAGATGAGCCCTAGTCCTAGCTTAATTGTTCAGAAGGCAGGGAATCTGGGAGATGGGGGAATGAAATAGTTCAAGGATGAGGTGAAATGTAAGTATGCTTACTTAGCAGTCTGGAAAACTACTTTATATTTTGATGAAGTTTAAGTATCAATCTCTCAGGAGTACATAACAGTAGTTACAAATTAAGTTACTGAAGCCTGTTTTAAAACTTGCAATTAATGTATGCTTATGTTTAGTGGTTAGAAAGAAAAAGCTCAACCTTTTTTTAGTAGAGGCAACCTTCTTCCCTCCCCCCACCCCTCTGCCTCCAGTCTAGACTACAGGTGTGGTCACAATGAGAGGAGTCATTGAGAAGAGAAAGGTGATCACATACCCCTTGGGCTCCATAGCACCTATTACAGTTATCCCTTCCACTCTGCAACTTTCCCCATCATGGTTTTGATATATCACAGCTCGGCATAAGAAATTAAATGGGAATTTTAGGGGAGTTTTGGGGAAGCCACAAATGACATAAGGCCAACAGACAATACAGAAAAAGTTTAGCTCAGAAATCCATAAAATATATGTACAATATAGTATAATATCAACTCAAATTTTAGAATAAGGTTCTGTAAACACCCCAGAAAAGAAAAAGAAAAAATTCAGACTTCTCGGCTACAAATAAAGGGCCAAAAATTTTATGTGGATTTTCTAGATCAAGAGAGTTCTGTGATCCTAACCCCTATAATGTAGAAGGGATAACCGTATTTCTCTGCTACAGGCACAACTTTTTTTACATAAACTGAAAGGACATCTACTGAAACATATAGGGGATCCTCTCCATTTCTTTTGTTACCCATTCCTCTGTGGTTTATATTTTCAAATTTGTGTTCACCCTATACCTTCTTGAAGCTTATATATCAATACCTCTTACAGAGGATGAAGAACTAGAGAAATTCTATAAGGAACTTGATAAAATTCTCCAAACCGTGTCAACATACTCCTTGATACTTGATGACTTCAGTATGAAGGTAGGTCCAGGGGAAGATGATGAACAGTATGGTGGAGAATATAGTTCAACGTTACTTTTCGTTCATTCATTCCTTTGGTGACATCTTTGACTCCATTTCCCCCTCATAACTCCTTCTCTACAATGCACTGCAACCTGCTTATTCCTACCTTGCTTCTCTCCTTTGTCCTTTGAGTGAATTTCAATTCTTTGGACATTTTAGTGCCCCATGACTCAGAGCTATATAGCAACCTTGGAAGAAAATTTTCAGCAGCAGGTTGAACCTTAGTTTAGAGCCTGTACCTTAACACACAGGAAATGACTGATTATTCGCCCGAAAGTCATTTCAGAATCTATGTATAGTCAGATCATTGTCTAATTAGAGCAAAGTTAAAAATCAACTCCATACTAAAAGAAAAGGAATAATGTGATGTCACTGTGTGTGATTGTGAGAATTACAACTTGAGCTATTCAAAACACTTACTTGGACCAATATTAATCAACATAAAATCATGGCCACAATGAGGAGGTTTAAAAAAAACAACCCTAATATTTAATTGGATCAGTGTCTAGGCCTAGCCAAGAGACACAGCAGTCACGAGCAACACCAATTTAGTGTTATTTAGTCATTTACAAAATGTCGTAGTTTTTAAAAGGTTGGTAGGTTATGAGCAACATCACCTCAGAAAACAACAAAGAGGAAAAGAAAAAATGGTAGAAAGCTCATGAGCCCCACATAAGCTGCATTATTCCAAAGAGTCTGATGTGAACATGAAATTAAGTGTTCAAAAAGATGATGTGGGAGGTATAGAGCAGACCAAGCAGTCACCAAAATCTGTGCTAGGTATGACATGACTGGTCGATTTTCAAGATATTCCAAGGAGGGCAAGATGCCGAAAAAGGAGAAAGAATAAAATCACTTTTATGTTCCTGTTCTAGACCTCATTAGATATTACTTACCAGAAGATCATTGAACAAAGGTATGTCTGTCATTACATCTTTCAATTTGGTGTTATCACACCATATGTATAGGAAATATGGGAAGCTTTCAGGGTTCATTATTCTCTGTGATACATCAAATGTTTTCCTATAAATGATAATAAACAATACAAGGCCTGATACTTTCTATACTTTGGGGCTAAATCTTTTTCAATGTGATGATGTAGTCTGCTGTTGAAAATGCTTTGCAAAGGGCTGCTAATTCTCTTACTTTCATCAAGGATACATGTAAAGATTCATAAACGTGAGAAGAGGACTAGTTATTGATATCACTCTCTCCATTGAAACAGACCATTGGTTCACAGATCTTGGACAGAGACTGCAGATTGACTCAGAGAATAAGGTTATGTAAGACAGAGGAAAGAACACTGGCTTTGAAGGCTGAGGATTGCTTCACATCTTCCCTCTATCCTTGGGAAATGACTCATTTAACCTCTCTGGGCCTGTTGTCTCATCTGTAAAATGTAGAATGAGGGGATTGAACTAGACGGCCTCTGAATTTCCTTCCAGTTCTAATCTTATGATCCTATGATCTATAGAGATATCATTAATTTAAAATTTTTTAAAATGATATTTTAAAGCTCATATTTATTATTTATTAATTATTTAAGCTAATATTTATGGAACAAAGGGGTGGAAGATGCCTTGGAGGCAGGTTGGAGGGAGCCTGTTAAAAAGATGGCGCTTTCCAAAAAACTCAGTGAAATGGATCAGAAGTGATTGGGCATTACTGGAATGGGCCCGGGTTCATGAAGAGGGAACAGGAGCATTCAGCTTGCATCTAGGGCAATAATGTTAGAAGATAAGAATGAGGGAACTAATATGATGGAAAATACACTAGAATAGCATTTGAAAGTAGGGGAAGAGGATTTATCAGTTGGCAGAAGTTAGTCAGTGGGGAATTCACCAGTCCCCCAGATTCCAAATATAATCTAGAATGTTTATATTTTAGAAGGTTATCTGCACCAAGCTTCACTCCCAGGGGTTGTAATAGCACATTACCTCTATTTCTTTATATACAAAATAAAAAGAGGAGAGGATAGATTCTGTAGTGTCTTCAATTATAAGCTGGACATGCTCTCTAAGGATTCTTCCAGTTCTAACATTCTTAGCTTCTAATTCTATGAAAGGTTTCAAATTTGCAAACATTCAACTTAGCTCAGCTAGTAACAATTTAAAACAAGATTGCTTGTTTCATTTAGTACCTGAGCTAAAAAAAGTGGGGGTTGGGGGGACTGGACCTATGATTTAAGAAGTGTTAGGAACTCCTGAATTTTCTTTACCAATTCAGGTTAGCACTTTCTCTGAAGCTCAGTCTTACAGAGTTGCCTAGAACCCTGAGAAAGCTGTGACTTGTGCAGTATTTGAATCCAGCTAACTTAGCTGCTAAATGTTCAATGTTTAATTCTGCAGGTAAGCTACAGTCAGTGAATAACCTAAATCAGCTAAGTCGATCTCTCAAAAGTGGCATGCTAAATTTTCATTTATTTATGACCTCTCAGACTAACAGGTTTTCTAAACACAGTATTCAGGGATCTGAACCAAAGACTCACTTGGGTAAACTACCCAACAGAACCCACTGGCAGGAGAAATGGAGACACCAAGGATCAGGTTCCTAGCAGCATAGCAACCTAAGTTGTAGTGGCTTGGAGGAAAGGTCAGACAGGAAAGGAAGGGCAGTGGGCCTGGATTTCCAATGTATATAAATGCATATAATGTTCTGTAAAAGCAATTCTACATGAATTACTGTGTGCCCCTTAAAATCAATCCTCTTGCCACCTTTGGCATGCATGT
>CM053770.1:128782432-128796902 GCA_028658325.1 Potorous gilbertii | reverse complement strand
TGTATATTACCTTTATCTATGAAATATGATAGGGCCTCTTCTCAGCAATGTAAGGACCTAAAACATTTCCAGTCCATATCCAGAGAAAGAATGCAGGATGAAGCAGACTATTTTCTCATTTCGTAGGTTTTATTTTTTTCTGTTTCTCCCATTTGCTCTATATTCTTCTATGCAACATGGCTAAGGTGTAAATGTGTTCAGTGGGAACCCATATAAGATTGCATGCCATCTAGGGGAGGGAGTGAGGAAGACGGAGGAGAAAATTTAAAACTTCTGTACGTAAATGTTGAAAACTGAAAAAATAAATATATTTGGGGGGGAAGAGAAATATGATGGGACCTTTAGTTTTGCCAACTAAATCAAAGATATAAGAGAAATGAAGGGAATTAGTGTATTGACTATATATATATACATATATATACACACACACATATATATATATATATATGTATATGTATATATATATATATATATATACATATACATATATATATATATATATATATATATATATATCTCACAGGATGAGAGTGCAATCTAGAGAAATCCAAAGGTCAACACCCAGGTGAACTTCCAATATTCTCAATGGACAAAAACGGGCCCAGGCTCTGATCAGTGGCAGACGTGGATCTTGGGATAAGTGTAGGAAATGCCAATTGAACCCCAGGGAGAACCAATCAAAGCTCTCATCTTCATTACCTGAGCCCATTATTATATGCTCTAAGGGATAGTCTGCCATCCAACTGTCAGTAACAATGTAAATATGTACTTTTTTTATAGACCTGAAATTTTATCGTATAAGGAACTCCCTCTACCAATATACATCAGCAACTAGTCTGCAATTCATAATCTTGGAGGATTGCCTGGGAGACCGAGATTAAATGACTTGTCCAGGGTCACATACAGACAGCTACTATTATTAGTAAAAGGTAGGACTTGAATCCAGGTTATTCTATCTTCTAGGATGGCCATCTTCTATCCACTACATCCATGGTATGAAATTCAAATAGAAAAGATCCCTGCCCACTGGAAATTGATTGAAAACCATAGTATGTTGTATCATATATTTTGTTAACCTTTTCCAAATTACACTTTAATCTGGCTGGGAGTTTGACAACTCTGTCCTACCCAACATCTGTCAGTAACTGCATTACTGGCAAAATATACCAGAGCTTTAGACCGGACACCTGTGGGAGGGAGGGAAGATTCACTGATAACCTCGATGAATACAACTGGGAGTGGAAATCTGGAAAAAAATGGAGGTTACCGTGTAATCCAAGATGATGTGGGAGGAGTAATAAAATCATTAAATTTGGGAGTTTTCCTTCTATTTTCTATTTCCTTCTATTCTGGGGTTTCAGAGTGTCTTGCTTTAAAAAGCACATCTAAATGAAATATCATCCAAAACCTCATTTGAGTCATTCTCCAGCTATATCCCTCACTAAATATTTTTGTACTTCAATGTGTGCATTTTGCCTCTTTTAATCTATTATGGTAGCATTTACTGTCAGCGACTCAGTCATTGGGCACTGAGCCCTTACAGCCATTTACCCTTGATTATCTCTTCCTGGGTCCCTGTTCTATCATCCAGTCCTAGTTGCCAGTTATCTATTTGAGGCCAGTACACAGGAAGGCTGACTGATTGATGGGTAGGTACTCTTGTTCTTCAAGAAGGAAAGAAAAAATGGCAGGAGAATGCCCTTAAGAAGCTAGAGAACTAAAACAAAATACATAGGATTACTCTCCCACTTCTATATTTGATAGTTAAGTAATTGAGCCTGTTGCCAACGCCATTTATTTGTTGTTCCATTCAGAAATGTGGCATTATGAAAAAAAAGCTAATTTGGATTCAAGAAACCTGGGTTCAATTCCCAGCTGGGTTGGGCATTCCTGGACAGGTGTCTTCATTTCTGTGAATTCTGTGATTATTAACACTATATAAAAGTAGGCCCATAAAATGATTCCCACCCAATGTGTAACAGAGCAAGCACTTTCTTTATCTGACAGTAGATTCTTCTGAATCGTGTAACTTTGCTCTTTTTCATCTTAGCACCTAGAAGATACGATGTGCAACTGTGTCCTGAGACTTGTAGAATGAACTTGGACGCTCAAAATTAATTTCTATAAGTAAGTTACCCAGAATACTTTTCAGGTTAGTGTGTTGTCTCTTAACACAACCTCAAAAAATTGCTTGAGTTTTCCAGTATTGATGCAGCTGAACACAAGCTTCTGTGTAAATAAATCATTTATATTTTTTTCAATTAACAAGCATTTATTTTCTCTCCTTCCCACTTCCTGCCCCCAGTTGAAATAAGAAAAAACAAACTCTTGTAAAAAAAATTTTGTCAAGCAAAAAAATTTTCAGCGTTAGCCCAGTCCAAAAATAACAGCTAGCCAGGCTCAAAATATCCCATTTGATCTTGACAACCACCCAAGGAGGTAGATGCTGTTTCTCATGCTATTAGCCCATCCTTGCCTTGCATACCTGACATGGGGTGCAAAGGTATTATGTCTCTTATCATGCCTCTGTAACGGTTTTTGATGTGACCAATCATTAGTCAGTCAATCTCTATATTTGTTTGGTGTTTCCACCTAGTCAAGATGGTTGTAGCATGTGCAGTGGCCACACTCTGGTAAAACCATCTCAGCATATGGGCTAAAGCAGGCCTCAAACCTGTCAGTGAAGTGGAGAGAGAAGTGCCTATCCCAAACATCTGAAGACTCCTTGGGGGCAGAAAGGGGATGGGGAGGGGAAATGAGAACAATTTGTTCCAAAGGCCATGAAAGCAGCAGAAGCTCCACTGGAATTTTGTCCCACATCAAAGATGCCAAGGTCATCCGCTGCATCCTGGGTCATCACCAGCTATCTTTTGTCCTGCCACTGGACTTTGATGAATCTAAAAGAGAAAGATTGTAACTCAGCCTCACTTAAGTACAATTCACATGCTAATGGAGATGTCCTCTTCGAAAATGGATGAGCATATATGCTAGTGTTAGCCCCATTTTACAAATGGGGAAAGTGAACCAGACAGCAGTAAAGTGACATGCCCAGGGTCACACAACTTTAAAGAACTCAGGTCCAGTTCTCTAACCACTGTGATCTCTAGTTGCTTCTAAGCATAATGTTCTAAAAATGAATATACAGAAGTTGGTTTCTTTTAGCTCTTTAAATTTTTTTAAAATTAAAAAATATTTTTTCTACCTCTGACTTGCTTCCTCTAAGAGAGTTTAAATAACAGAAGACTTGGGAGTGGTCTTGTTATGTTCCAATTATCTTAAAAGAAGAAAGGAGAGGGTAAATTTTCTTTTTCTAATGACCAGTAATCACCATTTTTTCTAGTTCCTAGTCCGTCTTTGTAGTCACCAAGGAACTCTTCCAATCCCCTCCCTGACCTGCTCTGAGGTTTGACCGTATCCTTGAATTTAAAAAAAGTGGTGAGAGGAGAGTTCATTTTAGTTGTAAGAAGGTGACATTTGTAATCGTAAGAAAAAGGTTAGCAAATTATCCTATTCTGTTAACCCTAGACTTTCTACATCACCCAAGAGTGGAAATTTGTGAGATGTGAGTTCATTAAATATTATGGGACTAATTCCAAAGCTTATCATGCTGTAGAAAAGCAGTAATTCATTACTTATTTACCACTTCCTGGCATTCCTCTTCACCTAGACGCCAGCCAATAAAAATAACATGGGAAAAATCCTAGCAGGCCTCAAACCCACAATTCTCTTAATTGCTGCTAGTAGTGGAAAAAAAAACTAAAGAGGAAAAGTTGTTTTCCTGAGACTGAAAGATGCTTGTGAACTCTGGATCCCCATTGGCTACAACCCTTTTGTAGACTACTGAGAGCTGCAGCTTGTACTCAGACCACAGGGTTGAAGGTATTTCACACATTTGATGGTCTGAAAAAGGAAGAAATAATAACCCTGACAGCTATTCAAAATATACAAGACACTTCCTACTGGGAGTAGAAGAGTAAAAAAAAAATGTCACTCACCATCCTGAAGGATATTCTACAAAGAGAAATGACATATTCAGGATTGTTAAATATTCAGCATGAACATTTATAACAGAAATAAGCGGAAATCAGCAAACGCTACAAATTAAGGCTTATTTTATTGATTTTCTAACCCTAAGAAAGTGATGGAAAAAATGCAAATAATGAAGATAAAACTTAAGTATATCCAATGCCTTTTTTTCTCTGGAAAGCCAGTTTCTAAATAAACATTTACCAGCCCACCCCTTAAATACAAGCTAAAGGGTCCTGGAAGGGAAGGAGACAGAAGGTGTAAAGGGTAAAAGATGCTAATCCTTGTACAAGGGTCCCTGTAGCCTACATAGTAAGCTTAAATATGGAGATTTTTAATAATATTTTTAATTATTTGTTTAAGCATTTCCCAATTACATCTTAAATCTGGTTCTGCCCCAATTGGGAATGTGAGAGGCCTTGCTATCTGGTACAGCAGACAGGGCATTAGACTACTAGTGTCAAGAAGACCTGGGTTTGAATCTTGCCTTACATGTTCACAAGATATATGGCCTGGGGAAGTTACTTAACCTCTGTGTATGAGATGTAAAACAAGGGAGTTGTATTCAATGGCCTCTGAAGTCCCTTTCAGCTCTAAATCCATGATTTTATGTGAAATCCAAATGTTCTAAGGAAATTTGAGTGGAGGTGAGAACACTTTCATTTGTGGGAAGAGGGGGGATATACTATCAGAGTGACTAGTTTTCATGCACAAGGTGGCACACCTGAGTTGAGCCTTGAAAAGCAGAGATCAAAGCTGGGAGGGACCTTAAAGACCCTTTGGCCCAACCTCCTTATTTTGCAAATGAGGAAACTGAGGCCCAGAGAGGTAAATTGACTTGCCCTTAGCCCAGCGCCTGGGGCACAGCAGGCACTTAATATTTACTGACTGCCCAAGGTAACATTAAGTCAGTATCAGAGGTGGGACTGGAACCCTCATGCTCTGATGCCAAAACCAAGGCTCTTCCCACTAGAAATTGTGAAAGATTGCAAGAATATTCAGAAGTAGGAAGGAGGCCTGATTTCAGGGGCACTACTAATAATCTAACTTGGCTGGGACAAAGGGTGTATACTGGATTCTAAATTCTTTGTTCCTATGTCCTTGGACTCACATCCATCAAGTCATACCAAATGTTTTTAGGAAATTTGTTAATGAAAAAAAGTACTTGGAAACTTTCTAAAACACTTTTCAAATAACATTTTTAAAATTTTATCATTTCAGAATTATGAAACTATGATATTTTAAGGCACTAAAATACAATTCAAAGGTAAACTTGCCATATCCATAGACACTATCCCTAGCCCAGAAAACTACAGTTCCATCATATCCTACAAATGAAATGGTGTACTGGTAATTTAAATGGGAAGATCTTTCCCATTCATTAATAGGTCCATGTGACCTGCCTGGTCTGCCTCACATGGAGCCTGTGGTGGGAGGAGTTTGCTGGAAGGGTGGAACAGGAAGAGGCAGAGCTGGGAGGAAGTTAGTCATGAGAGCAGTCAGAGCTGGGAAGGATGCAGACAGGCAGCTAGTGTGAATGAGAGAGCTTGTTTGTGATTCTGTTCAAGGGAGCTGGTTTGGGGGAAGGCTTGGGAATAATGTTGCCCTCTGCATTGTTACTGTGTATAAATTTTTGTTGCTATGATGGATTTGGCTTTCTGGTGTGTGAATAAATGTTTTGGTTCTGTCTTCCATATGGAGAGTCTATGGCTGCTGTAGGCACTATGAACATTGCAATGGTGCTACAAATGGGGATATTCCTAAAAAAAGACAGTCTCTTTCTTGTAGTCACATCACCTTAGATTTGTGAAATGTGCTATAGTTTACAAAGCATTTGCACACGTACATTTCCTTGATTGTCATAATCCTGGGTCAACAAACAAGCCCTAATGGCAAGGCAGATAAGGCAGGTGTCTTCATAGTGGCTGCAAAGACATTAAAAGATTTTTCCTGCTCCCTCCCCAACCTCTCAAAAGTACTTTTAATAACTGAAATCCCTAATGTTCTCAGTGAAAGAACTGAAGGCTCCTCCCATTAATAAATAAATCTATGATGTGATAAGGGCTATCTACTAAGACATCAATATCTATTAACATCTTAGCATGATACAATACAAGCTCCTCAGTCACCTAGCAAGGTCCTGAAGGAATGGAATATCAATCAGCTCAGTCTAAATGCCTAACTTGGGGGCAGAAAGAGAGTAAAGAATTGGAGGTGATGGAAGCAAATGTGAAGAATGCTGTTACTTCTAGATATTTTCAGTCATGACTGGTTCTTCATGACCCCATTTGATGTTTTCTTGACAAAGATTTCGGAAGGCTTTGCCATTTCCTCCTCCATCTCATTTTACAGATGAGGAAACTGAGGCAAATAGACTTAAATGTCTATAGACCCTTGTCTAGGGTCACACAACTAGTAAGCGTCTGAGGCCAGATTTTAACCCAGGAAGATTTGTCTTCCTGATGCCAGGCCTGGTGCTCTAAACACTGTGCCACCTAGCTGCCCAAAGAAGGTATTATCAAACAAACTTAACTGACAACCTGAACAAAACTACTTTTTAAGTTCAAGTCATTTCTTTTCTGTATGACAGACACGGTTATATAGTTCAAGCATGTAGTAGATTTTTATTAAGCATAACTTTGGTTCTAAGTATTCCACCCTCATTTCTGTAATACTTTCAGTTAAAAACAATTATATAAGAGCAAATACAAAAAATATTAAATTATGAAATTATGAAAACAAACCCATTAAGGCTCCCTTTATATATATATTATATACACTCAAACATGTCAAAGTTTTTCAGAATAGAAGAATAAAGTCATATGTAGCTTAGAAAGCAACATGAATTTGTTACCATGCTATCAAAGTGGGAGACAACAAAATTTTCCAATATTTTAAGAGGACAGAAAAACAGCTAAACTAAAATGTTGGATCATTGCAAAATTATAAAGTGGCTCAATAAAGAGAACTGCTCAGAAGACTTCTACAAATTCTAACCAAGTTAAACAGCTTTTTGATCTTAAGGAAGATTTTGCTTGCCACGTTTTAACTCAGATTTATAAGCTGGGCCTGTCAGGATCCTAAAATGAACTCTAACTATATATTCTACTTGCTTTGTAACAACAAACCTTACTTTCACACTATATTTACAAGACTGTTTTGAGGCATTTTGTCTATTAGGCTGAAAACTACTCAGCACACCTACAAGTGAGTTTGGGAGGAAAATACCAATCCATTTTGCTCCTTTCTGTTATTCCTCCCCCCACTAGAGAAGAATAAGTTTTAAGCAATCTAAAGGCAATGAGGGAGAGTATGATCCTTTTAAAGGGCTGGGCTGAGCAGGCAAAGCAGATGAGTATCTCTTCAATTTGAACAGCTCAAGATATGTCAAATGGGAGATTTATCACAAATTGCAGAGATCTAAAGATCTAAGATCTTGCTGAATAGGAGTTGTGGACTTATCCTAAAAACCGGTATTATAAATCACTCTATCAACCCCACACTCAAAAGGAAGAAATCCCAGTCAATATGAAGTTGGAAATGTACTCTTGAGATGATCCATCACCACACTTCTTCTCAAAAGGAGTAGAGAAACAGGAGGAAAATCTCAGCCATCACCATTTCATTTTACAAAGACAAAACTAATAGGATAAAATAACATATCGGTTGGATGAATCACACTGGTATTCTGTAGCAATAATCCTCAATGATGAACTGGATAATCTATTTCAAATATAATTCCTATAACATGTTCTCCTTCTTTATATGTTGTAACTTTATGTATTTGTGCTATGCTACTCACTTGAAGATTTGAAATTGGGTCCTACAAAATATCCCTCAATGATGCCAATTTCCATTATGGTTTTCAAGGCCTTCAAATGGCTTCAAGGTTGAACTTTATATATTAAGTCAGGCAAAAATAGTGTCTTGCCCAAAGAAGTCACTGGCTCTATATCCTAGACAGAGAACAATACTGAAGCTATACTTTTCCCAATTTCATATCCCAAATTTCATCCAATATGGGAGACACTCCTGCACATGCCCAAGATAGAAAATACATTTGCATAAATATTTAGCTATTATTTATAATTGGGAATTTGCTTCTCAATAGTGCTCTGGCTAGCAAGAGGAACCTTAGCAGTCTCTCCCTTAACATTGGCTTTTCCTGAGAGAGGGAATTTAGTAGTCATTATCACTGAGACAGTGGTAATATGCTGCCTTTACAGGAAAAAAAAAATAGTAAAGGCATGTGTTAATCAAAAATTTTCAAAGCTTCAGTTCTAACATTCAAAATGTACAAATGCAAGAAAATCTTCTAAAAGTAAGTCTCCTTGAGACCACTTCACACTTGTATCACACATTAAGCTAAAATATCTTGCTACAGGCTCCCACTTAGGATCCACCCCCATGTGGCTAAGAGTAGATCAAAGTAATTAAAGGATCTTGACCTCTACTTGTAACACTGAACTTGGGTCTACAGACTCCCAACATTTATCTAAACAAACGAGCTTGGAGAGAACAAAAAAAGAGAAAATACTGAGAGAGGGACAACTATGCTATCAGAGAAAATGTCAAATACCCTTCTTTGGGGTTGGAATGTTAATCAAATAATATACTGCTGCTCAAAAACAGAAATGGATGAAAAAAGGAAAAAATTCCTACATAATCCATGTATTTTGGTTTTCCTAAAAGTGGGTTTGGAGTTCAGATTTTAAAACTTCCTCACTGCTTCCTAACCCTATAATTTCAGGTCAACTAAGATGTAACTTGTGCTGACCATTCCATACAAATGAACATTTTTCCACACTTAGGTGTTGAGATTTGACCCATGCTAAGATTTTCAGGCTTTCAAAACCAGAATCACAGTTATGAAAAGTAACAGATTAAGTACATTTCTGTGTAAGTTAAATTCTTTAAAAGATAACTAAGAATTAGAAAAATAATATTTTTTAAAAGAAGAAAAAGTAAAAATTCTATGTCCCCACTACAGTTAGGTTGGAAGAAACCAAGTAGTGCAACGCTTAAGATACTCCAGTGTCCTCATCCTTTCTTTTGAGTCTCTGAAGACCAATCTGTTATACCAACAATAAGCTGCTTATCTGCTGGTCAACATATTTCATTTGGCGAATCTGAACTGCAGCTATCATAGGCAATTTATCCCCCCAGATTCAAGGAAAAATGATAAACAAAATAACCCCTTTTAAAAATTAAAACTTCTGCTGGCTGGCATTTTCTCAAAGACAGATGTCTCTCCATGCTACTATTGGCTCAAGAGGAAGCAGCACTGGAGATGATCCTACAGGAACAGGAACATCCTCTCTGCAGCAAGGCGCTAGAATCCAGCAAGTTTTTGTACAGTGTATGCCTAGGAATCTTGGACTTCTGCCATTTCTTGGCCTGTTCTTCTCAGGTTTCCTTTCACCTTCACAAATTCCGGGGCATTTTCCTGCTCCTCTTGAATCTTCTGTTTCTCAAGCTCAAGCTTAAATGAGAGTCACAAATGGAAAAAATATGGTATTTAGAACAAGTTTTTCAGAACCCTCATCTCTTCCCAGCAGTCACTACCAATATCCATCAAAGTCTAAATTTTTTCCTACTATCCCCCACTTTACCAAGATGAAAAGACAAAAACTATGATACCATCTCAGAGATCAAGTAATACTACTGACCAATAATACTGACGTGTGTGTGTTAGATAAACAGACTTCTCCCTCGCACTGCTAGTTTAAAAAAGAGTAGTAATTGTTTGAAATCTCAATTTTCTGAGAAAAAAAAAAAGCTTTCCCCATTCATCCTCCTTCCCAGAGCAAAACTACACCAGGTAGAGAGATATAGTAGAGAGAATCCTAGACCTTATAGTCAGACAATTGGAAGTCCTGTCTGTTGATTTTTATTTCTTTGTATTTTCTCTCAAGTTCAGGGTGCTGACTTTTTTCCCTGAACTAAGTGAATGATATATATGCTTGATTAAAGTAGATTGCTGACCCCTCAAAAGCTGCCTTTCCTTTTAGAAAAGCAGATCTAAGAACCTTTACAGCAGGCCTTTCTGATATTGTGGGAGACCAGCAGAGCACCAAAAATTTATGGCAAAAGTGGAGAGAGAACATAGTACTGTAAAGTTAACATAGGTGGGTTTTTTTGGAATGCAGATTTCTTTCAGGATTCTTTATGTAAGGTCAAATTTGCATAATACAAATTTATGGTAAAGTGAAAATTGTAGATATATTTCTATCTACTATCTGTAGATGTATGTTATTTGTCCAAAGAACATGTATGTTTTTATTGTCATCAGTGATACTTGTATTTGGAACCTGTGATACTTTAGGGTTGGGACATTCCAAACATGGAAACAAGTTATGAAAAAAGACTGCTAACTTTGACTTTAAAAAACTGCCTGGGGCCTCGAGAGGTTAATTTTCCTTCCAAGGTCACTCAGAATGTGATCAAGACTGGATGTGAACCCAAGTCTTCCTGTTTCCCAGGTTAGATACCTCCATCCACTACTACACCATGTTGTTTCTCTCTTTATGTAAATGTCTAGTGTCCTATCTGAGAAGACTGAGCCTTGACTTGTGAGCTGCAATTCTCATACTAATTGCAAATTCAGAAACAATTTCCAAAAGAGTCTTCCCTTGTACCGCTCCCACAGCCACCCTCTAGCTTTTGGTGTTTTCTAAGAATACCTTTGAGCTTCTCCTCTCTGCTTCTATCTCTGACTCCATATTCTTGTCTCTATATCATATACCTTTCCTTTCCTTTATTGAGTTTAACTCCACCCATTTCATTAACCAAACATATTTCTTCTATCCCAGAGCTCCTGTTCACCTGTCAGCTGGGCTCCATCTTTCTTCTGTCTCACCAAGCAGACAATATTTGCATCCCACCACTACCCACTCACCTGCTCCAATTTCTGCTGCCGTTTCAGTAGTTCTATCTCCAAATCAGATTTCTTTTTCTGGGCTTCCTCTTCCTTCTGTTGCTTTATCACTTGGTCTCGTTTTCTCTTCTCCATCACTTTCTGCAGCTCTGGTTTATTCTGAGGTGCAAGACCCCTTCAAAAACAAACACATTTTTTAGTTTAACAAGAACACTGCTGGGTTTTTTTTTTTAAAGATCTACGGTTAACCAAAGCCATCCACAGGAGTGCCGGAGGAGTACTGTGGAGAGAACTGTGGCATTCCAACCCAATTTATGAATAACTAGAAAATATGGGTTCAAGTACTATCACTGCCATTCACTCCTAGTGTGACCTTGACCTTGGACAATCACTTCCTTTCTCCAGACTTTAGTTTGTTCATTTACAAAATGAAGAAATTAGTTTAGATCAGGGCTCTTGAATATGTTTTGTGTCACAGGTCCCTCAGCAGTCTGATGAAACCTAGAAACCCCTTCACAGAAAAAAAAATGTTTTAAAATTCATAAACATAGAGAATTACAAAGGAAACTATGTTGATATAAAAATATAACTTTTCCCCAGACCAAGTTCAAGGACTACTTGAAATCTATTCATGAACCTTCTTAATGGTCAATGGACACCAGCTGAAGAATCTCTAGAATCTCTGGTCCAGATTAAATGATCTTTCAAGATCCAACCAGCTCTAAAATTTTATAGCGATCACTTACCAACTAACAATACCTTTTTTTAGCTCAGCAAAATTGATTCACAAGATGGCAGCCTAGGAAAGGTCAAGCACTTCTCCTATGTAACAGCACAAAACCAACTCAGAGATAACACAGAACTCTATATTGCAAAAGTTCTTAACCTCTGGTCAATGAACTCTAAAAGTAATTAGCTGAATGAATTTCAATATAATTGGTTTTCTTTGTAATTATGTGTATTTATCTTTATGCATTTACAAACAATCTGAGAAGGGGCCCACAGTCCTCCCAACCTTGCCAAAAGAGTCCATGGCACAGGAAAGGTTCAGAGGACCTAGTATAACCTGTCTACTCCCTTCCTTTCCCAAATGAGGAAACAAAAGATCAGTGAAGTTAAATGACTTGTCCAGACACACCCAAAGAATGCCAGAGCAGGGATATAAGTCTAGGTCTTCTATCTCTTCTTTGTGTGCTCTTTCATAGGGGAAGGGATTTAAACCTGGAAGCAGCTTCAGTGATGTTAAAACACCTTCATTTCATAGATGAGGAAACTAAGGGCCTCTCAGAGAGGTAAAAAATTTTATCCAATGTAATGTAACTACTGAGGGAGGAAGAGCCAAGATCCAGATCCAGAATCCTCTGATGCTAAATCACTCTATTTTTTTCCACCATATTACAAAGCCTTAAAAAATATTAAATGACATGACTGAAAAATTCAGAGGTATCGAATAGTAAAAAACAACAACACACAAAACAGGACTGGTCAGTCTCAAAGCTCTAAGCTTTAGTACAGAAGTTAAGTAATCATTTTCTCTTGGGGAGAAGTAGATTGTCTTAACTGTTTTACAGAGGTGGGTAACCTGTAGCCTCGAGGAATCATGTGATCGTCTTCTAGGTCCTTGGGTGCAACCTTTTGACTGAGTCCAAGTTTTACAGAACAAATCTTTTTATTGAGGGGATTTGTTATGTGAAGTTAGGATTCAGTCAAAGGCTGCACTTCAGGACCCAGAGGGCTACATATGGCCTGGAGGCCACAGGTTCCCTGCCCTTGGTAGAAGTTTAAAAATACACACACCCTCAAAAATCAAGAAAATCCATAAAAATTCAGGTAAGAGAGGAATGTACATAATCATTAAGACAAAAATAGAACAGAAATCCACTATCAAAGAATACAGTGTAGTATGTTCATCTGTCAAGTAGCTTCTTCTCCTTCTATAGGAAATGGGACCCATCTGCCTATGATTCAGAGAGGCCCATGTTTGTTCCATACTCCTTTTCCAGTCTTCAATTTAATTCAAGTCAACAAATTATTATTAAATACCTACCTACATTGAAGGCACTGGCACTGTCTCAGGCAATGGAGACAGAAAGACAAACATGGAATAGCCCTTGCCTTCAACGTTACACACCACAACAAAGTTGTACAAAGTAATTTTAGGAGATAAAAGGACACATAAGTTGGGTGGGATAGGGTATTAGAAATCTGGAAAGGCCTCATGTAGTATTTCTAAGTATTCCTAATGTAGTATCATCAATTTGCAAACTAGTGTAAAATTCCAAAGATTAAAGACAGTTTGTTAAAAATCAAGTAACAAAAATAGAGGGATCTTGGTATGGGCATCACACAATCCATTTAGTTACAATAATTGAAATACATTTTGCTTACTGGTCCACAGTATATTGCTCATTTTAAAAAAGAGAAAAAACTAAAGGAATGTTTCATACATTAAATTTTTTATAGTTCAGTCACCTCAATGTAGGCTGTCTACATTTCATGGATCCAAGTATAGCAGTATTATTCTTCTAAAAATTTATGAAATGACTACCAAATTATTTTAGTAAGTACCCCAACATTGATTGCATTTATAATTAATAACATAGCAATATGTTACTAATCATATTACTAATTACTTCAAAATTTTAAGGTTAAGGAATTTAACTGCCTATATATTATTTAAAATTTAGGCTTCATTTTCCTATTTTCTTAGCCTGAAGTACTTCTACAATTATCAAATTTTCTGAATTTGCAAAACCCATTCAATAGAGCCAGGGATCCACAGAGCTGACAGTCTCCTTAATATATAAACAGGTTAAATATTATAATATTCAGTTCTTAAAAGATTTACATAATAGCACCACTAATATAAAATATGTATTAAAAAATTCTGAGAAAATGATATTTATACAATATTTCAAATATACTAAAAGTCATAAGATTTTAATTAATATTTCATTACAATGAATTGCTTTTAATTTTCTGTACATGCACAAGAAAAGCCTGAAGTTTTGCAATTTTGATTCTCTAAATCACAGACAACCTGTGAGTTTTCAACTATGGCCCTGGCAAAATGAAGGAAAACCCATCCTTCTTAAGTTACTTTAACAACGGTATGGATTACTGGGCGGGGGAAGAAAAACCAATGCTTTTGAAAATTAAAGTGAAGGGGAAAAAGACAGAGGTAAAAAGCAATCATTGTGCTATTATCCAAGCATGAATGAAGTTAACACACTTAAATCAAACAGGAAAACAAACAGCTATGCCAGTTGCTTCAGAAACAACTGAAAATGTAAAAAACAAAAACAAAAAAAAACCCTCAGTGTGATTCTAGATGTTGAAAATTCTGGTGGCAGCATTCATTTCAGAAAATGAAATATCTTCAAGCCTTCTTCCTGAAGGCAACTCTTCCAAGAATTCAGGGCAGAGGAGGCGGAGCCAAGATGGCGGAGTAGAAAGACTCACATTTGCTAGCTCTGAACCCACAGCCCATAGATTTCCTGTAAAAAGAACTCCTGACAAATTCTGGAACAGTGGAAGCCGCGCAGAAACACAGTGAAGGAGATTTCT
>CM053770.1:128718399-128781932 GCA_028658325.1 Potorous gilbertii | reverse complement strand
GAAAGTTATCTGGCCCTACAGGACAAAAGAGAAGGTGGGGTAAGGGAAGGGAGGGATGATAGAAGAGAGGGCAGATTGGTGATATGGGTAATTAGAATGTCCAGTGTATCGGGGAGGGGGGAGGGGACAAAGGGGGAGAAAATTTTGGAACCCAAAATCTTGTGAAAATGAATGTAAAAAGTTAAATAAATTTATTTAAAAAATAAAAAATAAAAAAAAAAGAATTCAGGGCAGAAATAAGATAATCAAAATGGAATAGAGGACAGAGCACACAGGCTATAGTAAGGAAACTTCTTTCAAAATCAACATCAAACATATGAAAAGGAATTTTGGCAGTTGCATACTTTAATCTATATTATGGTAAATTTTATTAGTAATATAAATCAATACAAATTTTCTTTTAATTTCTACCAACAAGTACAAGTATTCAGATACATAAATAAGAGCATAAGCAAGTGGAAATGAGCATGGAAAAGAAACAAAACACTGATTTTGTTCTTTGTCTATGAACCAGTGATTATTTTCTGATAATTCTACCTCCAAATACACGTGTATTGGCATTAATGTAACCAACCTTATCCTTGTTTTTCTAATCCTTTTTGTGTCTACCAGCCATGTGTCGCTGTGATTGTCTCACTACAATCAATACTGACTTCTTTTGGTTCTGCTTTATTTATATACATCACTTTTTCTGTTTCTTACCATATTTCTTCATATTCTTCATTTTAATTATTTTTCATGGTCCAATGCAGTTATTTATTTTAATTTGTTTAGTCATATCCCAAACTCTAGAAATTTAGTTTGTTTTAAGGTTTCGCTACGAGGGGGAAAAACAGTGCTGTAAGGACTGTATCTGGAAAGATGTTTTTCTTTTTCCTATCTGTAATTCCTAAATAGTGTGATCACTGAGACAAAGGGTATAACAATTTAAAAATTCTCACTGCCTAACTCCATACTGATTTCGTTAAAAATTTGGACCAATTCTCAGATCCTTCAAAAGAATAACTATGCCTATTGATGATACAGAACTTTAATACTAACCCAAAGTACCCTGCTAGAAAATGCTTTTTGGAAGTATAGGTGGCCAAATATATCTCATATCACTTTTATACATGCCTCTCAGTTCACCCATAGGAAAAAATGTCTCCGGAACATATGAAACAGTATGTTCTTTACACAGGCTAAGGTAAATCTTCTCACTAGTTTTCTATCCCATTAAAAAATTCTGATGCTTTTCCAAAATGGAAAAAAAAATTAGACAGTTACAAGTTTTTCAAGCCAGCCAAATACTGAACCCTCAATTTTACACACAGACACACATACACAATTATCTCTGGATATTATCTCATTTGATCCTTAAAATAACCCTTCAATGTGGGTGCTATTATTTTGTAGATAAGGAAATTGCCTAGTGACTAGTCTAGAGTCACACAGTTAGTGCATGTCTGAGGCTAAATTTGAACTCAGGTCTTCCTGATTCCAGGACCGCACAGTGCTCTATCTGCTGTGGCCCCTACATGTCTCTGAAAAACCAAACCCAAATGGACACAGTGCGTGTTCTTTGGGAGAGGAAGCCTCTGGAAACCTGTCTATCTAGTGAAAACATTCTGTCTGCCAGATTGCCCATTATGAACCAGATGAAGGATATAGTCTCTTGACCCACATTAAACTATAACCAGATCACAAATTCAGAGGACTGATCCAAAACTTGGCTGGGACTCAGAAGATACAATATTCTATAATATATAATAATACTATATAACTATAATGATACTCTAATACAATATATCTTTAACATAAAATATGACTTCCCTGAGTTTAATAATCCACATAAAATTGAGACTGTTTACAATTAACAGATGCTATGATATCTGAGTTTATTAATAACTACTTTAAGAAACATTTGAGATTCTAGACAGCATTTGAGTTTTGAGGAGAGGGGAGAAATCCCCTTTCTACTCAGATGAAGTACAAATGATGAAAGCAAGGACTATCATGTAAATTTTATACAAATGGAACCAGTCTAGCTGAATGGGTCAAGATTCTGAAATAAATTACTAGTAAAGTCTCTCCCTCTCTCTGGGTCTGTTTTATCTATAAAATGAGTACCCTGGACTGAATTATCTTATCTCCATGGTCTCTCTTTCAGCACTAACTCCTATAATTCTATGATTTTCAGACAAAGTGGCATCATCCAGGCCTAGGCAAAACAAACAAACAAAAAACCCCAACCCTATTAGCAATGGCCAGGTGATGATATATAAGGAATGGAGGAAGATTTGCATCCTCTCAACAGTTTTGACAAGTAGGGGTCTAGCGAGTGAGTGAAAGGTAAACTAGAGACAGAACAAAGATGAGAAGGAAGAGGCAAATGCAAGACCAAGTTTTAGCTGTTATATTTATTGTACAAAAGATATATGCACCTAGTAGTGTACTTTCATTTGTATCATTTTCTGTGTACCTGGTAAAAGCAGTCTGGTTCTAAGTACATTTGGAAGAAAGGCAGCAATTTGATACCTCTCCCAAAGAACACTGGCTATGTCCATTTGTGTTTGGTTTTTCAGTGGCATCTAAGGGGCACTGGATAGAGCACTGGGCCTGGAATTAAGTCAAGAAGACCTGAATCGAAATCTAGCCTCAGACATGCACTAACTATGTGACTCTGGCCGAGCTACTTAATCTGTTTGTGGCAATTTCCTTACCTACAAAATGGGGATGATAATGGCACCCACACTGAAGGGTTATTTATAAGGATCAAATGAGATTGTAAAACGCTTAGCACAGTAGCTCACAAACAGTAAGCACTACACAAATGTTAGCTATCATCATCGCCATTATTACTATTTTGTTTTTGCCTTGATTAATGTCAACCTTAAGTGATTCTACTTTATTTTTCTTTTCAGTGTGAGTTAGGACTATCAACCATAAAAACCTAAGGATTTATAAGATGGCCTCCACAATTCTTTCAGGCTTTTTAGAAACTGATACATTTCTTGCAGTTTTAAAGACAAGTAATTCTGGTAGCTGAATCCACATCTCATTTTCAAGTCCCTCCTCAGACAAGAGTAAGATCCTAAACAATTCATTCAGCACCACCCATCCTTTCATTTTCCTTATCTGTAAAATAGGGTAATACCTACAGCTACTACCTCATAGGCTTGTTTTGTTACAAACACAGAAACTTATATAAATGCTTTTCAAACCTTAAAGTACTCCATAAATATGTTATTATTTCTTCGAAAACTTCTGAGTAGGGGAGGCAGCAGGGTGGAGCCAAGATGGCAGAGTGAGAGCAACGAAACTCTTAGACAAACTCCTTCAGATACCTCTAAAAATAGAATCTGACCAGATTTTGGAGGGACAGAATCCAATAGGAGACAGATTGTGGCAGATTCACAGCCCAGGACAGACTGGAAGACTGATGGGAAGGATCTGTTCCACGAGGTTGGAGGAGCACACAGCGCATAGGCTGTACCAGTGCATCCTCCATTGGGGCAGGGATGAGCAGGAAGCCCCAGAGGCAGGCTGAGGTAGCAGCTGCACTGTAGAATCTTGAGAATATCAGCCCAGGATGGAGCCCAACCCAACTGAGCAAGTAAGAGCCTCCGAGCCCCAGGTATCAGTAGCAGCTGCTCCAAATGTTTGTAAGTTACCTAACTAACTTCCGGGAGCCAAAATGGCGGAGTGATTGGTAAATGCTCTCTCCCCCTCCCATTGTTGACCTTGAAAGAACCATAAAATATTTCCCTAGAAAAATCCTGCAACAGTAGGATCAGCAGAAGGGGCAAATAGTCTCGTAACAACTGAGGCTAGGAAAATTGCTAAGGAGGATCCCTTCTGCTGTGACTGAAGGGGATCAGTGCAAAACTGGAGCTGTCCCAGACAGCCCCACCTCAGCAAACCAAGAGGAAAGCCAGAACCCTGGGGAGAGTAGACCCCCGCAACCAACACCAGGACCCCAAGCGTGCCTCCAGGGGAATCAGAAAGAGTCACCAACCACTGAACTTGCCTATGCTCTAGCTCAGCAGAGGAGACCTCCTGCGGCCAGACGACCCCTCCCCACCCCTCCCCCATACTTAATAAGCTAGCTCCAGGGTAAATCCAGGGAAACACAAAAAGACTTTGCCTCTGCTTTCCAACACCAGCCAGCTCAGCACCAGGTAAGCTGCAGCACTTTAGCTTCTAGCTGAAAGAACCAGAGGCCACAACACACAAAGTCTCAAGTTCAATGTACAAGAACTGCAGAACAGAGCCCCTCATGCCCTACAAGCAGAGATCTATTTTAAAAAGCCAGGGAAAGGGTGGTTATCATCATCATGAGAAAGAAACAAAGCAGGAAAGAAAAAACCACAGAATCTTTCTATGGGGACAAGGACCAAAACATGAATAGCACAGAGGCCAGCACTGAGACTGTACTTCCATCTGAAACTTCAGAAACTGGTTGCAAGCACAAAGAGCACTCTTGGAAGAAATGATGACGGAGTTTAAAAGTCAAATTAGAGAAATAGAAGAAAAACTGGCCAATGACTCTAATAGTGTGAAAAAAGAATTCACTGAAGAGAATATCTCCTTAAAAAGGAAAACTGGACAAATGGAAAATGAAGCGTAAAACAGAAATAGAAGAAAAACTGGCCAATGACTCTAATAGTGTGAAAAAAGAATTCACTGAAGAGAATATCTCCTTAAAAAGGAAAACTGGACAAATGGAAAATGAAGCGTAAAACTTCTAAATCAGAAAGAAACTGAACATTTGTGTTAAAAGGAATTCCATTAATGTAATTCTCAAGAAGAGAATCACTCAGATGGGACTCTGCTACAGTTTAACTAGGAAAGCCCTGAAACATGGTCTGTGCCATTAAACACATCATTATACATTTAAAGGTCATAAATTTGAGTTAACTGTTTTAAATAGTTTATTCCATTAATCTGAATAGTTTTCAGGTGAACATGCCAGTTGGTTGGTTGTTGTCCTTTGTTCTTGAAGAGGACCAAAATGATATTACTATGTTGGAGTCAAGTTATGGTATGCCCAGCTGTGGCTGATCAGGCCAATGCTAGCTTGGAAGGTTCTACCACAGGTCAGGCACAAATAGTCCCTGCGAACATTTGGAGTGGAGATGCTTCTAAATTTGCAATTATGTTTCACTCATGGAGCACAGGGCCTTCTTTGATATGGGCATGCCATGCTGAGCATCCTTTGCCAGCATCTACCATGTCACATAATCTATTCCAAAGTTCCTCAGATAAACCTCAAAAATGTCCTTGTATAGCTTCTTCTGATCTTTGTATGAGTATTTGCCTGGATTGAGTCCTCCATAAAAGTCTTTTAAGCAAATAAAGGTTTGTCACTCAAACGATGTAGCTAGTCCATCGAGTTGCACACTCTGCAGCAGAGTTTAAATGCTTGGCAATTTAATTTGAGTAAGGACCTCAGTGGCTGGTACCTTAACTTGCCAGGTGATCTTCATAATCTTCCTAGATAATTCAAATGGAAACAATTCTGTTTCCTGGCATGGTGCTTGTATACTGTCCAGGTTTCACGGGCATACAACAGTGATGTCCACATCATGCCTCTGTAGACCTTCAGTTTGGTAGGCAGTGTAATACATCTTCTTTCCTCCACTTTCCTTTGGAGCCTCTCAAACAATGAACCAGTTCTGGCAATGTGTGTGTCAATCTCATCATTGATGTGTACATCCCTGGAAAGTATGCTGCTAATACAAAACTTCTCCATTCACTGTAACGAATGGTTCCATGGATGGATGGTATGGTGCTGGCTAGTACAGAACCTCTGCTTTCTTGGTGGTAATTGTTAGGCCACAATTAGCACAATCCATATTCTCAGGTTTTTTCTTCCCTAGGTTCAGCATTCTCTGATTCCCCTATGGCAGTGGTCTGGGGATGGGTCAGGAATGCCTGGGAGACCATGGCTCAATTCCAAGAGAGATCATTTTCAAGAGAAGAATGGGATGGGGCTCTGAGGCAAATTAACTAGGAAAGCCCCAATGTATTCATAATGGTTTGTGCCATTAAATACACTATCATATATTTTAAAGTACCTTGGGAACCATGGCCTGGCCCCAGTGTATGTGTGATTAACCAATGAGAGAGTGAGAATATCACATCTTGCCCTCAGTATTATAACTAATCAACAGTCAGTAGTGGAACTTCTCTCTACCAGAATCACTACCCTTATAACTCAGCACACTTAGCCCTTCCCTCTGCTACACCAACTTCCCTGAGGCCTTCTGAACTTGAAATGATCCCCTTAGGGAAGTTATAACTTAAATGGTCACTGCACAGAGAGCACTGGGAGAATCTGCATCCTTCCCCTATCACCTCATGGCTGCAATAGCCACACCTTGGAGGGCATGCTCTGGAGCAGGGATTGATGAATAAGAGCCTCACCTTTCCCCATCTCATTTTGGGTGAGACTGAGTGATTCATAAAGACAGGCAAGAAAGGATTATAATATGAACCTCAGTTATTATTACATCATCTTTCCCTCCAAAATCACCCATTTTCAAAACATTCCTACTACTGTTCAGGGTATTGCCATTCTTCTAGCTCACCTTTAACACCTCATTTTCTCCCTCATCTCACATCCATATATCCAACAGCTGCCAGATCTTATAGATTCTCCTGCACATCTCTCATACATTTGTCCCCTTTTCCCTCACATAGCTACTACCCTAGATCAAGCCCTTATCAACTGTCACCTAGATTATTCCAAAAGCCTCCTACTTGGCCTCCATGCTGCAAATCTTTCTCCATTCTAATCCAACCTGAAAAGGATGCCAAAGTGACATTTCTAAAGTAAAGTTCTGATGATGTTACTGCCCTACTCAGTAAAGACTTGTGATTCTCTACTGCTCCAAAAACAAACACTATTCATCTTTATCTCATCCTTTCTTAAATTCTATTTTTGTGTAAGTTTTAAAATTTACACAATTAGTATAGCAGTACATGAGTACAAGTATATAATTTATAAATAAGTAAATATGCATAGACTGGGGACACATGCTCACTTTTTAATGATCAGGCAAACGTGGAAACAGTATTTTACTGAAAGGTGCAAGATCAAAAATGTTTTGTCTATGGCATGATTTTTAGTCCTTTCACTATCTCCCTAATCTAGGTTTGCTCCAATCTGCCAAAAGTCTTTCTTAAAAGATGGTACCCAGAGCTGGACACAATGTTGCAACATAAACGGGCTTATCATTTCTTCTGCTCTGAAATTAGGTTCCTTTTATTGTAGTCTACAGTCACAGCAGTGTTTTGACAGCCTTGTCACACTGGCTCCCTCACGTGGATCTTGCAGCTCACGGAAGAACCCGGAGGTCTTTTGTATGAGAATTACTTTCTAGTTTCATGTCACCCCATTCTGTTCTTAGGCAGTTGGTTTTTCTTATATTCAAGCACAGGGTTTTACATTTATCCCTATTAAATCTCAGTGTGTTTGCTTCAACCTTCAATTCTAGCCTGTTGAAGCATGGTATCACCTACCTATATCTCCCACCCATGTTTGGTAACAATATCTAAACTGCCTTCCAAGTTACTGACTAAAAAATTTAACTGAATAAGGCCAAGGACAGAGCCCTGAATCAACTCACTGGAAAATTCTTTATAGGTAAACCTAGACCATTATTCTTTAGGGCTAGTAAGGTATCTGTAATCTGTCTGTATGATTTATGACTAGAGGACTATATATATGTACAGCTCTATGCGATTCATAAATAGCGCATGTCATGTCTACCTCAGTCTCTTCTCTCAAAACACAAAAGCATATTAGCATTAGACAATACAAAATACACCAATCTGAAAGAGTATTTTATTAAACATCTTGGGCTAAGAGCAATATTTTAATTCGTCCTCCCATGCAGGCTAATTTTTACTCTAGTTTTCCCTTAAGAAGTTTTAAGCCATTCCTCCAGACTTTACTGGCTCAGGGGGACTAAGGGCTCAAGCTGTGGATGTGACTTCTTTACCTCCTGAATACAAAGCAAAAGAGGGGGAGGGGTGTGAAGGAGATCAGCAAGGTTTGGCTGGTATATCATGAAGGTAAGACAGGCCCCATCAGGCAAGGGTTAAATCAGCTGAATGAACTCAAAGCGTCCTCAATGCCTGCCCTAGTAGAATTATCCATCGCCCATAATGCCTAAGTAAATCTTTTGTTAATAACTGTTGACAGTTGGCTTACCAGTGTCTCATTTTATTCTTTTATCAAAGCACTAGGGGACTGGCCTGACTCAGGCTTAGACCAGGATATACCTGCTGTGTAAAGCACTAAACTAAGCATGAGAAATTAAAAATAAAACAAAAAAACCAAACTACCTCAAGTCATTTATGGCAAAAAAAAAAAAAAAAAAAAGAAAAAGTGGGGCTCATGAATGGCTTATATCTAAACAATTTAAAAAGTATTTGTTTTCCTACACTGGCATAAATTATGGGCCTACATCCAAACATTTTATGACAGCTTCCTTAAATGTAAATTTAACAGTTCTTTAGCAAACAAATCCCACTACTCACCCCACCTACTCACAGGGCCCCCAAAGCTTGAGCAATAGGTTTATAAGCCTATTTTTTAACCTCCCACAAAATACAGAAGAATTCATACGGGTGTGTATGGCGGGAAAGTTCTCTAAAAGAAGCTCCCTATTTCAGTTTTCACACATCTTTAGGAGCATTATATGTCTCTTCATCACCCTTTAGGATTCTCCAATTAAAATTAAATTAAATTAAAACCTTCTAACATTTAAAATCTTCCTCAGGGTCAAAGGTGAGAAGAGACTTAGAGTAATTGAAAAACTGATCAGCGACAGTGGTAGCAATCTATAAAATAAATCATAAGTATGATTTCAGAGAGAAGTGTTACAAGACAGAGGAGTGTTTATAAAAATGTTCACGATTACAATAAGATGAAATTTTATATTGGATGTGCAAGAAAATGTACCTAAGTGTGTATTCATGTTTCTTTGGTACTTTTGAACTTTAGTGCATAGAATTTACCATCAAATCCAACGTGTGAGACAAGAGTAGATGTGGAACAGTTTGAGTTAACTCTGACAACAAGTGGAATGGTCTGGGACCCAGATGTGAACCCCCAGGGCAAGGCGACTGAAAAAGAAGCTTTTAGAATTTTGGCAGGAAAGCTCCCAGGGACCCCAGAGAACCCCCACTGGCAGAAGCCAGACTTTAATCCTGATACTTAATTTACTCCAAAGAAAGAATTGGGAAAATATAAGGCAAGAGATTCTTCTACTCCTTGCCCCACCCCCACCCCAAACACACTTCCCTGTAGGTCAGAGAGAAACTCACCTTTTCTGATTCATTAGAAGTTCTCTGTGAAGATCTTGATGGTTCCGGGAAGTTTTGACAGGATTAATTAATTTCTGAGGCTTGATTAATTCAGGATTGTCATCTTCTATGTAGTCAGGTTCAGCCATGATACTTTTTGGAATGAGAATGAAGTCTTTTAGTTCAGGATCCTCAACTGTATTATCTGTAACAGAAAGAAGAAACAGTTGTAAGCACTCTGATTTTCATGCAAACAGGGATGTATAAAATGCCCTATTAACATATAGGAACATATCGAGGTCACTCTTCCATTGATAATAATGCTTTGCAAGATACGGGGGAAGTGGTGGAGGAGGATGTGCTAAGGGATGTATGTTCTGATTAAAGTTTCAGGATGGATGACTCACCATCACACCCTGGAGCTCCTGGGTTGTATCCACTGTTGTTCCCCCACCTTTTTTAGCTACTTAAAGCAGGTATCAAACAAGCTACCTGAAGGTCCACTGAAAAAGAAACTGGACTTGGACTGAAGCCTTTCTGGTTCTGAGGCCAGCACTTTAACCACTACACCACAGTTGCCTCTCTTCTGAGTAGAAATTACTTAGGTTCAAATCCCACCACAGACATAAGCTGAGTGTTCGTAGTCAAACTAACCTGTACAAGACTCAATCAACCCTCTATGAGTTATTTAATAAAACCAAGATGGGATGTTGTACTATGTGGTGGAAGAAGCAAGTTTTCTAAACTGATGAAATGTCCACTGAGGTTGATGTAATTCTGGTACTCCCAGAGATGTGAGAAAAAGTTTCTCAACTATTCACCAGTGGTCTTGATATGGTCACTTAGGTTCCTTTTATCAGATTCTTTGATTTTCAACATCCTACCCCTCCCCAAGACAAACTCATCTCTACTAGGCCAAGGGGAATATAGCTTCCTTGGTTCTCAGGCCACTTGAATAGGAGGAAGTGAAGCTGGTGACTTTGCACAGCCCTCCCTCACTTAAATCCAATTCATTTGCATGTCAGGGCATCGCTTCCCTGATGTCATGGCCCTCTTCTAGAACAAATGACAAACAACCACCGTTCAATATACTTCTATGTTTGAGAAGCAATAAACAACAAATGTCCTTAATACACCTCCAAGAGCAAATATACTGGCTTGTACATTTAGGTTTTTGATGACCTCACAATAGTTCAACTTTTTCATTTGTAAAATGAAGCCAGTATATAGCCCTCATAGTAGAATGGTCAGATCCAATATAAGCAAAACTTTTTTTTAAGTTTGTAGAGAAACATTTTAGTTACAAAGATTTCATCAAAGAAATTAAGTGTCCTTTAATAATTTACATTTTATGGTCATACTTTTCTAAGTTAATTTTTTAATGTATTTTTTTCTCCTTCCCCTTTGCTTGAGGAGGAAAAAAAAGAGCAAAATTCTCCTAACTAATATGTACAGTCAAGCAAAATAAATTCAAGCACTGACCATGTTAAAAAAATATGTCATAGCCTTCATCCTAAATCCATCACTTTTGTCAGAAGATTAATAGAATGATAAAATCAAGTTCTTGATGGAATCTAGGCGCTTTTCTGCCCCAATCAGTTCACTGGGTTAGTAATTCCACAGCATAACCCCTACAATTCTAAATTTGACAAAGCACACCTTGTATGCCTATTCTCCACAATAGTCTGCTCCTACACATGGTGATGAAACCATGGAAAAGGTAGCTCTTCTCTGATAAGACAAGTAGCTAAGACTGTAAGAAAGTTACATCAATCAGATTTTCACAATGCTCTATACATGTTGATGCTTTTGGAAGAGAAACACAGAACTAAGGGACTTACACACCCTTAACTCATCAGTTTTTTCAGGTACAAAGTAATCCCCAAGATCAGTTATGTGGTGCTTTAAAATCTCCCAAGGAAATAGTTATTTAAAACAAAGTATTAAAACATTTTTCACAATCTCCTACAGAATCCAGGAAAATAATTCCCAGATTATGCATTAACATCAACACAAGATTTAAAGCAAGACTGAACTGAACTATTAAAAAAAAACCACTAAAAAAAGTTGTGAAAACAAATTGTACATAAATCTCCATACGAAGCATGCATATAGTAACTTTAAAAATGATTATTTATATATTCTAAGTACAAGATAACAAGTTTGAAACTACTGAGATACTAGCTGTGACAACACCAAATTCAATCAAGGAACAGAAAAGTCACTACTAAAATTATATACCAAATACCTTAAACACAACCTGACTTAGATACGAACATTATCTTTTTAGAAAGCCCACTATAACAAAACTTTTAAAACCTTGAACCAATGAATTAATCACAGTCATTCCTGGTTGTATATGTTGCCCCAATATAGAATGTTCTTGTTCTCACCCTAAGGTACCAAAAGAAGTATCTTCATTAGTGGTTAAAATACACCATAAGCACCTTTATTTAGTTAAAATACACCATAACTACCTTTATTCTATTATAGGTGTACATAAAAAATAATGGTACTTTCAATCTGGCTTATCATTTCAAAAGACATGTAATATAATTCCTAAAAAGGATGGGTTTCTTTTACTCAAATAAAGGAGGATACAGCCAAAATAGCCAAGACAGATGGTGTTCCAGATTCAGTCTGATAACAGAAGATAAAAAGTAAACAAATGCATAACTATCCAGAATCTGATACATAATTCTCTCACTGAATGATCTATGTCTGCTTGTCATACAGCTATCTCTTTCTAATGAAACAGTACAAATATACTATTATGGTATACTATAAGAGTAGCCGAGTGCTTTAGATACATCATTTTATTTGATACTAATAGCAACCCTGTCAGGTATTATTCCTGTTTTACATAGGAGAAAATTAAAGCATGGAAATATTACAAGCAGGAACTGGAATCAGATAAGGATTTGACTCTAGACTCCAGTCAAGTATTCCCATGCCACACAGGTATCTCAGTAGTTGTCTGGGTGCTTCATGGTCCTCTCTTACCTCCATCATCATTCCCACACAAAGTCTGCATGGTTACTGAAACTGATTTTTCTTTTTTTATCCATACAAGCATTTTGCATTTGCTGCAAATGAGTTACCTGAGTTATGAGTATCACGTAACTTAATTAAGTCACAGGTTTCTGCTCACCTGCAGTCATTCCCTTCTGTTTAAGGAGTTATACATATATATATATATATACATTATATATATTATATACATTGTTATATATATATATATATATATATATATAAGTTATATACATTGCTTAAGGAGTTACAGTATTACAACATTTCCCTTCTTTACGTCAAGGCCATTTTTCTCTCCTAAGTACTCAAACAAACAACTGTAAAAATGTCCCGCCACCATCTTTTTTCCACATTCAAATGTGGTTTCTTTGTAAAAATCCTTTTACAAATATAAATTCTGTGGTAAATAATGCATCATAAAAAGACTTGTTTTAGGGGCAGCTAAGTGGCACAGAGAATAGAGCTCTGGCCCTGGAGTGAGGAGGACCTGAGTTCAAAGGCCTCAGATACTTGACACTTAACTAGCTGTGTGACCTTGGGCAAATCATTTAACCCCAATTGCCTATCATTCCCCCTCCAAAAAAACAAAGAATACAAAAGACTTGTTTTTTTAGTACAAAAATCACTCACTAATTTCCCCTGTGATCTTGAAAATGGTTTTTTAACCTAAACTTTCTTCTCTTCATTTTAAATTGGAGGTCGTGAATTAAATAATCTCTAAGGCCCCTTCCAGCACACGTTCTATTTAACCTAATACTTAACATCAGGGGTAGCATGTGGCCAAATTTAATACTTGATATGTAGTAGCTACAAAATAAACCTAAAACTTTAATTTATAAAATTACAGAGAGAGAAAGTGTGTTTCTTCAACTAAGAATTTAGTGAGAAAAATAGCAAAAGTGAGGATAGCGTAAAAGGGATCTGAATGGGGGTAAACAAGAAAAAGTATTTTGCCAGAAGCAAGTAATTTGCATGGTATACAAGTAAAATGTTTTTAATCTAGCAAAAAGTTTATTGGGAATAGCAAGGAAAATTAGCCAAGATGTGTTCAGATTGTCCAAACTTGCTACATACTTTATATGCCCAATCTTCAGTTATAAAATTCAAAACTTAGGACTGACTCAAGCAGAAGATTGTCATCAGACTCTTTATTCAATCATTGCAGGCAAATCTTCAACTTCTATTTCCTGAAGGATAAGAAAATCCTAGCCTTAAGAGTAAGTATTGTTTCTTTGCTTTTTGTGTTTGTTCTCCAAAGGTACATTCCAGTTCCACTTCCAGCTCCTGCCCTGGGATTTTCTGTATTCTTTACATCAGCAGGGAAATACCATTCATAGAGATGAGTTTCCCCAACTACTTTAAGGAAACAAATACTTTATTTCACACAAATCAAGAACTCACCTGCACAGGACAGTAAAATGAAAATGGTAAAATTCAGAACCATGAGATTAAAATCAGAATCAGTAGGAAGAGATCATAATTTCCCATTTGCCTAGACTTAGAAATGATACTGCACAGAAGTACTAATGTTTGAATCACTTTTTAAACAATCTCATGAAACTTTATAGTTTGAACAGGCCCAACAACATATGTTCTAAGTCTACTTAAACCAAAAGATCTTTTTGTAAAAGTTACCATTTTTTCAGAACTCTAAACTGAAGGGTTTGTGGTTAGTTACAAGTAATCCCACAGCATTCTTTCAGAGAAATTTGGTCCACATTGTGGTGGACAATTTTAAAGAAAAAACACTAGCAGTGCTCTCCCTGGATATACATTAGTTACATAACTAAGTTTTCAAACCCTAGGCATACAGACATTGAAGACAAAAGGAAATCCTCCAGATCCTATTATCATTTTCCTTACAACAGAAACAGTGCTGGTTCTACAGTCAGAGGACCTGCATTCCAATTCCATCTCTGACCTTTACCTAGGACAAGTCACTAGGACCCTGGTGAGTAATTTAACTACATCTAGGTTTCACTATTTGTAAGATGAAATTGGATTAGATAACCTCCAAGGTTTCTTCCTATTTTAGATTTATGATACTTCCTATGTAAGGCAATTTACTCTAGCACTAGCTTCTTCCCAGCTGCTTAAGATGCCTACGAATAAAGGACATATCTGTAGATCTGGGGGGATTTTGTGTGTGTATGTAAAACAAAAGAGTTGGACTAGATAACCTTTCCAATTCTAAATCTATGATCCTATGAAGACAGAAGAAAATAAAGTGTTTCTCTAATCTGTCTACAGAGAAGCTGTAGGAGGGCAGGCCCATCCTACTGGAAGCAGCAGAGTGCTCTCTGTGCACAAGAGGTACTGACATACTAAACTGAAATGATTTCATCTGACAAGTCTCCCAACCCTAAAATCCACAGGTCCTAACTATTGACTTTTTATTCTGTAAGGCAGAACTAAAAATTCAGTGAACTAGTCTGAGGCTAAAAAATGCTACTGTGGACATTGTAACTGCCGTCATCTCCTGACGGATGAGCACCGGACATAGGATCCACAGAATCGTGCTTAAAGTCAACCATTGCTCTCCTTTCCCTTTCCAGAAGGAAGGTCTGATCATACAGTATAAGGACAGGAGTACAAAAAAGCATGCTTTGAGCATGCATCAACCATTCATTCTATTTTTTTCTTGGCTCCACTGTTGCCTCCAGGCAAGTCCCTCAGAAGCTCTCCAAATCTCTATTTACATAAAATAACATCTAACAGAAATAAATGCAAAGCACTTGGCAAATAAACTTCTGTGTAAATGCCAAAGACTGACATGCTTGGGAAAATATCAAAGGCATTTACTACCTCCCCACAGTATGTATCTTTGCAGATGCATCACAAATTTAAAGTTCAAGCGATGAAAATAAAGGGAGACCCTTATGAAAAATGGAAGGCACAGTCCAGATTGCTGGACATGAGCCAGAGAGGTGGTTGAGGTTCTATCATTGGTCAGTAGGTGGCACCAGCTTTACAGGTAAGCATACCTCCCCAGTTAAGAATAATAATAGTACTCGAAATCCTACTAAAACCTGCAGAATAAAAAGTAATTTCTCAACCTGTTCCCTAAAACATATTAGTGAATTTGCATTATAGGACAACATTATATGACTCAGAGATGTTTTATAAAAGGAACAAATATATCTTGGAACCCACAGCTGTTCCTGATATTGCTTACTGCAGCAGCGAATTGTAATAGAAATTACATGGGAGCTACAGTCAGAAAACCATGGTTCAAATCTCAGGTCTACCACTTAACTAATAACGATGTACCCTTGGGGAAGTCATTTTCCCTCTGCATATATATACGTAAAATAAGGCAGTTGGACTAAAGCAGGGGCCTAGCCTGGGCAGGGTCCATAAACTTAAAAAAAATTATTTTTGATAAATGTATTTCAATATAATTGACTTCCTTAGTAATTCTACGTACTTTAGTTAATGTATTTAAAAACATTCTGAGAAGGAGCCCATAGGAATCACCAGACTTACCAAAAGAATCCATGACACACAAAAAGGTTAAAACTCCAGGAGTCAAGGACCTTTAGGGGCTCAAATCCTGAGTAAATCATATGAAAACCCTATCAAAGTTACCCAGAAAGAAACCGCAGGTGATCCAACTTTAAAATGACACATTAGCCGTGTTCCTGCTGCCAGGACTACACTTACTAAATATCAGTGGGTCCTTCAACTAGTGTGTGTGCGTGTGTGTAAAGAACATTCTTTATGCAGTTAGAAAAAATAGCTACATTCATCTGGAAAAACAAAAAGTCAAGGATATCAAGGGAATCAATGACAAAAATGTGAAAGAATGTGGTCTAGCCATACCAGATCTCAAACTATATTATATAACAGTAATTACTAAAGAGAGTGGTGGATCACTGGAATAGTATATATATAAATTAAACTAAAGCAAATCACCATAGTAATCTAGTCTATGACAAATTTGTACAAAAATGACCAATATGGAAATGTTTTACGTAATTGCACTATGTGACTTGCCAAGATCAAAAAGCCAGACTACGTTTTTGGTGCTTTAAGTCCAATCCTCTTTCTGTTCCACCACAAAAATTCTAGCACCCTAAATTGTACTTTTTTAAAAAATTGTTTATTTTTATTTTGTTTTATTGTTAATTTGTTTCTGTAAGATTTTGAACTCCAAATTTTCCCCTTACCCCACAATTTCCAGTTTTTGCCACCACAAAAAGAGCTGCTATAAATATTTTTGCACATGAACGTTTTAAGTGGTACTGCTGGGTCAAAGGGCATGCACAGTTTTATAGCCCTTTAGTCATAGTTCCCAATTGCTCTCAGAATGGTTGGATCAGTTTACAACTCCACTAACAATGCATCAGTTACCATTTTCCAACACTTACATTTTCCTGTTTTGTCACATTAGCCAATCTGATAGGTGTGATGTGGTACTGCAAAGTCATTTTGATTTGCATTTCTCTAATCAAGAGTGATTTAGAAGAATTTCTTCATATAACTATAGATAGCTTTAAATTCTTCCCTCTATTTGTATCCTTTGACCATTTGTCAATCTGGAGAATGACTTGTATTATAAATCTGACTCAGTTCTCTATATATTTGAGAAATGAGACCTTGATCAAAGTTACTGGTTGTAAAAACTGTTTCCTGGTTTTCTGCTTCTCTTCTAAACATGGTGGCATTGGCTTTATCTGTGCAAAAACTTTTCAATTTAACGTAATCAAAGTTATCCATTCTGCATTTCATAATGTTTTTGATCTCTTATTTGGTCATAAATTCTTCCTTTTTTCATAAATCTACAGGCAAACTATTCCTTGCTCTTCCAGTTTGCTGGAGTATTAGCTTTTATATCTAAATCATGTACCCATTTTGACTTTATCTTGGTACAGGGTATATAAGACGTTGGTTTATGCCTAGTTTTTGCCATATTATTTTCCAATTTTCCCTGCAGTTTTTGTAAAATAGTGAGTTCTTAGCCCAGAGACTGAAGTCTTTGGGTTTATCAAACAGTAGATTACTATGGTCAGTAACTATTGTCTTGTATACCTAACCTATTCCACTGACTCATCACTCTATATCTTAGCCAGTATCATGTAGTTTTGATGATTGCTACTTTATAATACAATTTAAGATCTAGTACAACTAGGCCACCTTCTCTTGCATTTCTTTTCATTAATTCCCTTCATATTCTGGGCTTTTTGTTCTCCCAGGTGAATTTTATTATTTTTCCAGCTCTATAAAATATTTTTTCATTAGTTTGATTGGTATGGTACTGAATAAGTAAATGAGTTTAGGTAGGATTGTCATCTTTATCGTTTTAGCTCAACCTATCCATGAGCAACTGATGTTTTTGCAATTATTTTGATCTGATTTCATTTGTGTGAAAAGTGTTTTGTAACTGTGTTTACACAGTTCCTAGGTTTGTCTTGGGGGTAGACTCCCAAATGTTTTATAATGTCTATAGTAACTTTAAATGGCATTTTCTCTATCTCCTGCTCTTGGGCTTTCTGTAATATACATAGAAATGCAGATGATTTATGTGGGATTTATTTTATAACCTGCAACTCTGCTGAAGTTGTTTATTATTTCAAGTAGTTTTCCACTTGATTCTCTACGATTCTCTAAGTATACCATCACATGATCTGCAAAGAGCTATAACTTTGTTTCTTCTTTGCTTATCCTAATTCCTTCAATTTCTTTTTCTCTTTTTACTGCTAAAGCTAACATTTTTACTACAATACTGATTAACAGTAGCGATAATGAACATCCTTGTTTCGCCCCCAATCTTACTAAAAAATGCTTCTAGCTTATGACCATTACATATAATGGTTGCTGATGGTTTTAGGTAGATGCTACTTATCATTTTAAGGAACACTCCATTTATTCCTATGCTCTGTAGTGTTTTAATAGGAATGGGTGTTGTATTTTATCAAAAACTTTTCCTGCATCTATTGAGAAAATCATATGATCTGTTAGTTTTGTTGTTGATATGGTAAATTTTGCTGATAGTTTTCCTAATATTAAACCAACCTTCCATTCCTGATATAAATCATACCTGGTCATAGTATATTTTATCCTCCTGATAAATTGCTATAATCTCTAATATTTTATTTAAAATTTCTGCATCTATATTCACATTAAGGAGATTGGTCTATAATTTTCTTTCTCTGTTTTGATTCTTCCTTGTTTAGGTATTAAAATGGACATTATTTCTCCCTGGGTCCCTAGGCTGAGAGATATCTGTTAGGTTACTGGGAAGAATAGCTTGCCTAGTAACAGTTTCCTTCTGTTGTTAAGCCCCTGTCAAAACGTTATTCATAACCCTTTGGTTTAATATCTGATAAATTGTTAACAGTCATTTCTTGTTTATTCCATTTGCATGGTGACCACCTGTGCCTCCCCCTCAATGTTAGACCCCCATTGTCAGGTAACCCCCGCTTCCTGACAACTACTCTATGTTGAATGACCACCAGTCTTTCATTGGGTACCTCTCCTGGCACCTGTTTTCTGTTTGGGGGTTCTTGTCTAGTAGCCAGCCCCCCTCTTACTCTGTCAGAACCCTGTTTGTTGTGGAAACTGCAAGGCTGTACCAAGTAGCACTGAAATGCTTAAAATGCACTCACCCACCTCAGTTCGGGGCTGTCTTCTCTGGGTCTCTACATGAGGTAGCTGCCAGCCTGGCTAATAAATGACACTCTCAAAATTCTCAATTAATTTTGCCTGTGACTTATTAATTCGGTCCATTTCAGGTATTAGTACCATATTTATATCATAAAAAGAATTCGGTAGGACTCCTTCTTCTTTGCCAATTTTCCCAAATAGTTTATTTATATAGTATTGTAATTAATTGTTCTTTAAATGTTTGACAGAATTTGCTTTTAAATCCATCTGGTCCTGGAGATTTTTTCTTAGGGAGTTCATTGATGGCTTGTTCAATTTCTTTTTATGTAATGTAGTTACTTAAGTATTTTATTTCCTCTTCCATTAATCTGGGCAATTTATATTTTTGCAAATATTAATCCATTTCACTAAAATTGTCAAACTTATTAACATACAGTTGGGCAAAATATCCCCTAAGTATTGTTTTAATTTCCTTTTCATTGGTGGTAAATTCACCCTTTTCATTTTTGATACAGGTAATTTGGTTTTCTTTTTAATTACACTGATTTTAATTGTTTTATTTTAAATTTTAATTATTAAAATCAATTAACGAAAGGTTTGTCCGTTGTATTTTTTCCCATAAAACCAGTTTAGTTTTACTAGTTCAACAGTTTTCTCAATTTCAATTTTATTAATCTCTCCTTTGGTTTTCAGAATTTCTAATTTTGTATTTAACTGGAGATTTTTAATTTGTTCTTTTTGTAGCTTTTTTAATTGCATGCCCAATTCACTGATCTTCTCTTTCTCTATTTTATTCATGTAAATATTTAGAGATATAAAACTTCCCCTAAGAACCACTTTTGCTGCATTCCCATAAATTTTATTATGTTGAATTGTACTTTTTTTTTAAAAAAATGAATTTGTATTTTATTAAATCACAATAGAATTCACATACACTTGAAAAATATACACATGGACATATTTATTCAGCCCACAAGTTACTCAATAGCTTTCTTAATCTGTTATGGGTTTACTAATTGACAACAGGAGGTTGGTAAGACAACAAATTCTACAGATGCCCTTAGCCAAGTATTAAATTTCCTGTCTGATGGTTAATGCTAAGCATTTTTTACTAAAACAAGCAGAACACATTTCTGCAGCTAGAGACCTCACACTCATATGTATTCAGGACTTCCTGGTAAAACTTGTGTCTCACACCTATAGCAAATGATGCTCACAGACCTAGATCAAACACAAATGAACATCAACCCAAAAGGCAAATAATAAGGCCAGCTAAAGCAGTCAGCCTCAATATGTTTCCTGGGGGCAAAGAGGTTCTGACCTTGTTACACATCTTTGTATAAAATGGGCAAAAGGAGACCCACAAATCAAACCAGGATGTATCTGCTAATTAACCTATGCTAGCAGAGTTTAAAATTACCTGAATGAGAATGGCTTAGAGTGATTTTAAAATAATAAACTCAAAGAATTTAGGGTCCTTTCCCAGGAAAGTACCTGAATCCACTTAAGCAGATGGAACTTATACCTGACTATAGTCATGGAAATTGTGGTCCTTTCTGAAAATCCAGGTCAGTCCTCATTCTTCCTACACTTAGTTATAAATGACTCAGAACTTTTTCCTCTGCTCAACAGGGTGGGGCCAGATGTTCTTTCAGTGAAAAGGTCCTACCCCTCGTTCCTCTCTAGGGCAGGTCACAAAACCCATAGCAAGAAATCCAACTTTCTGTTCAAAATAAACGGTCAAGTGGGCAAGCCTGCATCAAGCATAGAATAAATGCAAGAATCAAATAAGCAAGATTCTCATTTGCTGAGTCAAAATCCAGTTGGCATATTTCTATCATTCCAGGCCTAAGTTCATAAAGAGAGTTTGGAGTTGTGCAGTCAAAGGGCCGCGTTTGAGAACCTGGAGGGCCAACGTGTGGCCTCGAGACTGAAGGTTCCCCACCCCCTGTAAACTAAACTTTCCTATTTGACACTTGCTTTTCCTTGACTTTATATTCATTTCTTCTTCCTACCCCTCTCATTTTTGTTTCCTTTGGTGACTTCTCTTCTTTCCAAACCCTCACTATGAGAGTTTTCCCACAGTTGAGTCGATGGCTTTCTGTTCTCCTTTCTCTTCACTCTCTCCCTGGGTGATTGCCTTCCCTTTCACAGTATCAAACAAAACAGGATCATAGTATGTGGAGCTGTCAGAGACTTCAAAAAGGCCGTTTAGTCGGCCTTATTCTGCAGCTGTCTCCTGACTACAGAGTCAGTATCCTTTCCACCATATCATGCTGTCTCTTTATCTATACGAATGACTCAACTTCAAGCTGCAATGTCCTTCAATTTTTAAAAAAAAACAAAAAAAACTTTAAAATTAAACTTCATCGATTCACTCACATTGGCTCCCACTACTGACTTCTGTCAATGGCACTATCATTCTTCCAGACAGTTAAGCTAGAAATCTAGAAGGCAGAACTGGAAGTAGAGTAGGCAAGATATAAACCTAACATGCAAAGAAATGCAGTTTTATTTATCATTTTACAAGCCACATATTGGTATGATAAAATGCCTTGCTGTTTTCCTTTCTGTCTACCAAAATTCTGTGCATCTTAATCTTACTCCAATTCTGTGTTCTCCATGAAGTTTTACCTGACAATGCCAAATGACAGTAGCCTACAACCTTCATTTGAATTGCTCTCTATAACAGCATTTCTTACCTTATATGTAATTTGACAATTAACAATACTAAATAATTTGTTTTTCACATGGATAGGTCCAGTATCCTCAGTAATACTGTATATCAGACAGAGAGAGCCAGAGAGAGAAAGAGAAAGAGAGAGAGAGAGAGAGAGAGAGAGAGAGAGAGAGAGATCAGTTACTCAGTCAGAATCTGTATCTTCCTTGATGTTGTCAATACCCAGGACACCTTCAGAAGGCTTGAGACAGTTGATTAGTAAATCAACTTTATATAGGTCCAACAAGGGTGTTGTGGTTAGTAGGCAGACCAAGCTGACAGTCACTCTGAACAACCCTTTACACCTTGCTGCTGGAACCTGCCCTCTGAGGAGAAGCTTTCTTCTCAAACTAAGCCTAGAAAATGTGTCAGATGTCAATCCTAATGCCAACGAGGTTACCACTGATTCAGTTGCCTAGAGAAATCCTAGTAAAAGTATTCTCTTTGTCCTGTGAGGCTGTTATAAAATAAAAGCAGTAATAAACTTTTCTTTTAAATTCTGAGCCCCCAGTCAGAGAGTCAACTCTGGCAGCATCTTCTCACCTAATTCAGCTTTATTTCTCCAATAATAATGTAGATAATTAACAGCTATCATATTTGCTCATTTAAAAGACAAAAGATTAAAAATTGAAAAATAAACTCATAAAAACAGAGATAAACCTTATACTCCAAATCAGTCTCCAACAAAAAGAGAAAAGAGTTGGGGAAAAAAAGCTTTTAGAAGGCGGGAGTGGGAAAATTATGAGTCACAGTCCTTCCAAAACTCCCGAGGGAAATATGGTCTGATGGATGAGGAAGAGTGGAAGAGAACCACAGATACTCAAGTTCAATATCCAGATCTCTTTAAGATGCCTGGAGTAGATGTGGTCAAAACTTTTAATAAAGGAAACTGAAGGGTCAAGAAGTATTTTCTATTTGTTCTCTAGTTGTTTTCCATCAATGTAGGGTCTTATCTCATATTCTGAGGGCTCTTCTCTTTCTTTTGGTAAGGGAATAGTGAAGAGAACCAGGCAATAATATAAACCAGTCTGTCTTTCTCTCTGGTTAAGAAATAAATGCAAACAAAAAATCTGGGACAGTTATTCTCATTAAGTAATTAGCGATTCATTAACATGAAGAATTTACTCCAAACAAGGTCCCAAGAGACTGAAATTCTATTCTATTTACAAATTACTTCTTTTTTTACAGATTACTTCAAATCAATTAAATTTAAAATTACTATAAATTTGGAAAAACTATATTTATCAAGTTATTTTTTGGTAAGTCCTAATTCAGTAATTCTATGTAAGGTGTTTTTTTCTTTTCTACATAAATCAAGCTGTTTAATGAAATCTGACACTCAGGAGCACTCCAGTTAATGTAATTAACAAATGATAGGTGTTCAACATATATTTACTGAAGACCAACTGCATGTAAGACATTGTCATAAGGCTGAGGTGAATTATACACAAGATTTGCTAATAAAGAATTCATACTCTAGAAGCAGAGTGGCAAAAAAGTACACTACTAGTTTTCTATTATAATTAGTACATCCAAAATATCATCCAGTTTCACCCCACATTCCCTCACATCTGCAGCATAATATGTGCTCCTTAGGGTCATGGCTATTTTTTCTCTTTGTATTACTAGTACCTGAGTGTGCTTTGCCTAAAATCGGCACTTAAATATTTGGTGAACTGAATTGCTGAAGCAACCCCGGCTGGATTCAGCTTAAATGCAAGGGCTTCTATTGTATTTTAAAATATTATTTTGCACATGCCTAAGCAAAGTCCTTCTCAGATGGTTTATTATGCTATGAAGGTGACTTTGTGTTCTTAGAGGTCATGTCCTGACAGGTTTCACCAAAATGGAAAGGTTCTGAGTATGAGTATAGTTTAGCTTCTTTGAAGAAACTACTATCATGGTGGGGATGGTGGAGGAGATTAACAAAACACACACCAAAACTATACCAGCTGAGTAAGACCTTAAACATCACTGTCTTAGAGTCAGAAGGGGACTTTATCAGTCAAACAGACCAACCCTCTTATTTTACGGATGAGGAAACTGATGACTGACCAAGGTCAAACATGTAGTTATTTTAAGGAGCAGAATTTGAACATAGATTTGTTTTCAAAAGTCCAGTACTCTTTTCATTTGGTAAATGGTCTTCATATATTACTTTGGATAAAAGCTTCATCAGCCTTTAATAATGAGCTTCATGGAATAGCTTGGCTGGAAGTAGACAAGAGACAAAGTCCATCATTGGAACTAACACTCAAAACCTTTCAAGTTTGGTGGAACTTGAAGCATTCTTTAAAACAATATTTTTACATGATCCAGTATTATAATCATTAACTGAAGATGAGAAGAGGTTTTTGCACCCACTGGTCCTTTTCTTTAGAAAGGAGAAACTAGACCAAGATAGCAGAGAAAAGGCAGGGTCTCACCTGAGCCCTCCCATATGCCCCTCCAAACAACTTTAAATAATGTCTCAAAATGAATCCTGGAGCAACAGAATCCACAAAAGGACAGGGTCAAACAATTTTCCAGCCCAAGACAACTTACACAGTCAGGGGCAAGAATGGAATGTGGTTCAGTACGGGTAATACCCTGGGGTAACATCTCAGCAAGCCAGAAACAGTCTTATGGGCAACAGCAGTTTTTGGAAGTCTCAGCCAACAGACAAAAAGGGGGTTGGAAAAACAGTCAGAAGGTGATTACTGGGGTCCCTTTGACGGCACTAGGGGCAGAATTCTGTTGCATTGCACATATGATCTGGGTCACAGCCCCAAGGCAAGGAGAAACACTAGCACACCAGAGCTTGCAACTGCAGGGTAGTGGGGAACCTGGTCATAGTTCTAGGATGGAAAAGAGTGCTTGTGGTCACTCACAGAACACAGCACAAGCCAGGAAAAGTGACCACATTTTTTCTTAGAACATACCACCTTGGAAGAACTGAGAGCTTACAGATCCCCAGAACTAGCTCAGAAAATAGCTGCACAGAAAACCTAAAGCTTGAAGTAGTGTCCCCTCCACCCCAAAAGCAGAATCCAATTTTAATCTCAAGTTGTAAGTTAAAATGTAGGTTGGAAAATGAGCAAACAACAACAACAAAAACTGGATGGTAACAAAGAAAATCAAAACACAAACTCAGAAAAAGACAACAAAGTCAAAACTGCTACATCCAAAGTCTCAAAAAAAAAAAAAATGAACTGCTCTCAGGCCCAAAAAGAATTCTTAGAAAACTTCAAAAAGGATTTTAAAAATCAAATAAGAGAAGAAGAGAAAAAATTGGGAAAACAAATGACTCTATGACTCTTTAACTCCAATAGTTTGTAAAAGATTTTTCATCTATTCTGAGGATCCCTAGGGTTTCATGGAAGTATTTAAGAACATCAGATTTCAGGTATATTTGTGAAATGAATATATATTTTGTATATGTATGTATATTTTAGATTATATGTAACAACTTAGTAAAGAAGGCATAAAAAAATTGAAGAAAATAACAACTTAAAAAACAGAATAGGCCAAATGGTAAAAGAGGAACAAAAATCCACTAAAGAGAAGAACACCTTAAAAAGTAGAATTGGCCACATGGGAAAAGATGTATAAAAATTCACTGAAGAAAAGAAGTCCTTAAAAAGTACAAATGGCAAAATAGAAAAGGAGATACAAAAGCTCAGAAGAAAACAATTTTTTAAAAATTAGAATTGGGCAAATGGAATCTAATGACTCCATAAGACATCAAGAAATAATAAAACAAAAACAAAAAGGACAAAAAAATAGAAGAAAATGTGAAATAACTCATTGGAAAAACTACAGATCTGGAAATCAGATGCAGGAGTGATAACTTAAGAACTGTTGGACTACCTGAAAGCTAGGATCAAAAAAAAGGAAGCTAGACATCATCTTTCAAAAAATTATATATTAAAATCCTAGAACCAAAGGAAAAAATAGAAATTGAAAAAAGGGAATCTACCAATCACCTCCTCAAAGAGATCCCAAAACAAAAACTCCTCATAGTATAGACAAATTCCAGAGCACACAGGGCATGGGTATAAGTTGATTACGATGGGATGAGAGCTAAAAAAAATTAAAGAGTGAGAAAGAGGGATGTACTGGAAGAATGAGAAGGGTTCGAGAAGTAGAATGAGGTAAATTATTTTACATAAAAGAGACTCAAAGGAGCTTTTATAGTAGAGGGAGAAATAGGAAGTAGTCTGGAGCACTTGAGCTTTACTCTCATCAGAATTGGCTCAAAAATTCAACTGGGTATAGAAATCTATCTTACCCTAAAGGGAAGTAGAAGGAAGAGGGATAAGAGAAAAGAGAGGCTGACAGAAGGCAGGTTGGATTGGGGGACGTGGTAGAAGCAAAACACTTTTGAGGATGGACAGGGTGAAAGGAAAGAGAGAGATAAACAGGGTTGGAGGAATAGAATGGAGGGAAATATACAGAAATCACAACTATGAAAAAATTTTTAAATTTCTCTGATAAAAGTCTAATTTCTCAATAGAGAACTGAATCAAATTTATAAAAATAAGAGGATATTCATAAAGGATATGAATTGGCAGTTTTCAGGTTAAGTAATCAAAGCCATCTATATATAGCCAAATGAAAAAAAAATGCCTAAACCATTACTGATTAGAGAAAGGAAAATTAAAACAACTTTGAGATACCATCTCATGCCTATCAAATTGGCTAACATATGACAGAAAAGGAACATGACAAATACTGGAGGGAATGTGGGAAAATCAAGATACTAATGCAGTGCTGGTGGAGCTATGAACTGAATCAGACATTCTGGAGAGCAATTTGGTACTATGGCCAAAAGGCTCTAAAACCGTGTATACCCTTTGACCTTCCAATATCAATACTTATTCTCTATCCCAGAGTTAAAAAACAAAAAGGAAAAAGACCTATATGTAAAAAAATATTTATAATGGCTCTTTTCATGGGGGCAAAGAATTGGAAACTGAGGGGATGCCCATCAATTAGGGAATGGCAGAACAAGTTATGTGATCGCAATAGAACACTATGGTAACTATAAGAAATGACAAGCAGGATGCTCTCAGAAAAAACCTGAAAAGACTGACATTAACTGCAAAGTGAAATGAGCAGAAGCAGGAAAGCATTACACATAGTAACAGGAAGAGTGGATGACAATTAACTGTGAATGACTTGACTATACTCAGCAATACAATGATCCAAGACAATTCTGAAGATGAAAAGTGCCACCCATTTCCAGAAAAAGAAGTAATGAAGTCTAAATGCTTGTCAAAGCATATTTTTAAAAAAAACTTCAGGTTTTTTTTTTTTTTGCTTTGGTCTGTGTTTTCTTTCCCAACAACTAAGATGGAAATATGTTTTGCATGACTGCACATGTATAATCTATATCAAGTTGCTTGCCTTCTCAATGAGGAGGAAAGAAGAGCAATAGTAAATTTGTAACTAAAAATTTTAAAAAACAGATGCTAAAAATCATTCTTACTATGCGATTGGGAAAAAGAAATATTAAAAACAAAAAGAATTTGAAAGCCATTTCAGAATGCCAGACTTATTTAAGGTAAGGAAATGAATGAAGCTACTACCTTTGATTCACTCCACTTTTCCTATGGAGTAATATCTCTTTAACTTAAAAGATTATCTATAAGACATGTTTTGAGGAGTTTTTCAAACAGTGATGTTAGATTTGCCCTAATCCATGAACTAAACACTCTTACCAAGTTCTCTTTGTGACCTAATGAACATGGCATTTTGTCAAGACAATGAAACTGGAGTTAGACAGTCTATATAACTGCAGAACAAAACCAAGCAAGCTAGCTCAAGTTCACAAAGGGATCAAACTCAAGGGTTTTCAAAAACTTTTAGGTATTAACTAATTTAATTTAGGCATTATATATTTTTTAAGTCATAGAACTGTAATCAATCTGAACAAGATTTCATTTTCCATAGAAAAAGGCATTGTAATATAGTAGAAAAACCAAAGGCTCTGTAGGTAAAGGACGTATATTCAAATCCTACCTAGCTCCTCTATGACTTTGAACTGGTCGTAAGTTCCATGATCTTAGTTTTCTTATCCATAAAATGAAGAGATGAACTATATGCTTTGAAATCCCTTCCAGTTGTAAAGCTGTGATCCTATGTGTTACATATAAGGTAAATGGTAAAAACACAATTTATGTCACTTTGTGACAATAATCCATTCTGAAATGGAGAACTGGGGGAAGGGGAAGAGAAAACAAATAAATATTTGGATGAAAATACCAGGGGACAAAATTTGTCAGGTTACAATAAAATGTCCTGAGTTAAAAGCCAGGGATCTACTTCATCTCTAAGCATATGTTATAAGGATTGTGACATTTCTTATTATCAAGTATTCCTTGATTACCCTTGTTAACAAGTATATCACTCTAGAGGACAGAGAACTATAACTGTTAGAAGAAAAAAGTACTAGTTTTAAGAAATAAATATCTGCACATAAATAGAATATATATGACATATCTAAAATATACACATATATACAAGATATTTCCATTTCACAAATATACCTAAAACCTGATATTTTTAAATACCTCCATGAAACCCTAGGAGCCCTCAGAATATAGATAGAAAATCTTTCACAAACTATTTGAGTTAAAGAATCATAGGATTGCTAACAAGAAACGGTTTCAGGAAAGTTGAGATATAAAGCAACAGATTTTAGGATCAGAGTTTTCCCTTCTTCGAATGACAGCAGCATTTCATTGCTTTACTAGTTCTAGAAAAAGAAGTGGCTGTGGTAATCCCATGGGGATGCTGTTACAGGAACCCATGGACCCATATTTTGTCTCAAACCAAGTAGGTGAGGGGATGAAGAGCGCAGAACAAAATGAAACAGAATACTGTGTGTTTGACAGAGTCACAGACCTTAGCTTTAACACTGTTAAGACATAATAATTAAATGCCCTAAAAACTACAATCTGGGGGAATAAATGAAAAGGTAGATCCTGACTTCTGACTGAGTCAGGTAAAAAGTACCTGGTATATTCCAAAAAAAACATGGTTTTAAAACACCTACAGTTTATCTACGTTAAAATTCATTCCCAATTTAAGAGGCAATAGAATGTAAGGAAACTGCATGGGACTCAAAGAGAAGCCCAATGGATCCAACCATTCTGGAAAGCAATTTGGAATTTTGCCCAAAGGGCTATAAAACTATGCAAATCCTTTCACATCCACTCCAAAGGCTACATCCCAAAGGGATCATAAAAAAAGGGAAAGGGACCCATATGTACAAAAATATTTATAGCAGCTCTTTTTGTGGTGGTGAAGAACTGGAAATCAAGAGGATTCCATCAATTGGGGAATGGCTGAACAAGATGTGGTATATAAATATAATTGAATACTATTGTGTTATAAGAAACGATGAATAGGAAAATTTCAGAAAAACCTAGAAAGACTTACATAAACTGATGCCAATGAAGTGAGAAGAACCGGGAGACCACTGTACATACACAGTAACAGCAACATTGTGTGATCAACAACTATGACTGACTTAGTTCTTCTCAGCAATACAACAATAAAGACAATTCCAGGAGCCATGATGGAAAATGCTATCCACATCCAGAGAAAGAAGTATGGAGTATGAATGTAGATCAAAGTATACTGTTTTCACTTTTTTTTTCTTTCTGGTGGTTTTTCCTTTTTGTTCTGATTCACAACATGATTATAATGTGGACATATGTTTAATATGATTTACATAGATAACCTATATCAGATTGCTTACTGTCTTAGGCAGGGGAGGAAGAAAAATTTGGAACTCAAAATCTTATGAAAATGAATGTTGAAAATTATGGTTACATGTAATTGGAAAAAAATACAATACTGTTAAGTGGGAAAACAAATAAACCACAAAAAGAAGAGTCCTAGATTCTAGCCTTGATTCTACACTTAGCTTGCTATGATACCTGGGCAGCTGTGAGAGAAAAGAAAAAATTACTATCCAATGGCCAGCAGAAAGGTAATAAGCCTCTCAAGCTCACTGGTAGATTCACTGAATTGCTTGAGATATATAGCTTTTAAGAGTCCAAGAACATATCAGTGCCACAAGGGGCAGTGAAGTAGGAACTAGAAAGAACCAATAAGAGTTACTTACATGTATATAATGCTTTAAGATGTATAAACTATATTCTTTACAACCACCCAATGAGGTAGATAGGGCAAGTATGATTGCCTGAGTGGAAAGAATTCTGTTTTGGAAAAGTTTACGCACCCAAAGGGGCTGCAAACTATGATTTAGCAGCCTAATACTAGAGAGTCATCTGAGGCATTGGAGTTAAAATGGTGATGACTACAATGTCACATCAAAGGAAGAATTTGAACTAAGGTTGTCTAGACTCTAGCACTGTGCATTTTGCCCACAGTTATCAAACTTTTTGATCTCAGAGGATCCTTTTACACTCTGAAAATATCTTGGGCACCCCAAGTAGCTTCTGTTAAGGTAGGTTATATCTATTGATGTTTTATAGTATTTTAAATTAAAATTGATAGATTTAAAAATAATAAACCAATTAGATGGTATATCCACATATTTTTATGAAAAAATAACTTTTTAAAAAATTAGCTAGAGGAATGACACTGTTTTACACTTTTTGCAAGTCTCTTTTAAGTTCTGACTTAACAGAAGACAGCTGGACTCGAGTATTATTTTAACAGACAAATAGAGTCTTGGTATTTTTATTAAAAGTTTTGACATTAAGGACTCCGAAAAGGTCTCAGGGAGAACTGCTATACTATACCATGATGTTTCTACTAATGGAAACATTATTACCTTCATTTTAAAGTTGCAAAACACAGATTTAGAGAGGTAAAAATACTTGCCTAAGAGATCACAAAAGTATTAAGTATTGCAGGCTGAACTCAGATTCAGATGTTTAGGCTTCATGTCCTGTGTTCTTTGTGCTACATTATATAGTATCCCTTAAATAAATCACATAACTCTACCTCAGTTTCCTCACCTGTAAAATGACTGGATTGAATTAGATAATCTCTTAAATCACTTTCACATCTACAATTCTTGAAACTCTATGAACTCTTATCACTCTCATATCTCCATCCAGTCAGTGATTTAGACCTCATCTTTTCTCTTTTCCTTGCCTACTTCTACCAATAAAGTCCAAAATAATCCAAACCAAACTAAAAGATGGGGTCAACTTTTCCTACTCCCTCACTTTCTTAACTTTGGTGGGGAAGCCTTTGTTCATCTTATCTATGTACTACTTACATCACAAGTACTTGTGAACTGGGTAACGCATTTAGTTTATTGAGGCACAAAAACTAAAACGGCACAGAAGAGACTGCTTACTAAGCAACTAATCAACTACTGTCAAATGTCCCAGGTGAGGCTTTGAACTCCAGCCCAGAAGCAGCTTGAACAAGGCTAGAAGCAGATATTACAAAGCAAGCATCTAAAAGAAGACCAAAACAAAATAATAACAAAAAAAATCGCACATGTGTCTGGTCATATATTTTATTGTCTTTAGCCCATCTTTCACTCGGCTTTAAGAGGGCTGATGTAACTCATACTACAAAGATTTAGGTAACCAATGAAAACCATGTTTAATAAAGCTAAGCCACACTGTTGCAATAAACTATTATGACAACAAATACAGCTGGGAGGCATGAGGATTTTAGGAAAAAAACCTCCTCCACAAAACATGAATTAACCTAAACTATTTCTTTTTATCCTTACATTGTAAGCATTTTTCCCCCTAAGGATTCTTTTGACTTAGAATAAAAGGTATGAAGAAATCACTACAAAGTAGAACAGAAGGATGACATAACTCTAGTTTCAAAAAGTTATTTAAGTAAAGGTGGCTGAGGGTGGGTACAGACTCTCCTTTGTACGCTAACTAGACCGAGGAGTGACCACACACCAGCGAGAAAGACAGGAATATCTCTGTATCCTCCTTCCAATCATAGATAAGATTGAGCATCCTATTTTTCTAGGGAGGTCTCACATTTTGCTCCACTTTTTTTTTTAAGTTACATATGACCTGACTTTTGTGTTCCTGAGCAGATATGAACAGTTACCCTAGTGCAGAAAAAACTGGCCTATTTCCATCTGTGTAACTCATCACCTTTTCACCCCAGCTATTCTTTACATGGGCTATCTAACCTATCCTCTGAATTTTGAAAAAGGAGACCACAGAAATATCTATGATTGTGACACTAAACCTCTTATGTGGGATAAAAATTTACCACGAGAGTAACTGAGACACCTGTTTAATTTGCTACCACACTGTGTAAAAAAGTGGGTGGTTACATACTTTCACATATATAACCAAGGTCTTTTGGCTCCCTTAGGAGGTTCACAATAAACAGGCAAAGGTTCTTTTTTCTTTCTGAATCATTCATAGCTAGGGTAATGTTTTTGTCATAAGCACAGGAAAAGCTTCCCTTAATTCCCTTTCTCCTTTCCTTTTCTTTTCTCTTACCCAATTAGCTCAGAAAAGTTTCTCTCAATTCCATTTAGAAATCAAAACACAACCTTACTCATAATTGAGTAAAATATGATTAATGCTAGTAATATACCTCTCCCAAAAAGGAGATAGTTGGAGGGAATGGGGACTTATAGCTTAAAATTCTAAAAATATTCCAGTCCCCTTCAGGATCACTACAAGTTTCTTATCTCTTCAATATCTTCCAATTAAACTTATTCATCTTCAAAAATGTCAGTATTTATTCAAAATGTAATGGAAAAAATTGGCTTAATTTTGTTATTGTTTGCTTTCATTATCAGTATTGTATAGCATAGCCTGGACTATATTCAAGAAACCTAGATTATAACTATTTAGTAGTTTTGTGACCTTTAACAAGTCACTTAACACTCTTAGGCTTAAATTGTTTTCTTCTGTAAATTAAAAGGGTTGAATCAGATAATTTCCAAGACCCCTTCTAACTTATGGTAGTATTTTTCTTAGCAAATGCATAGAACTTCAGCTACATTATCAATTAAATAAGTAGGGGTTGGGAGGAATAGATTAAGAATCTATTTGCCATTTCTAACATTATGTATGTGAAAAATATAATTTCAAAACAACTAATATATACAATCAGCTTTTAAAATATAACATGCTTGTGAGTTGGGGCTTCCCAGGCTTAATGACATATGAATAATCACTTTTAAAGAAGAAATTATTAGTATCATTTGATTTTTAGCTCAAAAGGAGATACGAGGATAAACAAGCAAGCATTTCTATCAGTCTTCTGAGGCTTGTCTGTGTCTAGCTACACTCTAGGGCTTACTTATTTATACAGCCTAGGGGCTTTCAATTAAAGTCTGTTTTCCAACCTGCCATAGTTTGTGCTGATCCTTTGGGCTTTCTGTGGATAACAAGCGTTTATCTCACTACTGACTATCAAACCAAGGACGGGAATCCAAACCCAAAAAGAACCATGTGACTGAAAGGAGTAAGATCAGAAGCAATTCTGCTCTAGCCAAATCATCTGCTAAACCAAAGGAGGAAAATTTCTGCATTTTAGTGGCAAGTGAACATCCCTACAAATGAAATAAATGCAATTGTTTAATGGTTGGAGTTTAAAGGGTAGTGTGGGGTCTTAAGTGTTAAATTATAACCACGAATGGCTCTTTATACTAGCATGGGCTGTCACTTAGCCCATCTGCATTTTGATTCCAAAGCAGTAAAGTGGTAACCATAGCAGTAATAACTTCCTGTTATATAAGGTTTGAGGCTCTGTAATAAGGTACAATAAGTTTATGGCATCATTAATGGTAGTTTGCAAGCATGCATTTATCCTTAACTTTTCCATCCATGATGAATACCTTTATTTAAACTGAAAGTTTTGACAAATTTCAAATACTATCCTTCTTTATGTATGGTTGTATCCTCAATAAAAAGACCTAAGAACTAAATTTCATTCACATTTCATCTTTCATCTTTACATGCCCTCTGCCCAGCAATCCAATTCCCTTAGGAGGCTGCTGGTAGTGTCTTCTCTCTTTTCCCACAGGTTGACTTGCATATTTAAAGCAAAACAAAAACAAGAGAAGCTAGCCATCAAATAATTTACCATAAAGAGCAATTTCATTCTCCTTCAGACTCCTCACCTAAGGATTTCCTCACTGTCCTAGAGCAAGCATCAGTTGAGTCAAAATACTCCAAAGCAGCACCAAGTGTTAAGTACAAGGCCCAGGGCAGAAGAAACACTAAATTTAAGAGTTGGAGGAGATCTCAGTGGCTCTTGATAAACCAATCAAGGTCAGTTCTACATAGAATTTAAAGAACTATGTGTTCCCTCTGAGTTACCCCAAGTTGCGCCTGTTTTTCTTGCAACAGAACTCACTGCTCAAAAACTTTGCCCTTGAACTATATCCAGTAACTTCCCAACAACATTAATGCCTTGTTCAGTTCTTTTAAAACAAAAGTTCTGATCTTCTCTGACTGTTATAAATGTTATTTGTTATTATTATATGAGGCAGGGGAGCACTAGACCTGTTACTTTTATTAACTGTGGAAAAGAGCTGGCAGGACAGATGGTGTGCCAATATGTCCTTCCCTTACAGCAGGCTATAAAGGAAATTGTTAATCCTTTCCAGAAGAGCAATTATAAAAGACTTCTCTAACAAGAAATTTCTGTAGTATTATGTTAAGCCATTTCTGTTACACTTTTTAATGTCTAGTCTATCAAGTTTTAGGTAAAAAAAAAGTTTTACCTTTAGGGTTTATTTCAGTTTAGGGTTGAAATGGTTTTAATATTACAGACTTTTGATGCAGTTTTTATTAAATAGTAACCAGCCAAGAAAAACAAAGGATAGGATTAATTCATTCAGCAAATACTGCCTACTATATATACTAGGCACATTAGATAGTCTCTCAGAGAATACAAAAAATAAGAACAGCTCACATTTATCTAGTATGCTAAGGTTTGTAAGGTACTTTACATAAATTTTGTTCCCTACCCACAAAAGTTACTGTTTCAAGCAGTGATTTCAAGAAGATATTAAAAACTAAGACAATGCAGAGGAACAGATATACTATGCTAATACTGTGTACCTTATGATTATCGGACTAGATACAGTTGTCAATGTATAATTTATCTAAAGGAGTTAAATACGCATATTCACACAGCCCTCTATTCATTTACAATTTGTTCCTTCACAATGCTAAGTAGAAGAGGAATGCTCTCGATAAAATTATTCTCCTTCTACCCTGCAATTTAAATAAGTCAGATTCAGTAGTAACTAAAGCTATAACGCTTATTTTCACCTTTTGAAAGACACATTCAGTTTCCTAAAAATCACTAATCCAGCTAATTGAATACTAGCTAAGTTAAACTCCTTTCAAATTGTGCTTTTTGTTTCCCATTTTTTTAATTAGGTAGTTTTTGTTTACTCCTTTGCTTAGTTACCCACCTAAACTTAAAACACAGTCAAAATAATTCCCACAGCTTACCAAATTCTTTCAAAGCCCCCAAGATTTACTTCCTTAACAGTTTATGGAAGACACCTAACAACACAGCAAAAATGTCCATGGATCTCATCCTTCCAACCCACTTTCATAACATACAAGTTCTCTGTCTCTATCCTGTAACACAAGTCTAACCTTAAAAGATTTAACAAAATTATAATGGCCTTGAAAAAGTAAAATCTTCAAGAAAACAAAAAAAACCAATTAAATATGGGAAAATTCACTGATAATTATAGGACGGAGTAATTTCCTGCTCCAAACCTCATGAAAACAAAGGCCACAAAACACATTAAACTCCAAATTGGACACACTAACTCACTTAGGGTGTGATCAAAATATGGCTAACAAAAAGAAAAAAAAAAAAGATATCCTCCATCAAAAGCTTTCTTCCCATAGGGCCCAGACATTTCTTGAGGAACTATGAAGACAAACTGAATTCAATTGGCCAGAGTTACAGAAAATCTTTTAAAATTATGAAGCTAAGAAAGAGAAGAACCCTTTAAGATAATATGGCTGCACACTGCTGAACTTGCTGCAGTTAGCAACTCAAGTTTACAACGAGATCCTAACTATTGAAATCCCTCCCTTTTTCAAGACCTAGGTGCTTGCTACCTCTTTCATATGAAGAATTCTTTCCTGACCTTGATTCTCCACTCTCTCCTCCATTACCCCATACAATTCCCCAGCTTAAAGTAATTTCATGTTCTTCAAATTTTTCATAACAGTTTGGACCTCTAGTTTGCCCTAATTACATGATGCCTTGTATCAGTTCATTTAAACTGACTTCAACCCAATGGAATGTAAGCTCCTTGAGGATAAAGCCTCTGCCTTATTTCATCTTTCTATCCACAGCACTAAGTACACAGCAATTATTTCACTTGTTTATTGAAAGTATAAGAATAATTTTCTCAATCACCTAAGGCAATCATTTCTGTCAGACACTGTAAACTCTAACACATAGCACATGGGAGTGGGAGACAAAGAAAAGATTACTATTCCTTTTTTCCCTTACTCTTCTAACTTTTAAGTTAAAATGAACAGCTTCCCTATAGACAAATGAAAAGGTAAAGAATCAAAAATTTTAAACAGTGGACTTTTTTTTTTTAAAGGAAAAGTACTAACACATAAAAACTAAGTGTTATCTAAGCTCTCTGGCACCAAAGCTCAAAAATTCTGTACATGTGCAAAAATAAAAATATCAAACAATAAAACAAAATCCCAGATGAGTGCTAGAATCTTTGTGTTCATTATAAAGAGCCAAATTCATTATTTTCCCATTTCTTGTTTTTCTTCTTTTCAGTTGAGTAGGAGAAGAAACATTAAAATTAGACTTTTTTTCTTCCCTTTGATATCTGATAATTTTTGATACAGCAACTGACATTGCCAAACAGAATTATCTTTTGTATCATCACTGTCATTTGTGATTTCAATTTCTACTATTTTTCCAGATATCACCCCTCCTGATCCTCCCCACCCCAACTGATTGCCACAAAGATGACTATCAGGATTATAAAAATCATGTATGGACCTACTTAATTTATTTAAAATAATATTGATCCTCAATTTGCCATTCTCTGTTTGTTAGATTTTGGTTTGGAGACAGCATTTGCCCCCAAAGGAATGTTCTACTCTATTCTACTTCTAATGATTACCTTCAGTTTAACCTGTGTATATATCTTGCTTGTACATGGCTATTCTCAGGCTGTCTTCCTCAGTAGAATGCAAGTTCCTTCAGAACATGGATTTGTCTTTCATCTTTTTTTGTATCCTCGGTATTGTATCCTTGTATCCTTCAGCACAATGCTGAAGTAGGCGATTAATAAATATTTTAGGGACTGACGAATAAGACTAGCTTGTCAGAGCAGGCCAAGTTCATTGCAGCATTCTTTATTTGTTGTAACGTGATGATTTTTCGGTTATGTCTAACTCTTCATAACCCCATTTGAGGTTTTCTTGGCAAAGCTAATAGAGAGGTTTGTCATTTATTTAAACAGATAAGGAAATGAGGCAAACAGGTTAAGTGACTTGCCCAGGGCTACATAGCTAATAAAAGAGTCAAAAGTCACATTTGAACTCAAGAAGATGAGTCTTCCTGACTTGATCAGGCCTGGTGCTCTACTCACTGTGGCCTAGATACCTGTATAGTACAGGTGTGTATAATGTTAGGTCGAACTTTACATGGAACTCAACTCCAAAGCTGGGCTATAATCATCAGATGCCAAAATTCAGCTTAGTTTAGTTCTGATAATTCTTGGCATGATAAAGAGATCGATGGTAGTTGAGAATTCAGTAAAGAGTGGTGAGTGACAAGTGTTTTCATCTCCTCAGGCTTGTCTTACATTCCTATTCGTGATGAATAAATGGGAACATGGATGCAGAGTTCAGAGACACAAGGTTATCTAGGCCAATCTTCCTAATTTTACACAACAGAAATTGAGGCCAAGAGAAGTTAAGTGACTTTTCCAATGGTCACACAAATATTAATATTAGTAATTAGTAAAAAAAAAATAGTAATATTAATAAAGCAGCTAACATATATAGAACACTTTGAATATTGTAAAGCACTTTACATTATCAGAGACTGTATTTAAATGGAAGTTCTCTGAATCCAGAGTTAGTACCCTTTCCATGTTGCTTCTTTTTCTTGAGGTGAATCTGGCACTGGAAAAAGGAAGGACAGAAGCAGGGAGTGTCATGGTGGTAACAGGTATCTTAACTCTGTCTTCCCTCTTCATCTTTGCAGAAGTCATCTTAACATTAACCCAGTCCAGATGACTAACAAGAGATGTTAAAATCTGAACCTAGATAGGGGATGAGAAAGCGTTAGCACTATTATCAGGGTAACAGTTACCACAAAAGTCTCTTCATTGGATCATATGACACAGAAGAAAGATATAGGTAAAGAAAGTTAAAGAGGGTGCTGTATCAGTCAACCATCACTTGGGAAAAGGTTCAGAAATGTCATGTGATAGAGCTTCAGATAATGAAGGAATTTTACCTAAGGGAATAAGCTTCCTTGTAACTTATTGCATTGAAATCAATTCTGGAAATGGGAAATGCTATGTTGTACATAAGTTTCAACAAAATTTTCAAGATGGAATTAGTTTTATTTTCTTTGACTTTCCATTTCTGCTTAGTAAATTTTAAAAACTACACAATTACCTATTTTCTTTTGATATTAAAGAAGTTTTTACAAATAGATGAAAGTTGTTGATATGTGCTGAGGTCACTGTAGTACACCAACTAAGTTAATTATAAAGGCTGAAATTAACTAAAATTGTCAAGGTGCATGACTTAAAAAATAAAAATCAATGAACCCAGAAAATTGTGCTTATTGTATTTTTAAGTTAAGCAGAAAATGTATCTACTAAATTAAGCTACTATGATAGTTTTTGAAAACCACAGCCACCAGTGTTTAGATTAATAAAAATGATACCTTATTTGGATCACTGAATTTCAGAGTAAATAAAGACCTTATGGTTCATCTAGTCCAACTTATACATTTTACAATTAGAAACAAAGAGACTGAGGTTAAAGTATTGAATTCCATGCTAGCAGCCTCCTCAATTCACTGTTTTTTACCATTCCATACTAGCCCCAAGAATCTATTTCTGCAGTAACAGGGAACTCTCCATTTTAGTTTTGAAAATATATTAACTATCACTATAATGGTTACAAATTACAACTTTTCTGATAAATTAAAACCTGTGGTTTTCACTAGTTTATGGAAGTTCTAGTGTAGAAACTACAATCTCAAAAGAGTTGCCTGTGAGGAACTGAGGGGGTTAAGTAACTTGGCCACAGTTAGTCACACAATCAATAAGCATCAGAAGTCCCGAAGCCTTTAAATATTAAAAGTGCTACTAGAACATAGGTCTTCTTGATTCCAAGGCCAGATCAACCTTCTATCTGCTGTGCCACTTTGCTCCATATTACAACAATAAAGAAAATTTCCTAACAATCAAAACTGTCCAAAAGTGGACTTCCCCTTATTTTAAATGTGTAAGTGAAGACTAGATGGCAACTTGTCAGGGATGTTGGGAAATGCCCCAATAAGGTTCAGACCACACTGCCTCTGAAGTTCCTTCTAATGCTAAAAGTCTGAATTCTACCTTCAAAACCTAGGAAAATCACTGATGTCTAACTTTCAAGAAAGGAGATATCAACTTCTATTCTTGGTTGAAAAAATTAAAGTCATCTGTAAGCAGTGATGACATAAATGTTTTAAGCTTCTGAATGGTCAGAAGAAAAGAAAAAAAGTATTTTATATTATTTAATATTTTGAAGAAACATGAGATTTCTTAGCTAGGCTTTGAAGGGGGGGAGAAAAGAAAAGAAAAACTATTCAATGGACTATTATATTAAATACTATTAGCTAAATGTAAAAAACTGTAATATTACATTTGTTACTTTAATAAAATCAATCATGAAATTATGAGCATAGTCAGGACCTTCCCTTCTCTATAAATTTGCCCCATAAAGCATGTGCTACTATATCTACAAACAAAATATTCCAGATTTGACAGTCAACAGTCAAGGATGATTTATTAATTGCTTATTGTGCTAAGTGCTAAGGATACAAAAGAAGGCAAAAACATGGCCCCCTGCCCTTAAGGAGATTAGATTCTGATGGTGGAAACAACATGCAAACAACTATGCAGAACAAACAGACAGTGTAAATGAGAGGCAATCTCAGAAGCTAGGAACAGTGAGAGATTGGGTGGGGGGAGTCAGTGAAAAGTATGGAGTCCAGAGAGTCACTGGATTACAGATTAGGTAGAATGGAATAAAATGTAAGATGACTCTCTGGCCATAAATGTATTCTTTGAGAAGGAAGTTGACAGACATAAATTATAGTACCAAAAAATGTCTAGGATAGATGATGTAAGTTGTTATTACTAATAACCATAGCCTTCTTGATATTGGCATCATCACGTTTGGTGATAAATAATTCCAAGGGGTAGAATTAAATTATTTGCTAAGTCACTCTTACAACAGAAGAAATGTTATTGTTTTTTCCCCATCATCAAGAACTGAATTATTTCCTTAATCATAGTAGCCCACTTCTCAATGACTAGGACTGAACTGGTGGTAATGACCTACAAGAGCCCTAGTGCTGGATAAACACTATTTTCTGAGGCTTAAACAGGGCATGTACAGTTCCCTTTCAGTCCCTAAAATAAGAAGAAAAATATGATTTTAAACTTAAAAAGTATTTGAGTCTTAAACAATTTCTTTTTAATGAACTGCAAATGCATGCAGCTCAAATAAAATGACTAGAATGAATTCAGATAAGAGAACTGTGACTCCTGAAAGAAAGGATGTTGTAAAAAGAGATGCCTATGATTTGGTTTCCCCTGAACTCTTGCTGGACTTTCCCTAGGAAGAATTCATGAAAATCATGTACTTTCACTTTTCAACTTCCTATATGAAGCTATGAGTTTAAAATTAGACTGTCAGTTCATCCCTTTCTCAAAGGAGTACTGGGAACACCTACTAAATAGTAATGCTTGCTGATTTTAAGGTTAGCAATATACAATGGATCACATTCTGATATTCTTTGTCACCTTTCCACTGCTAACCTCAAAATGATTTTTTGTTTTTACTGACTTTTGTTTCTCATCTTAGTCCATAAAGACCTGTGACAACTCCTCAGGTTTCTGAAAAGAAATGACATGACTAAAGCATTATATTAGAAAAATTATTCAGGTAAAGTTCAGAAGAATGAATTCACAGAAGAGAAAAACCGGAGGTAAAAGACTAAGGAGGTTGTTGCAATTAGAAGAAAAAGAAAGAGGGATAGATACGTAAGATATCATAGAGGCAAAATTCATAGGATTTGGTGAATGAGTATAGTGAACAATGAAGAGGGAAACTGTCTATGCTTAATACTGAAGTCAGTCTAAGTTGTATTCAGATTTTGTATGTATATAGGTATATAGATGCTCAATTATGAACACAAAAGTACATACCTGACATTCTTCTATAGAGTAATTATGGGAAAATACAAATGAAAGGGACCATGACAGGCCATCCGGTCCCCCCTCTTCACCTAATCATTCCCTCACTGCTTTTTCCATCTCCGACACTTCCTCCCCAGCAATAAGCTAAAACCACCACATGAAAATTCAAATTTCTTATGTTTTAAAGACTACCAAAGATGTTCACACATACATAAAGTGTTTCACTGTTCTCTTACACTGTGTTTTTAATTATGGTTTTTAAGGATATTATAATTCGAAGGAAACATGCAAAAGTTGTAGTTCATAAAGCCCTCATCAAGCACTTCAACAGCTATAAGAGATATTGTAGCTGTTGCTGATGTGGAGAAAGCAAGTGCTTTAAGCAATACTTAATCAAGTCCACAAGAAACACTATCAGTCACACCAAAGAGCAGAGTCAAGTGTAACAACAAATAAAATCACCAAGAATAGACAACCCAATGCTGCAAAATAGCTTAATTTACTCTTGAGGGGGAGGGGAGAACAACAAAAGGAAAGACCTTCAGAGGAAACTAACAACCTGACATCTGGAGGTGTTCTTAATTTCTTTACCTCTTTGTAGGCTTCTTGAAGTGGGAGGAGCAGCTAAAAAGCCAGTTTTAAAAAATGCAAACCGCTGATAGTGCTATAAAAAAACCACTTTTTGGGGGCAACACAGCATCAAGTCTAGAGTTTTGGAGATTGGAAAAAAATAATTTTATACTGATAAACCTTCCTATGTGCACTGACGAAAAATAAAGTAAGCAAAGCCAAGAAAATAATACATGCAATGCTACAACAAAGTAAATGGAAAGAACCACTACCACAACACAATAAAAAATTCATGTTGTAAAATTATAAATAATAAGCTTGTCTTCAATGAAGATATGAGAAGACATCTTCCCATACATTAGGCTGAAGTTTCTAGAAGTGCACTACAGCATATAAAGTAAGGTATTTTTTTTGGATGTATTGATTGGTTTTGCTGAATGTTTTGTTCCATTATTTTTTCTTTTCTTTTTAATTCTCTGTTATAAAGGCTTACTTCCTGTGAGAAAGGGGGAAATCTAGGCAATGTGAAAATAAAAAATATCGATAACAACCTATTTTTCAAAAAGAAATATATCCAAGATAAAGAGATAAACCTTCTTCAGTGACTGGTGAACTTATCTGATTTAAGCTTCACTGAAACAGGCAATATCCAAAACTACACAATTTTTCCTACAGATGCAGAAAAAAGTCTTTGACAAAGTACAACATTCATTTATGCTATCACAAAATTTAAAAACCTTATAAAGTATTGGCATAGTACCTTCTCTTAATATCATAAAAGTATCCACATAAAATCAAAAGCAAACATCATATGTAACAGGGATACAGTAGAAGCTTTTTCCAAAAAATACAGGAGTAAAGCAAGGATACTTACTCTCTCCAATATTATTTACTATAGTTATGGAAATGCTAACAACAGTTATAAGACAAAGAAAATAAAATCTAAAGATAAAGAAATAAAATTATCCCTATTTGCTGATATGATGGTATGCTTAGACAATCCTAGAAAATCAATAAAGATACTAATCAAGACAATCAAGAGCTTCATCCAAGTTGGGAGCTACAAAATTAACTCTCAAAAATCAAATGTATTTCTAGAAAATAACAAAAAATTAAATAATAGAAAAGGAAATCTCACTTCAAATGACTACAAAATGCATAAATATCTGGGAATATATCTATTAAAGTACACAAAAGACTTTCGTGAATTCAATTGCAAAGTGCTCTTTAAAGAAATAAAGAATAACTTAAATAGCTGGAGGAACATCCAGTGCTTATGGTTGGGCCATGCCAACACAGTAAAAATAATGATAATACCTAAATTAATTTATACTTTTAATGATATGCCAAATTATCAAAGTTCATAGAACTTGATAAAATAATAACAAAATACATTCAGAAAAACAAAACAACTAGAATATCAAGAGATATCATGAAAAGAGAAAGAAAAGTGTTTGCTTTGGCAGCACATATACTAAAATTGGAAAGATACAGAGAAGATTAGCATGGCCCTTGCACAAGGATGACATGCAAATTCGTTAAGCATTCCATAATTTTCAACCAAAATTCGGAGGGATGTAGAAAACTGGGAAAGAATTTTTATAGCTAATGTCGGTGATAAAGCCTCATTTCCAGAATATATAGAGAACTTAGTCAAATGTACAAAAGTACAAGTCACTCCTCAATCGATAAATGGTCAATGGATATCAACAGGCAATTTTCAGAGAAAGATATTAAAGATATCTCTAGTCATATGAAAAAATGCTCTAAATCACTATTGATTAGAGAGATGCAAATCAAAACAAGGTACCACATCACACTTAGCAGATTGGCAAACATGACAGAACAGGAAGATGATAAATTGGAGGGGATGTGGGAGAGTTGGAACACTAATTCATTGTTGGTGGAGCTATGAGCTCATCCAACCATTTTGGAGAGCGGTTTGGAACTATGCCCCTTTAAGGGATACAAAAATGTGCACACCCTTTGACCCAGCAACATTGCTTCTAGGCCTGTATCCCCAAGAGATCATAAAAATGGGAAAGAGTCCCACATGTACAAAAATATTTATAGCAGCACTTTGTGGTGGCCAAAAACTGGAAATCGAGGAGATGCCCATCAATTGGGGAATGGCTGAATAAATTATGGTATATGAATGTATGGTATTGTGTTGTAAGAAATGCTGAACAGGAAGACTTCAGAGGCCTGGTAAGACTTATATGACCTGATGCTGAGCAAATGGAGCAGAACCAGGAGAAATTTGTGCACAGCAACGACCACAGTGTGAGAGAGTTTTTTTCTGGTAGAACTGGAACTTTATTGCAATGCAAGGACTTAAAAAAAATTCTTAATGGCCTTCTAAGGTAAAATGCCTTCCACATCCAGAGAAAGAACTATGGAATTCAATTGCAGAATGTAGCAGATCGTGTGTGTGTGTGTGTGTGTGTGTGTGTGTGTGTGTGTGTGTGTGTGTGTTGCATTTTGGTGTATTAGATGATTTCTCCTACTCATTTTAATTCTTCAACACAGCATGACTATAGTGAAAATGTATTTAATAGGAATATGTGTGTAGAACCTATACAAAATTGTATGCCATCTCAGGGAGGGAGGGGGAAGGTAGGAGGAAGGGATGGGAAAATAACAGGTCTAAGTTATATGGTAGTTATTGTGGAACACTGAAAATAGATAAAATTAATTAATAAAAAAAAAGAAAAGGGGGATTAGTACTTCTAGACCTTAACCTATATTATAAAGTGGCAGTCATCAAAACCATCTTGTAAAAATAACCCATAAATTTTTAAAAAGATGAAGTATCACAAAAATTACAAATAGATTAAAAATTAGAAAGATAAACAAAATAGAAGAGGCCAGACAAGGAAGAATCAGAAACTGCAAAATTCAATAACCCAGAGCTCATCAGAAAACAAGTTACTAAGAAAGGAACTTACCATTTGATAAAAGCAACTGGAAAAAACTGTAAAGCAATCTGGAAGAAATTAGGCTTAGACCAATACTTTACAACATATTCTACATTACATTTCATATGAATATATAACTTTCATATTAAGTTATCACTGCAAAAAAAATTAGAAGAGGAGATCATACAGTTTACATGGCTGTGGGTAGGAGATGTATTCTTAAACAAGGACCAGAAGAAATTACAAAATAGAAAAATCTGATTATTGAAAGTGAAAAGCTCCTGCACAGACAAAACTATTGCACCTCAAATAAGGAGGGATGTGATTGAATGGGGGGAGGAGAACTTTGTTAAATTCCCCTGATAAAGGTTTGGTATCCCAGATATATAAACAGTTAACATAAATGTGTATGGCAAATAGCCATTTCTCAATAAGTGGTTGAAAGATATTAAACAGCTCTGCTACAGAAGAATTGCAAAGTATTGTCAACAACATGAAAGAGTGCTCCAATCACTGACAATAAAAACAGAAATGTACATCAATACATCATGAAGGTTTCACCTCATATCCTGCAAACTGGCAAAGGAAGTTGTAGGAAGATAGACATTAGATGCACTGTTGGAGGAACATTCATTGGTACATTTTGGAATCATGCAAATGAAGTGACTAAAATCAGAGATTCTATTAATGGGTTTATTCCCCAAGGAGGCCACTGGTAATACATCAAAATATTGATAAGCATTTTTTGTGATAACAAAGAACTAGAAACAAAATAGATGCCCATGGATAGGGGAATGCCTAAACAAACTGTGGTATATGAATGTTATGGAATATTATCAGGCTATAAGAAACGAATACAGAAGAAGCATGGAAAGATCTACAAGAACTCTTGCAAAGCAAAAAAAAATGACTACAATAAAGTAAATGGAAAGAACAATGATATGCCTACTCACAAAATCAAAAGTGAACACTGAAAAATTATAAAGAATAAGCATGAGTCAAAGAAGAGACATGACAGGATATTCCTAAACTATCCCTTCTCAGGAGGTAGAATGTTGCATGTACATGTTTCTGAACTTTTTCAGAAGGAAGGAAATAAGCATTTATTAAGTGCCTATTATGTGCTAGGTACTGTGCTAAAGTGTTGAGTGTACAAAGAAAAAAAAACAGATCCAACATTCAAGCAGTTAACAATCTAATGGAGGAGACACCAAGCAAACAACTCTGTGCAAACAAGCAACATACAAGATAAACAGGAATTAATCAACACAAAGTATTAGAATTAATAGGGAACTGGAAAGGATTTCTGTAAAAGATAGGATTTCAGTTGGAACTTCCAGGAAGCCAGGGAAGCTAGGATGCGGAGGGGGTAAGGAGTGCATTCCATGCATGAGGGTCCATCAATGAAAGTGCCCAGAATTGGGAGATGGATATGTCTTGTTCAAGGAACAGCAAGGAACCCTTTATAATCAAATTCAAAATCAAGCCTATCCTGCAAATGAATAAAATAAAAAGCAACAAGCTCTTCCCCAGACTCTATAAAAGAGCATACAAAGAGCATACACTCAGCATTTCTGATCCACAAAGTCAAAGAGAAACAGAAATGCCAAGAGTGAACAGCCCCTTCTAAAACGCAGTCGAATCCAGGAGGTATTTTTTAAGCAAGGGAAAAAAATTAAATATTCTTCAAGTGCCAGTGAGAGGACTGGATTATCTTTTAAATAAAAGCACCATTCAAAATACCCAATTAGACATCTCAGGCAATATAACAAAATAAGTGATTTTCTATGGCTTACTAAACTAGAGAAGATTCAAAATATTGGCAGATCAATAATACAGCATGTATGGACCACTGATTTGACGCATTAACCAAATCCATAGTATTAGACACTAGTATTAAGTTTCCCTGAACTGTAATTGTTTTTTCAGGAAAGACTGAATATAAACAATATCAAAATGTCAGAAGATACAATAGCCTTCTAACAAATAGTTGCCCTTTTTCTTTTCACAAACTTGAAAAATCCTTTAAGTATGCTTTATATCTCTTGAAAACACATGTAATCCACTATTATAAGGAACATAAAGAGAGGCAGTATGACACAATAGAGAACTATTTAGGTCTAGCAGACTTGGGTTTAAAGTCCCACCTCTTATACACACTAAATATGTGACTCAAGCAGGTCATGTAACTTCTCAGTGCCCAAAAAACTCTCCAAGAAGCTAAATTTTGGGGCAGAAATTGACCCACATGGAAAGAGGGGGTTCCTCACTGAAAACAAAAAGGAAGAGGTCTACAAAATCATAAGAATATATGATAGATCCTACATTATAATGAAGAGACAAATTTGGATTTATATCTAGACAGAGATTGGATTAGAAACTCAATGGCTTTGACTTATGAGTTTGTCAGCCCAGTGTACACCAATCAACAAACCTTACTAAAACTAAGGAAAATTAGGGAGCTAATCTTTACATGTGAGTGTTACCTACACATTTCAACATCCTCTAAAGTCATGTGTTTCAAAAGCTACAATGAAATTCTAAAAGAGAAACAGGCACTGCTCAAACTACTGGCAAAATCAGCAACCAGTGCTACAAATGTTTATCAGTTTTTCTTCCTTTCTCCCTCTGCTTCCATCCATCCTATCCCTGTCAACTGTCACTGGGATGAGGTAAGATGAAGATAACTTGGATTTCTGGGGGAAATGGACCTCAGGCAGTAGCAGTGTCTGCATTAACAATGGGAAAAATAAAGAGGAGGAAAAAACCCTTAGGTAAAACAGAGAAAAGGGAATCCTGGAACTGCTCAATGATTCAACTGTTCATATATGAAGCATATATACTTAAAGTGGTGATTGTCACTACATGGAATCAGTAGCCTGACTAATCTGAAGAGCTGGAAAGTACTTCTGAGCTTCTATTTGAACCAATGATTCCCCACTATCATCTCCAACAAGTCATCAAGGAGTAACTACTTGAATCCCTCTAGGGAACACTTCCCTCACAAGTTTTCCAACACCCTTAATTATTATTAAGTTCTTGCATATATTAAAAGCAAAATCTGTTTCCTTGCAGCGTCTATTGTTTCACGTTTATCTTCTGGAGCTACATAATAAAATATAATGCTTCTTTCTAAGTGGCATACCTTTAAAAAATATCTGAATATAGTTATGCTCACCTCCCCACAAATTCTCTTTTCTCTAGGCTAAATATCCCCAGTATCCTATATCTGTTGAAGATACGCTCATCCTTCAGTCACGCAGGATGACAACCAGATCTATCATTGACTTTCCCTTTTTCACCCTCTCAATATCCATTCTTGTTAATTCTACCCTCACATCTCTCAGCTGCATCTATGTATCCCTTCCTCTTTACTCACAGGACCACTCTTCTCTCTTCTCACTCAAATACCTTGCTAAATGGTATCTCTGTTTCCATTTCATTCTTCCCCCTCTCCAAATAATATTTTATACAAGTGCCAAAATAATTATTCAAAAGCACAGCCCAATTATGTCATTCCTATGCTTAAAAAACTTCAGTGAGCTCCCCTTTTCTTTCAGAATAAAATACAGAACAGTTCACAGTCTGGCTCTAGGACTGGATTTTCAAATATAAGTTCCATACAACATAGCTGTTCCTCAAACTCTGTGGTCCCTAAAACTCTCATACATGCATGCATGCATGGAGTTTTAACCCCTTAGAATCCTTAGCTTATTTTAACCCCTTAGAATTCTTAGCTTCTTTCAAGTTTTATTTCATGAGCCACCTCCAACAGGATGCCTTTATTGATCCTCCTGTTTTGTTTTTTTTAGTACCTTCACCAGATCCTACTAGGTCTTAGCTGCTTTGGTGGAAGGAATTTTCCTTGATTAAAATCACAGATCTTTCCTAGAGTACTGACTTATATATTTCTCCCCCTGAAGGAAAACTGTAATTCCTAGAAGGACAATTTTTCATCTTTGTATTTCCACAGATACAAGACTTAGTCATCTGAAATGCCTTTCAACTCTAATTTCACAATCTGTGTAATTAGTAATTGACTATAGATATTTTCTCCTCCAAATTTATTTATTTTCAATTTTCAACAATCACTTCCATAAATTTTAAATTTTTCCCCTCTATCCCTAAGATAGCATTCAATCTTATATGGGCTCTATACATACATTCTTATTAAACACATTTTCACATTTTGACTATAGATTCTTGAAGAATTTTCTGGGACAATGAGAGGCTAAATAATTTGCCCATGGTCACACAGCAAGTATCAAAGACTGGACTTGAACCCAAATCATTGTGACTCTAGCCATTTGTCCAATATATCATACAACATCTCACCCTGCACAAAGTGCTTAATAAATGCTTATTAAATTAAATTTCCTCGACAACTTAAAGAATTCTTATGGCTTGAAAAATAGATCTGCTCTCCCATTCACCTCACCCGCTCCCCCAATTCTGCCATCATCCAATCTCTTCAAATGGTCCCTTGTTGCTACCTTGATTTCCTATCCTGTGCTTCCCAGAATCAAGTATATTTGTTCTTATTACTGTATTCATTAGGACAGGAACTGGATTTGTGACCATTGTTTATTTATTGTTTTTCTATTTACTATACATTGGTTTTATGTTATGTTATTACTATTTCTAAGTCAAAAGTTATTTACAATGCACCATAAAGGAACCATATACCCTTTTACTTACAAACAGAATAACAGACACAATATTAACACTGAAAAAAAAGTGAGGCTGAAAGTATACACACACAGACACACAGATACACACACTTATATAGACATATATATATACATATATATGTATATTCACATTGCAAAGTCAGTTTTCATTTCTTAAAAAATAAATCCAGGAAATCCTCATGGATTTGCTGATGTAACCTCCAGTAAGCAACAAGCAGTAAGAAAATAAATTTCCTAGTAAACGGCAGAGGAAAAAATTTAATCCTTCTCCACAGGGGTTAGGGTGGGGAGGAAGGATGTTACAAAGACTATACCATCTGGTGATAATAAGTCCAATGGTTGGCCAAGGGAACTCACCCATAGAGTTTATTGTTTCATATAAACAATTAATCTTAATGGAGGGTGGGACAGACCTGTAGAGGAAAGAAGTCTGCCCAACCTTCTCACTTCAAGACTTCCCTTCTTCCTTCCCCTCTAAATTGGGTACAGGGAGGTAGGTAATGAAAGAGACACAAAAGGCAGCTAGCACTGCCACAGTCGTCAGTGATCTGGGAAATATACTATTAATGATTCCTGTTGTGGTAGAGTTAATAAACTCCTTTTCCTCCCTTGACATACAGGGAATGCACCCAGCTTTGCTCCTATTTGATTTTCTTTCCTCTTCAACCCTTTAATATATGGCCCCACAAACCACTCTTAACAAGAAGAGCTGGGACTCAGGCCCATTGTAAAGCTAGTCAAATTTCACCTAGTGTTATCCTAGTTCCTCCATGAATTTGGGAGAAGATTCCAAGGAAAGGAGGCAAAATTAATAGGAGATGGTGGGATTCTACCCAAACGTAGAATCACCACCCCAGTGGGCCTGCAAGGCTTGGAGACTCAAAACCTCAAAAAAGGGAACGCAAGCTGTCCACCTGTAAAAGTGCACATGGAGACTCTAAGAATAAACCCCAATCAAATAAATGAAGTTTCTATTATTTAATAAAGAACTATTTCATTAGATACTCAAAAAAGATAAGGTTTCTTGGTAAGACTTCAGGTTAAATATTAAGCTAAAAACAGTTATAAAACTTGCTAAAAATTTAACTTCACGTAAACAAAAATTTTTGTACAACTGAACGTAAAGTATATCAGCAACCTATTTTGAGAAAAACAACCCGTATTTTCTAAATGGGGATACTGCAAATCCATATCAAATAAAAACATGAACTACATTCAATAAGGAAGTGTTTTTCATGAAATTTTCTTGGTGAAAAGAGTTGAATTATTATTATAAAAGGGTTGAATTATTCTTTTATCTGAGCAAAAAGTGAACGTGAAATTTATTTAATGAGTGCTATTTTTCCTTTCCTCCTTATAAGAAAATAATTATGTAAAAAGATTGTGGGTGAATCACCAAATATCTTGAAGCAATCAGATTTCCTGATTGGCTGAAAATGATCTTTGGCTTGTAAGGAAAACAAAAAGAACTCCGAGCAGGCCGAGAGCACCTTATATGGGACAATCCTAAATGGCCAAGTTCTGTTTTTTTTTTTTTTTGAAGAGGGTGGCAGAAGAGGTCTGTAGGAACATGCTTTGACATGATTCTAAGTTAAAAACATTTTATATTTGTCCACTTTCAAAGAAACAGGACAGACTCAAAAGCTGGATAATATCCAGCGTGGCCTAGTCATCTAATCTTTTAAACATATTTCTATTTAACGTACCCTGCTTTGTTATCTGAATTTATATCCTCTCTCCCCTTATAAATAAATATCTTCGCTTAAACTCAAGTTGGTTCAGATGTGATAGAGAAGAAAGAAGGTGCTAGAACTGGATATCCAATTCAGGTGCTAGATGAAAAGATAGTGTGATCTGCTACAGCAAGTTTCTAAATTCAAAGAGGCTCAACAATTTTGAGCCAAGGATTAGAGATCAGTAAAAGCTTAGAAATTAATAAAAATAGAAATCCTTGAGATCAAAACAAGGGTGCCCTAGACAGGTACCCAGAAAACACAGGTATCCCATGAAGCTAAAGGAAGGATTCAAAAGAGCCCATGATTGATTTAATAAGCTACTGCAAAGATGAACAAAGCAACCCCCGGATAAAGGAAAATAGTATCAAAACAAATTGCTTCAGTCCTTACCAATGGAAAGCACCCTGGGCAAGAAAAAAATTTTCCCTGATCACAGTCAAAAAAATTACATTTACAAAGCTTTTTGGAAATGGCTCTTCAGCACAGACTTAAGCAAATAAAAGAAAAAGTTAGAGGGTAGGAATAAGGACTTAGAGAATTATAATTTTAAAAAGCTTTCAACTTGTTCATATTAAATTAATATGTAGATTTCAGGTAGTCCTTTAATAATAGATCAGCTCTATAGTTTTCATTTAAGACTTTATTTGGTGATGCTAACAACTTTTTAAGAAAACCCACAACCTAATTTTAGATTTGAATTCCCCAGCTCTACTGGGGAATTGTAATGGCTTGGACACAAAAGGTGTTTATTTTTGCATTCATTTTAATAAAAAATAACCAAAATGCCAGAGACAAAGTTGAACACAAAAATACTCTGGAAAAAAGAAGAAAGAAGAGGAAGGTAACTGAGATGGAAGTGAATTTAAGGTAGCAAGGAAAAAAATTGGGTTTTCTGGGAGCAAGGGGAACACTAGAGTAACAAAGAGACAATTACTATTACTTTATACCATTTTCCCACAAGAATAAATGATGTTCAGTTTCTCCAAAACATATGCAGTAAAATTTCTGAGTTTCTTAGGGTATGCTTTCCTTTAAAAATCTATAACTTAAGACTTCATACCTCCTCTATCAAAATACTGTTATCTAGAAAGAAACCATAGGAAGATTCCAGTAGGTACATATTTTCTGAAGTTCATGGCTAGTTCCTGCTGTAACATGTGAAAAGAAAGTTTTGGGGAAGAAAAATAACCTTTTTTGGCAAGAAATAAAGGAATCTTATCCTCATGTTTCCACCTACTCTTGCATTTAAATGGAAAAAAGATATCAAATCCAAACATTAACCTCCTACAATACTAACTATCCAGTCCCCAAATCCATGAAGGAACTCAAAAAGTTCAATTAAGAAGGCGGATGCTAATTTCTCCCCCATGGCAAGAGAGAAAAATTTGAAATAAAACTTACCTTTTCAGAAAGCCAAATTGGTGCCCAAAATAAAAAAAGAGAACCAGTAGCAACTTTTAGAAAAGAGTTATATCTGCATATACCAGCCTTTGTGTACAGCTGAATGACCTCACATGGCAAAGAAATGAAAGCAAACAATGAAAAACAGACTGTACAAACTCTAGTACCAGTTACTGATTGCCTGAGCCAATAGAAAATGCTATTTCTGAGAGCTGTAAGAGTTTAGTTCTGTACAACTGACCAGCTATCCTGAATGTAAATACTCTTGGTACAAGTTAATTTAAATCTATTCATTAAAGCAAACATTGTCACTTATGAACCAACTCGTGGTGTGATTGTGTAATATGTAAGTATCTTCAGTTTTAGAATGGCCATAGGGCCCCTATTTACACTTTTACAAAATAACCCTGATTCCTTACTTTTTTATCTCTCTTCCAGATCTCTATAATCAACTATTTCATGGGGGAAAAGTTTATAAATAATACTTTTTGTTTGGTCCACATTTTCTACACTTGACTTCTTTTCCAAATGAAAATCTGACAGTAAAAAGAATCACACACTGAACCTTATGAATTCATTCACCTGTTCTTGTTACTCAACCCCACCTCATCTTGAACTCATTTAGGAAATGATGCTGCACTTATCTCAGTATAAAATTAGTCAGAAGAACCGGCTTATGCACTTAGGGATCTGAATTCTCTTTTAATAAAGACAAAAATATAATTTACTCTAAACAGCTTTTGAACTGGTTTTTAAATTTTGTTTTTATAAGAGTTCCACATGAATGTATGTACATATTTTTAACAAAGGCACTGGAGTTGGGAGTCTGAAGAACTAGGTTTCAGTCCTGACTCCCAACACTTAACAGTTGTGTGGACAAGTCATTTTATCTATTGAAACCTTGTTTTCTCACCTGTGAAATGGAAATATTGATACTTGCACAACCTTCCTTAAGGGATCATTGTGATGAAAGCACTTTAGTAAACTGTAAAGCATTCTATAAAGGTAAGTTATTATTTACTATTACAAAAGTCCAACAAACAAATTATTTCTTAATACCTGGGCAAAGAGAAAAAAAATTCTTTCTCTATTCACTTTTCCAAGGTTCCAATTCTCTAGATTCTTAAGGTGTGACTATCATCTCCACCTCAAATCCCAGATGGGGTCAAAGAAGTGTGTGTGAATTTCACTATTACATTACATATCCCTCTGCTACCAATCAACAGCCAACTGTGAGCTACTCAACACTGTTTCTGTTCAATGAGCCAGCGCTAATCAGGGCTAACTTTTGAGAGAGATCCTAGCATAGAAAATTTTAACTCTAGTTTTCTTTCTTTAGGTGTTTGAGAATTGGATTCTTAAGAAATACATTATAGATACTTTAAAAATAAGCACAATATCGTATCTCTCCAACATTTGCCTGTAAAACCAAATCAATCATATTCAGTCAGGAATCCTATATAGACTGGATGGATCTCCAATTAATTCACCCTAATTCCTCACCCTAACACCCTAACTCACTCTAATTCCCCACTCCTATTCCTTGACAGCTGAAGCTTCTTCTTTCTAGTAACTGCTGCTAGGTACTACTTAGATAAATCTTAAGTAGGGAGGAAGTCAATTGAATTTTCCTTTAATTCATTTACATAGGAGCACCCAAGTATCTCCTAAAAAGAACTTAACACAAGTTCTGTCAAACATTTTCTATTGTAATGGTTACTTTAAGAGGATGACAGTAAGATTATGAATGATTTCCAGACTAACAGCTAAGCCCTAACACTTAGCTTTCTCCAATGTTCCTCCTTTGCCATATCTATCACCTCTGAACAGCAGCTTTAGAAAAAGAATTGAGTAAGTATCCTCTGCTGAGAAATTAACGGAAGAAAGCTCAAAAATTAAACGGAAACGAACATTGAAACAAACAGCAAATCAAAGAAATTCAGCACAGCTGATAAGTAGCACCCATACTACCCAATGTGCTGTTTTCTGAATAATTATAATTATTTTCACAAGAAAATGCATACGCACCAAAAGGCTGGATTTTCAAAGATATCTTGGGGGAAAAAAGGCTCACAGTCAGATTCTGTAAACTGAAGGAATCAATAAAAATTTATTTTAAAAAGATGCCAGGCGCAGGAGCAGCTAGGGGGCATAGTGAGTAGAGCATGGGGTCTGGAGTTAAGAGAACCTGAATTCAAATTTGGCCTCAGATACTTACTAGTTACATGACCCCTGGGCAAGTCACTTAAGCCTGTTTGCCTCAGTTTTCTCATCTGTAAAACAAACTGGAGGAGGGAATAGCAAACTTTGCCCAAAAGAAAAACCCAATGGGTCATAAAGATCTGGACACGACTGAAATGACTGAACAGTAACAGGCAAAGGAGGCTACAGAGGAAGGAGGGGCTAAATCAAGCCAAACCAAAAAAAAAAAAATGAGTACCTAGGAAACTACTATCCATTCAGTGTTCTCTTTGTTGGTCATATAAATCTAGAGTATAGTGACCCGTTTAAGGTGTGACCCTTTTAAGAGGAAGTATGACAAACTAGAAAGCAATCTGGATGATGAGAGATCTAAGAACCATTTCCTATGATGATCAAGAGAAGTGGGATATTTAGGCTACAGGAAAAAGACTTAGGAGGAGAGAACAGAAAACAAACAGATCTGTGGGTAGAATTTAACAGAGAAGACAGATACTGGCTCCAAAAAAGTGAACAGGCTTCCTCACAAAGCAGTTACATTTGGTCAAGGGCACTGTAGCACGTAGAGGCAGAACTGGACAACCTGTAAATCCTCTTTCAACTTTAAGATTCTATGACCACAATGATAATAATAAATTTGACTTGTGTAGCCCTTTAATGTTCACAAAGCACTACCTTCTGAGGCCGACCGTGCAAATATTAGCCTCTTCTTACAAATTAGGAAACTGAGGCAACAAGAGGTTAAATAACTTGCCTATTAGGTTTGGGATTAATGCAATCTCTTTAGAATTGGAGTTTTAAAGGCATTAAAATATCATTTATTTATCCCTGAGACCAGTTTTGAACCACATCCTTAAGACTACAGATTAAAGGAAGCAAGTGAAGCCAGCAGGCAAACATGAAGAGGGAAGGCATTCCAGGCACAGCTGATAGCCAGGCAAAATTCTGGAGCTGAGAGATAGAAGTCTTATTTGTAAAACAGTAGGAAGCCTGTGTCAGTGGATTAAAGAGTAAGTAGGAATTACAGATCCCCAATCAGCATAGAAAGAGCAGGGCCAGGGCCTTTACCTCTCTTTCATATGTAACTGCATCTTTTTTATGTGTATTATGCTCATGATTTTTTTTTCTAAAAAGTCACTAGTTCCTCAGTTTTTTTTTCATTGGCAATTCCCAGATCAAAAAAAAATTTATTTCCTTCAAGGAAGGAAATACTCATGGATTGGGAAAATCATGGCAAATAGGAAACAAGTAGGTAATTTTAGTCTGTCCTTAAGTACAGGCTGTTCAAAATGATTACCTTTATTTCCTAGATACTGATCAGCCTGACTAATGCCAGAAACCAAAATGAGCTCAATATGATTACTCTCTTTGATCTGGCCTCAATCCATTTTTTTTACACTGGGCCTAGGTCAATGATTGATGCTTCCATGTAAATGTGGCTACTTCCTGAACAAACAGAATGTTTATTTTGCATTCAACTAGCTCAGCAAAACGTAGACCATTCCTACTATGTCTAAGCTCAAGAGGGTAGGGGAGGGAGGGAACAGGATACACAGCCAGTTCGGGGTTCTCCAATAAAAAAGTGAAGCAAAATAGATTATGGAAACTGGGGCTGGTCATAACTTGTCTTCCATTACATATTCATAAAGAAATATATTAAAAGGGAAAAAGTAATTTTAAGAGAAGGAAAATGGATAGAAGAAAAATACTCTGGATGCCTTTTAAATTCTTCCACCTTCTGGAAAAAGCCTTTACTGGTCCCCTTAAGGCTACTGTCTTCCCTCCGACATGCTTTCCATCTACTTGTATATATCTTATATACATATTTGTTTGCATGTTGTCTCTCCCATTATAGTGTGAGTTCCTGGAGAATAGGAACTGAGGATTTTTTTCCCCTCTCCTTGTAGCTTTGGTACTTATCACAGTGCCTAACAATAAATGCTTGTTGAATGACTGATTAGTCTGTAAGACAATGTGGTACAGTGTAAAGTGCATTGTTTTTAGAGTCAAAGTACCTGAATTCTAGTACTTTGTGACCTTGGAAAAGAAATCACAACTCTCTAGACCAGTTTCTTCATCTGTGATTTTTAAGGTCCTGTCCAGTTCTAAATCTATAATCTTAGCTTTGGAAACACCTTCTTAAACAGGATCAGTCTACAATCTGAAATAGTTAATAGGCTTAGAGAAAGGAAGACTTAGGTCTGAATTTTGCTTCATGGTCACAAGACAGTCCAGTCATTCAATCTCAGAGTCACAGCTTCCTCATTTACAAAATGAGGATAAAAGTGCCAATGTATATATACACTGGCTTCAAAGTGTTTCTGTAATATTCAAATATGAGAATTCATGTAAAATGCTTTCAAAACTCTAAATCACCACTATAGAAATGTCCCTACTTAGCTGGTTGTTGTCCTTTGTTCTCAAGGAGGATCAAAATGACATCACAATGATAAAATCAAGTTTCAGTGCGTCCAACTGTGGCTGATCAGACCAATATCAACTTGGAATGCTCTACCACAGATCAGGCACAGATAATCTGAGTGAACATTTGGGGTGGGTACTCCAAATCTGCACATCCTACGTTTCCTTTGAGCTGTTTCAATTCTACTTTGCTCATAGAGCACAGCACCTTCTCTGATGCGGGCACTCCATGCTGAGTGGTCCTGTGCCAGTGTTTCCCATGTCACAATCAATTCCAAATTTCTTGAGAGTGTCTTTGTTATCAACTCTTCTGACCACCATGTGATCGCCTGCCTGCAAGTTCTCCATAAAATGTCCCTACTACTATAGAGGACAACACCATCCTCCCAGTCCCTAAGGCTCAAAATCTAGGTGTCATCCTTGATTCCTCACTACCTCCCACTCTATATATCCAGTCTGTTTCCAAGGCCTCTCAATTTGACATCTGCAACACCTTCTGAACTTACTCCTTTCTCCCCTCTAACACTGCCACCATGAAGAGGTACAGACTCTAATCACCTCATGCCTGGATTGCAGCAATAGCCTGCTGGTGGGTAGACCTGCCTCAAGTCTTTCTTTACTCTAAAATATTCTCCATTTAGTCACCAAACTGATTTCCTAAATGCCCAAATCTGACCAGGTCAACCAACTCCCTGGTCAGTATACTCCAGTGCTTCCCTATCAGCTATAGGATCAAATACAGTTATCTGTTTGGTGCTCAAATCCCTTCAAAACCTAGTCCCCTCCTGCCTTTCCAATTTTCTTACACCTTCCTCTCTTGACATATACTCTTATCCATTGATATGACACTGGCACCCCAGACCATCCATTTCTCAGTATCTTTTCTAGCTGTTTCTACTTCCTGGAATGCTCTCCCTCTCTTCATCTATGCCTAATTGGCTTCACTGGCTTCCTTTAAGTCTCAATTAAAATTCTATCTTTTATATGAAGCCTTTCCCTGAGTCTAGTGCCTTCCCTCTTGTAATAATAGCCTATTTACTCTCTATATATAACTTATTTGTTTGTTGATGAGATTGTGAGCTCCTTGAGGGCAGGTGCTATCTTTTGCCTCTTTTTGTATTTTTGTGTTTAGCATAGGGTCTAGAACATAGAAGGTGCTTAATATATATTTATTGACTAACTGTATATAGCTTATCCACAAGCTAACTTTTGAGGCAACAAGTAACTGTACTTTTCTACAGCAATATTGTTTCTTGTCCAGATTATGACATGCAACACATATGCATAGAATCAGCACTAGAGATGGAAAATGAGCAAGGCCCAGAACTACAGGGTAAGGGAGGGGAAAGAATTTTGCATTTAGAAAATTGTGCTACACTTCCAAGTGAGCCCATGTGCCCCCTCCCATCAAAATTCATCTTTTTTAATACCAATGTTCTCCCAGTGGAGCTATGTGGCTATCACCTGTGGATCTAAAAAGAATCAAAACTGGATACACAGTATATCTTGGAACATCAGCATATTATCCAAAATAAGCTGCATGAGTTAAATAGTATAAAAAATATATCATTAACAACATTAATAAGGGGAAAAGGAGGTGAGTTAGTCATATAAAGAGAGTGAAGCAGATGACAGCCGAAGCACTGTACAGTATTAACAAACGTATTACAAGTGTTAGAGGAAGTTCTCCATCATGTCAGGCAGATCTTCTATGAAGGATTGCTAGAAGGAAATGAACAAAAATCTAAGAAAGGATAAGAAAACATGGATAGGTTAGGATCTGTCTCAGTAAAGAAAATACCCACACATGAGCCCGTGTATATATCCAAAAAATTATTCTATCGCCACTTTGAATATGTGTCTTAAAAATCTTGACAACTAAGAAAATATCTGCTATTCAAATCCCTCCTGTGCTCTAATTGACTTTTTAAATGTAATATAATATACTAAATTATAGGATCATAAATTCAGAAAGGATCTCAGTCATCTAGGTAAGAGAGTAATTTACACATAAAATACTGAGAGTGCATTACATGTAATCAGAAAAGCAAAACACGTTATATTACATAATTATACCAATTAATGACCAATCACAGTGACTTTTCTAATTTCTTTAGAGAATCAAGAACTACATATAGCAATAAATAGGCAGCCTGCTACATAGGTATCAATAAGTGAGACTGTCAATGGTAACCATATTAGTACTCTACCTCACATATTTCTTTTTTTCACTCTCAACATTTCTCCCTTCCTTTTCTCATATAAGTTAACACAAGATAATTTAAGGAGGGAGAAAACACTAATTATTCAGGGAATCAGGAAAGGCTTTGTTATAGTTGGTCACAGGACCATAATGCAGAGCTGAAAGAAGTCACTGAAATAAATCTCTCATTTACCAGATGAGACAATTGGGTAACAGAGAAATAAACAGACTTGCAAGATCATAACACTACTGTCTAAACTGATATTCAGACTCGGATCTTCTGATTCCAAGTATAATAATCTTATCTGCTGCACCACCTGGCTGACCGCTGAGAGAAGTGCAAAAAGAAGATGCAAGTTCTAAATGGTAGAAATGAGGCAGAAGTTCACTGGGGGCACCACCAGAAGTCAATCTGGGCAAAGGCTTCAAGGTGGAAGACTGGATGCTAACTAAGATGGCAAGATAAGCCAGGCTTGATCAGAGTATGGCTAAGAAGAAGTCATAAGCAATAAATGTGGAAAAGTGAAGTGGAGTCAGATTGTAAGGAACTTTAAATTCCAGGATGAGAAGTATTTATTTTTCCCTAGAGGCAACAAAAAACCTTGAAGCATTTTGACTATAAGAATGACAGGGCCAGAATCAGACTTCAGGATGATAGCTTGGGCAGCTATATGGAAGACTGACTGGAGATGTAAAAACCAAGAAGCACAGTGAACAATTCAAAGGTTGTGGAAATTGTCTAGGTGAAGGGTGCCTAAATAGGAAGACAACTACGTGATTAGTGAGATAGGACCTGATAGAAGAAATGTTTTGGAGGTACAACTGACAAGGTTTGACAAGGGATTGGAGAGAGAAGAAAAGGAAAGCGTGAAGGAAGAGTCCAAGATTGTAGCCCACAGTGACACAAACAGGAAAGTTACTTCAGCAGGAGGAAGCATGTAGTATGTTCCAGACACTGTGCTAAGTGTTGTACAAATATCATCTCACTGATCTTCATAACAATCCTGAGGGGCAGATGCTGTTATTATCCCCACTTTACAGCTGAGGAAACAGACAAATCAAATGCCGTGGCTGGTTAACTTTCTAAGGCTAGATTTAAACTCAGGTCTCCCTAACTCCAGGCCCAGAATTCTAACCATCTTGTCACCTATCAGTATAGATTGAAGCACTATTGAAGTAACACTACTCTATATGACTCCATAAAATCTATGCTTTCAAAGGGAAGAAAAATCTGTTTCTTTAAGACAGTGATTCATGTTCAATCTATTCATAATGCACATAACAGCACAGATCATTTGGTCTGTATTTGCCACTAACTTGGCAGCATTATATTTGCTATTCTGAAAGAGGCACCTTCAGTCAAAAGGAATTTCATTTATTTAGTTCAAAATTCCTCTTAGGCATCAGAAAGACACACAGGGAATATGGTCTGTTATTTTAGAGAAGAGTTGAGGTTTATTCAGAAGAAAAATATGGGCATTCTGTCTGCCTAATAAATCACTGAGATCATAAATAAGACAAGTGTCAGTCTTTGCAATATTATGATTTGTGTGCCATTATTAATTAAATTATGTTATCTCTTTTAAATACAAACTCCACAGTACTTCTTCAACTGTGGATTTTAACCCCATATGGGGTCTTGAAAAATATGGCAATAGTAAAAGGGTTTCTGACCACGCAGAGACCAAAATTTAATTCAAAATCAAACGCGTAATCAATCTGAGGTATTTCTGGCACTTGTCACGTTGCATCACATAACTTCACAGCAGCCCTGGTTTTGAACACAAAGCATGCACACTTTTTACTGTGAATGCTGCCAAAATGCAAAAAAGGGGTCTCTAGAGGAAAAAGTTTAAGAAAATATGGAAGAGCTATATTCAAGTATAAGTTAAGAAATACTAACATAATTCACTTCTCGACTTTAATAGAGAAGCAGCCACAAATTCCCTCTTTTTCTATTGATGTTAAAACTGAATGCACATATTTGGAAAAACTTTTACTAAAAAGTGAAGCCCAAATCAAGCTGGTATATATTTATCTAATTAGTAAAAAATTTCTTAAAGACATAATCATCTGCTCCCATTTACCTCCATAAGCTTCAATGGGATAATTAACATAAAAATTAACTGACCACTTTCATGACTGGGGAGAATTTGAAACCAAATATGGGGAAGAGATGATGAAAAGATAGACAATCTTGATGATATAAAATTAATGCAGCTATAACAGAAACTCTCAAATAAGAGAAGGAAACACCCTTTTGTACTAAATAGCCCCAATAAATGTTTGGCATCTAAGACATAGACTGATGTGACTCAAATATGCTTGACTACAAGTGATTCCCACAGATGAATAGTCAAAACCAGGCTGCACAGTGGACACAGAGCAGAACCTGGAGTCAGAAATACTTTAGTTCAAATCCAGCCTCGGACAATTATTACTGAGGTGACCACGTACAGATCACTTAACCTCTACATTGGATTTCTCTTATGTAAAATAGAAATGGGGCTTTATAAGAGCACAAACCTTGCAGGGTTGTGAGGATAAAGTGGGAATATTTGTAAAATGCTCTGCAAATCTTAGAAATCTACATAAATGCTAGCTATTATTATCAAAGGGTGGAGAGTTACTCAAAGGAAAAACTGCAAACTCTCAACAATCAAATGAATAGCCCCCTCTCAGATTTAGAAAACTCTAACCAAAATATAAGCAAAAAGGAGGTAAATTTCTATTTCTTAATATATTTCTTTATATTTATTTCTTAAGCTCTCTCTCACAAACACATACATACACACACATACATGGAGAGAAGTGAACAGGAACAGAAATGAATACACCTCTTTCTTAGCAGTATGTGGTACCTTTACAAAAACTGACCATATAATAAAAGCATAAAAACTTTAAAATAGGTAGAAAAACTTATTATAGACAATTTTCCAGATAAAGGTCTCACAGTTTAAATACATAAAGAACTTTGTCAAATTTATAAGAATACAAGTTATTCCCCAATTAATAAATGATCAAAGGATACAGGCAGGTTTTTTTTTTAACGAAGAAATCAAATATATAGAGCAATGTGAAAAAAAATGCTCTAAATCACTATTGATTAGAGAAAGGCAAATTAGAACAACTTTGAGATATCATCTTATTTCTATCAGATTGGCTAAAATGATATAAGGGGAAAGTGATAAATTTTACATCTATGGATAAGGAATACTATGCATACTATCAGATATGGTCACTTTGTTGATCAGGTTTGCAGTTTTTTGTTACAAAGGTTGATTTCTACATGGTGTTAAGGAATGCCTATTGATAATGGGTACTTTGGAAAAATTACTTTTTAAAATAAATGTCAATAAACTTTAATAGCACAAATTAAAACGCATTTCTTAGGCCCTTTAGAATAGCAGTAGTTAAATATTATTGAACAGCTGTAAGTATGATAAACTAAGGTCATTTCTGAACTTTCATTAGGTAATTCTCAACTTTGTTAAGTTTTTTTGTTTGTTTTTGTTTTGAAAGAAGTCACTGAAATGGTCACATCGAAGACTGTTCCACTCAAATCCTAAAGTACAGGATAGGAAAATAGGAAGGAGATATAATGCAAGCCCAGCAGCCTGCACCTTTACTTACTATTGCTGCCTAGAAGGGAAGGGAAAAAAAAGGTTATTTTGTAAACAAACTAAGGGAAGAAAAACTTTAGCGACCTTAAAAATACACAGAAAACCACCCCTATGCATATCAACAATAGCCAGGGCACTATTTTACATATCCAGAGTACCCTGACTCATTCATTTAATTCAAGAAGCATTTAAGTATCTACTATATCCCAGGAATAGAGGAGACAAAGACAAAACAAGCAGAAGCAAAGTCAAGGGAAACCTGTGTCTGTAAACTGCTTTTTTTTTTTAATATAAATTTATTTACTTAGCTTTTTACATTCATTTTCACAAAATTTTGGGTTCCAAAATTTCTCCCCATTTGTCCTCTCCCCCACCCCAGGACACTGAGCATTCTAATTTCCCCTATCACCTATCTGCCCTCTCTTCTATCATCCCTCCCTTCTCTTGTCCCCATCTTCTCTTTTGTCATGTAGGGCCAGATAACTTTCTATCCCCCATTACCTGTATATTTCTTATTTCCTAGTAGCAAGAACAATACTCGACAGTTGTTCCTAAAACTTTGAGTTCCAACTTCTCCCCATCCCTCCCTCCCCACCCATTCCCTTTGGGAAGGCAGGCAATTCAATATAGGCCATATCTGTGTAGTTTTGCAAATGATTTCCATACTAGTCGTGTTGTGTAAGACTAACTCTATTTCCCTCCATC
>CM053770.1:128694827-128717899 GCA_028658325.1 Potorous gilbertii | reverse complement strand
TGACTCTGTTAAAGCAGTGGGAAAGGGAAATAAACATAACTCTACCAACTGGATCTGGAAGGCTGTAATAAAAATGGCCTCAAAATGTGCTAAAATCAAGATAATGAAAAGTGATAGCTGAACAGCACCAAGTTGCCCATAATACATTCAAGCCAACAGGCCTAGGCTTCCCAGGATAATAAATCTTCTACCAGAAGTTAAGTGACAGAGATAATATCACTTGTCAGTCATATTGTAGGGAAGGGCCCTATACAACATACTAAATTACTGACCTCTGAGTGTGTCCCCTCAAAAAAAGAAAAAACGTCCCATGGACACAATTAGTCCATACACTCTTTGCCCCACTCCAAAGCATTACTTCTGTGATTAGCTCTCCAACCTTCCTCATTAACCACATTCCATTGTGCCACTCTCTCCTTAAAGGTTATCTTTTTACACTTTCAAGGTTATTTCCTGATATCACTTAGGGGAAAAGGAAAGAGGAGGTCAAGAAAGGTAGATTAGCAAAATCAGACTGGGGAGGTTCCTGCTTTCCAAACCTTGCCAATCAGTCATTAGTGATGACTTCAAATATCTTTGTTCTTTGTTCAATAGATTTTTTTTTCTGTTTCATGGATCATCATGGATAGAAAAAATTCACCATCTAGCAGTCAATCTTTTCTACTGATGAGCATTTCACATTTACCCAAGCTGATCCTAAAGTTAAGCAGGGCCCTATCTCCTGGTTGTTGTTAAAACCTTTTGGCATAACAGAACTAGTACAAGCTTGTGCCACACTAACCTCTGAGAGCGCAACTTCTCACCTATGCCCCCACTAATAAGTCATTAAAGTATAACATATCTGTTCAATTCAAAATTTCTTGTTGTTACAGGGAATCTTATGCAGAGGAAAGTATTAGTTTAAACTTTTCTAGGTAGCTTTTTAAAAATGAAATGGGCCACCTACACAGCAGGGTATAGCGGAAAGAACTTTACTCACAATAATACTATGAGGCTAGTGAAGCCAATTCCAATTTGAGAGATGAAGAACCTGAGATCCTAAGTTGTCCTGTGACTCATTCAAGAGAACAAAGCTTGGTTAATGTATGAAAAGGAATTCAAACTCCACAGTAATAAATAAGAGCTAGCGTTATATATCACCTTGAGATTTGCAAAGCACAGTTTATCTGTTATCTCATCTGATCCTCAAAACAATAATGGGCAGTAAATACTATTACCCCCATTTTACAGATGAGGAAACTAAAGCTAAGCAAGGTTAAGTGACTCATTAAGTAAGCTTACCTTACACAGCTAGTATCTGAGTCAATGTCTGAACTGAAGTCTTCCTGACTCCAAGTCTACCACTCTGACTCACAGCATCACCTAGCTACTTCAGACTTCAAGTCATGGTTCTTTCCATTATCCCCAATGCTGCCTTTCTACATGTTTTAAAATACACTTACATATATGCTTTCTTTCATTTCTGGAAAGTAAAAGATGAGAGAAAGAAGAAGCTAAGAGCATCCATGACAAACCTGGCATCATTCCACTTACACATATAGTATATAGTAGGTGCCTAATGTTTTTTGATTGATTGCCTTGAATTGTCCTGTATATCTTCAACTTAACTATAGAAAAATAAAGACTATGGAATATGGTGCTGTATCTCAGTGCCTACCAGAATGGACATCCTACCAGATGCACTGACTAAATCACTTTTAATTTAAAAGTTTGGCATCACACAATTTTGTCTTCTCTTAGAATGTAAATGACTCAAGAGCAGGGTGGGGCCATGGATAGAGTACCAGGCCTGGAGTCAGGAAGACTCATCTTCCTGAGTTTAAATCTGACCTCAGACACTTACTAGTTGTGTGAACCTGGGCAAGTCATTTAGCCCTGTTTGCTTTAGTCTCTTCATCTATAAAATGAGCTGGAGAATGAAATGGCAAACCATAACAGTCATCTCTGCCAAGAAAAATCCAAATGGAGTCAGAATCAGTTATAACTGAAATGACTGAACAACATTTATTTTGTTGGTTATATCAAATCGAAACCTAGGACTAAGTCAAAATTTAAAAATTTATTCTCTTTGAAAAGTTAATCTTCTGATACCTAAACCAGGAAGTTCTAATATCTAAACCAGGAAGACTCTAATAAACCAATTTCTCTAATGAATATAGATGCAAAAATTTTAAATAAGATATCAGAAAAAAGAATACAGCAACTTATCATGAGAATAATACATTATGATCAGGTAGTATTTATAACAGGAATACAGGGGTGGTTCAATATTAGAAAAACTATTAGCATTGCTGATCATATCACCAACAAAACTAACAGAAATCATATGCCTATCTCAGTGGATGCAGAAAAAGCTTTTGACAAAATGCAACATTCATTCCTGCTGGAAAGCATGAGAACTTTCCATAAAATAATAAGCAGATTTACCTAAAATCATCAGCAAGAATATGTAATGGGGATAAGTTAGATGCATTTCCAATAAGATCAGGGGTGAAACAAGGATGTCCATTATCACCACTGTTATTCAATATGGGATCAGAAATGTTACCTGCAGCAATAAGGGAAGAAAAAGGAATTGAAGGAATTAGAATAGGCAAAGAAGAAACTAAGTAATCATTCCTTGCAGATGATGTGATGATATACTTAAGAGAATTCCAGAAAATCAAGTAAAAAACTACTTAAAATAATAAACAACTTTAGCAAAGTTGCAGGATGCAAAATAAGCCCACATAAATCATCTGCATTTCTATATCTTACTAACAAAACCCAACAGCAAGAGATAGAGAAATCCCGTTTAACGCTACAGTAGACACTACAAAATATATGGGAGTCTACCTGCCAAAACAAACCCAGAGATTATATGAACACAATTACAAAACACTTTTCGCACAAATAAAGTCAGAGCTAAGTAAGTGGAAAAACATCAGTTGTTCATGGGTAGGCCAAGCTAATATAATAAAAATAACAATTCTACCTAAATCAATTTACTTGCTCAGTGCCATACCAATCAAACTACCAGATAATTATTTTCTAGAGCTAGAAAAAATGATATCAAAATTCATCTGGAAGAACAAAAGGTCCAGAATATCAAGGGAACTAATGAAAAGAAATGCTAGGGAAGGTGATTTGATCTCAAATTGTATTATAAAGCAGCAATCAACAAAGACACTTGGTATTAATTAGCTAAGAAACAGAAGGGTAGACCAGTGGAATAGGTTAGGTACTCAAGACACAGTAGTTAACGAATATAGCAATCTACTGTTTGATAAAACCCAAGGACCCCAGCTTCTGGGATAAGAACTAACTGTTCGACAAAAATTGCTGGGAAAACTGAGTAAGTGTGGCAGAAACTGAGCATAGGCCAATGCCTGACACTGTACACAAGAATAAAATCCAAATGGATACATGATCTAGGTATAAAGATTGATACTGTAAACAAATTAGGGGAGAAAGGAATAGTGTATTTGTCATTTATAGAGAATGGAGAAATTTATGACCCAACAAGAGATAGAGAACATTATGAAGTGCAAAATGGATAATTTTGATTACATTAATTGAAAAGGTTTTGCACAAACAAACCCCATGCAACCAAGATCAAGAGGGAAGCAGAAAAATGGGAAAGAATTTTTGCAACTAGTATCTGTGATTAAGGCCTCATTTCTAAAATACATAGAGAACTGAGTCAAATGTACAAGAGTACAAGTCATTCTCCAATTGATAAATGGCCAAAGAATATGAACAGGGAATTTTCAGAGGAAGAAATTAAAGCTATCTATATATATAAAAAATGCTCTAAATCACTATTGATTAGAGAGATACAAATCAAAACAACTCTGAGGTACCACATCACACTTATCAGATTGGCTAACATGATAAAACAGGAAGATGATAAATGTTGGAGAAGATGTCGGTGAGTTGAAACACTAATTCACTGCTGGTGGAGCTATGAGCTCATCCAACCATTCTGAAGAGCAATTTGGAACTATGCCAAAGGGCTACAAAAATGTACATTCCCTTTGACCCAGCAGTATCGCTTCTGGGATTACACCCCAAAGAGATCACAGAAATGGGAAAGGGTCCCACATGTACAAAAATATTTATAGCAGCTCTCTTTGTGGTGGTCAAAAACTGGAAATCAAGGGGATGCCCATCAATTGGGGAATGGTTGAACAATTTGTGGTATATGAATGTAAAGGAATACTGTGCTATGAGAAATGATGAACAGGAAGACTTCAGAGAAGCCTAAGAAGACTTATATGATCTGATGCTGTGAAATGAGCAGAACCAGGAGAACTTTGTACACAGCAACAACCACAGTGTGCAAGGAATTTTTTCTCGTAGACTTACTACTTCATTGCAATGCATTTTCTTAAAAAATTTCCAATGGACTCTTGAGGCAAAACACCTTCCATATCCAAGAAAGAACTATGGAACTGGATCACCATAGATCACATACAGAAACAGACCATTTTCTTTTGTATTATGTTAGGTTTTGTTTTATGGTTTCCCCCATTCATCTGAATTCTTCTATGCAACATGAATTTAAAAGAAATGTACATGTCGGACCTATATAAGATTGTACACCGTCTCAGGAAGAGAGTGAGGAGGGAAGGAGGAATAATGGGGAGGGAGTGAAAAAAATGTAAGACATATGGAAGTGATTGTCAAACACGGAAAACAAAATAATTCAATTAAAAAAAAGATTGATCAAAATATTCTCTGAAAAGATTAATCAACAATTTTATAGTCATTTTAGAAATTAAGGAAACTAAGGCAGAGATAAGTACCTAAATGTCACTGGCTTTACCAAGAATGAGCCAAAGTCTAGGTTAAAATAGGGTTGAGTACAGACTCAGTACAGCTTTAATCCACCTGAAATTCCTCTTAGCTCTGAAAGTGACCCTAATTTTCCAAACTAAAAGAATCAGGACACATGGGTTAAGAAAGGATATTCCTTTTTTAAGGCCTCATTTTGAAAGGTACAGTTTTTTCTGTTGTTGTTGAAATTAGGTCTAGCCTGGAAAATCTGTGTCATGTGGTCATCATACTCATAACTTACCAAGGACAAAACTAGAATAAACTCTTGACAGGGAGTTCTGCTTAAAATCCTGCAGCTGAGTTAGAATCATGCATTTGGAACTTTAAAAATCTTTAAATAACTAGTTCACTACCACTACCTCCCATTTTATAAAGAGGAATCTTGGAATCTTAAGTTAAATGATTTGCCCAAGACCATATGACTTAGTGACAGGGCCAGGAGGAGAACCCAGGTCTCAACTACCAGCTCAGTACTGTTTCTTCCAAAAACAAATATTTGCAATATCCAGTGAACTTCTTTGCAAGATAATGGAACTGGACTATATGACCAAGTTCATTCCCAGCTCTACTTTTCTTTTTTAATTCAATAAAGGGATATAAATCAGTTAAAGCCAATAACAGAAGCCGACGAGAAGCATTTGGGTCTCTTCGTGAAGAGCCAAGAGAACTATTGGAAAGTATATAATTTTTAAGAAACTGAGGATACTATGCACATGTGGTGAGACAAGTGAGGATGTATGGTTAATGTCCATACATAATAGTAAAAAGCTGACTATCTTGTTGGATGGTGTCATTTTCTACCAAGCTGATGCTTCCAATAAATAAATAAACAAAAAAAATCAGATTTTTTTTTTCTGAAAAGCAAGTCTTATCTAATTATGTAGCTGTATGTTTTTAATTAAGGGCAACATGATTTCAACAGAGTTTTTACATGAATGCTACATAAATAGATCACACTGTAATTTCTATTTAGTTAACTCTAGAATTAAAATGTGTGATATACACATACTTTTCCTCTCCTTGGATCATAAATTATGATTTCCCGGGTAAGAGTGCTTTCTCATCTGTGATTCCAATAGCATCAAAGGGCCAAATAGATTTTAGTATCTTTATATTATACTTATAATAAGACTGCTTACTCTGATGGGGGTTAATTCCAGTAATGGAGGAAATAATTTCTCATCCTTCTATAGGTAAAAGATATTGTTGAAATGCAAAGTATTTTCTCAGTCTGGTATCCTTCACTTCCTCTTCCCATTTAACTTCATTGGCCCCAGGGTCCCTGACACAGCTTCTCCCCATATGTAACCAGCTAGGCCCTAGGTCCCCTAGACTAGGGGCACAATGGTCCTAGCCCCATCTTGGTAGTGCCTCTCCAACCTGTCAGACTTGGAATCTGGCTGCCAGGGCCTAGTCTGGAGAAGTTAAGGATCACTATCTTTGCTAAGTACACTCATTGTGTTTGAATACACTAAGTAAACTTTCTTTGTTCAATGACTCAGGAGTGCCTCATTACATTTCCACACCAAACTTTAATTGAGGAAAGTGGGATTAGAACCCTGCCTACATCTAACATTTCTTATACATCTAAATAAGGGCAACACTCATTCTTTAGTCCACACTTACTCTCTTATCTGCTCCTTCAATTCTATTATAAAGGGTGTCCCAATAGTCTTAGGGCAGTTTTAAGCTTTAACAAGTTGTTGGGTAGCATGTCCCAAAACTCTTGATTTTTGAGACAGCCTATACTTTACTTTGATCAAGATGCTGGTACCTTTGCTTTCAAAGATTACTCCATCTACTCTGTATGTATCTTATATGTACCTATGTATTGTTATTATTGTGTTCGTCCTTCATTTTGGAAGAGGATCATGACATCAGAGAAATGATGACATGAATTGCTCTTGACTTTGTTTTGAGGGAGGGCTGTGCAAGGTCACCAACTCCACTTTCTCCTCCTGAGCCATCTGGATCCAATCAGGATGACTGGAGATGACCCAGGATGCACTGGGAGACCTTGACCTTTTAGTCTAAAGCCTTTTCAGGTACTCACTTAGAGTGAGGTAATGCCCATTCAGAGAACAGGCCCCTTTAAAGAGTAGTCAGGGGATGGCCACTTTAAATAGAAAAGGGAATGAATGAATGAATGAATGAATGAATGACTCAAGCTGGGAAAGGCAGGAACCTAACTATGACATTGACTATATGACATCCACTATGATATTGCCTCTCAAATATATGTACTATTTTTCAAATAAGTATAGATGCTCTTGTCATTAATAAAAAACAAAAACATTTAGCAGTGCTATTATATTCAAAATAATTTTGTAACTGCAGATTTTATAAGAAGATAATCTAGTGATGAAAAGAATCTGAAAAGTTATTTAGTCTATCTCTCTTTCACAGAAAATGAAACTTGAACGAAAGGGCCACAGGGGTTAAATGATTTGCTTAAGATAAACACATCTCCAACATTAGAATGTAAGATCCTTAAGGGTAAGAACTATTTTTGCTTTTTCTTTGTGGCCCCAGGACTTAGAGTAATGCCTGGCATGTAGCACACACTTATTAATTATCTTTTGGATTGACTGTTTTGACAAATACTGTTTTCCATAAACTCAGACCATAACCCCTCTACACTTAGCAGAACTTCTAGAGCTATTATGGCTGAAAAGTTAATTACCCTGAGATCAACCAAGTGATGAATTTCTCTAAATTATACAAGCAGGTTGCAAGATGAGAAGAAGGTTCCTTCCACCTTGGACCGGTGCACTAGCTGGGTAAGAAAGGTCAACATTACATGATCATAATCTTGGAGCACCCTGTGTCACCTTCGTGACACAATGAAGCATCAAAGTAGGGAGAGGTAAACAGAATTGTTATTTCACAGTTCACCTGTGTAAAAATGAGGAAACCAAGATCCAGATGATATACTAAACTAATCATTCGGCTAATTCTGACAAGAACAGGATTCTGGGAGCTTGTCACAAAAGAAAAGGACAAGTTTGTAAAGAAATAACAGGTATCAGTGATGTCAGTGTCATGGTCTAAGCATTATTAGAAGACTGAGAGGCAAAATAGCATGGACCAAGAGACATGACAACCTGGTCTCCTGACTGAACTCATCCAAGGGGACGTTCCCTGTCCCATCCTACATCTCATGAATTACATGAGAATGCAATTATTATTACTATGTAGAATGAAAGACAGATTCTATAACATATAGAAAAGAATCAGGTACCTGATAAGGAATAAAAACAATAGGAATTCAGAATTCATACATGAGAAGAAATGCATCAGTCTTTAAACAGTTTTAAAGTTATCAGTGCCTGTTCAAAAAACCAACAGGAAGAAAAAGACTGAAGGAGATGGTGGAAGTTACAAGACTATAAACCATACTTCATCTCAACATCTTATTTTGTCTAAGGAGCTGAGATGATCTCAAAATACTACCTCAGTTAATTAGGTCTCACAATCTCTCTAAGAATTCTGTATCTTCACAATTTCCTCATTTAGAGACAGAGGTGAAACTAGAGAATAGCAAAATGACATATCCAAGGGCCTATCATGACTCAGTAACAGAACCAGATATATAATGAATGATGCTCAGACAATTCCAAAGCAGAGAATGACTTCAAAAGGGGTGACCACATTAAATATAAAACTCCCTTTTTCACAGTAGATAAGCCTAAAATCCTTATGGTTTTATAGAATGCTACTATTTCTCAATTATCTCCCCAACCCTAAATTACAAATTTCATAAATACTACTAGATGGTTAGATATTGCTGTACACTACTATATGCAAAGTTTGTTTTTGTTTTTTTAACAATGCCTCTAAAACATCCTGCTAAAAACACATGTGAAGTGAAACTGGTCTCCATTCCTCTATCAGCAACTCCTCTGCCTCTTCCTTAAAAAAAGTATCTGGTTTCAAAATATTTACTCAAGAAATATTTGTTGAGCACTTACGGTGCATTGAGCATCTATTATGTCCACAGTGAGTACTGTGCAATACATAAAAATGAATAAGGCAAAGATACCTTTCAGGCTTTCAAAAAGCTTACCTTTTTCCTATTCTTTGCCAATTCTCCCTAATAACTGTTAGTTTTCTATTCAACTACATACTGGTTTTCAATACAGGACTAAGCTATGCCCTCCCACCCACACATACCCAGAACAATATTAGCCCTCACCAAGGTACCAGACCTGAATTCTCCTACATCAGTTCTGACTGTTGGGGACCTAGGACCAATGTCTTGCAATGCATAGAATGTATGGAGAGATTAGGTGGGGCAGGCAATTCACAGGGCACTAAAGTGGAAAGGGCTTGACTGAGTACACAAACCCGAACACCAACTTAAGGTTATAAACTTCATCATTACAGATGCAATTTTAAATCACCCTCCCCCTAAAACTCCCATTAGCACAGATGATCAATCTCCTGAAGAGCATCTCTGCCTTGATATTTCCCCCATTATACATTCAGAAACACTCAAATATCCATCATTAACTATAATAAATATGATTCTCATCCAGGCGTCCTGTATACATGGGGGGAAAACATAGCTCATAAATGAAATTAGGATTAGATGGTGGCCTAAGATAAGGCAGACCCGAGTTCAAACAAGGCCTCAGACATTTACTAGGTCAGTGACCATGGGCAAGTCACTTAACCTTTGATTTCCTCACTTTTTTCATCTGTAAAATGGGGATAACAGTATGTACTTTGTAAGGGCAACTGTGAGGGTCAAATGAGATTGTATGTAAGATGCTTAGCATATTGCCTGGCTCAGAGTAGGCACTATATAAATATCAGCTATCATTATTAGTTATTTCACATAATGGACACTGTTCTTTGAACACATCATAATGGAAAACTCACTGGACTTGGGTTCAGAGGGCCTAGGTCCGAATCCCAGACCCTGCTAACTAATACCTTTAGGACTTTAACCAAGTCACTTAACTCCTCTGTGGGCTTTAGTTTCTTTCCTGTACAATAAGGGTTTAGTCTGAATGATCTCCAAGGTCCTCCAAATGCCATGAGCTTGTGAACCTCCTATAAACCGGTAGGTAGCTATTGCATATATTATCCTTAGAGCCCCTTACCTATATTCACGGTGGCAGACGGTACCCTGAACCAGGCAAACAAAAAGGAAAGCTGATTTTTATCATCCCTTTCATTACCAGTGTGCCTTCCTCCAAAATAAGAGGAAGGATAAGTTATGGCTTCCATTCCTTGCTCCCCCACCCCCACCCAGGCTGAGTGTGAAAAGGCCAATATATGTAATCAAGAGGACCTGGATCCAAATCCCAGCTCTGCTACTTACTATCTACCTGTGTGACCTTGAACAAATGTCTGGATTTCAACTTCTTCATCTGTAAAATGAGGCTAAAACAACTGATCTCTAAGGTGTCCCACCTCTTACTCACACAATTCCTAAATGGCAAGGTAAATCAAAGTTCACAAAAAGGAGTAAAGTCCAGCATGCCCTCTGGACAACAGAAAGAAGAAAAGGGTTCATTCAAAGGAGATCAACAAAAATAAGTCAAGATTAGAGAGAAGGGAAATAAGAAAGGAAAAGGAAGTGAACTAGAACAGGGGGCCCCATCAGGTGACCTGCAACTCCCCACAGCTATTTTACACTTGCTTGGTGGCTAAGTGTACCTCTGCTTCCTTATTCCGAGCTAAGTAAAGTCTTTTTGCTTGATTGTTACTTAAAGGTTTCACAGCTTGAAGTACCATCTGAGAACATGACAACATGAGCCCTGGCCCCATTCAGAGGAGCAGAAGCCAGGATACCATTCACTCACTCTCTAACTGTAGTTATATTTCTCTGCCTCTTACCACTACACAAAGAAAAGTTGTGAAGTCTTTTCCACCCCTAGCTTCAATGGTTTAAAAAACAGAAAGTCATCTGTTCTCCACCCTCACTCTCCCTGGAGGCCAGAGCAGAGAGACTGTTCACAGCATCTCTCAAATTTACTTCAATCTAGTTTTAAACATCCAAGGAATGCAATGCAACTTCTATTATTTCCCTTAGAACATTTTCCACTCCAATAAGCCAGGATGAAGTTGCCATCTTGTCAAAAAGAGAAGGATCAGAGCATGGCCCCAGCAGAAAAAAGAAAACCTGAAGAAGAGACAGCCAAAAGGAAATCATCTCTCCATTCTACCATCTTACACATGGTTCACACCAAAGATAGGCTGAAAACCAGGCTCAAGGATTCTGAGGGTTGTGTTTCCCCATCTGATTTTCATTTGAATTCTGCTTTAAGGGACTACTGTCAAAGCTCAAAAACATTTGTGCCACCACACTGGCATCATACTTCATGGCCCCACCTGTTCCTTCAGCCACTCTCCTGTCTCTTCCACTGCAGTTCTCTGCAGGAGCAGTTTGTTCATTTTTAAGAATACCAAAAGCAAAAAAGGGCACAATACATCACCACAGCTGCTTTCTTCTAAGTTCTCCTAACTTTTGTTACAACATCTGACTACTCAACATTGTAACTAGAAAGTCAAGTGAACTTGACTTTTATTTTACTTTTGACACAAAAACTAAGATGAGAGATTCTTAGTACCGGTGAGCAAATGTCTTTTAATCACACACACAGACTTCCCTCTAATATAAAACTGACTTAATAAAACACAAGTTTCACTAACTCCTCATTTTTTCCCCTCTGGGGTACATTATCTCCCATTGCCCATATTTATGCTGGCCAAATGACTGGTTCTTTGCCAGGCTGTATGGAAACGACATGCATTAGCATAATGACATTTTAGATCTGAAAGTAACCCCGCTCTACAGACAGCCACCGGTCTGCACGTGCCAAGTTTCGGACTGATGTTAAGGGAGATCAGAAGTTTGGTTTTGATTCCGTAAGTCTATCACACAGTCCGCTAAAATGCAACTCAAGCAAGACCCCCTCGGGGATACACGGCAGACAGGACTGCTTCCTGGGCAGTACCATGGGCATGTACCGTACAGCCCAACTTCAGGGACACTGCCGGGGAGGAGAACATGAAGGTGACCAGTCTGTGCCTCTAGGGGAGGACAGTAACTCCTCATCCACAACCCGACCAGGTAACTGCTCCACTTGTGGACCTGACGCAAGTGGAGCCACCTCCGCGGTCCCCTTCACTTCCCCCAGTCTGCCCCGCTTTCACAGATCTGAGGGTCGACACCGAGATCCGACCTGACCCACACGATGGCCCCCCCTGCCGCCCTCAGGACTCCGGACTGCCCCTCTCCTCCGCAGTCACCCGCGGGTCCTGGCACAGTCCGAAGGGACCCAAGTTACCAGAGGGGGTGCGCTGGTAAACAAAGCCCCCTTCCCTCACACCCCAGGTGGCAAGGCGCCTCTCCCACCCTTCTTTGTCTGCGCCCTGTCTTCCCGGCCCGGACCCATCCCGCCCCCGGCACGCCCGCGAGGTCCGCGGCTCCGAGGCGGAAGGATGCTGTCCCCGGGGGGCTCCCCTCGGCCGGGGGTGGGGGCGGGGGAGCACGTGGCTGAGCGCGAGGCAGGGCTCCGCGATCACCTCCGCTCCCTCTCCGGAGCCGAGCGAGCAACAATAACCCCGGCCCGGCGGGGGGCGGCTCCCCTCCCCAGGCTGCCTCCCTCTCGCCTCCGCTCCGCGGCCGGGCAGCCCCGGCTCTCCGCTTCGCTACGCGGGGATGCGCCGGGAAACTTTCCCCTGACAAGCCCGGGAGCGCGGCGCCTCGGGGCGGAGAGGGAAGGGGACCACCGGGCAGCCTGCCGGCCGAAGCCGCCCCTCGCAGCCCGTCGGCATCCCTCCCTTCCCTCCCTCGCGCGTCCGTCCGGTCTCGGCGGGAGAGCGGGCGGCGGGCAGGGCCCTCCGGCTGGCCCGCTCTTTGTGTGTCCGGCGGAGCGGCGAGCCCGAGCGGGGAACCTACCTCCCTCCCTCCCGCGGCCGGGGTCTCACAAAGGAGCTGGCGGCGGCGGCGGCGGCGAGCCCGAGCTCCTCCCAGCGGCGGCGGCGGCCGTTGCTGCGGCGGCCTCGGCTCCGGCGCGCGGCGGGAGGGGGAGGGGCGGCGGGCGCTCCTGGAGGCGCGGCGCGGGCCGGCGGGGGCGGGGGCGGCGCGGCGGCGGGGCTCGCGGGCAGGGCTCGCGGGCAGGGCCGGCGCGCTCCACGCTCCGGGGCGGCTCTTTCACCCCGGCGGCCCCGAGCGTCCGAATTAAGCGGTGGGGCGGGCCGGGGGAGGGGCGCAGCCGCCGAGTCACAGACCCGCCCCGGGCCCCCCCGCCCCCCGCGGCTCCGCACGCACCCGCGGTGCCCTCTCGGCCCCGCGTCCGGCCCTTCCCCGCTCTGTCTCGGAGGGGCGGGCGAGGACAGGCCGGGAAGGAGTCTGGAGAAAGTTTGGTGCCTGCGTGGGGGCGGGGAGGGCCTTGGGAGGGTGGCTGCCCCGGACAGGAGGGTGCTCAGGGCGGAAAGCAGGGTGACCGCCGAGTCAGCCCGCCCCAGGTGCGGGGCAGACCGGGGCCAGGCAAGCGCGCGGCTGAGCCTTCTTTTCCAAGCCCCGCGCTTGCTCGGGCCGCGTCCGACGTCTGCTCCTCCTGCCAAAGAACGGGAGGAGGGGGTCCCCCAAAGCTGCCCCAGCCCCCGAGGAAAGAGCCGGTGCTCTCACCCGCGAGGGCGCGGCCGGCCCCGCTCGGAGGCTGAGTTCCGAAAGTTCCCGGAACGCGGCCCCCGCACCCCAGCCCCAAGTCTGCTCTGCAGGGCTCCGACTGCCCGGCCCTGCTTCTCCGCCCACCCTCCGCAGCCCCGGCCATGCCAATGTACCTGAATCACGGCTGGCCCCGGAGCAGCCCCGGTCCGTGCCAGACCAGCCGGTAACCAGAGCGGCGCTCGCCAGCGCCCGCGGCAAAGCTTGCAACTATGCCCGGAATGCAAACCCTAGACTGCTTCGGCGGCGGCTGGGAGGGGAGGATTTATTAGATTTATTCGTCTTGATCTTCGTGTCTATGTTAGACATGAAAGGCAAAGAGCCTTCCCCGGACGCTCAGCGACTGCGTCTCGGGCTCTTAATTGGCAAGTGTTTGAGAAGAGAGCGGCTGGGGTCATGATGAAGAAAACGATGACTCCGAGATCTCATTTACGGACTTGAAAAAGGGAAAAGCCCAAACAGCAACAACCGAGAGATGAAAAACTCCCTTAGCCTGCACAGGCTGTGCACGTGGACCCGATCTGATGAGTCTGCGCTGAGAAGTCTCAAAAGTTTGCAAGAAAGCCGCTCGGTCTCAGTATGAATGCCCGAAATGGGTAGGGATTTTTACTTGCCCACTAAACCAGAAGTGACCCTTCTCCTCCTAACCTTGCCTTTCAGCAGGCTTTTAGGGTCCAGTACCAGAGAAGCTGGAGGACAGGATTCCTCTAGGATTAAGGGACACACTCCCTTCTGATAATAGACCCATAGGAAGATCTTAAGGGATAACCAAATTGATAGTCATTTTCCATACTCCCAGGGACAAATTTTGCCTGATAACTTTCTGGAATAAATCTTACCACCTTTGCACAGAAAATGAAAATAAACGGTGAAAGACAGGGAGTAGAGTGGAGAGAAAGCTGGGGGCAGAGCAAAGACCTGGATGGATTCACTTCCCCATCTGACACGGGCAAGTCCCTTGACATCTCAAGTGCCCTCAAACAATTCCCTAAAGCTGCAAGTTGCAAAACAGTTGTGATTATGAGTTGGCAGATGAATTTCCTCACCTACTCACTGATCTAATTCCTACCTTGTCTAAGCTAAAAATAGTACTCAAATACCACGTGAATCCCCCGAGGCCACCAGAGATGAACTAGGCACTGGAGGTTCAAAAAACAAGAGTCCTTGACTTCCAGGAGCTGACATCTTCATGGGGGAAGGGGAGGGGTTTGGGGAAGGGAGCAAGATACTATAAGTACACAAAAAAAACATTATACAAGATAATTTGAGGAGGAAGAAAGCACCCACAACTGACCACCGGTCAAGGAAGGTTTCATAGAGGAGTTGCCACCAGAGCCAAGCCTTGAAGGACATAGGGATTCTGAACAGCAGAGATGAAGAGAGAGTGCATCCTATCATGAGGAACCACTTATGGAAATACACACAAAGAAGCATGAAGTGAAATGTATAAATTAGGACATAGCTAGTAATCCAGTTTGACTTGCTACTTAGCAAGTAATACTTTCTGGATTAAAGATTATCCAGAGTTCAGCTAGATTGTCCAGGATGGCATCACATTATAATGATAGTAAAAAAACAATAACTTATATAAATACATTATTCAACAAGTATAAAATTATTTTCAAATAGCGGTTTAAGTCTCTGAGCATAAATACAGAGGTCAAAACAACTAGTGGGAAAAAAACATTTTAAAAAATACCTTAGCTTCTTCAGGCAAAACAAATTGAACATAAAGCTATGAAGGACAAAGTTGTGGCAGCATGTGTCAAGAGATTGGCCTCCTGAAGTCAAAGTTCAGAGGGAAGAACGTATTTAGAACTATTAACCCTTCTGCAATGCCGACTTCATATGTGTTTTGGGAAAGACAAAATGGAGCAAGAGATTGAGAAAATATCCAAACGTAAGACCTATCCTAAGGACACACAAGGATCCAGGAAGGCAGGAGTTCAAATCCCTCCTCGGACACTAACTCCGGGCAAGTCTCTTAACTGCTGTCTCAGTTTCCTTCACTTTAAAAACAATAGCACCAAACTTCTAGGGTCATTATGAGAGTCCAATGAGATAATATTTATAAAAAGAGCTTAACACAGTTCCTGGAAGGGTGTACCCTTTCTCTCTCCCTGAAAGAACATTAATTGGACAGCAACTTGTCCCAGAACTTTCTGACCTCTAACAAATATAAGATGAAGAAAAAGAGAATATCATAATAAAACATTATACTTTAACAGTTTATAAATTATTCTCTTCACAACAACCCTGTGAAGTATATATTGCAAGTGTTATTCTCCCCATTTCACAAATAAAATCAATTGACTGAAGGTCACAAAGTTAACAAGCAGCAGAGCTAGGACTTAAACCTAGGTCCCTTGATTTCAAGCCCAAATATCCTGAAATCATAGCAAACTCCCCACCTTGAAACTGTTGTGATTCAGAATCCATTTACTGAGGCTAGTCCAGCCTTCAGTGACAGAAAGTGTCTTCTTTTTCTTGTATCACAATAGTTGTCTCAACTATTCTTCCCTCTTCTCTCCCATTATAGAGCCACACTGTTTTTTTTAGAGAAGAAAAAAATCAACACAATGTATTGATACATTGAAAAAGTTCAAAAAACATGTAATGTATAACATCTGTGAAACCTCCACCTCAATGAGGGGGTGGGGGTCCACTCAAATCTTTTCATTCAGTTCATGCTTGAGCTTTATAATTTTGTTATATTTGCTTGTGATTTTTTTGGTGTGTAGTTGTTCATTATTGTAGTTTGTATAGTTTTCTTGGCTCTGCTTTCTTCCCTCTGCATCATTTCACGTAGATCTTTCCATACTTTTCTGGGTTCTTCTTACACATCATTTCTTACAACATTCTGATTCATTCATGTACCAAAATGTGTTTAGCCATTCCCTGACTGGTGGGAATGTACTTTATTTCTAATTTTTTGCTATCACAAAAAGTGCTACAATAACTATTTTGGAGTTTATACGGACTTTGATTGCTTTCTAAAATGGCTGTCCATTTAACAGTTCCACCAACAATATATTAGAGAACCTATAATTCCACAACCCTTCCAACATTAACTATTACTATTTTTTGCCAACTTTCAGGGCATGGGGTAAAAACCTCAGGGTTTAATTTGTTGGTTTTTTTTAATTTCTCATTATTAATGATTTGCAGTGTTTTTTTCATGTAATTGTGAATACTTTGCAGTTCTTCTTTGAGAACTGTTCGTTCATATTCTTCTGAAGGAGCCCTAATAGAGCTGCCCCCAGCCCCAATATTCTAATTTCATTACAGGTCCACTGTACCTACCTAACCTTTCCCCACCAATGTCTTAACTTCTTCATGTATGTCTCACTGCTCACTAGAACAACAGGTTTGTCTCAGAACTCTTCGTTCCCACAGAAATAGCAGGTGTATCCATGTGATGGGAACCCAGCCAATGCTTCTACATAGATACTGCCCTCAGAGCCATACCCACATATCTGAACAGTTGTGTTCTTGTATTCAATCACAGTCACATCATCCATCTAGCCCAAAACAGGACCATAATACCTTACTATCTGTCTTGACCAGATAGGACCACAATAGCTAGTCAATTAGAGGGCAGTATGACCAGAATGTATATCCACTCCTCCTGCCTTTTTGAAAATATTAATCATATTCCAATATTCTATGTAAATTTTGATTGTGTAATCAGCATCTTTACCCTATAAAAATCCATCTTGCTTTCTCTGTAGTTGCTTGCTCCTCTTGGAGCTTAGCCAGCTTCATGAAAGGTGTCAGTCTCAATAAATGCCTATCCTTGGATTGGAGGAGGTCTGATTCTGAATTCTTTGAGATGGTTTCACCACAGCATATCATGAAATCTCAATGGTTTTTTGTGTCCCAAATTTGAAACCTCAACACTTTGACTATGTCTATTGAGAAACAACTATTAATCTTATACATATGTTTTTATTCATTGGATACTGACCCCTTTTCAAAAAAATTGGATACAAAGATATTTTCCTCATTTGACCACTTTTCCTTAGCCTAGCTGTGTTAATTTTGCCTATGCAGAAACTTTTCAGTTTCACATAATTAAATTTATACAATTTTTCTTTTGTAATTGCCTCTGTCTCTTGTTTGGTTAAGAACACCTCTACTACCCATAACTGTAAGAGATATAGTATTTGTTTCTCTTCGAAGTTTTTTACAGTATGATCTTTAATATTAAGGTTATATATCCCTTTGGAGTATACTGTGAATAAAAACCATAATTATATCAATATATGCAGAAAAAGCTTTTGACAAAATACATCACTCCTGTTAAAAACACTAGAAAGCATAGGAATAAATGAAGTTTTTCTTAAAATACTAGGTATTATCTATCTAAAACCAAGAAGAAGCATTATCTGTAAAGGGGATAAACTAGAAGCCTTCCCAGTAAGATCAAAGGTAAAGCAAGGATGTCCATTATCACCATTACTATTCAGCATTGTAGTAGAAATGCTACCTATAGCAATAGGAGAATTAAAAGTAATTGAAGGAATAAAAAGAGGCAATGAGGAAACAAAACTGTCTCTCTTTGCAGACAATATGATGGTGTACTAGAGAACTCTACAGAATCAACTAAAAAAACAGTTGAAACAATGAACAACTCTAGCTAAGTTATAGGATATGAAATAAATCCACACAAATCATCAATTCATCTACATATTATCAAGAAAATCCAGCAGGAAAAGATACAAAGAGAAATTCCACTTAAAATAAGAGGAGACATTATAAAGTACTTGGGAGTCCACCTGCCAAGACACATACATAGAAACTATACAAACAGAATTACAAGATACTTTTTGCATACAGAAACCTATACAATTGGAGAAATATTTAATTGCTCATGACAAGTCAAGCCAATATAATAAAAATGACAATTCTACCTAAATTAACTTATTTAGTACCATTCTATAAAAACTACCGCAATTACTTTATAAAGCTAGAAAATAACAAAATTCATCTGGAAAAACAAAAGGTCAGGATCAAAGGAACTGATGAAAAAAAGTGAAGGAAGGAACTCTAATATATTTCAAACTATACTACAAAGCAATAATCATCAAAACCATCTAATAAGAAGTAGAGTTCTTGATCAGTGGAATAGATTAGGTGCACAATATAGAAAAGTAAATGACTAAAGTAATTTAGTGTTTGATAAACCCAAAGATCCAAGCTTGGGGAGCAAGAGCTCACTATTTGACAAAATCTACTTGGAAAACTGGAAAACAACATGCCAGAAACTAGGAATAGAAGAGTATCTCATGCTCTATACCAAGATAAGGTAAAAATTGATATGAGGTTTAGAAATAAAGGGTGATATCATAAGCAAATTATGGAAGCATGAGAAAATGTACCTGCAAGATCTATGGATAAGGGAAGATTGAATGATCCAATAAGATGAGAAAGGGTCACAGGATATAAAATGGATAATTTTATTTAAACAAAATTTAGAAGGTTTTGCACAAATAAAACCAATGCATCCAAAATCAAAAGGAAAGCAGAAAACTAGGTGTTGGAGGGAAATTTTACAGCAAGTTTCTGTGATAAAGGCTTCATTTCTCAATTATAGGGAACTCAGCCAAAATTTATTTTCAAAAAAATAAGAGCCATCCCCCAAGTGATAAATGGTCAAAGGTTATGAACAAGCAGTTTCCAGATGAAGAAATTAAAGCTATAGTCATTAAAATGTACTCTAAATCATTAATAAATAGAGAAATGCAAATTCAAACAATCCTGAGGTACCACCTCATACCTATCAGATTGGATAACATGCCAGAAAAGAAAACTGATGAATGCTGGAGGGGATGTGGAAAAATTGGGACACTAATAAACTGTTAGTAGAGTTGTGAACTAGTCTAACCATTCTGGAGAACAATTTGGAACAATACCCAAAGAGTTATAAAATTCCGCATACTCTTTGACCAAGCAATACCACTACCAGGTCTTTATACCAAAGAGATCAAAGAAAGAAAGGAAAAGAACCTATATGTACAAAATATAACAGCTCTTTTTGTGGTCCAAAGTATTGATAATGGAGGGGATGCCCATCAATTGGGGAATAACTGAACAAACTGTATGATTATGATAGAATACTATTGTATTATAAGAAATTATAAGGGGATGGTTTCAGAAAAACCTGGGAAAACTCTTATGAACTGATGCAGAGTAAAGTGAGCATAAGAACCGGGAGGACATTGATCGCAGCAACAATATTGTAATGGTCAACTATGAAAGTCTTAGCTACTCTGAACAGTACAATGATCTGTGACAATTTCAAAGTACTCATGATGAAAAATACTATCCACTTCTAAAAAGAGAAATGAGTGTAGATTGAAGCACACTTTTTTCAGTTTCTTTACTTTTCTTGTCTTTTTTTCTTTTGCAGCATAGCTAATGTGGAAATGTTTTACCTGATTTCACATATATAATTGATATATACTGCTTGCTTTCTCAGTGACTGTGGGATGGATGTGAGGAAGGGAGAGAATTTAGAAACCAAAATTGTAAAAATGTTTTTAAAAAGAAAGAAAGATTGTCCAAGTGGCAATCTTGAAGATCTCCAGTCAAAAGATGTCATACTTGCGACATTACAAAACACTAGAATAGGATCACAGATTAGGTTACACTTACAAAAAAAAAAACAACACCATAGACTGTTTGCAGCAAATGGGTGATGAATAAATGTGCAAGCTGTGATTCATAGATAACAAGAAAATGTGTTTGATAATAAATATTTTCATTCACCTAAAATGGAGTATATTTTGAAATATGACATGTTATTTGTCAAAATATTTCAGCATACTACCAGTTTTCCCAGCAATTTTTATCAAATAAGGAGTTTTTCCCCAGGTAATTTATGTTTTCCACTTTATCAAACACTGAGTTATTTAGTTCTTTTGTTTGTGATTTACCCTTGTCTATTCTGTTCTATTGATCTGTCTCTCTTATTTTTTTAACCAATACCAGATGGTTTTGATGATTGCTGCTTTATAATATAATCTGAGATCAGGAAGCAATATTTCTCCTTTGTCTCTGCCTCTTTTCATCATTTCTCTCAATATTTTAGACATTTTGTTTTTTCCAAATGAATTTTGTTATGATTTTATCAAGTTCCATAAAATAACCCCTTGTCATCTGACTGGTATAGCATTAAAAGTATAAATTAATTTTGGTAGAATTGTCATTTTGTTTATTTTGACACAGCCTAGCTATGAGCACTGAATATTCCTCCAACTATTTTTGTTGTTCCTTATTTCTTTAAGCAGCATTTTATAATTGAATCTATACTTCTTGGTTTGCTTTGACAAGTTGATCCCTAGATAATTTATGCATTTTGTAGTTATTTGGAATGGAGTTTCTCTTTCTGTTATTGCTTCTTGTGTTCTGTTATTAAATAGAAATGCTGTTGATTTTTGCGGATTTTGTAGACTGCTACTTTGCTGAAGGCATTGTCTTATTTAGTGTTTTTGCAGATTCCCTAGGACTTTCCAAGTATAACAAGTAAAAGTTTTATCTTCTTTTCACCTTTGTTTTTCTTTCTCTTGTGGTTAACATTTCCAGAACAATACCAAATAATAGAGGAGAGAATAAGTATTCTTATTTTACTCCTGTACTTATTGGAAGAGATTGCAATAGGTCCCCACTGAATATGATACTTGCTTTTGGTTTTAGATAGATGCTTTTTATGATATTAAAAAAAGATCCCTCTATGCCTATTCTTTGTAGGGTATGTATAATATATCATAGATACATGCATATGTATATTTCTCTATATCTATATGTGTGTGTGAATTAGTCATAGAGCCAAAATAAGAAATGGAACATATGTGTACATAAATATACATATACATATATGTGTGTATATGGATATATAAGCACACCTACATATATACCTATCTGACCCAAAAAATTAATCTTCTTCTTTGGGCTTTTTGCCCCTGCCTTGTGCTTAAACCATGAAAATCCCAAAATATCTCTTAGATATAGTTCCTGTTTAGTACTGCACAAATCCAGGTAACAGAATGTCAAGGAAACAAGTGCATATGGTCATCCCTCATCCTTGAAAAATGCTCAAGGTATAAAAGAACTCAGAATCTATCAAGTTATTTATTTTCAGAAAGCTTAATTCCAAATTATGGAATATAAGACTACTTTTTTAGACAATTCACAAAACTGATATTGACCAGAAAATCTTCCTTGTATAGAGAGAAGATTACCTCTAGAAATAAAAATCTCCTTCTTCTGCATAGTAGGTTGAGGTTCAAGATCCTTGTCTATGAACTTCTCTCTGTCTGAATGACTGAACACATCTGCCTCTGTCCTGTGCTTCTCTCTAGGAAACTTCCACCAATGCTCCAGCTGCTGCCATATTTTATGTTGAGAAAGTGCTCTACAAGAAACTCTTCCCTTGGGCTGAATAATTCCCATATGGTTCTATGCCAAAGCAGCCATTAGTGGTTCCTTGGGAGATGACACTGTGCACATATACAATAAACACAGATTCATTCTGCAGTGTCAGTTGAACAGGGAAATGGAAAGGGGTACAAAGCGGGAGTTTAAAAAGAGCCTATCTAGGTTTATTTTGATATTCCCTTGAAAGGGGGCAACTCCTCCAACAAGATTCCAACCTTTTGAGTTCCAGTCAATCTTTCATCATGGAGACAGCCCCAATCCCTGAAATTAATCAGAAACAGTTAATCAATCAAAAAACATTTATTAAGAAACTATTGCAGGTCAGTCACTGTGTTACTTCATACAGATATTGGGTATACGAAATGAAGCTTTCTCATTTGTCAAGGAATTTATACTCTAGAGAGAGAGAGAAAAGGTCTGTATCCTCTTAACAAGGCACAAATAACATGCCCATACCTTTATGGGGGAGTGATTTCCTGATCCCAGACCTGGGTCACACTCTGTTGTTTGTCCTTTGTTTTTCAAAGAAGACTAATGATTATCACAGTGTTTGGCTGTGTCTAATCAGACCAATACAAGTTCAGAAGTCACTACCACAGATGGTAGTGGTCTGTTAGATATATTGGGTGGAGGTGGTTCTGGTTTTGCACAGATTTGCTCTGGATTGCACTTCTACAAATCTGCATTGCTTACAGAGCATAGCACTTTCTTTGATGCACGTACACTATGCTGGGTGGTCCTGTGCCAAAGTTTTCTGTTTCACAGTCAATCCTAAGTTTCTTCAGAGATACCTTGAGAGTGTACTTATGCAATTTCTTCTGGCCACCGTGTGAACACTTACCTTATGTGAGTTCTCTGTAAAATAGTCTTTTGGTTAAGCATGTATTTGGCATTCAGGTTACATGACCAGTCCATTGGCATTGCCCTCTCTGCAATAGAGTTTAAATGCTTGGTAGTTCAGCTCTAGATAGGACCTCAGTGTCTAGTACCTTATCTTTCCAGGTAATCAATTCAAATGGAAGCAGTTCAATTTTCTGGTATGGTGCTGATAGACTGTCCAGCACAATGGCTCTGTAGACCTTCAGTTTGGTGGGCAGTCTAATATCTCTTTCTCACATTTTCTCTCAAA
>CM053770.1:128679319-128694327 GCA_028658325.1 Potorous gilbertii | reverse complement strand
AATTACATGTTAAAACAATTTTTAAAAAGAATTTTGAATTCCAAGTTCTGTCCCTCCCTTTCTCCCTCTCCTCTCCACTCTCAGAGATGGTGAGCAATGTGATACAGGTTATACTTGTGCAATCATGTAAAACACTGACCCTCAAGTACTGAGCAAGCCCAGGAAATGATGAGAAACCCATGGCTCCTCTATTCACATCAATACTGGGCACAAAGCACAAAATGTTATAAACAATGAAAATGATAATGGTGAAAGCAACATGCACTTCGCCAATTTATCACTTTACTCTCCCTAGAGGGAAGCAAGATGGTCTATTGGTTTGATTCCTCATAGATCTAATTTCTAGCCTTGACTTCACTTAGCTATAACCTGAAGCAAGTCACTTAACCTCCTGGATTTTCTTTTCCCATCTTTAAAACATGAATAGTAATTCTTGTTCTCTACCTAATTCAAAGCTGTACTCTGGTGATTTAAAATAGAAATGATTAATATTTCAGCAATGATGACCATATAAATGTTCTTGTGTACTGTAAGCAGAATTCAAGCTACTTATTGAAGAAATTACATTTCAGTAAATGGCCAAGATAAGGGAATACCAAGTTTATTAATTAATGGATGGCACTTTACCTGGAATTAGTTATTTTTTTAGTTGCCATTATTGTTATTATATTAATTTTGAGTATCATCATCATTGCTGCTCTAAAAAGTCCTTCTCTAATGCTTCATCTTAGAATGGAGATGACACCTGGCTTTTCAAAGGGTGGGGTTATACTCTGGCAGCTTCAACAAATCTGGAAAGACTTCAAGAATTGTACTGGTGACAGATTGTCTACTGTCTGAAGACCAACTTAGCTAAGAGCAGGGACATTTATCACCAGTGAGTTCTCCACTAAGTGGTAAATTCTTTGGCCATGGTAACATGTAGAAAGAAGAGAAAGACAAAATAGATATCAGTCCTGGTGATCCTACCTACTTTTCCTGTGACAAAAGTCCAAGGTGGTAAGAATTACACATAGTTTAGATCAGGAATTCTTAACTGAAAGTCAATGAACTTAAAAAAAATTTTATAACTGTTTTTAAGTATAAATTGGTTTCTTGGTATTTTTCTCTGTTCTCTGTTAACGACATTATTCTGAGAAGAGGTTCATAAGGCTTCTCCAAATTGCCATAGAGGTCCATGACACAACAAAGTCAAGAATCCCTGGTTTAGATCATTTACATAAATGAGTTTAATTATGATTCCTCTAAACATGAAGTCTTTGTGAGAAGACATATTACTGGAGAAACTGACCCTTGCAATACTGATGTTTCTACCTTAAATAGAATCAGAAGACATAAGAAGGCTGATGTTAAATGAAAGGATGGTTCATGAGTTTTCTTTGGAGAGACAAGTAAAGGAGGTGTCTGAATAGGTCATTGGATACCTAAAGCTGGTAATGAATGGTAGTGCTGATGAGTATTAGAGAGCCTTTATAGACCAAGTTCCCCATTGAGAATGTCTTGCAACAAAAAAGAGAAGACAGACATGATAGCAGTATCAAGGTTGGAAATCAACCAGTAAGTAATAGGATCACAACTGATCCTTTTCTATAAGAAGCCAAAATGAGAACTTAGATTTTGTGGGAAGCAAACAGGTCTATTTTAGAATTTTCTACAGGTCATGGTATATTGTAAGCTCTGAAATTCAAACCAAGACTCCATGCTTTTCCATTAATAATTTAACTCAGTTTACAAAGATATACACCAGGTAAACCCAGAGAACCCAAGGTAAGAACTTCTAGAGATATAAGAAACCTCAAGATTACACTGAGGTCTGCTCTTTTGTATTGATAATCCTCAAAATTTATGGCAGAGACTCATGAAAGGGACCCTTTTATGGAGGCAGTGGCTAAGGACCACCTAAACCAGACTGGTACTACTGTGCACAAATAGCAGAGGGTAACATTTAAAGACAAAGATAAGAAGAGAAAACAGAAATCGAAAACAAAAAAATTGTTTTATACATCATGGCAAGAATCTTTGCATTGGTTCAAATGGTGAGCAGTTCATCAGGATCAATGCAATGTAAGGTCAAGGTTGAAATGAAAATATTCTCTGTCCATCATGCCTTTCTCTTAGCCTTATTTTGCTCTGAGTTTTCTGGGAAACAGATTGATTGACAGGGATTTGAGATGGAAGTTAGGCATATAATATATTAATATGAAAAGGTTAAGTGCATTTGTTTTATCTATTATTTGTTAGTCTGTTTTCTGTATGAGCAGTAGGCATATGCAAACAAACCTGTTTGTCTTCTGCTAGGAAATCCTTGAACACTCTGAGAACTCATCTTATCCAGATCCTTATGGGCTGTGGTTTGTTTTTGTACCTGTATCCCCGGTACCCAATATGAATCTTTCACACAGAGGATACTTAGTAAGTGCTTGTGAAATTATCTTCTTTGCCATTTCACATCCAAGAAGTGGTAGATTAGGCAGTTAACACACCCAAGCAAGGAGAACCTCTTGTTTGCCCCACCCAAACCTTAGCAGTCTGTGTCCTATAGTAGGTACATAACAAATGTTAAGGATAGAGGAAAGTCTTTATCTGCAGGGTGTAGGGGGCTCTTGTGTTAGAAGCCTGTGAAAGGACCCAGGACACAAGTTTTGCTTCATTTTTTATGATGTCTTTATTATAGCTGTCAAAATAATATTCCTAAATGACTGTGTCATTCTCCTGCTCAATGAACTCCACTGGTTTCCTATTTTACTTCTAGGATAAACTATAAACTCTGTTATTCCTTTAAAGCCCTTCACAACCTGGCTCCATCCTGTGTTTCTGGACTTATTATGTATTACCCCCCCTTACATACTCATAAATCCAGCTTCATTTGGCTTCCTGGTCTTCTTGCCATGTAGCATTTGACCTCCTGTCTGCTTCTTGTTGCACAGGTTGTCCCTCATGCTTGAAATTCAGTCACTTCTCATCTCTGCTTCTTAGAATATCTAGATTCCTTCAAAGCTCAGCTCAGATGGTACCCACCTTAAGCCTTTCCTGATTCTAAGCTACTAGGTTTTCCCCTCCAAAAATATATAATTATATTTAATTTTTATATATTTTACATATTTATACATGTGCAAGTTGTGTCCCCAGATAGGCTTTAAACTCCATTAGGGGCAAGGACTAATTCATTTTTGTCATTATACCCCCAGGGCCAAGTGTCTGGCATCTAACAAGTGCTCTGTCTATCCACACTCATTTACTATTTATGGCGTCATTGGGATAAGAAAGTGAAATAAAGAGAAGTGAACATCAATAAAGCATTTAAAAGAAAAAGTGGAGACATAAGATAAAATGACCCTTAGGATGATGAGATAGAGTGAATATGTAAGTCCCGTTGAGAATTGAGGAAGATGAATTGGGAAATCAAGGTATTTGAGGAAACATCAGTGAGTATAATGAAATACCTAAGAATAAGAGCAGATATTGGAGTAGAGTATATGATTTAACTGAACTCCTTGAGAAAGGAGAGTGACCTAGTGACCAGCAGATCCTATAATGAGAATCCTGATAAGGGTGATATATAGACAGGTAAAATGAACTTTGAAACAGGAATATTTGCTGAGTGATAGTGGCAGAGGAAAGATCTGGAAGTAGAGCAGGAAAGTAGCCCAGTCAACGCACTGGAAATAGAGGGAATGCCCATCAATTGGGGAATGGCTGAATAGCTGGTGGTATATGAATGTAATGGAATACTATTGTGCTATAAGAAATGATGAGCACATGGATTTCAGAAAAACTTGGAAAGGTTTATATGAACTGATGCAAAGTGAAGTGAGCAGAACCAGGAGAACATTGTACACAGTGTCAGCAACATTGTGCAATGATTGATCATAAACAACTTACCTCTTCTTAATAATACAAGGATTCAAGACAATTTCAAAGGACTCATGATGGAAAATGCTATCCATATCCAGAGAAAGAACTATGGAATCTGAATGCAGATTGAAGCAGACTATTTTCACTTTCTTTATTTCTTCTGTGGTTCTTTTCTTTTGTCCTATTTCATCTTTCACAACATGACACATGGAAATACATCTTACATAATTGCACATATATAACCTATATAAAATTGCTTACTGTCTTAGGGAGGGGATGGTGGAGAGGGGTACATAATCTGGAACTCAAAATTTAAAAAATGAATGTTAAAAATTGTCTTTACATGTAATTGGAAAAAATACTATTAAAAATAGGTAAAGGAGAGAAAACATGACCCCCAAAAGTAGCCCAGTATTCCAGAAGGCATGAAAGAAGCAACACCAAGTACTGCAGAGGGTGGGCTGGAATTCAAGTGTTTCCCAGAGAGAGCTAGTCTTCTATGAGCACAAGAAAATGGGAGGGAGTTTGAGAAGAAAAGGTCTAGGATGAAGGGTGATTTGGGGGAATGAGCTGATAAATGTTTAACAACTGGCTCCCCAGAAATGTATGGCATATTTTTACATTTAATCTGCATTATTAACATTTTCTCCATCACTTTATTAATTTTAGAAATCAGTTAGTCAGTAACCCAATCCATGATTTATAACATTTGTGTAAATGCTCACATTAAAAATTTAACAACTGTTCCTCCAAAGCAAGTAAGACCACATCACAGGATATTTGTTAACGCTAGAATTGGGCTTCCAAATGGACAGGGCACAATGAATGGGGAGGGTGAAATAGAATAGATTTCAGGGAAGGGTGGAGCAAAACATGATGGGGATGAGACACAAAGGAGTGGTAGTTACAGCTCTTTGCAGGGCAATAGGTCCTAGGGTGATAAGGTCTTCTAAAACCATTTCCTGAAAGGCACAAAGATTGAGGTTCCCAGCTTCACAATTCCAAGGATGTTCATGCAGCTCAAGCTCCCTAACTCCCTGGTCTAGAAAGTAACCATAATCATCTGCTCTCTGTTTCTCTAGATACCTGCAGAAATCAAAGTTATCTGGGGGGGCTTTTGATACCATCTTGTGGATACTGTATACAGGGTGTCCCGAAAGTCTTAGTGCAGTTTAAACTCTACCAGAACTGCACTGAGACTTTTGGGACATCCTGTAAATGTGTTAGATTGTAAGTCCCAGGAAGAGATTATTTTTGTATTTCCCCAAGTGCCTAGCATTCTGTGTGTGACAGACACCTAATAAGTGGTTGTCAAATGAATCAGTGGATAAGTGACTTATTTCTCTAGGGCAAGTCACAATGAGCAATCAGGTGTACTCTTTAGACTGAATTCCAGATAAGCCAGATGTTCAGGAAGGGTTTGGTCTTCACTGTATCTCTAGTCTGGTCCCTATTCTTTTCCCAAGGTGGGGAGGAAGTCCTCACTTCCCTCTCACTAACACAGTCCCCACAGTACTGTCATCATACAGAATTCACTAAAACAGTAGAAAAATAAACTTTCTAAAGGGGAAGCACATAGAGTTATCACACTGGCTTGTGAATGTAGCAGGGAAATTTTATATTTACAATGAGACTTTCCCGGGCTGATCCAGGATCAAGGGATTAGGGTTCTTTGTAAACCAACCCTAGCTATTTGTCAGTAGGAATCCATGTTAAGATGGACAAGCAATAGAAAATGACTTAGGAAGCACCATGAAATACTAATCGGGAAAGGCTGGGCACATTTGAACTGACTATGCTGTGTGAGCCATCTCTGGATCGCTTCACTGGGTTTAAAAAGTTCATAGATCACAGACACTTAGATGACTTTGCTCCAGCCAAGCCTCCACTGAGTCATCCTCAGTTTTGCAATCTGCCTCTTCCAAGGTTACTAAACTACCTGCTGTGGTTAGCTGGAACTTTAGGCTGTGCTTTTAGTGGGACATAGTTCTGCCACCTCTTGGGTGCCAGTTGGCTGATATCCACTCCCTTTAATTTTCCTAGACCAAAGAAAATGTCTTCTCCTTTGCACTCACTCTCTAAATGATGATGTTGGGGCAGTAGGGTGGGTGAGTGTGTGGAAGGAAGTGGCTGTCGTGTCTCATTTGTACTTCAGTAAAGCAGAAATAGAGGAGGTTAATGTCTACCTAGAAGCACTGGAATGATGTGGACTAGGCAGTGGTTTGTCATTCAATGGAAGTTTTGTTGAATGAAGTGGGTTACAGTAGACTTTAAAGGAAAGTGATTCATTCAGGTGGTTTTCAATGCTCTCGTCTGGGCAGTGGGTGGGAGGAAATGAGGGCCAACACCATTCCAGTTCTTTAACTTGATATATAGCTTTCAGTACAAAGTAACCTCCTTCATTATTGTTCTCTGCTTCCCTCTGTTTCTCCTCCCCACCCCCAACTTTGTAGGGAGAGGTAAGCAGGGAGGAGAGGGAAGGAGTGAATTATTCTAATCTTTTCCTTATACCAACCCAACCTCAAGTTCTGTTTTTTTGCCTTGTGCTAGAAGACATAACTCTGGGGTTCCTGGTGCTGCGGTTTTCCTCTATGTAACCTCCCTGAGGAGCTAGATGCTTCAGTGGCTAGAGCTCTGGGCCTAGAATCAAGAAGACCTGAGTTCAAAATCCAGCCTCAGACATTTACTACCTGTATGACCCTGGACAAGTCACCTAACTTCTGTTTGCCTCTGGAGGAGGACATGGCAAATCACTCCAGTCCCCTTGCCAAGAAAGTTCCATGCACGGTATTAGCATGGTGTGATCCACTGGACCAGGAAGAGTCGGACAGGACTGAATGACTGAACAATAAACCTCTCTGAGCTTCACAACTCCATGAAAAAGGAGATAATATTATGTGACCCGTTTACCTCCTGAGATTGTGGTGGGGATCAAGTGAGATAAAGTAAGTGAGTACTTCGAAATCAGAGTATCATCCTCCTCCTCATCCTCCTCCTCACCAGGGTATTATTCTACCCTTTCCATAATATCGAATGTCTGAGAGGGAGAGATGAGATGTCCCTTTTGTATGACAAAGAGGCTCCCTGGGCTTCCTATCTAACCAAGTGAGTTTATGCTAATCTGTGGCCACCCAGGGATTGGCAGCAACTAGCCAGCTGTGCTTTAAATAAAACCATTTACAGAACAAGAGATGGCTTTCCCCTACTCCAGCCCATCCCCCTTCCTCCTGTTTTGCCAACCTCAAAACAACCACTACATTAATTTTTTCTTTTAAATCTGAAATCCACCTGGGCAGTCCTACGGCTCTAACCCTCTCCATTTTTTTAATAAGGTAAGAGGATGCCTAGTGTTTTGATTTAAAGATGCTTATTTTCCAATGAGATAAATAAGAGTTAATTTTCCAGGCGGAAATCTGCTTCTGAGCCTTGATTATTCAGCAACCCTGTTGAAATTAGCTGTTCATTTATCCACAAGCAGCTGCACACAGGGTTGTATTTTCTCTCACAGTCTCACACTGAGTGGGTCTGGATTGAAGCACTCACACAATATTTATTTGTATTGACTTTGCCCTAATGTCGCTTGACTTTTTTTTTTTTAAGCAACAGCACCAGAAGATGAAACCACAAGAATTCCCCTGTAATAACGGCCTTGCAATCTGATCTGGATCATAAAATATACCAAAATGAAAATGTGAGCTAGATTCTTTCTGGTTGTATCCCAACCCCTTCTCTTCCATGGGACATGAAGGTCTATTCTGGCATATTATGTCACAGCTGCATAGCGGGGTTCATTCCTTATTTCTCCCTGCAGGGCCGGCAGAACAGACCCATTCATGAATGCCAGGCGTTGGCTGGAGTCATTACGAAGGCCCCCTCATAGAGCCAAGGACTGCTTAGATGGTGTGTGTCAGGCTGCATGGAGACAAGGCACTCTGTAGGCTGGGAAAGGAGAAGTGGTTTGGTTGATTAAAGGGAGGCAAGAGCAGAGGGCATATTTCCAGACAGGAAAACAGGCAGGGCGAAAAGAATCAGGCCTGCATGGGAGCATCCTGGTTAGCAGACCTATTGTTACTCATTTTAGTGGATCACCAAAAGACCCCAAGTACTTCCTATTTTTAATCTTTACTAATACAGATAGGACCACCGGATCATAAACTTGACTAATTTTTCATATGATTTTGTTAATAGGATTGTTTTGTTCAGTTCCATTCAATCCAATAAGTATCCACTATGAACAGGACACTATGTTAAGGTGATAGAAAGAGATATACAAACACAGATCTGACTCTCAAGGAGTTTATAGTTCAGTGGTAGGAAGAATGTTTATGCCAATAACTGACAGGAAAAGTGAGAAGTATAAAGGAGAAATTCTGGAAAAGCTCTATGAGAAATCAGGACTACCGAGGTCCTTTCCTACTCTCCAAAATCTGCAATTCTGATTCCGAGTAACTAATCCCTTTCACCTGGAGAGAAAGAGCGTAAGGAACTGTTTTGATCTTAGAGGGCTGGGAGAGACTTAAGAGACAAAGATGGGGAGGTGGGGAGTTAATTACACGAATGACAGCAAAGACGTAGATAAAGGAAAGAGCAGATTAAGAATGAGAGACCCATTGCCCTAGACTCTAGAGGCCATGAAGAAAGTAGTATGAGAAAAGGTTGATTGGGTGAGTTGGAGTCAGTACTTCAACTTGATTTGTTGGGCAGCTGGGGATCACCGAAGGTTTTTTAACTGAGGACCGACATCCTAGTGACATATTAGAAACATTGGTTGAGTGGCAACGTAGGGGGGAATGAGCAAGAACAGATAAGGAACTTGGGAGGTTGCAGTGCAACACGAAAAGAGAGGAGAGGATGTATGCGAAACTACTGCAGAGATGGAATCCATAGAATCTGATAAGTGCATTGTGGAGTCAGAGAAGCGGAAGGGTGAAAGAGGATTCCAAAGTTGTAAGCCCAGGAGACTAAGAGGATGGATAAGCCATTAACAGGAATAGAGATTTTTAAAGGTAAGGCAGGTATAGAGAAGAAAAAGAGTTATTCAGATTAAGACATGTTAACTTTGAGGAGCCATCAGCATAAATAGGTAGAGATACAAAGTAAAGGTCTGCAGAGAGATGTTCCCATACGTGATATTTCATTTCCTACTTCTGTATCTTTGAACAAGCTATCTATTGTGACTAAAATATTCTCTCTCCTCTTCTCTGCTGGTTGGAACCTTTAAGACTCAGCTCAGATCCCAATTCCTACAGAGGGTTTTCCTGATCCCCGCAGCTGTTAGTGCTCTCCCCTCCCCAAATGACTCTATATTGACTTTATACACTTCACGCCCTGCATTCTATCCATTGTACTACCTCTCTGTCCTAACCCACATATATGTTTACATTTATTTCAATTGTATCTTAGGTTTATACCTGAAAGAATATTGGTGTGAAAAGATTTTGCCTTTTAGGGAGAAGTTTGAGGTTCCTGAAACTTAGTAGTTTCTCCACCAATTTTCTCCACCAATATTCTTTCAGTATGGTTTTATGTAATATTTCAGCCTCTGAAAAATCAGAATTGAAAACAATTGTGAACAATCCAGAGGACAGTGGAAAGTTATATGTTGGGTGCAAGTAAGATGTAATATAATTTAAACAGGAGATTACAAAGGAAAAGCAGAATAAAAGATGTCATCATATAAATATATGATCATGGGGAAAGATTAAGGAATAATTAATGGACAGCCTATATACACTCTATGGCTACCCTCTCATTGCCAAGAGAAATTGATGTGGGTACCCTGCACATTGAGTGGACCTCTGTATCTAGAAAACTTAAGAAAGAACATAGATAAGAGTCACAGAAGGATGGGCAGGCATGGTTGTGGTGTAAATCTCATTTTTACATTCAAAAAAATATCTGTAGAGATCCGTTTGAGGACAACAGAATTCATTATGCATTAATAAAGTTATGTGAGGTTCAAGGATTTTCATTTGGGGAGTTTCCTATGAAGCTGGTAAAAAATTGTGATAAACAATGAATGGAAAAGCACTTATTATATGCAAAGTGTTCAAGAGAAATAAAAAAGCAAAACAATCTATGCTCTCAAGGAGCTCAAATTCTGATAAGGAAGAAAATGAATAGAGGGAGTTTTAGCTACATTTTATATTGAAAGGCTGAGAGTTCTTTAGGGTACAACAGCAAAGCAGATGGTAATGCATCTTCTTTAATGTCATTTTCACTGAAAAATCATATCCACTTCTGATATTAAGCTATTTGACAGTGCCAAAGACTTTGATGGTAAGAACTGTCTTTTCTGGGTCTCCAATTGCTGTGGTTGCTAAGGAGGCAGGGGCTAACTTACATCTCTACAATGGTTGTTTCTCTGGATGATGTTTACAAGGTATGGGCTGCATGATACACCAGTGACTTGAAGGTGCTACTATTTCTTGAGCTCTTAAGCATACTTCCTTAAGGTAGCATTTGGTGTTGCTGGTGACAGGGATGGCAGACCCCATCTTTACTAGAATTGCTCTCTTTTATGATGACTTTTATGAGACATATGCCTGGCTGTAAGCTGATGACCTCTGGAAGATTATTAACCTATGTCCCCAGTTCAGCATCATGGTGTAGTAGAAAGAATATTGGAATCAATACTGCCTGGATCTGAATCCTGGCTCTAATGTTTGCTACCTGTGTGACCAAGGGCAAGTTCTTGATCCTTCTGTGCCTTGGTTTTCTCATTTGTAAAATGAAGTAATATGGTTTGATTCAGTATAAAGAAAGACTTCCTCACAACTGTAGATGTTAAAAAATGGAGTGGGTTATCACAGTAAGTGGTGAGTTACCTGTCATTGCAGGGCTTCGTATTGAAGTCACATGACCACTTGCTGAAGATGTCCCAGCTGGAATTCATGTTCTGAACAGCAGTTGGACTAAATGACATATAAGGTCCCTTCAAACTCTACCATTCATGACTTGGGGCAGCTAGGTGGTACAGTGGATAGTGTACCAGTGCAGGAGTCAGGAGGACCTGAGTTCAAATCTCACCTCAGACACTTGACACTCACTAGCTGTGTGACCTTGGGCAAGTCACTTAACCCCAATTGCCTCATCCTGGGTCATCTCCAAGCATCCTGATGAATATCTGGTCACTGGATTCAGATGGCTCTGGAGGAGAAGTGAGGCTGATGACCCACACAGCACTCTCTCACTCAAAACAAAGTCAAGTGCAAGTCATATCATCTTTCTGATGGCATGATCTTCTTAGGCAATGAAGGATGAACACACATACACCACACCATCCATGACTTAGTTCTCTGGTTTTATAGCCACTAAGAGGCTTTAAAGTCTTTTCAGCCTTTCCATGTCAGTTGGGAATAGTTAAAAAATTCTGAATCCTTTCTTTCAAGCTCTGCTTATTTTCTTTCTCTCTATTCCCCAACTTCAAATCAACACATTCTGGGAATCTGGTTTGGGAATGTAAGGGAGTTCTCAAGTCCACATATCTTGTTTCCTTTAATTAAAGAAAGTTACATCTAGATATTATATTCTTTCCTAAACTTTAAGTTCTTTAATTCCTAGTCTTAACTATTGTAATTATATGATTTGCATTAATTTACCCTATGTCTTGTGGTATTTGCTTTATATCATATGGCCATGCAACCAACTGTTCCATTTTATGAGATACTAAAAAGTAGCATTAAAAACATTTACTAACAAAACCTTGATATGTGAACACTTTACCACTTTACAGTTAAAATCTTAGAATAAAGAATTTCATAATCAAAGTTAGGCATTTAGAGCATCAATGACCCAGGATTTTAAAAACTAGAGTATAAATTTTATCATTAATAATTATAGAGAGCAATTACAAAATTTAAGTTGCGTGCACACAATAGATCTGAATTTTTCTCTTCTCACATAATGAAAGTACATAGTTTTTCTTGTGGACATGAAAACTGATACCAGATCTAAACCGCATAGTATAAAATATAAAATTTTGTAAACTCTTGAAGTAGTTACATAATCTCAGGGGTTTCCAGAAGGGACCATCTATTCAACTCATACTTGAGCCAGAATTCCCTCTATAGTATATCTGGCAGGTGGGCATTTAGCCTTAGCTTAAACAAGCCTATTCAATGAATGAACCCTAAGTAATTCAATGAAGCTCACCCTAAGTAAGTACCTGAAAAGAACTTGGCCTAAAGGGCCCAAAGTCTCCCAGTGTATCGTGGGTCATCTCCAGTCATCCTGATGAATATCTGGTCACTGGATCCAGATGGCTCTGGAGGAGAAGCGAGGCTGGTGACCTTGCACAGCCCTCCTTCACTCAACACAAAGTCAAGTGCAAGTCATGTCATCATTTCTCTGATGTCATTGTCTTCTTCGGGTAACGAAGATGAACACAGAGACTTCATAGCAAATGGATATTCTTAAAATAGCACCAAGAATTGAAAACAATACTCCAGATGGAATCTGATCAGAGAAGTTCAGGATTGGGGGGGTTGGAGAGACACTAACTGCTTCTTCATCTTGTGCAGTTAAGATCATGTTAACCTTTTCGACTTTTTGTTCGCAAATATTTGTTTACTTGTTTCTTTAATTAAATTGTAAGTTCCTTGAGGTCAGGGACTGCCTTTTGCCTCTTTTTGTATCCCTAACACTGAACACAATGCTCATCATTACTTGATGAGCATTGGACTGGCTGCCAAATCACCCTATATGTTCAGTAACTATTCCATTAATGAGATGCTCTAGAATTTTGCTAGAAATTGAAGTCAAATTCTCTGGAATAAGTTTTCAAGTTTTATTCTCTTCCCTTGTGAAAAAAAAATAAGAATAATATTTGAGTGTTTCCAGTCTTACAGTACCTCACCTATTCTCCAGAATCTTTCACAGATTACTGACAATGGCTCAGTAATCACTGATGGCAGTTCCTTCAGTAATTTGGGATGTGGTTCATATGGCCTGCTAATTTGAACTCACAAAGGGGAGTTACTCTCTTACTATATCTCTTCAATTATCTTGGATTCCAGTTGTTCATTAGCATTTTCCCCTTTCTAATCCAAAGATTTTTCTCTTTGGCAGGAAAACAAAAACAAAAGTTGAATAGTTGTGCCTTCTCTCCTTCCCTTATCATTGTCCCAAGCAGCAGTTCTATCCATTCTATAATAATTTTCTACCAAATACAGCTTTAAAATTTCCATAATCCTTAATATAAACTTGTCTTCATAGTTCCATTAATAACTAGATTAATATTTCTAATGAAGATGGCAATCAATCTTCTAATGAAAATGGTAGTTATCAGATGTAACTAAAATCAATTAAGTCCTTCTTTGTCTGTAAATCAATGTTTAGAATCTCCAAATGTGGCCTTCTGTTTGATTTCATACAACCTTTGGAGGAGATAACTGCTTTGGTCAATGTTGTAGCAGCTCATTTGGAGAATTTCCCTCTTGGTGAAATATTATTACTATTTGGCTGAGAGCTTTAGCTATTTAAGGAATAGAACAGTAGAGTTGCTCTTGACTGAAGTTATTCTGGCAATCAACACTTCAAAGAGAAATAAGTAATTGGTCATAGCACCCTTAAGTTCACAGCCTCAGTGACAGTAGTGTATGATTTGTAATATTTAACTCTAAAACAGTTAAAGCTGTCTTTCTCCTTATTTTTCATATCTTTATCTCCCTCTTACTCCTCAACTTACTTAGCCTTGAAGTTCTTCCCTTCAGTAATTTGATAGCTTCATGGCTTGGAGCAAATCATTTATTAATTTGAGCAGTTTCCTTATGATGGCATGATAACAACTCTATGTGCATCATAGAGTTGTTGTGAGGAAGAAATGATTCTGTGTATGTAACACGTTTTGCAAAGCTTAATTTGCTATATATGTATCAGCTATTTAATCAGTTAATCAACAAGCATTTATTTAGTACTTACTGTGTGCCAAGCACTATTTTAGACACTGGAGATACAGAAACAATCCTTGCTCTTAAGGAGTTTTCCTCTATGTGTATCTCTTTCTGTACTTTTCCCTCTCCATCTTCATTCCTCTTCCTCCTCCTTTTTGTCTCTCTTTTTCTTTTTTCTCCCTTGCCCCACACACTCTTTCTTACACTCCATTAATTAGACATAACATGTAATAATTGAAATGCATTTTAATTTTAAAAAGTAGGTAAATTGAATGCTTTATGTCTTTCCAGGGTCCAGGGAGGTAGGTGTGAGGGAGAAGCTAAATTAAGTTGGCTTCTCTATGTGACTTTTAATTTAGTTTTTTTCCTGTGGTTGAGTAGCTAGAAAGGGGAGAAGAGACCCCATTTCTGCTATAAATCTGATGGAGCCTTATCTATCATAATTTTCTTTCTTTGATTATAACTATTTTAAGGGCAGGTAAAGCCCTAGTTTGTATAATGACTAACACATAGATGAACACTTAAAAAGAATTTTTGATGATGAGAGAGACAGATTTTTCTATGACTTGGAGATGAATCATGGAATATTAGAGCAGGAAGGGAAATTACAGAGTCATAGGACCTCTGATGAGATTCAGAGTCATCCACTCCAAGCCCCATTTGAAGAGGAATCACCTGTTGGTATTTTGTGCCCAAGTATAGGAGTCTACATTTATCATTTTTATTAAATTTGAACTTTTTAGATTTGGCATGTCATTCAGTTCAATTTAATTCAAGAAGCAACCCCTTGCTATGAGTAAGGTATTGTGATAAGCCTCTGGGATGGAAAAGACAAAATGAAAAACAGTATTTAGCCTCCAAAAGGCGTGTAATTTACTAAGGGATACAGCATATAAGCATAAGTAAATGCAAGATAATTTGGAGAGAGAGAGGGAGGGAGAGAGAGAGAGAGAGAGAGAGAGAGAGAGAGAGAGAGAGAGAGAGAGAGAGAGAGAGAGAGATCTGAATTAGGTAGATCAGAAAAAATTAAGTGACTTGCCCAAGGTCACACAGATAGTGAGTGTCAAGTGTCTGAGGTGAGATTTGAACTCAGATCCTTCTGATTCCTGCACTGGTGCTCTATCCACTGCACCACCTAGCTGAGGGTCACTAAACCCCAACTGCCTCATCCTGGGTCATCTCCAGCCATCCTGATGAATATCTGGTCACTGGATTCAGATGGCTCTGGAGAAGTGAAGCTGGTAACCTGCACAGCCCTCC
>CM053770.1:128667011-128679219 GCA_028658325.1 Potorous gilbertii | reverse complement strand
AGGTACGAGGAATAGCTTTTGCAAAGTCATTGACAAAGAAATTAAATATTGAGTTCCCAGAATAGCACGGTCACTTTGGCTAGAAGGTAGAGCCTGTGAATAAGAGCAATATTATGTAATTCTGAAAAAGGTAAGTAGGACCCAAATTGTGAAGGGTAAGGGATTAGATTTTATCCTAGTAGTAATAGGGAACCATTGAAGATCTTTGAACAATCTATGATTTAGGGAGAATAGTTTGGTGACTGTGGGGAGGATGGGTTAGGGAGACAGAGAGTAGGAACAGGTGTACCAGTTAGGAAACTAGTGTATTAATAGCTATCATTTACGTAATAATTTTGGGGTTTACAAAATACTTTACATGTTATCTCATGTGATTCTCTCAACAATCCTATGAGTCAGGTCCTCATTTTACAGATGAAGAAACTAAGGCTGAGGAGTCCAGAGTCACACAGTAAGCATATGAGGTAGGGTTTGAAACCAAGTGTTTCTGACTTTAAGACAGTAGCTCTAATCACAAGTGGCCCTGGAGGTGAAGAGAAAGGATAGGACTCAAGGGATGTGGTACAGACAGAATTGGCAAGACTTGGCTCCATGTTTTTTAATTAGTTATTTTGTTGTTTGTCCTTTGTTCTCAAAGAGAACCAGGACATCAGAGAGGTGATGCCGTGACATGCAAGTGAATCGGATTAAAGGGAGAGAGGGTTGTGTAAAGTCAGCAGCTTGCTTTCTCCTCCTGAGCCATCTGGAGAGGAAGGTTCGAGAATTACTGAGTCTGCAGATGTTGCTGACTAGAAGACTAGTGGAGTGGTTCCCTCAAAAGAAATAAAACAGTCTAGAGGAGAGGCAGTTTGAGGAGGAAAATAAAATGAGTTCCATTTTGGACATCTTGAAATACCCTTTGATCTAAACTAAGTGTCTAAAGTGATTCAAGTTAATAATTAAGCAGGAAATAGAACCCAAATAAACTTTTTGCTAATCATTTGCCCTCAGTGATGGGAGCTGCCACTCTGAGAGGGCTTCAGGACTCTTCAGAGTTGACTGCAGACATGGGTGAGCTAGAATCAGCTGATATAAAACTTAGTGTGAACATTTATACTTTGGAAATTGGTAAAAGTGACAAACCAGGGTTTGATTTTTGTTTTGTTGACTTTCTAGACTTAAGAAAGTGATGGAGAAAATGTTAACAATTCAGATTAAACTTAAAAGTATGCCACGCATTTTGGAAAGCTCATTATTAAACATTTAGAAGAATATTCCTGGTTGCAGATCATTTTTCCTCTATGTATCTTTGTGAACTTGTTAAGATACACATATTTGCTATCCCTTCCAGCTTTCTATTATTTTGACAAGCATGTCATCTGTACCTTTACAAAAGTAATGGATGAAGATGTTCAATAGCACAGGGCTGAGCACAGATCCCTGGGGCACTCTCCTTCCAGGTTGACACAACTCATTAACTATGGATTCCTTGGATTTAGGACTTCAACTTGTCCAGAATCTGACAAATTATACTTTTATCTATCCCACATTCCTCCATTTTGTCCCAAAGGGTAGCTTGGGAAGTGTTATCAAATGCTTGGCTGAAATCTAAACATAACATGCTTGTACCCTGATCTATCCTATCTCTAGTCTAATAAGCCTTATCCAAAATGAAGTTATTTCATGTACTTGAAAGCCCATCGACCCATTAAGGATATTCAGTTATTCACATTTTTTTTAATTCAACAAGAATTTATTGAATGGCATGACTGTGTGACTATTCTTGATGGAGTCAGACTGGAGTTCATGATCATCTCTTTCTTTTTAATGTTGATAAGTTGTCCTTTTATGAATATCCACTCCCTATTTAGAATTCTGCTCAAAGCTGAAGACAACCTCATTTTCCAGTTTTTTGAAGAATTAGAAAATTTTTATACCTCTTCAGTTCTACAGTACATCTTATGTTTTATAATATTTCAAAAATATTGTAATATTTCACAATATTTCAGCGATTGATGACAATGACTTAGCAATCACAGTCACTAGGTATTTTTTGGTATTTTTTAGCAGCCTGGGATGTAATTTGAAGTTAGGTAAATTCTATCCTGTCTCCTTCCTTATCTTGGATTTCAACTCCTAACCAGTATTCAAACCTATTGACCCCCAACATCCTTAAATTCCTTATATTTTTATATTTTTAAATAAGTATGCCCTGCTAATTCATCTACCAAATGAAAACATGACTTTAGGCAAACAAACAAAACTCCAAACCACATAAACCTTATGGAAGAAATAAGTACCTTAGAAAAAATTATAAAAATAGGAGTTACGGTGAGGGAGGGGATGGTGGAGTGACTGGACTGGGATGGTGTGTGCAAACAGAGAGAGAGGCTAAGAAGATGTGGGAGGCTGGAAGGAGAGGAAGAGTAGGTAGAACTTCAGGATCATAGAATTTAGAGGTGAATAAGCTAAGAGTCACAATAGACATAAGTTAACATTAGATACCACCTGCCAATTATATGGGTAAGAAAACTGAGGCCCGGAGAAGTCAAGTGACTTCTCCAAGGTCACACAGATGCAGAATCAGGATCAAAACCCAGATACTGTGAATATTAATGGAGTGATTTTTGGTTACCTATATGATGTAGCCTGAAGGTGGTACTCACAATGCCTCCCACCTCCAGCCCTAGTAATGGTAGCTTGGGGAGTTTGGGACATTATATAGGTATTGCTTATATGTCCACTCCCTATTCAGGCTTCTCCAGCTGGGGGTTTTCTATTCAATAAAATCACTAAATATTAGCCCTAGGCCTGGTATCATTCCTTTTCCTACTTACATACAGTAATGTTCAATTCATTCCAGTGTCAGACTCCTAGCAACTTCAGTTACCTAAAAAACACAGCAGGGAACTAACTGGGAAAAAGTCCAATGCTCTGTAGCTCATGTATTTGACTCCACAGGGGAGGAGTTCAGAGCTTACTGAATTAAAGGTATATAAATGAAGGTCACTGATTTAATAAACTCATTTATCTGATTTGCCCTTTAGAGTTACCTAGGTGACTGGGACAGCGGATTAGAAACAGCAGGATGATGGTGTGGGATTGAAATGGAAGCATTGAAAAATAACAAGGGACAGCGAGGGAGGAAATAGAAGCACCACCAGTGGTCTGGGACCTTTTAGCTGAGGGTTAAATGGTTCTACATAAATCTATCAACGCATGTTTATTAAACTCCTAATATGTACCAGAAACTGTGCTATGCACAGGCAATACAAAAACAAAATTGAAACAATTCCTGCCCTATAGAAACTTCTATTCTATATCAGGAAACACACACATACACACACAACCACATACACACACACACACACACACACACACACACACACACACACACACACCTCGTTTTATTGCCTTCGTAGACACCAGTGGGGTTTTTTTGTTTTTGTTTTTTTACAAATTGAAGTTTTGTGCAACCCTGGAGAGAACAAGTCTATCAGTACCATTTTTCCAACAGCACATGCACACATCGTATCTCTGTGTCACATTTTGGTAATTTTCACAGTATTTCAAACTTGTTTATTATTGTATCTGTTATGGTGATCTGTGATCAGAAGTCTTGGTGTTGCTGTTGTAGTTGTTTGGGGATGCCAATGGAGCCTATATAAGACAGCGAGCTTAATTGATAAATCCTGTGACTTCTCCATTCAGTTCTCTTCTTGTGTCCCAGCTCCTACCCTCCCCACTTTTGACCTCCCTATTTCCTGAGACACAAAAAATATTGAAATTAGGCCAGTTAGTAACCCTACAATGGCCTCTCAGTGTGCAAGTGAAAGGAAAAGTTGATTGATGCAGCAAATGTCTTTGTCTCATTCTAAGAAATTCCCACAACCACCCATCCTTAAGCAACCACCACCCTGATAAGCAATCAACAACACCCTCCAGCAAAACCCTCCACCAGCAAAAAGGTTTAAGACTTTCTGAAGGCTCAGATGATGGTTAGCATTTTTAAGCAATAAAGTATTTTTAAATTAAAGAATGTACATTGTTTTATTTTTGACATGATACTGTTGCACACTTAATAGACTACGGTATACTGTAAGTATAACTTTTATAGGCACTGGGAAACTAAAAAACTGTGTGACTCGCTTTACTGCAATATTCCCTTTATTGAAGTGGTCTGGAACCCAACCCACAATATCTCTGCCTTGTGTGTGTTTGTCTATGTATATATATGTGTGCCTATATGTATCTAGCTACATAATACATGTGTATATGCGTGTGTGTATGTGTGTGTGTGTGTTTGCATGACAGACACCTACAACTCAGATACAGAGTTACCTTGAAGAGGAAAGAGTCAGGTCTTTCCTCAGAGAGTCTTTGTGAGGATAAAAGGAAATGATCTCTATAAAATGCTTGACAGACTTGGTGTCATCTGAGAGGCCACCCCTGGGAGCGAATAGAGGCCAATTGTGGAGTCAGGAAGACTTTGGTTGAAGTCCAGCCTCTGACACACACAGATCATGTGACCAGGCGCAATCCTCCGAACTTGACATCTCTCTCAATTCTTTCTAAAGCTGTAACTTACAAAGGAGTGGCTGATCTGCATTTGCGGAGTTTCTATACCACAGAGTTCTCCACCTGGATGGAATCACAGATTCAGACAGACAGATAGGATAAAAGAGGGAAAAGATAGCTATTATTATGAAAAGGTTAAATTATGTTAAGATAGTATTTAACAAATGGTGTCATGCAATATATCTTTGAAAGATTCATTTAAAATTTTAAAACAATAAGAATTAAAAGAATAAGGCACGTTTCAAGTTGAAGTTTACACAGCTAATTTGTTTCAAAGCTGGAATTAGAACACAAGTTTCCTGACTCCCAGTCCAATGCTTTCTCGGCTACACAAAATTGAAAAATGTACTCATTGAAGGTCTTATTCCCCAGTGATGCCAGATAAGTGAGGCTTTGCTATTTGTTTTTATTGTATAGCTCAGATGAAGACACCCCAAAAGAAAAATTCATCTTCAATAGTTCTGAAAGAATATCCTCTAACAACTGACTCCCTATCTCTTTCAACCCTCTTACCAGCTAACCATAGTCAATTAGGTCTCAACTTTTCTGAGCTCTTGGTGTGACTCCAGCTCATGCATATTATTTATACCCTCTACCTCATTAACAATCTCCTGAGCTTATCCTATGTCATTTAGAGTACGGTGGGACATGTAGAAATCTCAGTTAAAATGAGAGTTATTATCTTTTCATCTACCCTGACGTTTCACTAAATGTCCAATAGCCCTCAGGTTGGTCCTCTAAGTCAGATTTTTACTTTGTCTACCAAGTTGTGTCCCAAGGACAGCAAATCTAGCGAAAGTGTGGCTTAGACCCTAGGCTTATTTCTAAAAGAACTGGAAACAACCACAGGACCATAGAACATTAATCAGCACTCTTCAATGTGATTCCCCTTAGACTTAGAATTTTAGATGCTAGCACCACTATTATTACTGCTTGTACCTCCCTAATACTGTATCTCTACTCCTTCTCCAGTGGTTAACACACTCACTCCTTCTTATTCTCGATATTCTAGTGATAGTGACTGCTGAAGGAAAAATCTCCCTCTTCAACACCAGCTGTTTACTCTGCTTTTCCCATCTGCTCAACCTTACCTCCACAATGTCCTATTCCAGATTTGTCCTCTAAAACTCCTGCTCCGTAACAAATTTCTTTTCATCTTATTCTCCTTTCTCACTTGATTCTTCCATTTTCTCCAACTCTGAGGCCTGGCTCCCTCTGAATGACACTGCATCCCTGACCAACCTTCCTGATTCTGACTGCATTTTCACTCATACTGGTCAAGGGTAGGGAATCAGAATACTCCTTACTACCCATTGTCACTTCCAGACTCTGCCTCTATCCCCCACCAGTCATCAACTTCTCATCCTTTAAGATTCATGGAATTTAAATTTGTCTTCCCGTCCAGATGCTGGTATCCCATCATCTACCAATTCCCACAACATTATCTCTCCTTTCTCAATAAGTTCAGTGCCTGCTTCACAGTTTTCTTCTGAACCTCAATTCCTGACTTCAGACTACAGGATTTTTAACATACCAGTTGATATTTCCTCAAATATTCTAGCTTTCTATCTCTTTAATCCATTCAACTTCCATGACCTAGTCCTTCACCCCTCCTCAACTACACACATGGTCACACCCTTGATCATCACTGTAACTATCCTACTTCCATAGTATTCTTTATATTTATCCCTATTCCTTATTCCTCTTAACCCTGTTCTCACTGTTATCTTTCTACTCTCAGGACTTTTTCGGGACATTAGATTGGCCTCCCTTCCCAATCTTGATCTGTTGGCGAATCACTTTAACTCTACACCATCCTCTATTTTTGAATCCCTTATTCCCATGGTCTGTTGCTATCATGCTTGTTCAAACCCCAACCCTATATTACTCCTACCATCTGTCTCCTTTATTCCTAATCATGTGCTATTGAAAGAAACTAGAAGAAATTATGAAGCCATGCTGACTGAGTTCACTGCAAATTCATATTATCTAATTTCAACTAGGCTTTTACTGCAGAAAGCAATCTTAATATTCCTTCTTAATCTATTTCCAATCGTATTCACTACACTGGCTGTTACAGACGTTTGCTTCTCTCCTCAAGGTTCTCACTGCACCCTCCTTATCCCATGTTTTCGATCAACTGAGGCCTTTGATTTATATGTCACATACAAAAACACACTTGTGGCCATTCACTGAGAGATTCCAGTTTTTCCTCATCTCATATCCCTCTCTCTGTATCTTTTCAACCCCTGATGAAGAGGTGACTCTTCTTGCAATGCCTTCTCTACATACCCTTGATCCCATCTTGTCTTGTCTTTTCCAGCATATTAACTACCAGTATCATTCCCAATGCACTATAATCTTTATTCTGCCCTTTTATACTGGGTTATCCTTTGTTGCCTACAAACATGCTTATCTTTCTCACCCTTAGAAATTTTCCTCCCTACATCCTACTACGCCAACTAGCTAATGTTCTATCTCTCTTCTCCCCTTCTCTGATAAAGTCCCTGAAAAGCCATATGTTCTTGATGCTATTGTCTTATAAACTATCTGCAGTCTGGCTCAGATCTCTTCACTCAACTGAAATTTATCTCTCTATTCCCAAACAACTGATAAACTGGGAAAGTAAAATGATAAAGCTATTACTATCATAAGAATTTCAAGGGTTAAACCTTGCTAATCTCTCAATAACCAAGTTTGATGGCCTTTTCATGACAGTATTTCAACATAATTGTTTTCTTTGGTAATCCTATGCATTATATTTTTTTTACATTTAAAAACATTATTCTGAGAAGGGGTCCATAGGCTTCACTATGTTGCCAAAGGGATCCATACCACAAAAAAAGGATAAGAATCTCTAACATAGAATCAAATATAAACTCATCTGCCATTTAAAATTATTTACAAACTGAGTAGTCAGATTCCCTCCTAACTTCCAATTTTATAATTTATCATTCTCTTCCATATACTCTTTGTTGTTAAATCATTTTTCAGTCATGTCCAACTTTTGTGACCCTATTTGTGGTTTTCTTGGCAAAGATACTAAAGTGGTTTGCCATTTCCTACTCCAATTCATTTTACAATTGAAGAAACTGGGGTATAAAGGGCTAAGTGACTTGCCAGGGTCACACCAGTAGTAAATGTCTGAGACTGGATTTGAACTCAGGAAGAAGAGTTTGTTGGACTCCAGATCCAGTGCTATCTCCACTGCACCACCCAGCTGCCCATCGATGTATTCTACAATGAAGTAATTCTGGTTTACTTGCTACCTCTCACATAAGATCTCCCTTCTCTCTGAATTTCTGGTTGTTCCCTGGAATGCTCTCCTTCCTCACTTTGCTTCTTAGAATCTTTGTATTCTTTTAATATTTGGGTCAAGTATCAGGAGGCATTTCCTGGTCCCTTTACCTGCTGTTTTCCCTCTAAGACTTCCTTCCATCTACTCTAGTATCTTGCAATTGCTTATTTTTGTACATATTGACTTCCTTATTAGAATATAAGCTCCTTCAAGGCAAGGACTATTTTTACTTTTTCTTTATATCCCAATGCTTAGTAGAGTGCTTGATAAAAATAAATGCTTGTTAATGAACTGCACCCAGAAGAAAGGAAGTTGAACTCAAAGATATTCCATCATTCAGATTTGTCAGTTCAGTTATTAAGGGAAGAGAGAGTTGGTGCACAATTTTTTGTGTGTGTGTGCAGATAAATATGTACTCAGTGGAGTCTTTGAGACTGAGATGCAAGAGAATATGGATCAATTCTTTGCCACTTGTGTTAATTTTGGTCTAACAATTAAGACTAAGAAAATGGAAGTTCTCCACCAGTCAGCATCACACCATCCATACAAGGAACCATTAGTTACAGCAAGTAGAGAAATTTTGAATGTTATGGATAAATTCACTTACCTTGGCAGGGTACTTTCCTGGGATGTATACATAAATGATGAGGTTGATACATGTATTGCCAGAGCTAACTCAGTGTTTGGGAGGCTCTGAACAAAAGTGTGAGATAAAGGAGTTATAAAGGAGTTATTAGACTGCCTACCAAACTGAAAGTTTACAGAGCTGTTATGCTAGTCTCATTGTTGTATGCCTGTGAAACCTGGACAGTGTTTCAGCGTCATGCCAGGAAACTGAATCACTTCTATTTGAATTGTCTTGGGAAGATTCTGAAGATCACCTGGCAAGATTAAGTATTGGATACTGAGGTCTTTTTTCAAGCTCAGTTGCCAACCATTCAAGCTCTGCTGTAGAGAGCGAAACTCAGATAGGCTGGCCACATTGTTTGAATGACAAACTTTCATTTGCTTAAAAGACTATTTACAAAGCACTCACACAAGGCAAGTGTTCATGCAGAGGTCAGAAGTTATACAAGGACACTCTCAAAGTCTCTTGGAAGAACTTTGGAATTGATTGTGAGACATGGGAGACACTGGCTCAGGACTGCCCAGCATGGCATGCCCATACCAAAGAAGGTACTGTGATCTTATAAGCAAATCAGACTTTCAGTTGCTCATAAGAAATGTGAGATGTGCAAATTTAGAGATATCTCCCCTCCAGATATTCACATGGACTATTTGTGCCTGATCTGTGGTAGAGCCTTTGGTATTCACGTTGATCTGGTCAGCCACAGGCAAACACACTGAACCTTGACTCCAACATAGTGCCATCATTTTGGTCCCTGTAGATTTTGAAGGACAACAACCAACCAACCACTACGAATTGCCTGCTATGTGCCAATCACTAGTAGACAATGAAGAGAGAATAAAGAGAAATCTAAGACATGGTCCTGAGATATTTAAAAGAGAGCTAGAGAATGGAGGACATAAACTATGTGCCTGGCGTTATGCTAAGCACTTTACACATCTTTTCTAATTAGATCTTCACAAGACTCTTGAGAAGTAGGTTTTTTATTATCCCTGTTTTACAAATAAAGAAACTAAAACAAACAGAGGTTAAATGACTTACCCAAGATCACACAGCTACAAAATGCCTGAGGCCAGATTTGAACTCAATCTTCCTGATTCCAGGCTTAGTGGTCTAGACACTGCACCACTTATCTGCCTCTACATGCATACATACATTATACATATATATATATACACACACACATATTTTGTATACACATACATAAATATAAAAATCACTACAGACTAGGTAACACTACAAAGCAGAGAAGTCATTTGAATAGTATTTCAGAGATGAGAGAAAGAACTAGGAAGTGCAGTAGTCAAGGTAATCTTCAGAGCTGAATTGCACATATGGAGAGGGAGAACTTGAAAAGTGGGAGAGAAAGGAAAAAAGGGTATTCTACACATAAGCAACAACTTGAATAAAGGCTCAGAGATTGGACATGAAATGGTGGGGGATGGAGGTGAGGAGTAGGAATGCCAGTATGAATTCAACTTTTTGATCTCATTTGACTGTTGTTTTTGTATTAATGTTTTCAGCTGATATCAGATTTTGTTTTTAACACACTCCTCTAAACATATGGTCCTCCTCTAAATCATCATTTCAATAGGTACCTATACTTCGCAAACTTTGGGAGATTCTGCTAAATCCTAGATTGATACTTTTTACCTTGTCTATCATCAATGAAAAAAGGAATGGTGGTGAGCTTAGTTTTTGTTTTTGCCAGGGTAAATGTAGTTTGATTTCCCTTTGTTTTGCTTTTTGGGTTGGTGGAACACTCCTTACAACTTGATTATTTTTAAAAAAAAAAAAACTAATAATTACAATCCCTGGGACAACTCTTAATTTCAAAGCTCTGTTATACCCGTTATTTCATTTTAAACTTCTTATGAACTGTGAAGTAGATAAGATAGCTGTTATCATCTCTATTTTACAGAAGAAATGAAGACATAGAACACACAAATCATTCACCCAGGATATCTTTTTTGTTCCATGACTGGATAAGTGATAATATGAAAAATTCATTATCTTATTTCTTCCTAAATGGAGTCATAATTTTTTTAAAAAGTCAAGAAGAATCCACATTAACTCTGAATCTTAGTGATGAATTAGATGTCATTGGAAAGGTTATTCTGGTGTTCATTTTGACTATATAGAAACAAACTAAATTCCTGAAACAAAATACTATACCTCAGGAAAAAGATCATGGTAGAAATGATTTTCATTATCCCCTGCAACTTTGCAATTTTCATCCCGACAATATAAAGAAAATGGCAAAATAGAACATAATTATCCAAATATCTATTTTTATAATTTCTCACAAATAAGGATTTTTTGACTGAAGCCTCCCTATATTCTTTAATAGTGTTATCATAATAGTTAACCTTTACATAATACTTTACAGTTGTAATTCACTTTACTTTGCACGACCTTATAATAACCTTATGAAACAGGCATTATGAACTAATGAAAAAGCATTTACTAAAGTCCTTACTATATGCCAAGCACTGTACTAAGTGCAGGCAGACAATCCTAGGTCTCAAGGAACTGCCATTTTAAAAGTAGAGACTATTATACAAAAAAGTGTTAGCTTTAATTCAGATGGAAAAGTCCTAAAGTTCTTAGGGTGCGGTGAGATAGCTGATGGTAATGCATCTTCTTTAATGTCATTTACATGGATAAAACCATATCCATTTCTGATGCTGAACCAAGGACAATACCAAGGACTTTGGTGAGAAGAACTTTGCTTTTTCCCAGGTCTTCAGTAACTGTGGCTGCTAGTTTGTAGGTTGTGTTTCTAGAAGGGTTGCCCTTCTCAATGATACCTGTGGAGGCCAGGATAGAAGAAAGGTTGGTAGTCTGGGAGGCACTGCAATTCCTGGGGGTCTTGAGCTTTAGGTCCTATGTGGTAATGCTGCCTCCTATTTCTCTTTGCTATTTGAGCTCTTTTGACTCACCTGCCCAATGGGTAGTAGTTGGGATGATGGGGAACATATGCCTCTTTTCCACAAGGTTTACGCCCCTGAATGATTGTTTCAGTGGCCAGGATTACTACTGAGCTTACCTGCCATAGGTGACAGTTATTTAGCGATTTATGTTGGTAGTGGCAAAATGGTATGCCAATATTGGTCGTGGCAGGACCAGTGGTTAGGAAAAGGAGTCACTGCAATATACAGAGTTCCTGGGGTTTGGATCCTGGCCTGTCTGTATTATTAACCCCATTTTACAGATTTAGAGATTAGAGTCCCAGAATCCAAGTTGCCTTTCTAAGGTCACACAGCTAGTAAGCAACGGAGTTGGGACTTGAAACCAAATCTTTTGACATTAAATCTAGATATTATCACCATATCATGATACTTTCAATCATCCATTCATTTAAAAAGCAATAAGTGCCTACTGTGTCTTGCCTCTGACACATCCTGGCTTTGTGATTCTTGCCAAGTCACTTCATTCCTTTCCAAGTTGTAATATGGACTTACTGTACTGTGTCCCAGAAATCTTATCCTGGAAGCTCACTCCTGCCCTGGAATTCACACATTGGAAGTCCTACCTATCCTCCCCTTCTGACTGGGTGACTGTTGCTAGAAACCTCCATTTAAGGAAAGCAGGAACTATCTTTTTGGATTCACATTCCCAGCATTTAGGACAGTACCTTGTATAGGGGGCACATGAAAAAGAAATACTTTATTGACAGCTTCACAGTACTTCAGGATACTCTCTAAGATTATCAATTGCAAAAC
>CM053770.1:128613521-128666511 GCA_028658325.1 Potorous gilbertii | reverse complement strand
GTGGCAGCAGTAGACGTGAAAGGAGAAAGAGCAAGATTAAGATTTGGCAACGAATTGGATAGGTAGGATGAGGGAGAATGAGGAGTCCAAGAATTTGACAGAAATAGGGAAGTTTGAAAACCCAACAGGGAGGTTATTTTTCTACCAGCATCCACAGCTCATTTATTCTCTGAGCATGCCAGAAAAATGAAGGCTGCTGTATATTGTTTTTTTCCTTACTGCCCACTTAGTTGCCTGAGTTTAGTCACAGATTGACTGCTTGGAGACCAACAAAGACGGAAGCAAATTGCCTGTCTCCAAACAAGGATGGTGTGATCCTAAACACAAGCCTCTGCTTCAGATCACCAAATGGTTCAACTGGTATTTAAAGATTCCATGAGTTTCAAATGCTAAAAATGTTTTGACCTACACGTGTCTACCTATATTAATTCAAAGAGAAGCATCAACGAAATTTAAGAGAACTCTGAATTCTAAGAGATCCTCTGTACCTCTATATGGCATGTGATAGTGATTAATTGTTGAAAACACTAGGCTTACAATGCTCCTTGGATTTCCTAAATCTTCAGTGTTGCTGTTGCAAATATTTGTTTTTATTTGTTTGTTTCTCATCTAAACTGTGCTTTCTTTTCATCCCTAGTAAAAATGTGAGTTTATTTGTCATTACTTGACACAATTTTAGAAGATTGTCCCGAGTTCATGCTCTAAACCTGTGATTCCTGAATATGTTTTAAATTTCCCTAAATTTACTTTTGTGTCTAGAATGCTTGGTATAGCACACTGGGATCTGTGGCCACCTATCTGTGATCACGGGGATCCAGGCAAGACCACCAGAGAAATCTACAGGATTCTAGAACAAGAAACAATCTTAACAATATCTTTTATGGGAGGCAGGGAAGAAAAGTCAATAGGGTGATGGACTTGGAGCCAGGAAGATATGAGTCAATTCGCATGCCAGTTTCGATACTTATTATGGGTGTTACCATGAGTGTATCTTGCCGAGTCTCATTTTTCTCCTTGGTAAAATAGAGATAACAATACTTGTCATACTTTCCTTATAGGGTTATGAAAATAATGTAATTATCATGCATTGCTCCTTTTCTCCAACTCTATAGCTCTGTCAAACCAGCTTTTCTTGCTCTTCCTGAGCATAAGAACATAAGCTCACCTCCCACCTCCATGCCTTTGCACTTGCTGCCCCCTCTTGCCTGAAATTATCTCTCTCCTTATCTCTTAAAATTCTTTTATCTCAGCTCAAATACTGCCTTCTACATGAAATATTTCCCCATCCTTTCTATAATTACCTAGAATCTCTTTCAAATACAGTTCATCTCAATATGTTGAAAATTAAGTTCATTTTCTTTCTCCCCAAACCCTCCCCTCTTTCTAATGTGCCTATTTCTGTAAAAGATCCCTCGAACTCCTCATCCTCCTTCGGATATCCCGCCTATCCAGTTAGTGACCAAATCTTGCTCTTTTTACCTTCCTAACATCTGTTGCCTACAAACCCTTCTCTCCACTCACACAACTACCATCTTAGCTCAGGTCCTCCTCAGCTCTCACTTAGATTGCTGCAACAGCCTTCTAATTGATCTTTCCTATCTCAAGTTTCCCACCACTCCAGTCTAGCCTACACACTGTTGTCAGAGTAATTTTCCTCAGTCACTCTCACCATGTGAATTCCTCACTCAAACAATTCTACTTGCTTCCTAGTGTTTCTGGGATAAAATATAAACTCTGTTTAGCGCTTAAAGCCTCATACAACCTTCCCCCAATCTCTCTCTAGACTCATTGGACATTACTCTAACTCCTGTGCTCTGAAATTCAGTCAAAATGGCATATGTGACACACACACATATATACATACAGGATATTCCTTCTTTTGTGTGGGGTCCTGGTCATCCCATCTGACTTGAATACCCTCCTTTGTTTCCTCTACCTCATAAAAGTCACTCTTGCAACTTAAGCATCATTGTTTGCATGAAACCATACATACTCCCTCTAGTGTCCTCTCTCCCAAGCTATCTTCTGTTGAACTATTTTGTATATATTTGCATTTATTCACTATACATTCATGGTCCATAGCGTCAACCAGACCAAACCAGACTCTAACCTGTGGATGGCCAGAGCTGAACAGAGAGACCAGTGACAGGAGAGTCAGGAGACAAACTGAGGGAAATGGCTTACATAATCGTTGGCTCTGCCCCTTGTGGGGGGACTGGAGGCAATGTGGGAATATTTTAATACTTATGTCAATGGCTACATAGTCTGCTGCAGCCCTGACAATGAGGTGACCAGCAACAACGAGACAAGTTTTGTTTTGACAGATTTTGACTGGAACATGGGTACTTGTCTGAACTTAGAGTGCTGGTCAAAGCAACACAGTGATTATGTGATTTGGCCCAAGGGTGAGATCATCCAGAGGGTGAGCGCAAAGGATTGTTGTTATGCCAAGCCCAGAGTGCACGCAGCCTCCTTGGTAGGCCTTAGCTCTGTATGACAGGGTGTCTCCTAATATCTTGACAGTAGATTTGTATATGTGTACTTGTAGTCTCCCCCATCAGAATGTAAGACCCTTGTGAGTAAGGATTGTTTCATTGTCTGTAGTAGTATCCCCAGTGCCTACCACAGTGGCTGGCACATAGTAAGAGCTTAAAAAACACTGACTGATTGATTGAGAGGGATTCTAGAAGGAAGCAATGAGGAGGGAGTGTCAAACAGCCAGGGCAAAGAGCTTGGATATGAAGTGTCATGTATAAGGAATAAAGTCAGTTAATCTGGACTGTGGAGTGTGGGAGTGGGGAAAATGTACAAAGAAATGAGAGCTAGAGAGAGACAGAGACAGAGACAGAGACAGAGAGACAGAGACAGAGAGAGAGCAATCTTGGAGAAAAGTTAAGAAGAGCTTTCAAAGCTAAACAGTGGCATTTATCTTTGAATCTAGAGGGAACAGGAAGTGAATGGAGTTGATGAAATAGGGGAATTGAATGGTCAGATCTGTGAGTAAGGAAAATTACGTTGACAGCAGTTTGCAGGATGGACTGGTGGGGTGAGAGGCTTGAAGTGAAGAGACCACGTAGGCTGTGGCAACTTTCTGGTGAGTGGTGAGGAGAGATTATACTGAGGTGGTAGCTGCGTGAGAGGAGAGTGGGGATCAGATATATGAGATGCTGTGGAGATAGTGGGGGCAAGATTTGGCAACTGACTAGATATGTGGGATGAGGAAGAGAGCACTGTCATGAACCTGGGAGACTGGAAGAATGGTGATGTTTTCAACAGAAAAAGGGAATTTGAAAGATGATTGGGTTTGAGATGAGAGTAATGAGTTCTATTTTGGACATCCAAGGATTCCCTTTCACTTAGTAACCAGGATTTTCTAGTTCACTGTTTAAAGTTATTCTAGCCTTAAAAGATAATCATATCATCCTTTCCAAAATCTATTTCCATTTCCTGTTTCTTCCCCTACTCTTTCATCAAATGTAAGCTCCTCAGTAGTCCTCTAGGGAATATTCCATTGTATCACCTAGGATAGCATCTAGCACATAACAAATTGATAATAAATGTTATTGAACAACTAATTAACACATTTTATAAATGGAAGAAACTAGAATATTAAGAGATTGAGTGACTTTTCCATAGTCACAAAGAAAATCTGTAACAAAGATGCAAACAGGTTCCCTTATTCTTGGTCTGGTGTTCTACCAACCTCTAGGTTAAAGCGCCTGATAAGACTCCTTTCCTTTAACAAGTATGTTTTCCTTGAGTGAACTACCAAATATTACAAAACAAGATCCCAAGCTATGTTCATGACAATGACTTGTAATGCCAAAAGTGAGGTTATGCTATGAAATTTCTTTTAAAGGCATGAGTAATAAGCTGAGTTAGTATCATAAACCAAATCAGCCAGGCAGATCACAGGAAAAGCAAGCTCAGTTGTACCCCCTGGTCATTTCTTTAAGGCTACTCTTTAACACCCCCACCCACCCCATGACATTTAGGGTGTAGTTACAACAAAGCACCACGCAGGAACACTCCCAGTGGTTTTCCCACATTTTGCTCAGAGCTCATGCTGTGTATTCATCACCACTCTCACACATGATTTGTTAGCTACCACTGTACACATGATGCTGTTCTAGGTGCCACATGAAAAAAGAACAAATGGGAAACTAATATACTGAAGCAGGAATATTGTCAGAGACATGTGAGTCATTGAATCATAGGCTTGGAATTGAAACAGATCTCAGATATCCTCAAATCCAGCACCTACCAAATCTTGAATGCTGTCTACAGCAGCCACAATCAATAAAACAAATACGAAGCTCAAACTATGTGCTAGCTACTGTGCTAGGTACTGAGAATACAAAGACAAAAATAAAGTAGGTCTTGTCCTGAAGGTGTGTACACAGGATTAGGGGAAATAGCACAAACAGATGGTGAAAACAAAAGAATGAGGTGGGGCACTAGCTGCTATTGGGAATTAAGAAAGGCTTCAAGGAGGAAGCCACACATAAGTTTTGAAATTGGAGCTTTGAGGTTGGAGATAAATTGGAAGTACATGGTGAAGACATCCAGGCACAGCCTTTGCAAAGGGATGGAGATGGAAGACGAAATGTGTGTGAGGAAGGGCAACAGGACCACTGACTTTCAAAAGAGTTCAGGAAGAGGAAAAATGTGTCCATAAACCAGGAAAAATAGACTGGAGAGAGATTGAGCAGGACTTTCAATGTCAAGCAGGGGATTTTTTTGTATTTGATCTTAGCTGTAGAGAGATAATGACAAGGGTTTTCAGGTATAGAAAAGAAAAGAGATTGTAAGAAAAATAGGCTGGAGAGAGACAGTGCAGGTCTTTCATTGCCAAGAGAGGAGTTTGGGATTTGATTCCACTGGAATAGAATTGATCACAGGTATAGACAAGGGGAGCAGAGAGACTGCGGGTCAGTGACCTGTGCTTTTAGAGTAAGACACAAGCTGGTGTCCTGTGGTGGGAGAAAGGTGAAGCAGCAGTATGGGAGGCTTGGAGAGAGGTTTGGATCATCCAATGTGGGAATTGTAAACAAGAGGCAATTTGGAAAGAGGAGAATGATTGATTTAAAGGTTCAGATGAGATTAGGTAACAAACCTGTCATGGATTCCGTTGGCATGGTGATGAGTCTTCCTCCAGCATATTTCAGCAGCAGATGAGTAGGAACACAGGAGGCGGATTGGGTGGGGCAGGGAAGAGGTGTTAATTCTGGGTAAATCCTAACATATAATTCTCCTCCCACTGCTTGACAATCTCTAGTGACTGGAAACTGACTTTCTCACAGGCAACTCATTCTATTTTTGCACAATTCTAATTCTTAGACAGTATAGTTTTTCTTATGTGGAACCTACATCAGACATTCTATAACCTTCAGTCATTTGGTACCACTTCTGCCCTTTGACTCCTAACATAATGTCTACTAATCTCTTATCCACATATTTATTCTTTAAAGATTTGGAGACTCCTATCATGTCTTCTTGGTCTTCTTTTTTCCTGGCTAAAAGTCTTCAGTTCCTTCAGCTAATCATTGTGTGCCATGTCTTTAAGTCCCCTTTCCAATCCTGGTCACTCTTTAGCTTGCCAATTTAGCCTCTAAAGTATGGTCCCCAGAACCAAAAACATTACTGTAAATGTAGCCTAGCCAGGAGGGCAGTGGGGCTACCCCTTCCTTAGACACTGGCTACTACATTTCTATGAATACAGTCAGTCTGAGACAATATTAGCCCTTTTGGCTGTCACATCATGTTTCTAGTCTTTGGTTTTCTTATGAGTTACTTTTTAGTTATTTCTCCCCAGTTCTGTTTATGGGCACTGAATCTTTTTTTAATCTAAACACAGGACTTTGAATTTATCCCTGTTCAGTTTCATTTTGTTAGTTTCATCATTCTTGTCTCTCAAGATCTTTTTGGATTCTATTTCTGCCATTCAGGCATAATTAAACATGCAGATATGAAGATAACATGGCCAGAATTTTTAAAAAATTAAATGACTATTTAATTTTATTTTAATTTTCCTGAGAAAAAGTCACCAAGAAGAAGTTCATCTAGCCTTTGAAACTCAGCTCAGATACCACCTTACATTCTCCAGTCATCCTTCATTGATTCCCCACCTCACTCCTTCAACTGGAAATTGCCTTTCTTTCCTCGAACTTGGCACTTTACAATGTTCCTATGCTGGAAACCAAGATAAGTTAGATGGCAAGAGAGCACCTCATCCCCAATACTTTCAAATGATGAGGCCCAAGTGAACTACATGGATGAATGAATGAATGAATGAATGAGTGAGTGAATGAATCGCAAAACACTTAAGTGCTGGGTATACAAAAAGAAGTAAACAAAACAATCTTTCAAGGAGTTTACACTCTAAAATGAAAAACAGCACACATTGGTGAGTGGTAGGTAGTATTTTGGACAGGAAAGTCAGAGGGAATGCTGATTGTAGTCACTTGACATGTCATTACATGGTGGTACTGATTTTATCCTGCTCTAAGTGCTAGAGCTGGAAAGTAGGCAAGGCAGAAGAAGGACAGAGGAGGTGGGGCAGCATGACATGGCATGGAGATAATTGGGAAGTGGCAGACCTGAAACTGGGGCAAGACAAGATGAATGGTCATCAGTCAGAGCCCAGGCCCATGGAATGGGACTTTCAGTTGCAGAGGGAGGAGGAGACTGGAGCTATAGTGACCTTATAATGATAGCCTGGAAGTGGTGTCCTGCCCTAAGATGGGACAAGATAAGGGAAATCTCAGGAAACCAAAAGAGCTAGAGGGGGTGGTTTCTGAGCTGTCTCATAGTTTTTGAAAGATAGTAGAGAACAGGAGTAGTGCCACAGGATGGGAGAAGAGAAAAGAGAGTGAAATCTGCTTGTTCAATGGCTGGCAAAATTCCAGAATCAATACAGTATGTTTATAGAAATGGTTTGTGAATATATAGAAAGGAAAGGATGATCACAGCAAGCAAGTACGCTTTAAAAAAAACGTAGATCATTCCAAGAAAAGTCACTGTTCATACCTGTTAACCCAGAGATACCATTGTAGGGTGTACACAGCAAAGATTGGTGTGTGTGTGTGTGTGTGTGTGTGTGTGTGTGGAGAGCTGTGTCTGGAGTCAAGAAAACCCTAGTTCAAATCTGGCCTCTGACACTTAACTAGCTGTGTGACCCTGGGCAAGTCACTTATTCCTGTTTGCCTCAGTTTCCTCATCCATAAAATGAGCTAGAGAAGGAAATGGCAAACTATGCCAATATCTTCGCAAAAAAAATCCCAAATGGGGTCGCAAAGAGTTGTATTGAAAAATAATTGAACAACCACAAAAATACATACTCACACATATACATATGTACATGTTGTATGCATATGTATGAATAGTTTAGTGACTTCTTGGAATGATCTAGTCATACACATACATATATTTGCATACATACACACATAAAATAAATATATATATGGGTATGCATATATATATGTATTCATGCATTTTTATCTATATAAATATTCATAGTACTTTTTCATGGTAGGGAAAAAACTGAAAACAAAGCATATGCCCTTTAATTGGGGAATAATTAAAAAAAGCTATGGTATATGAATTCAATGGAATATTATTGTATATAACAAGTGATGAATACGAGGAACTCAGGGAATCATTGGAAGGTATATATGAAAGGCTACAATAAAGTAAGAATCAGGAAAACAATATAACAATAAAACAATATATGCAATAATGTAAATTCAATAATGTAAAGAAAAAGATCAGTGAAACAAAGCATCATATTGTGTAACGGTAATGCTTTGTCTTGGCCCTAGAGAAGACACGAAGAACTGGACCTTGGAGACGTGGGGGACTATGGCTACGGAATGCTGACTGCAATGTCAGATGTGGTAGTTGAGTCAGCTTGTTCTGCAGAAACACTTTTCTTTCTTACAAGGGAAAATTCATTAGGGGGACAATTAGTCAATCAACAGTCAACAAGCATTCATTAAGCCCCTACAGTGTGCCAGGTATTGTGGTAAGCACTGGAGATAAAAAGAAAGGCAAAAACCTGCACCTGCTCTCAATGAGCTCACAGTTTATTTAGCAGAAAAAACAATATGCAAACAACCATATACAACCAAAATACAAACAGGATAAATTGGAAGTAATACACTAGAAGAAAGAGGCTTAGGAAAAATTTAGAGAAGATGTAGTGGGGCCTTGAAGAAAGCCAGGGTAGCAAAGAGCAATGAAGAGGGAAAGCTGTGAAAATGCACAGTTAGGCAGTAGAGTGTTTTGTACAGTAGAATGGTAACATCTATAAATAACTGTCATGTAAAAACAAAAGGCATCAATAAACTTAAAAAAAACCAAGTTAAATAAATTATACAGGACTAACCCAATTTTCTTTTTTGGCAGGTAGACTATCGGTTAACTAGATTTAGAAAAAATATTGATAAAGTTTCATATGCTATCATTTTGGGTGAGATAAAAACTAATGTAGTTTAAATGATGATAAGTGACTTTAAAATTGACATTGAGTAGTCATGAGTGGTCAGGAAAAAGTAGCTTTTCAAGGGAGAGTGCTAATGGAATGCCTCCCAATAGATCCTTGACTCTGTACTTTTTAATATTTTGTTAATTGACTTGGATTAAGTCATATGGCAGACTGATTATTTTACAGATGTGTTAAAGCTGGAAGAGATAATAAACAAATTGGATGATACGGTTAGTTTTCAAAAAGATCTCAGTTGGCTAGAATGATTAGTCAAAATTAATATGATTAAATGCTTTAGAGATAAATGTAAAGTCCTATATTATATTTAAAAATCATATTGACAAGTCCAAGGTAGGGGAGATATGATTAAGTAATAGTTCCTGCTACCTGGGGTTTTTAACAGAATTAAAGTAGAATGTAGCAACAGTATAATATGGAAGCCAAAAAAAAGGTAATAAACCTTGGGTTGCATGAAGGGAGTCATAAAAACTGTCTTGGGCAAACCACATTTTGCTCATTTCTAGGGGCCATATTTTAGGAAGGACATACGATAAGATGAAATGTGTGCAAAGGAAGACAATCAAAATGTTGAGGGGAATTTGCAATCATGCTCTGTGAGTATCACTGGAAGACGTAGGTAGCATATGATAGGTGTCTTATTGTTCTGAGTAACTCTAAAGGACAGAACTGGGAACACCTTTCAGAAAGGGAGATTTATAGTTGACTGAGGAAGAAATCCCTAACAGGACCACCCAAAAGGGAAACCAGCTGTTTCAGAAGGTAGTTGTTTCCCCTTCCCAAGATGTCTCCAAGCCAAGACTGGATACCTACATCTTAGGGATGTTGTAGACTGAGTGGCTTCTAAGATCCCTTCCTGCTCTGAGATTCTATGATGTGTGTGTGTCATACTCATTTTTGTATATGTATATATATATATACCACTTCTTTGCACAGTATGGAGGAATAGGGACTGGACCATGATTTTATTGACATAGACAACTTCTCAGATGAGGAAATTTCCTCTACTAATGCAAGTTGGCACCTTCTCTACAACTCATAGTCTTAGCTGTCTAGAACACTGCTAGGTTAAGTGACTTATCTGAGATCCCACAGCTAAGACATGTCAGAGACAGGATTTAAACTCATCTCATTGGCTCTGAGGCCAACTCTGAGTAGTAGGCCACTCTTTAACATATTTTTTAAAAATCAAATGTCATCTTAGAGAATGAAGGAACTTCAAGAAGCCATGAATACCATATTATCTGACAGTGACACTCTCAAAGAGAATAGTTAATTTTGTGCTAAAAGTTTTCCAGGAAAGAGCAATACAGACCATTTCATACTTAAGTGTCTATCTCAGTTTTTAACAACCCTTACTAATCAATCAGAATATTTGGAGAGGGATAGTGAAAGACAAAGCAATCAATACATTTGAAGGCAGTCTAACTGGTTGATCTTTTAGTAATTCTATTTGATATCCAAAGCAAAGGAAAGCATAATAAGATTGTACGTCATCTTGTTCTTCCAAAGGGTCGAATCTTGCCATCTGTGAAGCAATTTAATTTTTATTATCTTGGAATCCAGTGAGACTGTCCTGCAGTTCCTTTATAAACAGAAACCATGCTTTAATCACAGACTGTCCCTTTGGGCCTTATTGAAACATTACATTATTCAGAGCATTCTGTTTCTATGGGATGAGGTTCTCCTATAATTTATATGTCCTTGGGGTAATGCACACTTTTTATAGAGATGTAATTTTGGAAGCAATTTTCCATAAAGTCACCATTAGCTTATAAATTTGAGATAATTGGACACAGAGCTCACTTACCTAACTTGTCTGTGTGAATAATACTTCATTGACGACAATGCTGGTTCTAAAAACAAAGGACAAATTTTGAGAAAAACTAGCTCCCAAAGATGAAATGCTTCGGTGGGTTTTTTGACTTCTGGTAAATGCCTGTGTTGATGATACATGCAAAATAAACATCTATGTGAATTCATACTGAAGTGAAATTCATACTTAGTGAAATCAATTAATTCACTTTTAACTGAAAAAAGTCATTTGTGAATCTCAGTGATAAAATGTATTAGCTTTATTAGTGAGAAAGTGCCAATATTACCCAGGAACATTAAAAAATTTAAGCCAGCTTTGGGTGAATTATTATATTGAATAAATTAGTAAGTATTTTTTGTTCCCCTTTTAAGACTGGTTTTCTCTGGGCCCTTTAGCCTTTGCTGATTAATATGACTGTATAAATTATAAGTGAATGTTCTATTAATTCTCTTTCTTTCTCTCTCTCTCTCTTATCTGTTTCTCTCTCTTCTGCCTATCTTTCTTCTTCTTCTCTTTTGATGGGGCTGGAACTTTACAGGGAGAAGAAGAAATACAAGGAGAACCACATTGTCTCATGGTGGAACATAAGGTTACAACAGGTAGAGTACAATGAACGGGGCCCATCATTCCTCTCCTGACTGCAATGCCTTCTTGTAGGATTTAGAGCAGATAATAGCTCACAAAAGAGAGTCTGTGCTTTTCCAATATGGCTGGTGATGTGTGATCAGAAGTGCTACAGCTGTGATATATTCCAGGCATGAGATCTGGATTCATCTGGTTGCAATGCAGAAAATTGCTATTTTCAGGAAAAAATGACTGCGTTCTTTGGCTAAGAAAAGCTGCTTGTAAGAGTTTGATGGAAGAATTTAGTGATAAAATAACAAATACAAGTTAGTTGTTGAAGTAAAAAGCATAATTTGTGATGCAATTTTGCTGAAAAAGTGTTTTTTTTACCTATACCTATATATATATACCTATATATATTTGAAGATGTAGCTTTGCTATTAAGTGGAGAGAGACAGAAACAGAGACAGAGAGAGAGAGAGAGAGAGAGAGAGAGAGAGAGAGAGAGAGAGAGAGTTAAATTTAGAATCAGAAGCCAAGGTCAAATCTTGCCTCAAATACTTACTTGCTGTGTGACCCTGGGCAAGTCACTTAACCTCAGCCTGCTTAAGTTTCCTATCTGTAAATTGGGGACAATAATTGCTCCTATCGCCCATAATTATGAAGAAAAAGTGAGATCCTATTTATAAACTTTAAAGCAATATATTATATATATATATATATATATATATATATATATATATATATATCAATGTAAGCTTTTATTAGTGTTTGTTAGTTATTATTGTTTTAGATCAAGTCTTGTTATAATGCTTTACAGGGGGCAAGTTTATAAATTTGTTTATAATTAAGTCCATTAATGATAATACTGTCATGAAAATAATCCCTGCTCAAATGGACTTAATGTTAGAAAAGGCGGAGTCTTAATTCCTTTTCCCTCTCCTTTCTAAATCTTTTTACTCTGGTTTTCATGGAAATCAGTGCTGAATGTGAGTGATCAAAGAACACATGCTGTAAGCAAAGACTCATACTCTCTTTCCGTCACTTTTTTTTAGTTGTGTCTGCTTCTTCCTGATCCCATTTGGGATTTTCTTGGCAGAGATACTGGGATGGTTTGCCAATTCCTTCTCTAACTCATTTTACAGATGAGAAAACTGAGGCAGACAGTTACATGACTTGCCCAGGGTCACACAGCTAGTAAGTATCTAAGGCCAGATTTGAACTCAGGAAGATGAGTCTTCCTGACTCCAGGCCCAGCACTCTATCCACTGCACCACCTAACTACCTCATACTCTCTTAATTAACCTAATATAGTGAGGATGAAGGTTGACCTTTGAAATTCCAGGTGCTGAACTGACTACTGGTCTTTTGTTTTAATGTGTCTGGGGACTTACTGACTTTTAAAGGCCGTCAGGGTGGGGTCTATGAATGTGAGCCAGTTTTAAGTGGTTGGTAGGGTGAACAACTGAGCAGGACATCACTTAAAATTGTTCCAAGTACTACCCTTCAGGACTTATTCCCTAAGTTTCTACTCCTTAGGCTAAGGGATAATAGGAAAATATTATTGGTGACTGGGAGATAGGCAATATAAGTTTTGCAGCTAATAGAATTTTTGAGATTTACTGCTGTGTAATACTATTTTATACAAGCCAAATGTCCCCATGGCACAGTACCAGATGGCCTTTAGCTTTAGAATGGAGAACTATGATTTTGTGACCTCTCATGCAAACTTTTCTTAAGTGTGAGCTGATTTTCTGAAGCAATCTGTAAAGCATTAAAACAAGAAACTGAAATTTTTAAGTCTTTCAGGTTTCTGAATTTTGAGGACCTTAACATTTAGTTTTGCCAGAAGTATTCATTTTCTTTTACAACTCACTTTCTTCTGCTGTTTTCAACTTCATTCAGCTGACTAAAATAACCTTGTCATATAATTGCCACTATTCCCCCCAAAACACAAATTCTCTTGAAAATCAATAAGGAAGGGACAAGAAAGGGGAGACAGTTTCTAACTTGTCTTTTGTTACAATGCAGAGTGATATCTTTGCTGATTCTCCAAAGCAGCTCTGGGGGCCATGCAGAAGCTGGTTGCATCAACCCAATTTTCTTTAAGTTGTGCCTGGTTTCTTTTAAATTCTGGTCATATGCATAAATAACTTGTTTAAATGGTGTTTCTCAGTGTTTTCTGATCATTCCTCCTAGCAACCCCCAGGTAAGCATTTCAGGCACTTGAGGACAAGCATCCCAATGTAGCATTAAGTCTATTGATCTTTGGGCTGAGATGGAACAAATATTCTACTCAAAATTTTCCCCCAAAGTCTCATATAATTTCCTTAGTATGCCTTCAAGTTTTATGATTTGCATTCATCAAAGACCAAGGTGAATAAGGGTACTTAAAAGCTGAGAGCAAAATACTATAAATTGAGACAAAAATTAAACTGTAAAAGGACCCATGAAAGTCCAAGTCATACCCATTTGGAAATGGCCCATTCTGTTGTTGTTTTTTGGCTGACTGTCATTTGGCTCCTACTAAATAATGACCTAATCCTTAGATACCTGAAATTCTATCCTGAGGTCTGTAATTTATCCTTGAAGGAGTCACCAAAAGGGCAGTGACCAGTTGAGGACAGGGGACATAGATTTCTAGAGAAGGAAGGAGGCCAACATGATCTCTCTGATAATTAAGTGGGTATGTAAACCGTGGTTTGATTGAGGGATGTATTGCCTTGTCTATAATAGAGTACCCAGTGCCACAGAAGACCAGCTATCATTTTCCCCTGACTCTACATACACATTAGCTCAAAGGATAAAGTGACCTATAATAAGAGGCACCATTTAATGCTGCATTTCCTGAACTGATCTCATTTCAGCAGTCAGCCCTAGAAGTGTAAAATAGGCCACATTTGCATTTTCCTGCCTTCTCCTTTTCTATAGTCTATTCCTTTCTAAGTAGTATCCATTCCCTCATCTCATGCATACTCTGTGCCCTTTTGATTTTCCCTCCCCATAAAAAAATAGCATCAGAAAGGATTTGATGTCAGTCATTTATAACGATATGAATTATTTTAATGAAGGTTATGTCTATCCTTAGGGGGATTTTCATTTTAAGCCATATGTCTAGCTTTTCATAATACAGAGCTTCATTCCTGTTAAAGCAAGGGTTCTTAACCTGGACTCTATGGATTCACCAAGGGCCAATGGATGGATTTCTGGGGGTTCATAAATTTAAAAAATTGATAAATGTATTTCTATATAATTGGTTTCCTTTGTAATCCTATGCATTTTATTTTATTCTGATGAAGACAGTATCTGCGAAGTGGTTGATGAGGCTTTGCCAGTCTGTGCTTTAACACCTTGTGTTAGAGGAATTTCAAACATCAGGTTTGTTGGTCACAGAAGTATTTTGGGGACTAAGAAGGCTTTCCTGGTGTTCCCAGTAACCACATAAATTGCTCATCTTATCCAGGTATTTGTAAGGGGAGTTTTATATGTTAAAGTAATACAGGAAAGCTAGATTAGGCCACTTTAACTATGTCCCACTTAAAGAGGCATCTCAGTGCTAGTTATAAAGCTCTTCCACACTCATCAAAGAGTAGACTGATCCCAGAACAGATGTGAGTTCTACTGAAAATAATAGGACAAAGAAAGACATCATTTTTTACTAAAAAATACACAAAGGGAATAAGTTTAGAAAGAGACAGGTACTTAAAAACTGAATTACATTATAGAAATTCAGAGTTTCATGTATAATCCTCTTTTAGTTCTTTGTATTTTAGGATGCTTCTGTTTCTTGAAAATTCACAATTATAAAGAATATTTTAAAAATGACTTTTACATATTCCCTCCTTTCTTAACTATAACTAGAAATTTTTCCTTTTTCCTTACTTCTTTATTAATTTTTTCTTTTCTTTTAATCTTTCTGGACATCATGTTTCTTTTACATTGATATATAGGACTGATCCAGGACATGTGTGATGAAGGATGTGTGCATGAAGGGGGAAGTAATGGAGGCTAGCTAGAGAGCAGGAATTGAAAATAGGCTAGTTCTCAGGGGATGGAAAAAAGTAATTACATGGGGTGCAGAGACTACCAGGAATGGGGTAAGAACCGTTGGTGGGGAGGTAGAAGATAGGGAAGACGATCTTTGCCAATTTCCCAGTTGTACTGGGGACCAGCTGAAAAGGAGCTACTAACAATTAATAATCTCAAATATCAAATCACATAAGAAAAAACTTGGCATTAAGCAGTGGTATAATGGAATAGAGCACCAGGTCTGGAGTCAGGAATACCTGAGTTCAAATCTCGCCTTGTATACTTACTAGTTATGTTACCCTAGGCAAATCACTTCACTCTTGCCTCAGTTTTCTGAACTGCTAAAATGGGGAAAATAACAGAATCTACCTTGGAAGATGGTTGTAAAAATCAAATGAGATAATATTTGTAAAGTGTTTAACATAGAGCCTGGCACATAGTAGGTGTTAATGTAGCTTAGTTATTATCATGGAACAGTTGATGGAGAGTCAGCGTAGGATCCCAGAAGGCCTAATTCCCAACAGAGTCCCAACTCTGATGTAGACTGACTGTGTGATCCTAGGTAAGTCACTCAACTTTTCATCACTCCAATCAACTCTCCAAACTTTTAAGTTGCAGAGAAGGTGCTGCCCTGCTTATTAGAAGTTTCTTCACTTGGGTGTTTCTTGTACCAGTAAAGTCACAAGTCCCTATCATGTGTTCTAGGTACATATCTATCTTTATTCACATATTTTCTTCCTCATTTTTCATATGTTGTGATTCCTCTTTGATTATGTCTAGATGAGAAAAATTCTTTGCACAGAGAAATGACTAAATATTACTTTAGACCAGAGGTTCTTAACCTGGAATTTAAAATGGCCAATAAACTTGCATAGAGAAAAATAGTACATTTTTATTTTCATGAAACTCTGAACTGAAATTTTGCATTTTCTTTCACTATTTAAAAACACATTATTCTAAGAAGGGGTCCATAGGTTTCATCAGGTTGCCAAAGGGCTAAAAAAAAATTGGGAGGCCCTACTTTAGGTAATAGAAACATCAGTTCACAATTGTTTGTTGCTTTAAAGTCTACAAAGCATTTCTCCTTTCAATACTAGGTAGCACAAATAATATTACCCTCATTTTACAGATAGGGAAACTGAAACCCCAAGATGTTAAAAGATTTGTCCAAGTCATTTAGCAAATGTTAGACATGGGACTCAAACCTCATTTTCTGATTCCAAGAACAGATGCTTTTACTCATAGTCATATACTGGATATCTGAAGGGATCTTCCAGGTTGACTTCAACCCTTTCTTTCTGTACAAGAGGAACATGAGGCCTAGAAAAATTGAGATCTGCCTGAGGTAACACGGGCAGTGTTTGGGCCTAGCTCTGACCTGGTGTCAGAGGTGGTATTTGAACCTAGGTACTCCTGCACTAGGTCCAGTATGCTTCCCATTGAACCAATCTGCCTTCTTGCTACACTATACTGTCTGGATACTTATGGAAGGGCTTAAAAAACAGGAAATGCATTTGAATTCTTTTGATCTGGTCTTGTCATTTGCCATAATTAAGAATCACATTCATAAAAAACTTTTCTTTTTGAAATGACTGATAAAGTATTATGTTCAAGTGCTGAAATCACTTGTTTCCAAAAAAGTTTAAAAACCCCAACAGTATGCAGATATCCATTTCCCCCCCACCTCTTATGTAGCACTTCTGTGTATTTAAACCCAGGGATCTGAATTTGGCTTTCTCAACTTTTCCAACTGCTTTGATTCATAAGGAAAAATAACCCAGTTAACTTGGTCAGTTTTCTAACTGTGAAAGGAATGTAACAGGATCTTTGTACTTCTGAAAAAAGACGGGTTTGTAGAGGCCCAACTCTCCAGAACGGCAGTTTGTTTATCTCACTTTCATTTCCTGTGGTTTGTAGTGCTCTGAAGAAAAGTCAAGTCCCAAGACTAAAAGTGGTTGAAATCCTCAGTCTAAAAATGGGTGTAGTAAAAAAAAATGCATATATATTTCTGGACCTTCTGTGGGGGAAGTGATACGGGGGCTCCCCAGGAGCTTCCTGACAGTTGTAATATAGTTGTTTTATGTAAACCAGACTTGCCTTGGGGGATGTGTATACTCACGGGTCATGCTTTGCTCTCAGATTCTAGTATCTCAGCCAAAAACTAAACTGCTGCCTGGATCAACCCTACAGTACCCCCACTTCTCCCCTATGATCTTGGTCGATTGACTAAATTTCTGTTTCTCATACGTGATTACACTACCTGGCTGTCCTGCATATCTGGAATGCTCTCCCTCCTAACTTCCAGGTCATGGAGTTTCTCTTTTCCTTCAAAAGGCAATTCTAGCACTGTCTTCTCCCTCAAGCCTGTTGACTCAGTGACTCATTCAGGGTCACACATGGTTACTGCATAATCTATAAGCAAAACCCAAATTTCCTTACTTTTACTTCAGGGAATGCTTATTAAAAATCATTTACTGTTATCAAGTAGCTCTTTTGGTTTGGGTGGCAGAACATGTATTCTTCCTTAATTCTAGACTCCATCGATAATCATGTCTTGTGATATGAGCCACATCCCCTCTTCCCAAATTACCTTGCATTTAGCTAATTTTTATTTGTTTGTAGTTATTCACTTGATAATTATGCTGTAAGAGACATCTGGCAGCACAATGGATAGAGCTCAGGGGCTAGAATCTAGAACACCTGAGTTCAAACCCAGCCTCAGACACTTACTAGCCAGGTGAGCCTGGGTAAGTCCCTTGACTTCTATTTGCCTCAGTTTCTTCAAAAATATAAAAATGGACACAATGATAACACTTTCCTCCCAGATTACTATCAAATAAGATATCGGTACAAGCTCTTAGTACAGTATCTGGCATAATGTAGGTGATTATACACACATACACACACATATACATATATATATATATATATATATGCACACATACACACATACTATATATATATATATAAAATATATAAAATATGTAATTTAAGTAAATATATATGTAAATATGCCATAGATGGCTTATTCCCTTTCCTGTCCCATTTATCCATATATTTACATATTTTCTGCCCTATTGGAATGTAAACTCCATGCAAGTAGGGATTGTTTCATTTTTTTGTATTCATATCCCCAGAAACTATACAACAGGTGCTTAATAAGTGCTAATTTGATTGCTTAAGAACAGTTCTACAAGTTGTTCTCCTGCACTGCTGTTTTTCTAGAACCGTCACCAAGATATGCATAAGAAACTGCTCAGCTTGGAAAAAAAGGAAATGGAGTTTGGCCATCAGTTTCTAGATAGAGCCAAGAACAAATTTAGCCTGTCATGTGAGATAACCTCTTGAGTTCTGTTAAATTATCACTGTTATTGATCGATTCACTTGGGACTGAAGTTCCTGTTTTTAGAAACCCTTAACTGATGGAGGAAAAAAAATCTTAATGTTTCTTCTTCATCCAGAGTCACTTTTCCTTGTGTCCTTTTTCTCATGGGATATTTCATTTCAAACGTGATCCAAGGACTCTTGGAAGACTTTTAGTTTAAATCCTGCAAAGTAAAGAAAGACCTGTCACATAAACCCCTCTCCTTGATTTTTTATCACAAATTAATTATTTCTAATCTTAAAGTAAGACTATTTCTCTATCCATTGAGAGTAAACCATTTGAATTAAGTTATAACTGAGTTTTTAGCATGCAAGTTTAACTAACAAAAACAGATGAAGCCCCTACATTGACCTTTCTTACATTACTCACATCACAAGACATGATTGATGGAACCTAGGATTAAGGAAGAATACATGTTTTGCCACCCAAACCAAAAGAGCTACTTGATAAGAGTAAATGACTTCTAATATACATCCCCTGAAGTAAAAGTAAGGAAATATGGGTTTTCCTTACAGATTATGAGAGGCAGTCACTTGGTCAACCATTTATTAATTATCTACTATGTGCCAGGCACCATGCTAAGTGCAGGGGATACAAAGAGGGGCAAAAATTAGTCCTTGCTCTCAAAAAACTCATGGTTTAATGAGAAACAACACGCAAACCACTATGTACATACAAGATACATGGTCATTTCTGCCTTCAAGAGCGTTTTGAAAAAGTGAATTTGTTCCAATGTGATTGAGATCTTAGGAAATATTTTGAGTATAACTCAAATTCCAAGTTAGCTTCTCCTTGATTTCTTCTGTGAGAAATAGCCAGAATACAGAAGACCTACATTGCTTCACAATAACTCACAAGCAGCAACCTTGACAGTGGCCACTTCCACAAGCAAACTCCAGGTCTTTCTCAAGGTAAAGTATCATATTTACTGCCTGTCTTCTGGAGCAGTAGAGACTGTGATCAGAGAGGGGCTGATCCACACCATCTTCATCTCCTTCCTCCTTAGCTTCCAAACAGAAGCCCAGTGGCCTTGGACCCAGAGATGAGACCACTATTTCTTATATTCATGTAATTCTTATTTAATGTGTATAAAAATTCATGTATCTTATATTTAGCATGTTTAAAACTGTGCTACCATTTGCATTAGGTTCCTATCTTTTCTCTTAATATACCATTAACGAAGTCCTTAAGTGTTGTGTTCCTAACCTCATTTTCTCCATAAACTCTGTGATTTTAATTATGTGATTTTGCATTGTGCAATACTTTTGGAGAATTCACATCTCGTTATGACAGGACTGATTGTGTACAGGATAAATTGGAGATAGACTCAGAGGGAAGTCATTAAGATTAAGGAGGCCTGGGAAAGCCTTCTTGTAGAAGGTAAGATGTTAGCTGAGACTTGAAGGAAGTCAGGAAAGCCAGGAGGTGGAGATGAAGAGGGAAAGAATTCCACCCATGGGAGCAGCCAGTGAAAACATTCAGTTAGGAGATGGTGTAGATTGTGTAAGGAATCAAAAGGAGACCAGTGTCACTGGATTGCAGAATCTGTGAAGGGTACAAGAAGACAGAAATGGTAGGAAGAGGGGAGTTTAAATGGAAAATTTACATTTGATCCTTGAGGTAATCAGAAGCCACAGATATTTATTGAATAGGGATGGAGTTTGTGGTAGAGAGGAGATAACATGGTCATATCTAGATTTTAGGAAGATCAATTTGACCCCTGAGTGGAGAATGGATTGGAATGAGGAAGAGCCTTGAGGTGGGGAGACCAACCAGCGGGTTGTTGTAATACATAGTCGAAGTATCAGATGATGAGGGTCTGCACCAGGGAGAGAAGAGGAATGTAAGTGATATTACAAAGGTAGAAATAACAGAACTTGACAACTGACTGGATATGGGGGGAGGGCATTGAGAAAGAAAAGATGAGGATGACATCTAGGGTTTGGACCTAGGTGACTGGGAGGATGGAGATATCTTCAACAGAAGTTAGGAAGAGGGAAAAACTTGGGTGGAGGGAGTAGTGGTAGAAGAGAATGAGTTCAATGGATATGTTGAATCTAAAATGTATTGAACATGCAGTTCAAGATGCCCAGTGTAGTATAAAGAGGTGGCCTCAGGGCCAGAAAGACCTGGACCTATGTTCTGCCTCTGACACATACTGACTGTGTGGTCCTAGGAAGCTCCCATAACTTTCTAAGGCTACAAGTTGAAGACATAGTACTGACCTGCTTTGTTAGAAGAGGTTCACCCCGGGGTTTCTTCTGCTAGTGGAATTTCAGGTCTAGTCTTTATCCTTATAGAGGCAGCTAGGTTTTGGGTCTAGAACCAGGAAGTTACTCTGGCCTCTCTGACTCTTTGTGATCCCAAGGACCATAGCATGCCAGGTTCTTCTGTCCTCCACTATCTCCCAACATTTGTCCAAATTCATGTTCATTACTACCATGGCACTATTTATCCATTTCATCCTCTGCTGTTCCCTTCTCCTTTTGCCTTCAATCTTTGCCAACATCAATGAGTCCTGCTTTTTCATCATGTGGACAAAGAATCAGAAAGATGGGTTCATATCTACCCTCAGATATTTGCTAGCTGTGCGACTAAAGACAAGTTGTTTAACTGCTATCTGCCTCAGTTTCCTCAACTGTAAAATGGGGATAAAGGCAGCATCTATCTCCCAGGGTTGTTGTGAGTATCAAATGAAATAATATTTGCAAAGCATTTAGCACAGTATCTGGCACATAGAGGATACCATATAAATGTTTATTCCCTTCCCTTCCTCTTATCCCTAGGAACCTGAGTAAGTAATTTTTCTCTCTGTGCCCTGGTTTCTGGACTTTGAAAATGACTGGGCTACCTAAGAAGGTTATTGGGGATTCATATGTTATGGTTTACTTCTTTGAGACTTTTACAGGAAGGACAAAGGTATGATAGTAAGCCACTGGCCTAAAAGTCCAATATTATGAGAGTTTTGGTTGTCCACTTTTCAAAGACACCTCAAACCTGGTACCAAATCACCATCATGGCCTCGAGTGACTAATGAAATCATTTTTCAAATCTCTTAGAGCTCTTAGAGGAAAGGTTTATATGGACAAAACCTGTTAGCACTCTTGCCACCCACTGCTCTGAATCCCCAGCATTCATCCTCCTTGGGGTTATTAACAGTGCAATGACCCTATGTGGCCCAGTCCCATGCTTTCCATGGGGAGAGAGTCAATTATTACCAGATTTTGTTGTTTAATAAATCCAGCATACTATTTATTCATGCTCAGAGGGGAAAGTACAAATATAAAGGAAAACCAGCATGGGGTACTGTACACAGTATGCACCTGATAAATATTGTTGACTGAACACTCTCTTCATACTCTGGCTCAAAATGTGTGCTTTTTAGCATCTAGGTATAATATTGTTTGTATAGCATAAGTGTTTGACATTTTCCCCAACACACCTGGCAGGTAAATTAATAGATTGCTTCATTGTGAAACTTCCTTTATTCCTTTGACTTTAGAGGGGGAAATTGAGACACAGATTTTCTATGCAATTTCTCTTGCCAAATGAGTCATCTAGATTAGGAGTATAACTCAGAGATTCCCTCCAACTCATAGGGTTCTGGATAGCACAGTTTTTGGATAGCATTGTTTCTCTGGGCTTCTTTGGAAAAGCCTTCAATTATTTGGTATTGTATGGTGTCATAACTTAATCTTGACACACCTCATTTTCTTTTATTGTTTGCTATTTCAATCAAATAAAATAAGTCTGATTTTGAAATGGCTGGATAAGAAGCCAAAAATTGGTGGGTTCAGTCAATTGTCTGGTTATTTGTTCAGAGATGGAGCAAGGAACATGGGCTCTGTGAATTCTACAGCCTCACTATTTGGAGCTATAATGGGTCAGAATGAATTAGTGAAGATCTTATCAGATCTGACTTTTAACAAAGAAGCCTCAGAACATAGTCAATCATAAGAATAAAACAAATCCAGAAATTAGTGAAAAAGCAGTTGGACTTATAAAAAAACGCATACTATTAAAGAATTGTCCTTAAAATGAGATCTTACTGGGAATCTATCTTTCCTGCATTACTAGATAGATTAAAAACAACCAAACAAGAAAAAAGATAGATCATGCTATCACCTCCCTAACTCAACCCTGTATGCATTTAAAGAAAGGGAAACTTCCAGACTTGGACCATTTTATCAAATACCTAGCTTCTAACTGCATCTGAGACATTCATCTATCATAGCTGCTTCCATATTATCATAAGTATGATCATGAGCATATAAGACTCTGGGTTACTTTCATGAAAAGACTGTCCTTTCAACAAAACTCATAAAAATTGTCCAGGGCAGCTAGGGTGGCATAGTGGACAGAACTCTGAACCAGATGACCTGAATTCAAATCTGACCTCAGGCATTTACTAGGTGTGTGACCCTGGCCAAGTCTGTATGCCTCAGTTTCCTCATCTGTAAAATGGGGTAATAAAGTACGTTTCTCTTAGGGTTTTGTGTGCATTAAATGAGAAAACAATTATAAAGTGCTTTGGTACATTGTAGGCACGATATAAATATTAGCTGTTATTATGATTGTACCAGACCACTGCCACTTTATATTCTGAAGTTCTGATGAATAATAATTTTTATTCCTCCTTCTCTCTCCTCACATGTAATCCTTAGGGAACAAAGAATTGCTTAGCACAGTGCTGGTATATAGTAGGTACTTAAATGTTTATTGACTGACTTCCTTTGGCTTGATACACTGACTAATCAACCAGGAAATACTTCCCAAAGCAGATACCTTATCTTCTTCTTACCCTAAAATCTCAGCTGCTCTGCACTTTCTATAGTGCTAACACTACATGCCAGACAGTCACAGCCTAGACTAGGGGTACATAAGATAGATAATTGCCTAGGATACAACATTGAAGAAGAGCAGAATGCAGACAGTGTTTTTATTTTATGTATATATATATATACATATATGTATATATATACATATATATACAAACATATACAAATGCATACATACTTTTTTTTAAACCAATGATTTCATTGGTTTGGGAATCTCCTGCTAAGGACATCCTCTCTATCAATAAAGAGCAGCCACTGTTCTACAATTGGTAGTCTTTTAGGTTGTCTGAGTTACTGGGAGATTTCATAACTTGACTCACACAGATAGTATCAGAGATAAGACTTGATCCCAGGTCTTCCTGTCTTCAAAACCAGTTTTCTCTCTACTATAATACTCTGTCTCAAATATTTCTAAGTCCGGAAAATCCTGCTTTTTATGATACACAGATATTTATTTGTGGCAGGTCAAATTCCCTATGTTAATTCATAATGAAGACTTGAAATCTCTTGTAAGTAACATGTTATGAGACAATTTTCAAAAGTGAGGCGATTCATAATTTTCATACTTTGTCTAGAGTACGCAAATACCTTGTCCTGACTCTTCCTATTAGACAGGAAACTATAAGTTTGCCAGGCAGAGAATCCATAACTAGGGGTTCTCCTTGAACCGTGCCCTACTTCTAATTCCAATGAGAGAGTCAAGAGGGGAATCACAAACTGTTGCAATGCTTCATAGGGAGAGTTATCTGACATCATAGAATTTTAGAGTCAGAAGATTCCTTAGGGATCCTCTGGTCCAGAGACTCTTAGCCTTTTTTGGCTAAGTCTGGTGACATCTAAGAACCCCTACCCCAAATAATGTTTTCAAATTCTTAAAATAAAATGCATAGTACTACAAAGGAAATTAGTTATATTGAAATATGGTTATCAAAAGAGCAAAAAACCAATTCACATAACCCCTGAAATTGACACACAAATTTCTTAATAGTCATAAATTCTAGATTAAGAACCCTTGCCTGATCCATTTTACAGATAAGGAAATTGAAACTCAGAGATTTAGAGATTTGTCCAAAGTCACACAAAGGTCAAGGCAGGATTAGGACCCAGGGTTCCTGACCGCTGTTCCAACTCCCTTTCTACCACACCATACAGCCTTGTAAAGCTTTATAGAACAATGTTAAACCCTTAAATTGAAGCAAATAGGCCAGTAGTCTAGGCTATGACACATGGGCTTACTGACTGCCACAAGGCTTGTACTACTTTTTAGTGACTTTTTTTAGTCACTCAACTATTTAACTGCTTATTTCAGGGCGTCTCAGGAACCAGTTAAACACATCTTTTATTTTCCAGAGAAATCAGATTCTTGGGTTTCCCCCACTTCTCTCTATTAGGCTTTAATAAGGAGCTACTAGGTTAGAAGCATACCATCCCACATGCATTTATTTGTCATATATGAAGGCACTAGAGAACCTGATTGAATCTACAAGCTCCAGTCTATGAAAACTGGTTTGCCCTGAAAACTGCTGCTCTTTCTTCATGCAACTGATTAGCAATCATTAATTTTGTGCATCAATTGGAGAAGTTGGAGGATTTCCCCATTTTGTCAAATATATCATCTTTCTTGGATCTACAGCCCTCTGTAGATTGTGAGTTTCTTATGGGCAGAGATTGTCTTGCTTCTTTCCTGGGTCTTAGCACAGTTCCTGGCAGATACTGGGTGTTTACTAAATGTTAATTTTGTGCCCCAGTAGAAGGACTGACTAGTTGGTTAAAAGGAATGAAATTTTCCTTTTTCCAAGGTGTTAAAGAGGACCGTTTACTTTTGTTGTTCAGTCCAGTTTAACACTTTGTGACCCCATTTGGGGTTTTCTTGGCAAAGATACTGGAGTAGTTTGCCATTTCCTTTTCTCATCTTACAGATGAGGAAACAGAGACAAAGAGGATTAAATAACTTGCCTGGAGGTCACAGAGCTAATAAGTGTCTGAGGCTGAAGTGGAATTCAAGTCTTCCTCACTCCAGACCTGACACTCTATCTATCCACTGCTCTACCTAGCTGCCACTTATCCCTCCTGCCATATTCAAGCCCATTACCACAGAATTGGAAGTATTGAATGAGGGCCTCAATAGCAACATCCAGTTCATAGAACAGAAGACAGAGAAGCCCAAAATTCTGGACTTCTTCCCAGTTCCATTTCTCAGTTGGCCATGTGTGACTTTGGACAAATCACTCTTTTTCTGACTAATAACAAAATTGCAACTTACATGCCTTTGGTACTTCATGGTTACCAAGTGTTTTTTCCCATTTCACTGGATCTTCATATGAGATGGATAGCCAGATGTTACTAACTCTATTTTACAGATGAAAAAAGTAAACCTCAGAAACATCAAAGGAGGTCATGCATCCAATGAAACCCAGATGTTCTGATTTCAAATCCAGTGTCCTTTCCCCTACAGCAGATTCCCTTTTGATATACACATAGAAACTTGAGTCCTTTTCTAATATCATAGGGGTAGGATGAGGATGTAAAAGATGTTTTAGGTGAAAATGCTTTGAGCTCAAGTTAGGTCTATAGGGCAATCAACCAATGTCTTTGAATGATGATTGGCAAATTAATAGATCCTGCCTCTGTTGACATGTTAGTGCTCAAACTAATGGTTGTCTGTTTTAACAGAAGGTTGGTTGTCCCCAAATTAGACTCTTGATTTATTAAAAAGGTAACACTGAAGAGTAAATACAATCTTCATTTGTCAGATTTTTTCATCTCAATCTAAATACCATCTTGTGGTACTAATAGGCCCTAATGAGAGCAAAAGCCCATAGTCAAATAAACAACTCACTAGATTAATAGTAGAATTGTCAATAAAGAAATCTACTGATCTACTCAATATTAGTGGATCTCTCTAATCCTGATTCTCTTCAGGCATGAGTTAGGCCTAGTAGAAATACTGCTGTACTACTAAAATTATTCATACAGATGTCTATTTAATAGGTTGGGGATAGAGTATACCTTTTCAGAACAAAATGGGTTTTTGTTTTGTGTTATTTTGTAGAAATAAGAACTATTTGCAGTTGAGGAGCAGGTAGAGGATCATTTTAAAATATGTGTCATTTGTAGTTAGAAACGTTTGGATATAGCTTCATGCTGAAACTATTTCGGTTGAAACCATGAAAAAACGTATTTCTTATACTGGTGGGCTCTAAGTATGTAGACTGAGTCTAACTCCATTTCTAAATGAGTATTTATTTCTAACCTTATTTTCTGTAAAATATGGATAATACCATATATCTCACAGGACTGTTACGAGGATTTTGCAAATCTAAATGCCTGTGCGAGTGTCATGCTTGTAGATGTCTTTAAGGCTTACAAAACACTTTTTTCTCACAACAATTGTCTGATACTGTAAGATGATTCAGTGAGAGCTGGAAGGGAGTTTAGAGGTCAGCTAATCTAACCCCTTCACTTTGCAAATGAGAAAACTGAGGCCCAAGAAGGCTAAATGACATTTTCTAGGTCAAATAAAACTCATCAAGGGTGGGATTTGAACCTATGTATAAAATGAAGCACTGAAAAACCTAAAAATTGCAATTAAAAACCACTTTACTAAATAGGATCATAATTTAGAGCTATAACTTTAGAGACCAACTTGTCTAATCCCTTCAGTTCACAGATAAGAAAATAAGGAGGGTAAGTTATCTACTCAGGGTCATACTGGAGATTAAAAATAAATTTTAAAAGATGAAAGGTTAAGGTAAAACAGTTCTCAGTTCCTCCTTCAGAATCAACACAGAAACTCTGACAGTAAGACTCATGTTAAAACATCTGAAATCAACTCCCCATGGACTGGGCCTTTTATGCCTCAGGTAGCAAGGAAGTAAACTCACCTTCCTGGGCTTCCTTGAAGAACCAGTCTAACCTATCTAAAACAAAGATTGCTTCTATCACACCAGCCCCTCTTACTGCAAAGACTTCCTGTTAAGTGTATCAAGTCAGTGGGTCATAGGGATATATGAGGTATTAATATAGGACTAGCACCTCTGATGTGAGGGCTTCCTGAGCCCTTTTCAGGGCTGTGCATCCATCTTTGGTGTCTGTCTTTCACCCAGATCTCTCAGTGGCTACACACTGGTAAAACCATTTTGGCACATGGGCTAAGCCAGGTTGAGTGTAACTGACAGTGCTTAAACCTATCAGTAAGTTAGTGCTATCTCTACAGACATCACTATAGATATAGATATAAATACAGATAGATACAGATAGATACACCACTACCCCAAACAGGTGAAGACTTCCCTCCTGTGGAATGGTTGGATGAGAACAATATATTTCAATGATCATGAAGGTGGTTGAAGCAGGTGCTGTGGAATGCTTAGAACTTAGACATTGAATATGCCAAGGTCATCCACTGCATCTTGGGCCATCACCAATTATCTTGACTTTTATCTTATCACCGGACTTAGATGGCTCCAGAAGTCATCTGCCTCACTTAAATCCAATTCAAGTACAAGTCAGGATATCACCCTGTGATGCCATTGGTTGTCTTTGAAAAAATAACAGGAGGGTAGTATAAGTATTTTAATCAAAGGCAAGCCTTGGAAAAGCTCTCTGACTTTCCCAGGGCAATAGCGTTAATGAATTTCAGAGCTGGCATTCAAGTATAGATCACTCTTGACTCTAAATCCATTACTCTTTCCACTGTCCCACACTGTTACAAAGGAATGTATAAAAGGAACACATTCCTAGGTCTTAGAGCACTTTGGGCTAGTAGGTGAATGCCCCTATCTACTCTCCTTCAACTATATCATCCATCATTTTCAGGATCAAGAAGGAAGATGATTTTGGACGAAGAGAAATGGTGGCCTCAGGTTTGAATAAAGGCCCCACACAAGATTGTTCTCTGTTAACTCTACTCCTGATTTTCTTTTATCCCTATTTTGTATTACTTGGGGAGGATCAATCAGTAAGCATTTATTAAGTGCCTATAATGTGCCAGGCACTGAAGACACCAATGGACATGTGGTCTCATTGATTTTCAAGTTCATTCCAATGATGGAGATTGCAAGCCATGCATGTGGGTCCATCTTGTGTGATCTTGACCATGGTCTCCCATGAGTTTGCCACAGGGGATTCACTGATTGTTCTGAAGTTATCTTGAGAATGATAGTACAGCACTCATGCTGTCCTTACCCTTAGCATTTAGTCAGCTATTTTCTCTTCCTAGCATGTAATTTCTTGATGACATCTTTTATTTTTCTTCATTTTTTTTGATGTCCTTCATTAGTTTTTTTAATTTATGTACTGTATCCTGTTCACGCTTATCATGTGTTTCCATATTCATGAGTATCTGTATCTCCAATTTCCACCCCAAGGCCTGACATATCTTGAGTACTAAAGTAGAATCAGAAATGAAACAACTTCTACCCTCCTGGTGCTCACATTCTAGTACAACACAAAATACACATATATAGGTAGACATACAAAGTAGGTACAAGATAAGCTGAGAGGGGAAGCTGCCAGCAGCTGGGGACACATCAGGACAGGTTTCCTGAAGGAGATGGTGTTTAATCTAAGTTTTGAAAGAAACTAGGAGCTCTAAGAAGTAGAGGCAAGGAGAGAGGACACTTCTATGAAGGGCCTGCCTCAAGAGAGCTGTAGCATCTTCTAGACTTAGCCAATCAATAAACATTTATCAAGTGCCTATTACTTGCCAATTACTGTGTTAAATGATGGAGATTCAAAATGAGGCAAAAGACAGTCCATGTCTTCAAGGAGCTTACAATCTAATGGGGATGACCCCCCCCATGCAAACAAATATATACAAAGCAAACTATATGTAGTACAAATAGGAAATGATTAGCTGAGTGAAGGCACTCAAATTGAGAGGCTGTGGAAGGCTTCCTACACGAGGTGGGGTTTCAGCTGGGACTTAAAGGAAGTCGGAGAGGTCAATATCCAGCAGTGTACCTCCTCTCTCCACAAATAGCTGTATCATTGCCTCACACTACTTCATTTGACCTGCAGTTTCAGTGTGGTCATGGGTTCCAAATACCAAGATCCCATGGCTGACAGCATAGCTTATGCAGCTGTGCATCAAATAGGTCTTATCTTATAGTCGCTGACCTCCTACCATGGACTTTTTTTGTTCCTTATATTCCTTAGAATTAAACTCTAGTCTTGGATCTTTTCCCAATAGCTAGGACTTTGCCTTGTCCCATGTCTGAGTCCCTAGAACTGAAGTGAAACCTTTTTCTGTCCAGTCTTCCCAAGAACCAATATCCTGTGCCTGAGACCTGTGGTGGGGTCCCTGCTTCTAAGCTTCTCTCACTGGATCTCCAGCTGCTTTCAGACTCCCTGGTATGCTTTTCTATCCTCTAGAGCACTCAGTAGCTGCCGGACTCCCTTGACTTTGACCAGCTCCTTGCCTGGACTTCATCCTCTTGACCAGTGACAGATCTTCCAATAAATGACAGATCTGTGCACACCTACTGGGAAATCTAATCACTAAATCTGCCCTTTCCCCCACCATCCCTGCCTCCTTGTTATCCTGACACCTTTCCAGACCTCTAATGCAATTATTAAGATCACGTGCTTTCCCTGGCTATGTCTTGGCTAGTGTCTGAATCCCATCACTTCCTAGACTGAAGTTCTCATGTCAGGGTGTCTATGTTAGAAATGTGGATTGGTAGTTTTGTCAAACTTGCTGACTCCATGGGGTTTTTCCTTTTTATCACTCACACTAAGAAAGTTTACAAATGTTCCCAGCACCATTGAGTAGTACAGAAAATCTAATGATGTCAGCATTCTAGCACTTCTAATCTCAAATTTACTTTATCTTTCTTTCATGCCATCTCTTTCCCTTTTTTCTTCATGTTTTGCATTCCATTTTGTTTTACTATTCTATTACCCTCTTTTCCTTTTTTCTTTCTCCTCCCTCTCCCCCCCTCCTTCTTTTCCATTTCCCCTCCCTCAATTCCATTCATTTTATTTCTTTCTTTCCAGGGTTCATAGATTTAGAACTGGGAGGGTGTTCAGAGACCACCTAATCTACTAATCTACTTTAGCCTCTTGTCCTGGAGATGAAGAGATTGAGTTGCAAAAAATATGTGACTTGCTCAGGGTCACATAGTGAATAAATGGGACTTGAATCCAAGTCTTCCTCCTATCCACTATGGCAGGGGTAGGAAACATGCAGCCTCTAGGACATATATGGCCCTCTAGGTCCTCAGGTGTGGCCCTTTGACTGAATCCCCTTAATAAAAGATTTGTTCTGTAAAACGTGGACTCAATCAAAAGGGTGCACCCAAGGATCTAGGAGGCATATATGGCCGTGAGGCTGTAGGTTCCTCATCTGCACTATGGCATGCTGCCTCTGAAGTCTTGCAGTGCCCACAGGCTTAGCTCATTATTGACAATTAGGACTACAGACATGTCTAACTTCCAGTTCAGGGCATCTGAGATAATGCCCCATTAACTGTTGAGCATATTACCTGTGGAGATAATAGCGAGGCTAAAAATAAAAGTACCATGATAGAACTCTGATGAAATCTGGTTTCCTATGTGTAATACTTAAGAGCAATGATAGGTGGCCCAGATACTATATCAAGTAAATTTAAATTTCCAGAAAATAGTAGATAATTCTATAAAGTTGCTTAAGCAATTCTAGCTATACTTAGAATGAAAGGAGAAACGTGAAATACAGATTATGATTTCAAAAACATCCTTCCCAGTGAAGGCAAAACTAGATATAATGACTTTCCCCATAAATGTTTAGAATATTGCAAGTACTATCATATTCTCTCTGATCATCAGAAATAGACTGTAAGAACATGTTGCCAATACTATGGAAACAGTAAAGAATCTGCATGTTGTTTACACCATTAGTTTGCAATTCTCAAGGGTAAGGACTGTTTTTTACTTTTCTTTGTATCTCAAGTGCTTACTTAGCACAGTGATGGGTGCAAAGTAAATGTTCAATAACTGTTTATTAATCAGCTGACTGACGATCAGAAATTTAGCTATGACGTAGTAGAAAAAATTGGGAATTTAGAAGACCAGAGTTCGGATCTTGGCTCTGCTACTTCTAGCATTTTATATGACTCTGCTGTGTGTTCATCCTTCATTGCCAAAGAAGACCATTCCATCAGAGAAATGATGACATGACTTGCCCTTGACTTTGGTTTGAGTGAGGGAGGGCTGTGCAGGTCACCAGCCTCATTTCTCCTCCAGAGCCATCTGAATCCAGTGACCAGATATTCATCAGGATGGCTGGAGATGACCCAGGATGAGGCAATTGCTAGATGGTGCAGTGCATAGAGCACCAGTGCAGGAGTTAGAACTCAGGTCCTCCTGACTCCAAATCTTACCTCAGACACTTGACACTCACTAGCTGTGTGACTTTGGACAAGTCATTTAATCCCAGTTGCCTCATCTGAGTCATCTTCCATCGATGAATAACTGATCACTGGATTCAGATGGCTCTGGAGAAGTGAGGCTGGTGACCTGCACAGCCCTCCATCACTCAAACCAAAGTCAAGTGCAAGTCATGTCATCATTTCTCTGATGGCATGGTCTTCTTTGGCATCAAAGGATGAACACACACACATGACTCTGCCTCTTTGAACCTTATCAGCAAAAGGGGAGGGATGGATTATAGGATCTCTATGAACAAATAGTCCCAGTAGAATTTAAGTTCCTTGATGGAAACATTTATTTCTTTTTTATATTTATATCTAAATCTCTCCTCCTCTACAGAAGAAAAACAATAACTTCATGTTATTTTAGTTAACTGAGGATTGCAAAATATTTTGAAACTCAAAAGGATGCCTAGATGACAAACTAAGTCTCGGTTGGGTGTGGTTAGGAGTATAGTTCTATTTATACCATTGTCAAGCAGGAACACAGGGGCCAGAGAAAGCAGCCAGGCAAATGGTTTCCTTCTTCAGCTCTTTCATCTTAAAGCAAATGAGTTCAGGGCACAAAGAGATCATGGGCACGAAGTAGAGAGAAGGGCATCTATTTTTGTTGAGAGTAGGCAAAACTGATGATGTACAATTCTCTTTGTGTGCATTTGTTCACTTGGCTCTGTGCCTGACAACTCTTAGATTGATTTTGATCAAGCATGACTCCAGTATTACAGAATCATAGAAAATTTAAGTCATGTATTCCAAGGAGAAACTCACAAAAAGAACAAACTGCCCTTGCCTTTCTCTGATCGTGGGAAGGAACAAATATGTCAAGGGTGTGACAAGTCACTGCTAGATCTACAAAGGTCCATTTCCAGCTTCTGTGTGAATGCAATGGTTTTGAATTTTCTTAGCCCAGTCCTCATTCAAACCCAGTTTATGATTTCTTTGAGCTGTGATGGACAGGACAATATGATTGTAAGGCATTTGAAACTGAAATGCCAAGGCAGTGATGTCATGGGTCGAATAACTAAAGACAGACAGACAGGGAGCTAGAAGGTGGTAAGGGAGGACTTCTACCTAAATTCTTTGACTCTAGCATGTTAAAGGAACAAAAGAAGTCTGATATCAGCGAATTTCTTTGAACACCTTAGTGTTCATCTATTCCAGGCCTGCACAACCTGCAACATGCCAAAATATTTTGGGCAGTCCACGAAAAATGTAGTCCCTTCTCTGCGGGTTACCTGAAATCCTTTGGTGTACCTGTGGGTCATCAACCGCCCTCAGGCCACAGGTTATGCGATCTTGTCCAACTTCTTTATAGTGTTGTTGTTGACTCTTTTTCTGTCATGTCTGACTCTTTGTGACTCCATTTGGGGTGTTCTTGGCAAAGATACTAAAGTAGTTTGCATTTCCTTCTCCAGCTCATTTTATAGATGAGGAAACTGAGGCAAACGGTTAAGTGACTTGCCCAGGGTCACACAGCTAGTAAATGTCTGAGGCCAGATTTGAACTCATAAAGATAAGGCTTCGTGACTCTAGACCTGGCACTCTATCCACCGTGCCACCTACCTGCCCTTTATATAACAATTGAGGAAACTGAGGTGACATAGTCTGGCATCTAGGGATCATTCTCAGTTTCAGAACATTTTATAGTCCTAAATTAACTTAAGTAACACAAAGTTGTTGTTGGCTTTTTTGTATAGGAAGAGAGATTACAAAGTGAAGTGATTTGCCCACAAAGGTATGGCCACAAAGGTATTAAATATCAAAGCCAGAACTCAATAGCATGTTCTCTGCCTCCTGATGCACTACCCTTTGCTTTGGAATATGTTGCTTCTCATGTTGCTTGAGATAAAATGTCCACTTCTCTTCCTCAAATCTCCCTCAGGTCCAATCCATCTTTCACACATCCACCAAAGAGATACTCCTAAAGTACAGGTCTGATTATGTTACTTTTCTACTCCATAAGTTCTAGTTGCTCCCTTCTATCCCTAGGATAAGGGCAGCTGGAAGGCACAGTGGATAGAGTGCCAAGCCTGCAGTTAGGTAGAACTGAGTTTCAAACCAGACTCAAATACTTCTTATCTGTAAGAAGCTGGGCAAGTCACTTAACCCTGTTTGCCTCAGTTTCCTCATCTGTAAAATGAACTGGAGAAGGAAATATCAAACCACTCCAGTATCTTTGCCAAGAAAACCTGAAATGGGGTTACTAAGAGTTGAATACGACTGAAAATGACTCAACAACCACAATCCCTAGGATAAGATACAAACTCCTTTGTTCCACATTTAGAACCTTCACAATCTGCCTCCAGTCTGTCATTCTTCCCATTCACATACTCGATAGTCCAACTAAACTGGCCAACTAAATTGACATACACAGCATTTCCATTTCCTGTCTGTCTTTGCATTGGCTGTCCCTAATGCCTGGAATATTTCCCTCCTCACCTCTGTCTCTTAAAATCTCTAGTTTGCTTTAAAGCTCAGCTCAAAACTCATGTCTGAATGGACACACCAAATAGACATACAGAATGTTATGAGAACACTCCTGATGCCCCCACCTGTTAATATTCCCCTACCTAAATTACCTTGCATTTACTTTTTACATCTTTATATGTGTACATTTACATTTCCTGATAGATTATAAACTTCTTGAGGGATCATTTTTGTCTGTATTCCCACTGCCTGACATGTTTTTTCCCCAGTAGGTTTGCTTATTCGTCTGTTGCCAATGACAATTTCTTCCCTTTGTTATATGTTCTCCCTGATTTGGTGCTTACCCCTCCATAGTGCACTGAACTGTCCCAAATCATCCAAACCTCTTTCCTTGGATTTGATTAGCCTATGGATTCTGTTTAGATTTGGCAGGACTTTTTGTTAATCATATTAGATTGGGGCTTTGGGACATGCCTTACCTCAGGAAGTATCTCTCTCTGCCAATGTCCTGCTAACCAGAGGATATACGCCATCCTTTCTCTAGAATATGAGGATTCAAAATAGAGAATCATATTTGGGGGTGGGGTGGGATAAAGGATTAAAAGAAAATATACAATTGTCCTAATTCCTATAGAAGGCTTTATCTTTCTGTATTTTCTACCACTCATATAATTTACTGGTTTTTCTTCTATCAGCCTGGTCCATTTTCTCCTTTTGTACTTATCATTCTCAGGAAGGGGTTATCTTAACTGCTCTTTGCTTACAAGTGAATGTAAAACATATGGTGTCTCGTACTTGGCTGTACCATGTATAAAGTCCTTGTTGATTTCCTACCCTTGGTTTTAAATTCCCTGTAAAAGCAGAATATCTTGTAGGCATGAACTTCTGAAGAAATATTTGAACCTCTGAGAAATATAGCACTAAAAATGTTCTTGTTTATGGTATCCTTCTGATTTGAGGATCTGGCCTTATATCAGTGAGATTTTAGATGTAGTCTATTTTTGAAGGTTTTTTTTTCTAGATAGTTGGTTGTTATAAATCTTTGGAGGTTTGTGCAGGGGACAGAATTTCCCTCCTGTGCATGGTTAGAGCAGTTTTCATAATTTATAAAACTGAGATGCTGAGTATATATGATATATACAATACAATACATACATACATACCCACCCATACACATGTTACACCATATACATAGACGAACACACTATATGTATAAGTGTACATATTATGTACATATATGTACACATATACTCATGCCTATCAATGCATGTGATCTATGTATATGTTTGCATATATTATTAACATATGTGTATATTTGCACACACACATACATATAAATATATAGTCTAGAGATTTCATTGGAGACTATTTTGGACTGTTCTTGAGTCAGACCAGTCCCTTGACGATTTAAGTTTGCTACTGAAATAAAATAAGTCATTTAATAGTCAAAAAAAAGGAAGTTTACTTAGCTATTGCAGGAGAAGGCTAGTCAATAAGAACAGACACTGAGAACATCTTGAAGTGAATAAATCTCCCACTGCAATTCACTACCTGAGAATTTCAAAATCTAGGGTTCCTTGTGACTGCTTTGTACTTAGGCACTGAGGAAATGATGACAACATCTAAGCTCTTACTCCCCAGAACCAAACAAGTCTTTTTTTATTTTTAGTTTTCAACATTAACTTTCATAAGATTATGCATTCCAAATTTTCTCCCCATCTCTCCCCTCTCCCCAACCCCAAGACATCAAGTTATATGTAAAAAGAATTAGAATCAATGGGAGAAACCATGAGAAAGAAGAAATAAACAAAAACAGGAGAAAGCAAATGATATGCTTTGATCTGCATTCAGACTCCATGGTTCTTTTTCTGCATGTGGACAGCATTTTCTGTTGAGTCTTTTGAAGTTGTCTTAGATCCTTGCATTGCTAAGAAGAGAAAAGTCTATCAAAGTTAGTCATTGCACAATGGTGGCTGTTACGATGTAGTATGTTCTTGTTCTGCTCATTTCACTGAGCAGCAGTTTATCTAAGTCTTTTCAGGGTTTCCCGAAGTCCACCTCCTCATCATTTCTTAAGGCGCAATGGTATTCCATTGCATTCATATACCACAACTTGTTCAGCTATTCCCTAACTGATGGGCATTGCCTCAATTTCCAACTCCTGGCCACCATGAAAAGATACTTCTGTACATGTGATACCTTTTCCCATTTGTATGATCTCTTTGGGATACAGACCCAGAAGTGGTATTGCTGGGTCAAAGAGTATGCATATCTTTATAGCTCTTTGGTAATATGAACCAAACAAGTCTTGAGGAATGCTTCAGTGTTTGGTCATGTCCTGCTCTTTGTGACCCTGCAGATCTGAAATCTTTTAACCACTTGATAATACTGGAAAAAGGTCTTTCTTGGACAGAAAGAGAAAGAGGTCAATGGTTAATAGTTAATAAATAATGGTTAATGATTAATGGAAATACTGAATAGGTCATGGCCAAGATTCCGTGGAAGCAAGGATGGGGAATAGTGATCTAGTGAAGCTCTAAAACAGATGGCATCATTCTCGGAGCTTCCCCAAGAACACAAATGTGATCTGCATCCAGGTAGAGAGTTGTATTCTTTTTATCATAAATATACATATGTGTATCTATCTATATAGATAGATAGATACATATATTGGAGCAGATAGGTAGCTTGGAATCAGGAAAACTAATCTTCATGAGTTTAAATCTGGTCTCAGATACTTACTAGCTGTGTGACCCTTGGCAAGTTACTTAACCTTGTTTGCCTCACTTTCTTCTGGAAAAGGAAATGGCAAACCACTTCAGTATCTTTGCCAAGAAAACCCCAAAATGGAGGTCATGAAGAACTGGATATAACTGAAACAACTCAACAATAACAAGTAAATATCGAGAGGGGTCAGTACTTGTGATATCAGTGGTACAGAGAATGCCTTTATGGATAATCCCTCCACCGATGCAAATTAGTAGCTGTTGGTAACTTCAACCCCTAGAAGGGACTTCAGAACTCAGCTAGTCCAGTCCTCTCATTTTACAGCTAAGGAAACTGAGACCAAGAGAGGTTAGAAAATTCGTCCAAGATCATAAAAGTAGTAAGAAGTAAGGCTGGGATTACAAATTCAGGTCCCACAACTCTTAAGTTCAGAGTTCTTTCCATTGCATCATGCTAGCACCCAGCACAGACCATTACTTTCTCTGCAAGGTATAGTTACAACTTATGGAGTTTTCTGGCAAATTACTGAGAGAGGTAAGTGATTTGTCTAGTGTCACACAGCTGATAGGTTGTAGAGGCAAGACTTGAAACTGAATTCAGCCCTCTATCTATTATGACTGGTAGGGTTATAAAGAGGTTAAGTTCCTTACAAAGAGCTCCCAATACAAATGAAATCACAGGTGAAAAAAAGTATTTATTATATTATATTACATTACATTATGTTGTGTTGTGTTATGTTGTATTGTTCTGTTGTTTTGTGTTATGATATGTATTTAGATCAAACCTGTCATCTCATCAGTGTAGGGAACTCTCAAAAAGGAAACTTCCTCTACCAATGCAGTTCAATATTTGCTCTTCAACTTATAGCCTTAAATACTTGCCAAGGGCATCTAAGTGAGTTGCTCAGGTTAGCCAGTTGTTGTTATTTGTTGTTGTTTGCCCTCCAAGAGGACCAATGACATCAGGAGGGTAGTGTCTTGACTTGCAAGTGAATTGGATCTAAGTGAGACAGGACTGTGCAAAGACATTAGCCTCACTCTCTCCTCCAGAGTCATTGGAGTCCAGTGGCAAGCATAGGATGACCAGAGATGATCCCAGATGCAGTGGGAGATCTTGGCCTTTTGAAGTTAAGGTTTTTTCCAGGTCTCAGTTTGTCTGAGGCAAGAAGGTTAGCTAAGAAATGAGGCAGAAGATGATCTAGTTTGCCTACTAAGAAAGATAGAAGGAAAAAGAAAGAAAGAAAGAAAGAAAGAAAGAAAGAAAGAAAGAAAGAAAATTTGAAGGGGAAGACCCTCAGAGTTACTAGACAGAACAGAAACAATTACTATTTACACTGACTCTGAGTCATCAAAACCCAAATAATGGTATTACAATGCTACAGATTTACTAGGAATCTTGTCTGCCTTGCTGGTGTTATAATAAAATCTCGCTACTCTGACTGAAAGAAGACTTGGGTGGTCTTTTTCAAGGCAGACCCTCTGTACCTTTACATTTTGGGATTTTCAGCACCTAAGACTTCAACAAAAGACCTGATTTTGAACATTAGCCCTAACAACTATTAGTTGGATTGTATCCAGCCCATTATATAGTAGTTCTTAACTTTATTTTCTTCTATAAAATGGGGATAGAAATAAGAGTCACCAAATCATATCATTTCTTCCTTTGCATTCCTCTCACATCTCTTCCATTCTATTTCTACTACATTAATTCACATAGAGACTATTGAGATAGCCTCCTATTAAACCTATTAAGACAGATTCTGGTATCTCCTTCCACAATCTATACTGCACACAATTACCAGAGCAATCTTCCTAAAATCTGGTTTGTTCTAACGTTCTCACTTACTTTCTTCAAAACTTTCATTGCCTGCCTATGACCTATCGGACATTACTCTATCTAAAATTCAAGGCCCTCAACAATATAGCCCCAATCTATTATTTCGACTTTAATCTCCAAATGCTCTCATGCTCCCTGTGTTCCATTCACACTGGACTTCTTAGTTTTCTTCAGGTACCTTGACTTTTACTACCCAGGCCCATGCATTCACATCTTCTTCCTAAACTACCCTTTCTACATTTTCACTAGTTGAAATTCCACTGATTCTTCAAGACCCAAATCCATCATTACAATCAAAAGTAATCTTTTTGCTTCTTGTCCTCTGATTTCCTATGGTGCTTTGTACTACTCTCTTAGAATTTGCCATAAATCACATTTTGTCCACATGTCCAATATTGTTTATAAGCTTGTTGAAATCAGGGACAATGTTGGATAGCATGTAGCACAGTCCTATATATACTCACATAAATATGTATATATACATACACATATATCCCAATAAATATTTGTTAAAGAGAGAGATTATTTCACATATAGGTGAAGATAGAAAGAGGGGCAGGGTTGGTGGGGGCAGACATTATGCTATATAAAATAAAGTTTAGAAGACCATCTATTCCCTTTCTCTTCTTTTCCTTTTAGTGACTGTAAGGGAAAGTGGGCCTTCTCTAATGTTACCATGACAGTCTTGGACTTTGGGAGCAGTTTCTTTTTCCTCTTAAGCCCAGTAGTATTATTCTACTGGGGTATGAATAACTCAGTGGTTAGATGCATGAACAGAAAGGAAGTGGTTTCCTTGGCAACTGGAACCCTCTGAAAGACTTAGCCAACTATACCTCTTCCTCCTTATGTTTTCTCCCCTTTGTGTTTCTAGTCAACTTACAGATATAGCCGTTATGCCTGCTTTTGGTTAAGGGTGGGTAAACCTTAGCATTGCAGTTGCTCTAAGTGAAACTGTTTTTATTCTTTTTCATCCAAGTTTTCTGGTGAGATCTGGATAGACATGCATAGACACACACATGCGCACATGTACATATCTATGTATGTAGATAAATGTGTATATAAATATTATAAATAGATATATTACACTTAATGTGTTATATATAATATATATTTTCCAATTGTTTAGTTCATAAATATGGAGCTAAAATTTCCTCAATGTTTTAGCCTAGTTATAATTCAATTTTAACCAAAAAAACAGAAAGCACTTGAGAATTCAAACAATTGTGACTTTTTAAAAAGGTCATTTTTTAAATTTTTCCTTAAAATTTGCTAAATCTGTTCAGAGCAGATTTAGACTGACATTCCCCCTGCTCCACAAAGGAATCAATTTTCATTGCATTCCTATCTTCATTCTTCCTTTTTTCCTTCAGAATGCAAATAAAACTGTTCATTTTCTATAGGTCAGCATCTAAAAACACTATGTTGAGAAATATTGTGAAGAACATCTCCATCTAGAGAGATGCTAGATTCTTATATAGTAAGGGCAACTAATTATCTCTTCTCTTGCTCCACTTCAATGGTCCTCAAATGTCTTTTCCTTCCAGGCATAGTATTCACCTTTCTTAGTAGGTATGCTACTGAATTGTGGTATGCTACTGAAAAATTAGGATGCTTGTACTCATGCATGCAGTGACAATTTGAAGTTCCCTACACTTTGTAGGCATACCTAGTCACTGCTCTGCTTTGTGCCTTTGATTCTTTGCCTTATGAAATGATAATGTGAAACCATCTTGGAGCACACCCATGGCAGGCTATGATATCTTATAATGGGTTCCACTCGTAAAATGGGAACAATGATAATGTCCACCTACCTCATGCAGCTGTTGTGATGAAAACATTTTGCAAACATCAGAGTACTATGTGGATATGAATGTTCATTGTTCTTTTTTTCATGTTTGCTAGATTATATAATAGAAAGAGCACTGCACTTAGAGTCAAGAGAATTGGATTCCAGTCTTAGTTCTTCAACTTATGGTGTGACTTTGGACAAGTCATTTCTCATTTTTGACAGTTTCTTCATTTGTAAAAATGGAAATAATAATATATTCACTCTGACACAGTTATTTGTGAGGTTCAAATAAGGTCATGCATAGAAAGCACACTGTAAACATAAAGCACTCTGTAAATGTCAATTCAACAATTTTTGCATAAATATTTTGGTTGACTGGAAATGCCTTCACCCTTTTCAAATTATCAAGTTGATAATAAGAGAACAGAGCCCTGAGAGATGCCTAGCCATCTTGTATATACAATTAGCCTTGTAATTGTAGGCACTTAACATATGTTGAATTTATTGGAAAGGTGGACGGTTATCAATTTACAAAATCTGACCTAGTTTGAAGGTAAATTAAAAAACAAAGCAAAACACCCAATTGCTTGGTATCTAAACCTGATTACCAAGAAGTACTTTTATCACATCTTAGTAGAGATACTTAAAGGTAGAAATTGGGTGGGTCTCTTTTGAATCCAGCGGTAAAACAAAATTGACGTGGCAAAGAGGAAGTGATAAAAAGACAGCCATCTAAAACGTTTCTGTTTTTGCATAAACAGAGCTCTCCAAAGTTACTAGCTAGCTCTTTAAAAAAAAAATCAAGTTCATTAAAAAAAACCTAACAACAACAGAAACACACAAAAAACAAACTACAAAAAAATCCCATTGTGTCATGATGCTCTGTTTGCACCAAGAAAGATTGTTTTTTATCAGTATTAAGAATTTGACAAAGTGAGTTGAAACAGGATCCGGAAGGGAACTTATCTTGGATTTAAGAAAAGTTTTGGGGGCAAACCTTTTCTGAAGTGTGAATGAGGCACAAGAAGATTTGAAAAATAAGTATTTATCTTGTTTTCTTTCTGAGGCATTATTTTCCATTAGCAAATGGGAGGAAAAGAATAACATAAGCCAACACACAGACTCTTTGGAAGCCAGCACTCTTTCAAAGTCATAGATACACACAAACGGTTGATTCTCTCCAGTGGAGCTCAGCTCTGTCATGGTTATCCAGCAGAGAACAAGTTGCAGATGAATGTCCAGGAGAAGAAAGGGCAAATTCTAAAACCAGACAGCCGCTATGTCTTCTATTCTCAGGCTTGTTCAGACTAATGGGGAGAACATGTCTGAAAGTCATTCATAATTTATCCAGGTGACAAGCCACTGGGGAACTTTTTAAATCGCAAGAATGAGGGAAACAGTCACTGCTTTCCATGGAGAAGACACCAGTAGAAGATTTATGGAGTGAAGAATACAAGGCAGGCAATAAAGGAGCTTTTTGAAGCTGTGTAAGTGATTTGTACCCAAGGGCAAAAAGGACATTGAGGTCACATCCATAAAAAAAAGCTGAGTACTCCATAGACTATGTTACTGAAGGCAGGGGCTGGAATCCTAATGGAACAAAGTGGTACCTGGGGTATCCCCCACTATGCTCAAAGAAGTTTAGCTTGCTTGAATCTTGAGCATATTTTTAAAATTCCTGACTAAAGTACTAATACCATAAAACTTTGGTTTTCTTGTGAAGAATATAAAATTTTCAAGTCAGAAAGGACTCTTATGCTGTCAGTAGTTTTATGTATTCGCTTTCAATTTCCCCATCACAGATGATGAATAATAAACAATTTTATTTTTATTCCCTTTATCAGGGACTTGGTGTAACATGATAGATTTTGAAATCAGGGAAGTGGAATTATATCTCACACCTCCCATGTGTGATGATGGGCAAGTCACTAGATCTCTTCCGGCCTCAGTTTTCTCATCTATAAGATGATAAAATAGCCTCTAAGGGCCCTTCCAATCAAAATCTATGATTCTATAACCCTATGTATTCATAAATCAGTAGAGAGTTGTTTATTTTCTGCTATGAGCTGGTAGAAATGAGAGATGATAAGAGGGAAACAATGATGGAGGAAATGTCCTTTCTATCACTCCAGTAAAGGTGAGAAGACACTCATTATTCTCTAGGTTTAGAGCAAGCGTCATCATCCTCATCATCATCCTCATCCTCATCATGCTTACGCAGGTATAGGAAGTGGCTTCATGCTCATTAATTTTTTAATCTTCACAATATAATATTGGGGGATGGATAAGGAAAGTATTTGCAGGTATATATCTTATAGAGAAGGAAATTGGGTCAAGTCATTTTCCCAAGTCCATAGAGTAAATTAGTGCAATACCCAAGAGTTAGACCTGGATTTCCTGATTCTTAGTCTAATGCAAGATATCAACCTTTATCATATTTGTTTTTTGCTGATGGTCCCTATAAGCTGTTGCAAAGATTGTGAATCACATGTTCTTCCTTCCCCCAGATATCTTTATTTCTTTTTCAGTTTAGATTCATAACTTTTTCTTCTTTCTTTCTTTTCTTTCTTACATCAAAGATGAAAAAAATCTAACATTGTTCCATATCAGCAGACCTCTGCAAAGGAGGGAGGTGAGGTGCTTTCTCATATTTCTTCTTTTTGTAATTAAGCAGCCTTCATTTTTTTTACAATGTTGTGCTTGTTGTCTTTTCATTTAGATAGGTGTAGCATAGGACATATTATTTTCTTCTCTCTGCTTACGTAATTTTGCTTCAATTCATGTAAAGTCTCTGTATTCATCATCTTCTTTATTTCTTACAGCATAGTAATATTCCATTACTGTAATGTACCGCAATTTGTTTAGTCATTTCCCAGTTGAGGTGAACCCACTTTGTTTCCTGTTGCAATCACGTAAAGTGCTGACAAAACCATTTGCGTATGTGGAAATGTTCTTTTTATCAGTGAACTCCTTGGGATATATGCCTAGCTGTGCAGTGTCTGGATCTTTATTTACTTAACACCAAGTTGCTCCCCAGAATGGTAGTCATAGCTCTACTACTAGAGTATTAGTGTGCCTGACTTCCTTCAACTTCTCTGACACTGACTATTCCCATTTTCCATTTTTTGTCATCTTTGCCAAGTGGGCCATGCTTTAATGCTATAGCAGATATAAGCAGAGACAGACAGACAGAGACAGTAACAGAGACAGAAAGAGAGATAGAGATTTATTAAGAAATTATTGTGTATTGGACACTGGGGGAGATGCAAAGTTAATGTAAGACAGGATCCTTTTCCTTTTGGAATATATAATTTAATAAGGAAACAAGACATAAACATATGTACTACAGTTTGGGGGCAGCAAGATGGTACAGTGCATAAAGTCCTAGCCCTGTAGTCAGGAAGACTTATCTTTTTGTGCTCAAATCTAACCTTATTAGCTATGTGATCATAGGCAATTCACTTTTCCCTGTTTGTCTCAGTTTCCTTATCTGTAAAATGAGCTGGGGAAGGAAATGGAAAACAGCTTCATTATCTTTGCCAAGAAAATCCCCAATGGAGGCACAAAGAGTTGGCCACTACTGAAAGAAATCAACTGTATTTTCTTAATATTACATATTAAATATATTAGAGAAATGAAGAACAGAGTGCTGAGAGACAGTGAAGTATAGTGGAAAGTGTGCTAGAATTGGCATCCAAAGACCTGTGTTTGAATCCTGCCTCAGAAAGTCACTAATTGTACTAATTCTAAGCAACTCGGATGCTTTGTTTATCTATAAAATAGATATAATTGTGCCTGAAATATCCACCTCTCAAATGACAAAATAAGAAAAATGATTTGCCAGTCCTAATGTGCATTATAAATGCATTATTATTTGAAATCTGAAAGGGAAGTTACTTATGGATAGAAAGAAAAAAGCTAGAGGAAATATCCTTCCCTTTTTGCTTGACATCTCCCTACTGGCATCACTCAGTAAAAGCTACACAAGAAACCTGACATGGGTTTTTAAATTCTGTTAAGCCACTGTTTTCCCATCACGTTGCCCAAAATGACTTTGTTCAATGTTAGCTCTGTCCTTATTTCCTGGCAGCCATCTGAAGGCTTCTGATATGCTATAGATGAAGGACAGCAATTTGGAATTATCACATGTGGGCTTTCCATCCATGGAGTTAGCCACATACAGGACCCAATGTCTTGGTTTTCTCAAGCTTAGAGTGATATGAGAGCCCCAACTCACAAAATGCTTCTTTTATCTTGATAGTGTGCACCTAAATTAACAGGGATTCTATAAAAATTGCTAAAGTAATAAGAATAGAAAGAAATGGAGGTATCTGAGATGGAAAAGATTAAGTAGATCACTTGTAATAAGACAGTAGGTCTTTGTTGACTATTTTAAAAGAAAGCACATTGGAGCAGTTGGAAGACTTTTCCTGTTCTAAATTCTCTAAAAACAAAGCATGTTACAGCACTAAAGCAAGGAATATCTTCAAAGCATCTGGATGATGGTAAAGTGGATATCTATGAGGAGAGCATGTAGCATAATCAGTTATACTTTGAACCCATGCCTAGTTAAAGCTGGAGGCAATAGATGTTTCCATTGGGAAAAGGATATTCAATCCACTGAATAATTAGAATTGGAGTCTTCATTTCATATATACTTTTATTTAATGAAAATAAAATGAAGAGAAAATCTTAAGTTTGACCTTTATCTAAGGAGGAAAAATACAGGTCACAGTCAGTCAATAAGCATTTAGTGAGAGTTTACTATGTGGTCATCACTGAACTAAACACTGAAAATATAAAGAAAGGCAAAACATAGTACCTACCTGCAGAAAGCTTGTATTATAATAGAGGAGACAACATGGAAACAACTACATACATGCAAAGATAAACACAGTATAAATACAGCGAGTGCCCCGACCACACTCTACTGCAGCAAGAATGACTACATCTTCCCCTCAGGATTCTAGAGGTATCCCTGAGGAGTTGAGATGTCTCTTCACTAATGCCATCACCTCCAGTCCACATTCTGGATGTCTTCTCCCCTACCCCCACTATTAGTCACAACTTTTATTTTTCCAGTTAACATCAATTGGTTTTTACAAAAGGATATTTACTTCAAACATACAACAGGAAGAGAAATGTTGTGTAAGACTAACTATATTTCCCTCCATCCTAAAAAATAAAAATAAAAAAAAAATAAACAGGAAGAGAAATGAACAATTCTTCTCCAACATTGGTGGAGAGTGGGGAGTGGGGTGGAAGGGACCTCTATCCCATATAACATCTTGTTATCTAGGAAGAGAAGTTCAGAATCCAATGTAGTTCCTACGCCACATTGGTCCCACCAAGTTCGTTTCCATGTGCAACATTGCTGCTCAATGAATCCTCATCTTAGCTACCATTAGGCTGGATCCCGAAGGTCACTATTGATCCAGGGGACATCAGTTCTGAACTGGCTGCAAAACTCAGTGTTGAATTTGCTCCCAGACTCCTTAGATATTATTCTGAAATGGGCTCATTCTTCTAATATTTCAAAATCTGTAAGACTGTAGTCCCCATTTTCTTCACCTAAAACAAAAGAACAAACTCTGGAGCAAAGAAACAAGGCCTTTATCCATGAGCCACATGTTGGCCTCAGATGGAGAGGGACCAAGACACTTCTCTTACTTCATTGTCTCTCTTCTCTCTCTGGAATGCCAACAGCAGAAATAAGTTTGCTAAAGATGTCAAGCCAAGAGAAGGGATAAGGACAAATAGTGCCTTTTAAATTCCCCTTCAGTTCCAGCTACATGGTTGCAGATGATCAAAGAAGTGCCGCTTCACCACATGGTTAGCAGATTTGAACCACTTACAGTTAGATGTCTACACAAGCTTCGGATCTCTCCAAGGTACTTCCATCACATGTCATCAAAACTCTCCCAGAAGCAGACTCTTCCACATAGGGAATCACATTAGAGGCATTCTGTACATTCTCATAAGGACTAGGTTCAGTGGCCAGTTTCCCATTAAAAATGTATGAGGTAATCTCAGAGAGGAAATTGCTAGCAGTTAGAAGGATTGGGCAAGGGTTCCTGCAGAAGGTAGGATTTAAGCTAAGTCTTGAAAGAAAACAGGGAAGCTAGAAGTCAGAGATGAAAAGGAAGTATATGCAAGGCCAAGAAAAGACAAAATGCTTCCTTTCTTCTTCATGACTCTGGGCTGGTAATCAACGGATTCTAGATGTGGCTCCAACACATACTAGTTATGTGAGTTATGAGCTTCATCTTCCCTGTAAAATGAGTTGGTTAGGATTAGGGATGGGGTAGTCAGGCAAGGTTTCATGAACCAGTTAGTATTGAGTAGGGCCTAGAAGGATGGGTAAGATCTTGAGAGATGCAAAAGAAGTGAGAATCATTCCAGGCAGAGGAAGCATCATGAACAAAGGTATAAATTTTTGAGCAAGATTTTGAGAAATTTCTTAAAAATTTTTTTGATACATTCTGTCATTATGCCACTTATATTTCCCAATGTATCCTTCCTTCCTCCCCCACCCAGAGAGCCAACTCTTACAACAAAGAAAAAAGTTTAAAAAAAAGTAACCAAGATATTGAAAAAGTTTCTGAAAGGCTATATGTGCAATGGCCAAAGGGTCAGGAACCTGTGGCCTCGAGGCCACGTGTGGCTCTCCCTTAAGTGTGTCCCTTTGACTGAATCCAAGCTTCACAAAGCAATTTTGTGAAGTTTGGTTTGAGTCAAAGGGTCACACCTGAAGACCAAGAGGGCCACACGTGGCCTCGAGGCTTCAGGTTCCCTACCCCTGGTCTAACCCTTCATATTACATTACATGCAGTGTTCCTTACCCATAACCTCTTACCTCTGCAAAGAAGTAGAGTCAGATACCTTCCCATATCTGTTCTCTCAGTCTAATTTTGGTTAATATTTCAAAACATACAGTTTTGGTAGCTCTGTTGTTTTCATTCTTTCCATTTACATTGTTGCAGTGACTGTGTATGTTTGTTTTCTTGCTCGGTATTCAGGGAGGACTAGCACCTCTGGTGTGAGGGCTTGCCAAGCGGTCACACAGTAGATAGAACACTGGGCCTGTAGTCAGGTTCAAATCTGGTCTCAGACATTTACTAGCTGTGTGACCCTGGGCAAGTCATTTAACCATACTTGTCTCAGTTTCCTCATCTGTAAAATGAACTGGGGAAGAAAATGGCAAACCACCCCAGTATCTTTGCCAAAAGGGGTCATGAAGACTCAGATTTGATGGAAAGGCCTGAATAACAAACATCCATCTTTGGTGTCCACTTTCACCCAATTTTCACTTGTGGCTCCAAGAAGCTACAGCGTGTACAGTGACCACACTTCGGTAAAACTGTCTCAGCAAATGAGCTAAACCAGGTTGAGGGTAACCAGCAGACCTCAAACCCATCAGTGAGTTAGAGGGATCTCTACCTTGCATGTAAAGTTTTTCTCTGGTAGAATCATAGGATGAGAGCATTTTGTTCCAGAGGCCATGAAAGCAGCTAAAGCAGGCATTGTGGAGTGCTTGGAGCTTGGTCAGACATCAAGAAGTCGACTGCATCCCAGGCCATCACCTGACTTTTGTCTTGCCAATGGACTCATGAAGAGAGAATGAGGCTTTATGAAATTCTGCCTCACTTAAATCTAATTCACAGGCAAGTCAAGATGTTACCCCATGACATCACTGATCCTCTACAGAAACAAAGGAAGAACAAACAACAACTTCATTTTGTATCAGTTCATATGTTTCCCCAAGTCTCTCTTTATTCATCATATTCACTTTTTCTAATAGCAATTCTATTGTTTTTCAAATATTTATGAGTCAGATTTTATGAGAAGATAAGAGTTCCTGACTCCTTACGGTATTTCCCCAGGGTAGAGCCACCAAGAAAAGATTGGCGTTTGATCACATAAAAGGTCACCCTAAGCTGGAAACAAATTCTTAATGGAAAGGACCTCTGGGAACAATTTCAGAAACCAGCTCACTTTCTGGTTCCTCCGATTCTCCTTTCTAACCTAAATTTCTCTCTCCAACTCCCTTATTGACCCCATTTCCCACCTGTGATTGTGTCTCAGCCTATGTTCTCACGGTGAGCCTCAGGCAGATCAACAACCCAATAGACATTCTGTGCCTACCATGTGTAAAGCAGGCAACTTGATATAGTGCTGCACTTTTACTCAGGGAGACCTCAGTTCACATCTCTGTTCTAACAGTAGACGTATAACCATATAGAAAAGTCAATTAATTTCTCTGAACCTCAGGAAAGTGTAAGATTATACATTACAGATGAATTGAAACATTCACTGGTGGAAGGAGTTGCCACACTGAAATCATAGGTCCTTGAAATCATAGCCCATATGCAAAGTTCATCTCTAGGTTCTAAAGACATACAAAAAAAATCCAAAGTCCTTACTTGTGGTGTTAAAATATAATGAGGATATGAGGTGTATCTAAATAATTATAATCTAAATTATATTATAAATTCATAGTGACACAGCATAGTTTGACATATTTAAGGAACAAAGAATCACTTTTATCTGGAGGGATATAGGAAGATTTCATCAAGGAATGATAGGAGGATGGGAATAGCACTAGATTTTGGAGTTCAAGGACCTAAATTCAATAAACAATTTTGTTCCCGTATGACATTATGGATTCTTGAGCTTTGACTTCCTAGACCTCAGTTCCCTCACCTATAAAATGAGAGAGGTTCAAATTCTAAATCTGTGATTCCTGGAAATCCTTTAGGGTCTTGAAAGAAAGAGAATTATTTCGACAGCAGACATGTCATTACATATTAGCTTCAGCTCTGAATGTGATTCAACTGCTTAGACATCAGTCATACTCAACATCTTTCAGGTCTAGCCTTACAAATTTGATCACTGACCTGGGCCTTCAATTGGTCTATACCCTTGGATCAGACCTTGTTATGCAAGGGATGTATTCCCAAATGCTGTTTTAAATTAAGCTATTTGAAACTCAGAATGTATTTTCCACTGAATGAATGTTATAGTGGTTAAATAATCATTGCAATCCTCGAGAGTCTATTTAAGTCATAATACAATACTTCAGCTACGCTGAATATTTCTATAAGAAAATGTTCCCAAAGTTTCAAGAAAAGATATTAGTAACACATCTCCCCGCTAATCCATAGAGCTGCAGATGCAAGAATTTTATGGTGTACTAGTAATGTTAAATTCTCTGCATGCCTAAAATCAGTACTTTTCTGGCCTAATGGTAGAACAAGGGGTCTGCACTAGGAAACAAAGGTGTGTTCATCCTTCATTGCTGAAGAAGACCATGCCATCAGAGAAATAATGACATGACTTGCAAAGGACAGTTTCCCCCAAAGAGTAATAGCAGAAGTCAAAGCCTGTAGGCAGCATAGACCAGTTCCTAGCTTTCCCTACCTTCTTCTTCATGCCATTATGCCATCTTAATCACCCATTCCATGATTAGCAAACTTCCTTTAATCCTGAGATTCCAGGGCTAGATCTATGCTCTAAGGAGGTCATTGATAAAACAAAAAGGCTCTATAAACACCAAGATAGTAATAGTAGCACTTTTTGTGGTAGCAAATAATTCAAAACAAAGTAGATATCTACCAGTTGGGGAAAGGCTAAATCAATTGTGGTACATGAATACTACTGGGTACAGAATATTACTGGGATAAAAGAAATGATTAATATGTTAAATATGGAGAAGTTGATCTAAAGTAAGGTAAGCAGAGTCAATAAGAAATATATTAAATGACTATAATAATATAAATTGGAAAGAAAAACAAACACAAAATAATTAAAATGAATATTGCAAAATTACAAAGTAAAAAAGAAATATGAGAAAATAAAAGTAGGAGATCCATTGTTATGAAAAATTGATAAATGTCGGACAAGATATATGAATTATTTTTGCTGATTTTTTTCCTTTTCCTTTTCTTCTTTAGAAATAATTCTTTCTTATAGGGGAGGGGAGAGGAAGCAATATAGAGGAAAATTGAACAAAAGCCATCAATATATGTTTTAAATGTTAAAAACATTAAACCTCTGACATTCTAGACATCTTCCTCTCACATTCTTTTTATCCTCTTGTTTTTTGTAGGGACATGACTCCTCTTTCCAGGATTTACCCCTCTCAGCTCACCTGACACACTGGACCCAGAGAAGGCAGGCTACTTGTTCCTGATCCCCACTTGCAAATGTTCACTCTGCCACTATTCCTCATCAAACCATACTTTTTTGAGGTGTATTCCATGAGTTTAAATCCTTCTGTCCAGATCCTTGTTGCAAAAAGAGTTCAGCACCTGACTCACAGTCTTCCTCTCAACACCAGATCTTTCCCTCAGTCATGGGGAATTCAATATGCACATCGATGCACACTCAAACCCCTTGACCTCTCCAATTATCAAACTCTGAAGTTCCATGCCTACAACTACAGACATCCACAAAGCTCACTAACCCTGTAACTGTTCCCTCCATGATCTCAATCTCTGAAAATCTTTCTGACCACAGCTTCCTATCCATCACCCTTGATCAGTGTTCACTTTCATAGTCTTCATAGTGCAACTAGGTGGCACAGTGGATAGACAGCTGGGTCTGAAGTCAGGAAGACTAGAGTTCAAATATGACCTTGGACACTTACTAGCTATGTAACCCTGAGCAAGTCACTTAAATTATGCCTGCCTCAGTTTTCCCAACTGTAAAAGGGGATCAAAATAACACCTACTTCACAGGGTTGATGTAAGGATAAAGTGGAGATATCTGTAAAAGACCTAGCACAATATCTGACATATAGCAGTTACTTAATAAATGCTTGCTCCCTTCCTTTGTTCCTTTTAGTTAAGCAATACAACTATTTACTCTCCTTTACTCTTTGATTCTTTGCTCTCGTGTTCTGTCACATTCATACCTTGCCAAATTCCACCATTATCCTTTACTTTTCCTTCTCATATGCTTCTTACTGATGCTGAAGGACGTTACACAAACAAGCTGACTACATCCATAATTTATGTTATTTCACTTCAATTGGACCCTTATTGCTGCAAAGCTATCTTCTTACTCTTCCTTGGAAGTGTGATACAGTAGAAAAGCGGCAGCAAGATACGAAGAAAAGAGAATATATGCTTTGGAGTCAGAGGATCCATGTTAAATCCTTCATCTCATGTTTATTACCTCTGAAACCTTGGGCAAGTCATTTTACTTTCACGAACCTTAGTTATCTTCATATGTAAAATGAGAAGTAGGGACTAAACAGCCTCCCAGATCGTTTCCAGCTCTAGATCTTTGATCTCGTGACTATGACATTCCATTAGTATTTGTGTCAAACCCTTTTCCCCTCAGGCTCCCTATATCACTTACTGATCTCCCCTATCAACAAAGGACCTCGCTTACTACTCTACTGAGAAAATTGAGGCATCCACATGAGATCTCTCTTTTCCCCCATTCTATACCTCCTTCTATGTCATTCCAATTCTTTGCTTCTTTGCCTCTAGGAACTAGACTCTGAGGAAGAAGTAACAATTCTCCTTGCCACGGATGCCCCTTTTGAATTTTTTCTAATATCTTCAATTTCTTTTATTACTATAGCTAACATTTCTAGAAAAACATTGAATAACAGTGTTGATAACGTACCTCCTTGCTTCATCCATGCTTTTAGCTTATGTCTATTATAGTAATGCTTGCCAGTGGTTTTAGATAGATGTAACTTATTTTTTTAAGGCAAGCTCCATTTATTCCTATGCTTTCTAGAGTTTTTAACAGGAATCAGTATTGTGTTTTATCAAAAGCTTTTTCTTCATCTGTTGAGATAACTATGTGATTTTTGTTGGCTTTATTATTGGTATGGTCAATTATGCTGATATCTTTCCTAATATTGAACCAGTCCTGAATTTCTGGTAGAAATCCCACTTAGTCATAGTATATGATCTTTGTGCTATATTGCTGTGATCTCCTTGTTAGTATTTTATTTAAAATTTTTGCATCAATGGTCATTAAGGATATTGGCCTACAGTTTTCTTTTTCTATTTTTAATATGCCTGGTTTAGGTATCAAAATCATATTTGCATCATAAAAGGAATTTGGTACAATTTCTTTACCTATTTTTTCAATTAGCTTATATAGAATTAGGATTAATTGTTCCTTAAATGTTTGGCAGATTTCACTTGTGAATCCATCTGGCCCTGGGGATTTTTTCTTAGGGAGTTCATTGATGACTTGTGTAATTTCTTTTTCTAAGATATGGTTATTTAAGTATTCTATATTCTCTTTCGTCTTATGATCCTAAGATCTCCCCTCTTCATGCTGACCCTTATGTCTGGAATGTACTTATTTGTCATTTCCATGTCTTCTTAAAATTTCTTCAAGACTCATTCCAGGTTCCATCTACATAGAGTCATTCCTGGTAGTCTCACTTGTGTGCTCTTTGTTTCTCTTCAAATTGCCTTAGATTACATTTCTGTATATACACTATATCCATAAGTAAAATGCAGTTTCTGAGAGGGCAGAAACTATTTGATTTTGGTCTTTGAATCTCTATTGCCTAGCACAGAGTCTTCATATTTTAGGTGGATAATAAATAGTTAAATGGATTTTTTAAAAGACCTTAAATTTGAAAATCAAGGTAAATTTAAATAATTATAATTAGAATGACTTTAAAAAAA
>CM053770.1:128594270-128613021 GCA_028658325.1 Potorous gilbertii | reverse complement strand
TCTCCCACTGCATCCAGGGCCATCTCCAGTCTTCCTCATCTATACTTCACCATTGGACTCAGATAGCTTGGAGGAGAAAGTGAGGCTGGTAATTTTGCACAGCCCTCCCTTATTTAAATCCAAGTCACTTGCATGTCATAGCATCACCTTCCTGATGTCGTTGTCCTTTTGAGAATGAAGGACAAACAACCTCTGTAGCTATCCCCAGTGCTCAGCAAATGCACATTTGGGCAGAGTACCTGCAGAAAATAGTATGATGAAGGAAGGAAGGAAGGAAGGAAGGAAGGAAGGGAAGGAGAAAGACAAAGAAAACAAAGGAAGAAAGAAAGGAAGAAAGAAAAGAGAGTCTTCCAGTCTTTGCTTAAAGACATTGAGTGGGAGCCCAATACCTCCACAAACAATAATGAATGCTCTGGGTTTGGAATGGGCTTGAATACTTTGATTAGGCAGCTCTTGAAAATGGGGTCCCATTGTAGGAAGGAAGGAGGTCATGATCTTTCTCTGGGTTCCCACCCACCAGATTTGGTCAAATTCTTGTCCACACAAGGCAAAATGCATTAGGAGTTATAGCAATCTGAAAGTGGAATAGGCTGTTTATGGAGGATAAACTTAAAAGTGAAACAGTGCATGTCCTTAAGAGATTACATTCTAATCAGGGGAGACAGCATGAGTAGGGGAATAGCAGTCTTAGAAGGAAATTATTGTCCGAGAAGTCACAAAAATAGTTAGTTGATCTATAGTGTATTCCACTGATTTGTCCTTTCTGAAGTAAAAGATCTGATTTTATTATAGTTTTCAGAGGAAGAGGTAGAGAAAGGGTGTGTAGGAAGGAAATGACAGAAAATAGAGGGGGTAAAGATGAGGCCACAAGGTCCTAAGGAACACTGAGTGGCTTAGTTCTTTCCAGGCATGGCCTCTACTGGTCAAGTTGGGAGGATGAGAAATGACAGGGGCAGAAGCAGTGGGAGCGATGGGGAACCAGAAACATCGAGTCAGATAATATTCATTTTTCTACTTTTCTGGGAAATAAGTCTGAGAAAAATCATGTTTGCAGAGTGTTGGGGAGAGTACAGCATAAGATGGATAGGGTAACAGCTAGCATTTACAGTACTTTTAAGATTTACAAAGCGCTTCGTGTATATTGTCTCCTGTGAATCTCACAACAATCCTGTAAGAGAGGCACTATTATTATTTCTATTTTACAAAGAGATATTGACACTGTATGCATCTTGTACATTCATGGTAGTTTGCATCTTGCTCCCTCCTTTAGAATGTGATCTCTGCAAAGTCGTGTTTTAGTCTTTGTCTGCATCCCCAGCAGGTAGCATAATGCCTAGTAGGTAGTAGGCACTTAATAAAAGCATGTTACTTGCCTGCCTGACTCACCCAGGGTCAGACAGTTTGTAAGTGTCTGAGTCCAAATCCAAATTCAGATCTCTCTAACTTCAAGTCCAATACTATTCACTACACCACCTGGTATACAATTTACAAGGACACACTCAAGGTCTCTGAAGAACTTTGGAATAGATTGTGGGACATGGGAGACAGTGGCAAAGGACTGCCCAGCACAGTGTATGTGCATCAAAGAAGGCGCTGTGTTCTATGAGCCAAGCAGAATGACAGTAGCTCAAAAGAAATGTGAGATGTGCAAATTTGGAGAGATCTCCACTCCAAATGTTCATGTGGACTATTTGTACCTGACCTGTGGTAGAAACTTTAGAGCTCATACTGGTCTGATCAGCCACAGTTGGACACACTGTACCTTGACTTCAACATAGTGATATTATTCTGGTTCTCTTTTCAATTATGAAGGACAGCAACCAACCAACCAACACCACCTGGCTGCCTTATTGACATTATAATTGCCATGTAGTTTCCTCTGCTAAAATTCCACTCTGATAGCTGGCTCATTGGGGCATGGAGGTGACCTGCAGGTTCCTGAAGGCTGTCAGTGCATCTCATCCTCTGCCAAGACCTAATATTCTGGAAAAGATTTGTGAGTACCAGCCTGGTAACAGACTGCATGTCTATTATTTGAAGACCAGCCCAGTCAAGTCGGAGAGCCTCATCATCAAAAAGTTAATCGCCAAATGATTTTTTTTTTGCTATGTAGACTTACTAAATTTCCTAAGTCATAGAAGGGTCACAATCTATTACAGTGGAGGGAGCAGCCACACTGACAAAATCCCAGACCTTTAGAGAAGTGGAGCCTAACTGCTGTATCTTCGGGAAAATTGTTTTCCTTTAGTTTCTTTGGATGTCTGCCTGTGGGCTTCCTCTCAACACTCTGGATTTCTGTAATAAATCACAGCAGTGGTGGGAGTGAAACCCTGCCTGTGACCTTGTAACCTCACTAAATGAAAGGAACCTAATATTCTAGTCTCTTAATTGTACATCAGGGTAGGGGAAGCTGCTGACAAAAGAGCATGGACATAATTCTTGCAGCCCTCCCTGAAGGATTGTCAAAATAAATTACCCTGTTAACCCAGCTGGGCTCCCTCATCACTTGGAATCAATACTCCAGAAATATTTCTCTCTACATTATCCCTTCAGATCTATCCAGAGAGCACTTTGGTTTTCCATTTTTGATTTCTACTACTAACTACAGAAAAAGGAAAGAAAAAAAGAAAAGAAAGGAGGGTTACTGTTATCTGCTCCTAGGGAAGGATGAGATGGGAAGACAGATTTAGTTCAATGGAGAAACTTTGGCTGGTGAAGTTTGGACTAACGTAGCCTATTTTAAAAGTATCAAATCATAATCTAGGCCTTCACTCTGTCTCAGACTAGAGCGCAATGCATAGATATATCTATATGCCTTGTGCATTTGACAAGAAGATCACAGATCATTGATTATCTGGAAGAAATCTCAGATGCCAACCAGTCCAACCCTCTTAATCTTTAGATAAGGAAACTGAGGCCCAGGGAAGTTTAGAGACTTACCGAAGGTGATACAGAGATGCTTCAGAGGTGAGATTGGAGCCATCCTCTATCTTCAGTCAGAGCTCATTCTACTGCATCTTTAAGAATCAAACCAGCTTGGGTGGGGGAGATGGGAGAGGTAGTGATTCCACAAATGAGCAGAGGAGGGAAGGGAAGAAGCAATAAAATAACTGCAGAGAGGGTGAATCCATAGTAGAAATATCCTAGCACTTTAACCCTCCATTTGGGATTCTAGATTTAAAGGAAATTCCATCGCTGAGCTTTGGCTACAGCTTTCCTTGCCTCAGCAGTGCTGACCCGAAACCTCCTGAGCTAAGTTTCTTAAGTTTCTTTCTTAAGAACACAGAGTAGGGTTTTGACATTTAACTAAGAATACTGGTATCCAGGGCAAGAATCATGAGGATCTTTCTTACAGTACCTGCGCTTCAGGGAATCTCAGGGCCATGCTCAGTTTTCTTCCTCATAGAGCTAGAGAAGAATTTAAGACATCATCATGTTACAGATGAGTCAATTAAGGAACAGAGGCATTAAGTGACATGTCCAAGGTGCCAGGACTAGAATGTAAATCTCTTCCTATAATTCTTCATTTGGAACTCTTTTCAGTAAATAATACCACCTCTAGAGCCTACCTGGGATGTGTGAACTTAAAAAAATGTGATAGCTGAGTTTTGAAATATTCCTTTATAATCCTACATATTTTATTTTAATCACTTAAAATCTTTATTTTTGGAGGAGGTCCTCAGGCTTCATCACACTTCCAAAGGGATTCATGACACATAAAAGATCAAGAGGTAGCCCAACATGAACTCCTATGTAGAAGAATAGTTAGGAAATAGGGGACATAAAAGCTATTGAGCATCCTGAACTGAAATGAGCTTTAGAGGCTGGCTAGTCTTATTCTCTCATTTTACATATGAGGAAACTGAGGCAATGAGAATGCCTTGCAGAGCTAGCATGTGAATCCAGGTCCTTCATCTCCAAATCTGGGACTCTTTTCAGAAATGCCTAGGCATAATTTTTTGAAGTAAGTAGATTGATAAGTTTTCAAGCTAGAAGGGACACTACAGATCTTTTCCAACCCTTTTATTTTATAGACGAGGAAATCAAAGCCCAAAGACTTTTTCCATTTTCAAGGATAAATTTTAGGCTCAGATAAACTTCCAATAAACCTGGTATGAAACTCAGGTCTCACTAAGAAATTGGTTTGAGGAATGTGACCCCCAGGTGACTTTTTCTTCCTTTTGTTTTCAAGTTCAACCTTTTGAAGTAGAAATCCAGACTAAATGTGTCTGATTCACTGGAGTTGAACTCATCAAAATGTTGTTTCCTTGGAGTTATTTGAAGTTTGGGTAAGGTATGGATTGATTAGTCTAACATTTGCTCTGGGCCTGTGCTGCTCCCTGCCTTTGTTTTAGAAATAGCTGTCATATTTTCCCCACAGCTCATGTTCCCAAAGACAAGGAATCAGGAAAGTCTATCTGTTGGAGGTGGCTCTTCAGCCTAACCTTGAATGGTTCCTATGGGACAATCCTTAAAATATTTGAAGATAGTTCACCTGGGCTCCCAAAGTCTTCTTTTTTTTGGTTAAGCATTTCTTGTCTCTTCAAACGATCCTCATAGAGCATGGTTTCAAGTCCTTTCAACATTATGTTACCATCTTCTGGAAGCTCTTCAGTTTATCAAGGTCTTTCATAAAATGTGGTACCCATAATAGAAAACAGTATTCTGGGTCTAGTCCGAGTAGAGTTTCCTCATTCTGGACACTGACTCTCAGAACATCCCTCAGATCCCATGATTGTTTAGGCTAATGCCATAGGATCACTGATTTAGAGTTGGAAAGAACCTCAGTGGACATCTGGTCCAACTTACCACTTTACAGATAAGGGAGGTAAATTGCTAGAAGTTACATGGGTAATAAGTATCAGAGGAAGGATTTGAATTGGGGTCTTTGACTCCAGAGTGTAGCCTCTTGGGTTACATCAAGAGGCAATGTGGTCCAGTGCAAAAAATACTGGAATTGGAGCCAGTGGTCTTGTGTTAAAATACAGACTGTTATTTTTTGACTTCTGTAATGTTAGGAAAATCATGTAACTGGCATGGACCAGTTTCTCATCTGTAAAAATGAGGCATTTTATCCAGATAACCTCTAAGTTTACTTTCAGTTCTAAACGTGACTCTGTGATTCAAAGAAAGCTATAGCTTTTTAGAAATAAAGACGTAATAATCCTACTATAGCTAGAAACAGTGGATAGAGTGTAGAATCTGGGATCAGAAAGACTCATCTTCCTGAGTTCAAATCTGGCCTCAGACATTTACTAGCTGTGTGCTGGATGAGTCACTTAACCCTGTTTGCCTCAGTTTCCTCATCTCTAAAATGAGTTAGAGAAGGAGATGGTAGTATCTTTGCCAAAAAAACTTCAAATGAGGTCATGAAGAGTCAGATATGACTGAAAAACAACTAAGTAACCATAATCCTGCTGCACTTGATACTGGTCAGACCACATCTAGAGCATCACGGTCAGTCTTAGATGCCACATTTTAACCACAACAGTAAGATTTTTGAAAGCATTGATGGTTTTTTTGCTTAACACAATAACTGACACATAACAGGTGCTTGGTAAATGCTTGTTGACTTGGTAAGTTGGAAAGGGACCCAAGGAAGAAAACCAAGATGGTGAAGGACCTTGAGTCCGTGCCATATGAAGATCATTTGGAGGAAATTGTAACATTTAACCTAAACAATAAAGGGCTCAATGAAGACATGATAGTTGTCTTCAGGTATTTAAAAATGTGTCACATGGGAGAGGGATTAGATTTGTTCCATTTCACCCCAAGGGCCAGGACCAGGAACAATCAATGGCAATTACAAAGAGATAAATTTAAGTGTGATGTAGAGAAAATTTTCTTTGGCATTATACAAAAGAGGAATAGGCTATTCGGTATGTTATGAGTTCCTAAAAGTCTTCTAATAACACTTTATGATCACTTGCCAGATACATGGTAGGGGTATTCTTTTTTAGGTATGAGTTGGATCAGGTGACCTGCAGGTACTTTCCAGCTCTGAAATTCTGTGGTTCTAGGAATCTGCTGGATTTTTCTTTCTTTTTTGTCTTTCTCCCTGTTATCAGTGTTCTTTTGAGAATTTACATAAAGTTTCATAGAGCTAGTTTTTCCTTTGGCATGTTTCAATAATAAGATTCTAAGTCTAGGAACATGAGATAGTGCACAAATGGCAAGCAGATAATATTTCTTATAATAAATCTGGGCTATCCAAGAGGGTTTGAATAATAACAATACCCATTTATATATAGTGTTTCAAAACTTATAAAGAATTTTTCTCTTCCTCTCTGAGAATAAGGGAATATAAGTATTACTGTCTCCATTTTACAGAAGAAGAAAGGCTTAGGGATGTTCAATGGCTTGCCCACAGGCAGAGTAATTGTCAGGCAGGATTCAAAAACAGGTCTCCTGACTCAGCATACAGTCCTTTTCCTACTATCCCTGTCCCTTCTTTCTTTCCACTGTCACTCTTGTAAAATGAAATTTTAAGTTTCACATTGATCAGCTCTTGGAACAGATGGGACATCTGGTAAGAAATCTGCCCTCCCATTGTAGTGTATGTAAGTATTTCACAATTTACACGGTCAAATCTTACTTATCCCTATGTAGCTTATTTACTTAGATAATCAATGACGTATTTTAGATCTCAGAATGGCTTCTCCTTGCTACAGCTCTGGCTAGCTGTCCCCTGCTGTCAATCAACGTGAAGTAGAGAATGCAAGCTAATTTTAATATTAAGCAAAAATGTAACTCTAAGATGTATGCCCAAACCGAGTATAAATAACTTCTGCATTATACATTGTATATGGATTGTTAGTTTGACTGTCCCTTCATTATGGCAAAACTCTATAATCCACCCCCAACCCCCATATATGTGTATCCAAACTTACCATCTAACTGGGATAAGGACCATCATGATATAAACAAGAGGTTTTTTTTTTTTTTGACATGTTGATGTTTGTCTTAAGGATTGTTTGATAGGCACAGTAAGGGTCAAGGATATACAGGACATGAGAGCTGAGTGGGGAAGTTGAGGAGCAAGGGAGGGTGGAAATAATTCTTAAAATAAGAAACAGGAAGCTCTTAAGGGAAACTGGAGATCAGAAAGCAGGATGATTTGATCAATGGTGGAAAGGTTTCAAGGATAGTGAAAAAAAATGGAGTGTTCATTTTCTCACTGTCAAACTGTCCGAGAAACAGGAAGCAGCCACTATAATGAATTTGTCTATCTGGGCATAAAGGGAAAGAAAAGAGAGACTAGACTGAGGGAGATTTCTCTAAGTGGCAGAAGAAGGAAGCATCATCTATAGCTTTGGGGTTTTTGGGGGTGGTCTGAGATGTCATCTAGCTAGAACTTAAATATGAGATTAAAGGGGGACAAAGTCCAGAAGAAGCTAGGAGACAAGAGGGCTCAAGTTTGGACGAAGGGCAGAGGTAGTGATGAAACTTGAAAGTGAAGCAGAAAGATGAATATAAACAAATGACTACTGTGTGAAACTGAATCCAACTGTACTCAAAGAATTATCTCTGTAGCTGTAAAGATACTTACTCCTCTGAGATTTCCTCACATCCTAGCACTCGAAACAGCTGTCTGAATATGTGGTGTATGGATGACCATGAAGAATAAGGACTTTGGAGGGGAGGATCACTGAATTTTAGGATTGGGAGAAGGGCAGCAGTTCAGCTAAAAGAAGGGGTTCTTAATGTTTCTGTTTTGGTCACGGAACCTTTTGGTGGTCAAGTAATGCCTACTGATTCCTGTAGTTTGTCAATGCCTGAGCTAGACTTAAGAAAGTGATGAAAAAAAGTTAATAATGAAGACTAATTTAAAAGTGTGTTGTACAAACATTTTTTCTTGGAGAGCCAATTGTTAAACATTTTATCAGCACGCCATTGCTTTCAGGCAAATAATAGCTGGAATGCTGAGTATCGGAGATACAAAACTCAGCTATGACCAACCCCTAAAGACCCAAGAAAAAAAATGATCTCCAAATGCTTGGAGGAAGGCTCTCCAAGGAGGACTGCTGTGGGCAGCACAGGAAGAAGAGATTTCTATAACCATACACATCTGGCTTTAATAATGCAGAGATTTCACTTTGCCACATGACAGCTTCTTTTGCTGTATTTTTCATTTTGGGCATTGACATTCCTTTCATACATTATTGAAAAGCCTTTCCAAACAGCTTCGCTTCTTCGTCTCATGAGAAACAATGAACTTCCTATTGGGTACAGAACAAATGTAGGAGCTGTGTACTGACACTTCAAGGGAAATCAAAGAGGAAATTCATCTAGAGCAATAAAAAGTGATGGATTAAGTGCTAGGGCAGGGCAGAGGAGAGCTGGCCTTTGCTAAATGGAGTTTTTTTCCACTAGAAATGAGAGAGCAAGAAAAATGTTTTAATAGCTTTCATTAGGATATAGATTTAGAGTTGAGAGGAATCATAGAGACCACCTAGTCTGACCCCCTTCATTTGACATTTGGGGGAAACTGAAGCTCAGAGAGGATGTGACTTACTCAAGCTAGGACTTGAGAGTGGCAAAGTCAAGGCTTGATTCTAGGTCCTCGGACTCTAGAGCCAGCCCTTCTTCCATGACACAGTCCCATTTTCAAAAGGTTAAAAGAAACATCTCATTAACAGCATGCATTTGTACAAAGATCAATCCCACTTGATTTCAGCACATCAGCATCACAGAAAGCTAGAGATGGAAGAGACTTTTGAAATCATTTCATTCAACTCCTTTGTTTCACATGTGAGGAGATAGAGGTTCAGAGTTGCCCAAGGTAAGTTCGTACTAGTAAGACCAAGACTCAGAGCCCTAATACAGGTCTACTGCCTTAGAAACCAGTGGTATTTCTGTTAAAATCCTTGATTATCTAAGGACCACAAAATTGTTCGGAAGAAATGAGGTTAGTCTAGCATGACATTTCTTGATGAACTTAAAGGAATATCATCTAGTAACTGCATAGTGTTTTAACAGGTCACATTTATATAGATGCCCGTTTAGATAGATATTAGCATCCTGATGGTCATCATTTTCATGTTCAGAACCATTACCTAAGGCTGATTAATAGAGGGCTTTTCTTGAAGTTTTCTTGACTTCAATGTTAGCCCTGTAGCTACACAGAAAGGGAAACAACTTAGATCCAATTAGCAACCAGTCAGTGACCATCCCCTGGGTGAGCTTCTCTCTGGACCAGCCTCACCCCCCACCAGTCAGGACAATCCCTATCCTTTCTGTCTGGCAGTCACTTGTTTCTCTCTACGCTGGCTTTGAAGTTTCTCCTTTACCTGAATTAGGCTCATATTTCTATTTCATGCCACTTGTTCTAGGTACAGATTGTAAGTACTCTTGCTCTTCCTAATTAGAGGGCCAAATTATGTTTTAGTCAAATGTTTCATTGGTGTTGAGAAGGTTCAGCAGAGCTGAGTGTTGAACTTCATGAGACTGTGTAGAGAGTTCAGGGTGGGAGGTGGTACTTGCAAGTCATAGACAGTCCTACTTGATAGTTTTCAATTGCGGCAATGGTAAGAGAGAATTAATTAATTCATTTATTCTATCTTGTGCTATGAAACCTCAAGTACATTACTTAGACTTAGGGTAAATTGACTTCTCCAATTTGATAAAATGAGGTCATATTATTTTTCCTGATTCTTAGGGATATTATATTGTTTCAGACAAAGTAGAAAGTTTTTTTAAGTTCTTAGGAAGGATTGTATATAGTGATCTTATTATTAATCAAAATTATTCATCTTAATGATAACTTGTTATTATGATTAACAAGATAGTCCTATTATATTCTATAATCGTCTTTCTCTGTGCCTTCATTAGGATTAGAATGTACATCTTTATACTGTCAAATTAATTTTTAACCATTATCAACTCCTCAACCCCCCATGATATTACTATGCATTTGACAAAAGTTCTCATTTTTGAAAAAGAGAAAATAAGGGTACAGTGTCTTAAGCAAAATCATGAAAGGATAAATCCAGGCCTGGAACTCCATATGTCTAATTCCTGAGTGCAAGGTATAAAGAATAACTCTGTTTAATAAGACAGGACTGGAAGAAATAGATCCCTGGCTCCATTTTCACTAACATTCTGAGATTTGAAAGTTAATCGAATTGTGAAAACCATGCCATCCCTGAAAGCTTAGCTTAAGCATCATTTGTTAAAGTGGTCCCTGCTGTGGTCCTCAACCAGAATAAACAGTATAACTTTAAGTACATAAAACTGTCTTAATCTTCATGTATCATTCACTGTATTTCATGGAAGTATTTCATGGTAGGTAATGCCTGCTAAATCCCTCTACTTAAACCTCATTGATAGAAAACTAGAGTCCCATATTTAATCATTAGATGCTAGTCTCTTTGGGAGAGTTTTTAATTTCATGAAAATTCACTCCCCTCATACCACCTACATACATTGATGTCAGTAAATCAAGTTGTTAATGGATCTGCTATGAAGGTAGTGATTCAGAGATATTTCCTCTCCAGTCTAGATATGGACCCTTCCCTTCCTGTCTCCCCACATCGTGAACTGGAAACTTAGACATGAAATTCCATTCACTACACATAATGGAAACAATACGTACATATTTACAAAACTCCACAATCTAGGTTTCCCTAGGTTCTAATTAGAATCCTCACCGTTATTCAGATGTTCTAGCAGAATGGAGTTTTCCTTATTTAGTTGCCCTCCAACTGAGGGTGTTCAGATTTTTATTTTAACCCTATTAGGGTTAAATCCTTTTAGGTTTTAGCCTGGGACCTAGTGAAGACTCTATACTGAGCCAGTCTTAAAACACTTGGATAAACTAGCTCTCTTTTTATTTTGACTGGTGAAGAAGACTGCTTTCCTCTATTGTGCTTATTCACTCAAAAAAGACAGCATCCATGCCTTCATCTAAGTTACTAATAAAAGCATTGAACATCAAAGGGTTAAGGACAGAGCCTGTAGCACCCACCAATCTCCATCCAAGTCTTACCAATTTATCTATCAACCTTCTTTATTCATAGTCAGTCAACTCTTTCTGATGGCAATTAAATGGAACAGTGGGTAATGGAGTATTGGTCTTGGAGTCAAGAAGAGATGAGTTCATGTTCTGTTTCAGATACATAGTCGATATATGACCCAGGATAAGTCACGTAACTGCTCAATTTCCTCACGTGTAAAATGGGGTAATAGCAGCACTTACCTCACTGGATCGGTGTGAAGAGTAAGAGGGGTAATGTATGTATAATGCTTTGTAAATCTTAATGAGATATATAAATGCAATTATTGTTATTTGGATTATTATTAAAACTCATTCTCATAGAGTCCATGTCAGTTCATCTTGCCTGAAATATTCTCCCTCCCTATTTGGATTAGCTAGATCACCTATTTCAATCCTTTTCCTTCAAGGCTGAGGTCCGTGGTAATCTCCCCCAGAAAGCCTGCTCTCATGCCTTCCAGTAATAAATGTTTTCTCCCACCAGAATGTCTCAGACCATTCTGTTTGGACTTCTCCTGGGTCCTTAACATAATATGAATTACGTAATACTACTTCTGCGTTTGTTTTACCCCCATTCTTAGGTTGTAAGCTTTTTCAAGACAGGGAATATATGTTTCTTTTAATCCTTAAGATTAGATATAGAACTTTAAATACAGAAAGTGCTCAATAAATGTTCATTGAAATTAATTGAAATAAAAGGGCTGGATTAGATTTTCTCTAAGGTTCCTGCCAACTTAGAATCTTTTGATTCTATGATTTTAAGAGATCTTTAAAGATAATTCGTCAATTGCTTTGCTAAAATCCAGATGGAGTTCTCTTGATTCAGCAAGCTAGTAGTTCCACTTTAGGTTAGTCTAACGACATTCCTGGTGAACTTAAAAGGCGAGCTTAGTTAATAACTGCATAGTGCTTTAACACATTTATATAGCACTCTATTTTTCAAAAAACTTTATTTATACTGGCTCATTTGAAGCTCACAACAACATTATAAGGTCGATATTATTGTTTTTATCTTTATTTTACAGATGAAGAAACTGAGTCTCAAAGAACTTAAGTGACAGCATCAATCACTAATTATATGTATAGGATTGTAATTATATACCTATACATTACATATGATGTATGTTATAAGCATATATGATTATAGCCATTGTTGTGTTCATCCTTTATTTTTGAAGACGACCATGACATCAGAGAAATGATGACATGACTTGCACTTGACTTGGTTTTGAGTGAGGGAGTAATAATCACTTCCTAATTCCTTCTAGGACTTTTCCAGGATTCATTGTGGAGAATGAGTATTGGCTTACAGTTTGAAATATCTACTTTCTTCCCCTTTTTGAAATTGGTATGACATTAGTCAGGTTCCAGTCCTCCAGTCTCTCTTCCAATTCCATTTTATTTACATTCGGAGAACAAGTGCTGAAGGTTCTTGATTTGGATTGAGTGATGCCTTATTCAATGACAGTTTGTATTTATAGAGAGCTTTAAGATTTCCCCACACAGTCCTATGAGTCAGGGTCAGAGAGGTTTGCTGTATGACCATGTCAACTGGGTGGTGAAGTAGATAACACTGGATTTGGAGTCATGAAGTCTCATGATACATAATAGTTGCATGACCCTGGACATGGCATTCAATCTCTCTCTGCCTCAATTTCATTAGCCAGAAAGTAGTGATATCGATAGCACCTGCCTCACAGGGTTGTTGTAAAAACCAAATGAGAAAACATGTAACAAGGGCTTTGCAAACCTTAAAATACTACAGAAAGGCTTGCTACTATAGGAGGATCTTTTGAAAAACTGGGGTTGTTTTTCCTGAAGATGAGAAGACAAGGGGGACATGATAGCTGTTTTCAAGTTTGAGGGTCTCTCATAAAGAAGCTTGGCTCTCACAGGACTAAACCAGAAGCAAAGGGATGAAGCAGATTTAGGCTTAATGTAAAGGAAAAATTCCTACCAAGCAGCTATCCCGAAGAGAATTGACTAACTTGGGAGGTAGTGGCTTTCCTCCTCATTAGAAGTTCTCAGGCAAAGGATGCTTGACCAATTGTTGGAGGTGTAAGAAGGGATTCTTGGTCAGGATGCCTTGAATGGAACTCCAAGGTCCCTTCAAGTCTGAGATTCTGTAATTCTATAACTCGCCTGCAGTCTCACAGCTATTAAATTCCTCAGTTGCAAAGAAATTGCCCAATAGTATCAGTGGAAGAAGTTTCTGCACAGGCAGTTCTGAAACCCAGGCTTCTAAGACTCTGAATCCAGTTGTCTTTTCATTATACAATGCTGCCTCAGACTTGATAATATAACATCTCAGCTCTAGAGGTATTTCCCAGTTCATATCTTCAAAGACCATTCCTTGTGATCCTAAATCCCTCCTATTTATATTCCCCCAAATCCCATGATGTAATTAACTCATTTTTTTCTTAGAGCTGGTTTGACTTGTAGGCATAGGAGCCACGAATGTAGGTTTGACAATGATTTCAGATTGCTTAGCCTCATACCATGAATGGAGGCACAATGAAAGGTTAATATCATCTCAACTGTCATCTCTAATATAATCACCCTCTCAGAGTGCCTACAGTTCCCATGACAGAGTAATATCTTTGGGTTAAAATGCTGTCTTTGGAAAATTCTGGTCATACACACACATACACACACACACACACACACACACACACATTACCATCATTGCTATCACATTAGCCTGGACACATGGATGGGATTAGCTAACTGGCCCCTAGTAAGAGCAGGGCCCTTGGAGAACAACCCACAGGATCTCTAAATTTTGACTGGATGTGTGCGGAAAGAGGAAGGTTGGTGTAGTAGAGGGAAATATCAGATGCCTGGAAGGAAAGGAATAAGCATTTATTAAATACCTGCTATTTGCTAAGCACTTTACACATATTATTTCATTTGATCATTACCACAAGATGCTATTATCACCTCATTTCATAGCTGAGGAAACTGAGGCAGATAGGGGCTACCAGAATCATACAGCAAGTTAGGTTAAATGCAAACTCAACTCTCTGTGATTCCAGGCCCAGCTCTCTATCCACTGCACCATCTAGCTGTCTCTGAGATAAAGGATCACTGACCATAGATCTAGATGGAAAGATATAATCTAGTCCAATTGCAACTCATTTTACATTTGAGGAAACTGAGGCCTGGAGAAGTCAAGTGACTTGACCAACCTTACCTGATGTTTTATCTGCAGAGAGATGTGAACTCAGTTCTACAGCTCCAGAGCCCATGCTTTTCCTATTGAACCACATAGCCTAAAGGCATCACCAAAAGGGGGTAGAAGAGTGCCTAATGAAAACCTAAGTAGTCCATTCAAAATTAAGAAAGCCCTGAAGTCTACACCTTCTCCTCCCCTCCCTCAGTGAAGGACTATTCTATGAAATGCTTCCATTCTAAGATGCAGCCATGAGCTGGGAACAGGAATTTCAGATAATGATATGATCTGGGCTGCTCTTTAAACCCTTTCCCAGTTCCTGCTATGTAAACCATTAAGCCCTAACTTTCAGAAGAGGGTTGGCCTTTGCTTCAGTCCAGTCATCTTTGACCCTGTGACTGGTTGCAGTGTAAATAAACTGGAGTGTTTTTCCAATGCTGGATTGACATTATGGGGTTGAAAAATCTGTTCCTTGGTGAACTTTGTGAAACGATACTCTAGAGGGAGAATCCCTGACTCCAGTCAGAGACATGTAGGTTTAGAAGTTATTTCAGATTCCTGCCAGAAAGCCTAAAATGAATGGTGTAAATTTGGGAAAGTATCTTGTTCTGAGACCTTTAAAATAAGACTGGATGGCAGGTGAGCTCCTTGGGCTGTTAGTCTTTAAGACTGTTTCATTTCTGAAATCTGATAAACAAGTGATAAAACTCTCATCCATTTATGAAGCCTACCCTATCTTAAAAGATAACCTCCAAAGGTTTGTCTTATGCAAAAGCATGGTTAAGAAAGGGGGATGAATGACCAAATGACTTTGGTTGAGAGAGCATATCATTAATAAACAAGCACAGCTGGAAAGAGGAATAGTATGGTGACAGGATGGCAGAACCCATCTGTTCTGAGGGGAACCCAACCCATTTGGAGAGCGTGCTAAGGGTTAGGAATTTTTTCCTTATATTCAAGCCTTAGTCTGTCTCTTTGCAACTTCTACCCATTGCTTAGTGAACAAGTTCCTTGAAAGTAGAAATTTTTATATTTGTAACAATCAATATTTATACTCTATATTATGTGCCATTATATTCATATCCCTATCTCCTAGCACAGTGCCTGGTATTCAGTAGGCACTTATCAAATAACTCTTGATTTACTTATTGCACATAGTTCATTTCCTGAGGTCAAAACCCAAATCTAATCCCAAATCTCTGAAAATCTTCAAATACTTGAAAACCACTATCATGCCCCACGGCACTTTAAGATATCTAAATCCTATGGCTCATGCATTGGTGGTGTTCCATCTAGTATGTATTTTTAGCCTAAATCTGGAAATCAGCTCTTTTTGCCATAAGCCTGTTGTACTCATCTGAACATAAGATCATAGATATAGGGCTAACAGGGACCTGAAAGACCATCTTGTCCGTAGGAAACTGTGGCCCAAGGAGGTACTATCTCAGAATAAAGCCCAATATCAAATAGGTAACTAGTACCAGAGAGGAAATTTGAATCCAGGTCTTCTGACACCACAACCAACTCTCTTTCTGGAACCTCACATTTCCTTTTAATGAATATATATGTTTTTGTTTTTCGAGTATGTTCCCTTGTTATTATCAAATAGGAAGAATGGGGGAGTGGGCAGAGAGGCACATTTGTGAGAGGAAAAAGAACAAAGTGATTTTAGCAGATGTAGAGTGAAAAACTATGAGTAAATACTCTAGACCCCATGCATATGGCCGTGATGTGTTGATTTAATCCATCCCAGCTGCTGGTGATCACTGAGGGGGAATGAACTTTTTTTTCCCAGTGAGACTATCATTTCCCTACTTGAAAGAGAAGTCTCCTAGCTATTTCCTCCATAAACCAGGATTTCTCTTTCTTCCCTAAGATATCTTGCCAGATTTCCATTCTCTTCTTTGTCTTGGAAAATCTCTTCCCACACACAGTGATGGTATTTTGGAGTTAGAAAGGACTTTATAGATAATGTCATTCAATACCCTGTTGATGGGCAAGTCCTCAGTACAAAATCCCTGACAAATGGTCATCCAGCTTAAACACCTGAGAATGAAAACAAACCTCAGAGGGTGGCTCATTCCATTTTGGGTTGGCCCTGTTAGGCAAAAGAGACTAGGGGTGGAAGGTGCAGGATGATGATGGTGAAACTGACCAAAAGTGTGAGTCAATATCACTGTCAAAGCATTGATGAATGAATGAAAGAATAAATGAAAAGCATTTATTAAGTGCTTACTACGTACTGGGCATTATATTAAGTGCTACTGTATTCCCAGAGTTTAGCTTAGTACCTGACAAATAGTAAGTGCTTAATGTTTGTTGACTAATGATTGATTGATTATTTGGACTTTGGAAGCTTTAGGATCACCTGTCACATCTTCTGCCACCTTATTCTACATTCAAGGGCTTGCTGCCGATTCTTTTCCTTGTAGACAATTAACAAGCTTATTGTGAAATGAATTTTGACAAAATTCAGTTCGATTAGACTCCTAGTTAGGTCTAGCAACTTGTCTACGCTTCATGAATTTCATATGGATCACTAGGATCCCTATTCTTTGTGACTCCGGAGCAAAGATCAATGGGTAGAAGTTACAGGAAGACAGATTTTGGTTCAGTAGAAGGGTTATTGCTTTCCGGAGTTAGAATAACTCTGTCCCTTGCTATGAGCAACATTCCCTTGTAAATGGGGTCTTTAGGTGTTCCTGAATCTAGTTTGAAGTAGCAGAGGATAGGTAGCCCTGAAAGCTTTTAAAACCAACATCATAAATCAATCAACAAATATTTATTCAGGGCTTCCTGAGTACTAGGCAGTGTGCCAGGTGCCAGAGACATACAAAAACAAAAGTGCACCAATCCTTTCCCTCAGGCAACTTAAATTCCTTTGAGTAGAGAATTTGGCTCAATATCAGCACAGATGTGCCGGAGACACTCAAACTGGCAAATGCTACAAATCTGAGCTTGATTTGTTATTTTGTTGATTGTCTCTAGACTTAAAAAAGAGATGGAAAAAATGTTAAAGATGCAGATAATATTTCAAAGTGTATATATGGGAGTGTGTATATTGAAGACAGCTGGTGGTTAAACATTTACTGGAACACTTCTGAATATAAGGGGCATGATTAGGATATAGTAGGCATAGCACCTACTACAGGTCATGTCCTACATTAGGTTGAAACTTCAGTTCCCAGTGTTTTAGTGGAGGGGCAAAATGAGGTAATTAAAAATATGACATTCTATGTTTTAGAAACAAAGGTGAAATCTGGTGCCCTTTTACCCTCTTAGAGGTTTCCCAATAGAGGGATATCTCATTCCAGATGAGCTTAGTAGAAAATCAATAAATCTTTGTTAAATGTAATCTATTTTCATCTCCCCAGGGCCTGTCACTGGGCAGGTCCATATGCCCATTTCCACAGTTGGTGTGCCCTTTGTCTTTTGGTCGAAAACTCATATATATTGCCCATTGAACTCCCCTGTAAAAAGGACAAAGAAGCTAATTTTACTATGTCCATTTTACTAGTAAATTTAGAGTAACACTTCATTTATCTGAACTTTTGGGAAGGAAATGAAGTTTTTCATGAAGAAATTTCCAGGTGATTAAAACTTCCACTATTTTTGATACTTTTCAAATGTAGTATACAATTCTCAGTCCGAGTAAAGAGAATAGATTGATATATTAATTGATAGAACATTGCCTTTGAAATCAGAGGTTGCAAGTTCAAATCTTGCCTTTGACACATTCTTTGTGTAATAAAGTCATCTATTGTTCTTGGGTCTCAGTTTCCTTATCTGTAAAATGATGGAATTGTATAAGAGATCCTCTAAAGGGCTCTTTTATCTCTAGGTATGTAACCCTATATATTTCATTGAACATAATTTATCTTGTTTTTGTTAAATCTGGGTCATAAGAAGCTTTGTGGTTATAGTAGATAATTATAGCATCAGAGGAGATTTAGGTTGAAGTCCAGGTCTTCATAATATCTATATAATCCTAGACAGGTCCTTTCTCCTTCTATGAGCTTACATTCCCTTGCTGGGTCATCATTTGTCATGAGATGTCATGCAAGGTATCTTTGCTTCTAGCTAGAGATAGACCTTATGAACTCTGAGGTCCTTCTCAGCTGTAGGGCTCTAAATTATTATTTCCTTTGAGCTGACAACATGTCAATGGGATAAGGTTAATTGAAAAATCTGTATCTCAGCACAACTAAGGAAACTGAAAAAATATGACTTATACAAAGTCACACCAAAAATGGCCAAGATGGTACAGGTCTTCTGTATCTAGTGTCCTTTCAACTATATCACTCTGCCTTCCTTAATTAGAGAAACCCAGTATATATAAAGTTGTTTCTTCCTCATTGTTGGATAGTCTACATTATACAGAGGTTGTGAATCCTATTATGGATTATGGATCCTAAGTCAAAAAATAAAAAGGACCTTAGAGGTCATCTACTTCAATTCCCTCATTTTATAGATGAGGGAAAATAAAGCCCAGAGAAGTTCAGTGATTTGTCCAAGATTATATAATGGCAAGACTGAGATAAAACCCACATCTGATTTTCAATCCACTGCACTTTCCACTTTACTGT
>CM053770.1:128489607-128593770 GCA_028658325.1 Potorous gilbertii | reverse complement strand
TTTGTACAACGCATATGGACAGACATAATCCACATGAAAACACACATATCTTACATGGCAGTTGCCTTTAAGAAATTCTTTCTTTTATTACAATAATGCAAGTGTCTCTTTCCTATTTTTCATTCCCTATACTCCAAACATCTCTGTTTCCTTTTCTTACTTCCTGGGAATTGAGACACATATATTACCCCATCCACCCACCTCTCTCTTTCCAAGATAACCCATGTGCCAGAACTCTGAAACTATTAACTTATTAGCCAGGTTTGGAAAGTAATAAAGAACAATATTAGGTTTTGATATAGACAACCCATTCCAAAGAAACCATTATTGTGACTTTAGTGTATGTGTATTGACTCAGCATATGTGTATTGGTGCATCTATGAGAGGTTGTTGTTGTGTTTGTCCTTCGTTCTTGAAGAGGACCATGACATCAAGATGATGACATGACTTGCACTGGACTTCATTTTGAGTGAGGCAGGGCTGTGCAAGGTCATCAGCCTCACTTTCTCCTCCTGAGCCATCTGGGTGCAGTGACCAGATATTCATCAGGATGACTGGAGACGGCCCAGGATGTAATGTGACCATTTTAGGCCAAGGTCTTATCAGACTCTCCCTTTGAGTGAGATACACTGATATGCTTCTTTAAGTAGTTACTCAAGGGATGGCCCCTTTTAAGAAAAGAAAAAATAACAAAAAAAATCAAACTGCGTGAAGAAGGCCCTTGAAAATTTAGCTGTTCAAAAATTTTTAATGTGCTTCCTGATTGCCATTAACTCCTGCCATACTCCTGGAGGACAGGAATCATTTTTGGTATCCCTGTTGCTTAGTGCAACTCCTGGTGCACAATAAGGGCTTGATAAATGCTTATTGATTACTTTGTTCTTGAGAGAACCAAACTAAAGAAGAGCAAACAAACACCTCCAATGTCATTTTCATGAATTACTGATGTTCAGAAAGCAGAACGTTCATTCTGTAGAGATGTTAAGTCAACAACTTTCCAACATCATTAAAAGGGAGGGAGAGAATGCACACTCAAACAATGATGTTATGAGCCTTCTTTTCATTAGAAACTAAGCTGTACCAAATTCAAATAGTATAGCTAAAAAGAGAAGATTGACTAGGAAATATGAATAGAAGACTTGGTTACCCTAAGAATTGGCATATACCTGAATGAAAGTCAAAAAGAAACCTGCCCCTCTCTAAAATCACTCCTCACCTAAGGGACTCCTCCCCAAAACTGTCTTCCCTTCGTCAGTGACACCAGGGCCAAGAAAGAAATCATGACCCAGTACAGAGAGGAGCAGATGTGCTACTACTCAACCATTGTTGAATGTTCAACATTCATTAGGGACTGCCAGTGTATTCAAATCCTGTGGCTTTCCATGTTTTCCATCTCCCATGCTATACTTATTGTCTCAAATAAGGAAGAAAATGTGGTCAAGTAAATGTTTAAATCACTACTGTTGCTTCATTTATTTAAAGTTGACACTACACATTTGAGTTTGCAAGATTAAAGGAGAATTTACTTTCTGAAGGAAGCAAAAAAATATATACCTTAAACTTTAGAAGTTTCAAAAACCAATGAAATATTTTGTCATTTATCTTCTACCTTCTCACCATTTTCTAGAAGAACTACAATATGTTTGCTGGAAAGAATAATTTTTGGCACCCTAGAAACTTATTCCTCCTGAATTTATGTGTAACCCATGGCAAAGCACCTAAGTCTCTGGACTTATAAAGAATGGATTCAATTTGGTGGGTTCTAAAAAAATAAAATAAAATAAAACAACAATAGAATTTCATGACTTGTGTTGTCCCTCCCAAAGGTCCTATGGGAAAATTTCAGAACATAATTCAGGACTCAGGACTCCAAGCATATATGAAAAAGGGCTCTCAGATCCGATCCAAGCGTTCAAGGTAACAGGGCTCATCAGGTATAGCGTAGCCTTTATTCTTTCCTCCCCTTCCCCCTCATCAATAACTGTAAAATCACCAAAAAGCTACTACAGCAAGCTCAAAACAATTCATTGTCTCCAATCTCCAGTGATTCTCACCACTGTTCCTTAGGATCTTACAGTCTTCTAGACTCACATCATAGCCCTAAGGACTTGGACTTCCCTAATAGAAAACATCCAAAACCTCTGAGATTTTTCCAGAAATCTGGGGTTGTGAACTGGAATTGTATAGTTCTTTCTCAGGCTACCATATATTGGACTAAGAAACTTCATAAGAACTTCCCCTAGGCTGAATCCAGAGACTTTCCTTTCAGGCCTCTGATTTTATTGCAGTAATTTAAAAAACATGGGCCTCTGCTATATGTGGAGTAACACTCCACAACTATAGCATGCAATAGGAAAGAAGGAAGTAAGCATTTATTATTTACTATGTGCCAGGCTTTGTGCTAAGTGCTTTAAAAATATCATCCTTTGATCCTCACAACAACCCTGAGAGGTAGGTAGGTTAGCTCTTATTATTCCCATTTTACAGTTGAGGAATCAAGGCAAGTAGAGATTATGTAACTTGCCCAGGATCGCCCAGTTAGGAAGTATCAGAGGCTGGATTTGAACTCAGACTTTCCTGACTCTAGGAACAGCAATTTATCCAATGTGCCACCTAGCAATTTTGTTTGTCCTGTATGATTTCTAACTTTAAAACTAAAAGCTCATAGTCGTTTTTTTTTTATCTTCAAAGGTCTTCAAAATGGAAAATTCAACACAAATCTGAAAGAGGTTAAAGCATTTATCTTAACATAATTGGAAATTAACAAAATTTGGGTCAGTTTCTAACTACAGGGTGTATTGAGTAAACAGAGTTGAGGTCATATCTGATTTCAGAGCCAGGACATGAATTAGAGCTGTTTCAATGACAGTTTAATTTGTTTGCTAACATTTTTACTGCTGGTGGAATGGAATTTATTAGAAGAGCAGAAACTTGGGAAATGACCACAGGCACCAAGCCAGCAGATACCTAGTTTCCATGACTTGACATTTCTAAGGTTTGCTAAGCACCAGCAAAACAACAAGACCTAGAGTGAGATGATGATTTGGTCAAAATCTCTTTGGAAAATAACACATCATGTAATCAGAAGATGAATCTAGGCCAGTAATTCAGTCAATGGTCAGATCAAAATATGGTGTATGAAAATATGGAGGTAGTTGCTGTAGTGTTATGCTTAATGACTTTTTTTTTTTGCTGTTTTTATACACCATATCTTTTAGTATTATCATGAAAGTCTTACCTATAGAAAGCACCCTCTGCATTTTTGGAATTGAATTAGGAAGTCATGTGCTGGCATATTTTAGCCTTAGTTGCTAGAGGTTTGTTGTGTGTTGAATCAGAGCCACAACTAGTAATTGCTGGGGGGAAAAGATATGGTGTATAAAAACAGCAAAAAAAAAAAGTCATTAAGCATAACACTACAGCAACTACCTCCATTGACCTCCTTCTAACCATTAAATATGAAAGCAGCTTTTTCCAATATCAATTTCATTTTCATCCAGGCTTCCCCAGAGTATAATTAAAAATACCCTTTTATTTACTTTGCAGTGTTGGTTGTTAATGAATACAAAATTCATAACAAACATAGGGTACGTTACATAAAATGCAAAAGGAGGGGTATTAAGGGTACTGATCTGATGAGACAGAATGGACAGAGCTAAAAAAAAATTTCTGAAGGAACTTAATCATTTGGCTTGGAAATTGAAAGAATGTAGGTAGGACCTGGAAGTCTCCCTCCATGATTTATAAGGAGACGCTTTGCGGAAAAGAGGACCAGATTTTTAAATTCTTTAAAGAGGTACAAGTAGGGCAGGAAAATCAGGGCTTTACATCAGAGAATTGACATTTAGAGGGTGCTGATGGCAACTGAATACCTACAGCACTTTGGAAGCAACTGACCTAGCAAGAATATTTTATCAAAATAGGAAACTACCAGAAGATATTTCTTCCCCTTGGGGTAGCTGCCCAGGTGAGATCTTCTCCAGCTCTCATTCCTTAGCTTGTGGCAACCTCTTTAGCAATGGCCCTGTAGTATCACAGTGTGTCCAGGTCCTCTGAGGTTTCTTCCCACCCAAGAGGCAGTGTGTCTGTTCCTCCTTAATCCAAGATCTTATGTATACATGAAGTCCAAAGTCTCTGTCTGAGCTTTTTCTAACTTTTCCCCCCAAAACTACATTTGTCTTTAAAAGTTAATTTTGAAGACGTCTTTTGTGCTACTTATTCTGGGCACATTTTATGGTTCCAGAATTACTAGTTGTGGCTCTGATTCAACACACAACAAACCTCTAGCAACTAAGGCTAAAATATGCCAGCACATGACTTCCTAATTCAATTCCAAAAATGCAGAGGGTGCTTTCTATAGGTAAGACTTTCATGATAATACTAAAATTAAGGCAGCTTGTGATCCAGTAGGGAAGAGGAGTTCAGTCTTTTGTCTTTCTGCCACAAATTTCTTGAATATGACATTTTTTTATTCATTTATTTCCATCTCTTCATGACCTCATTTAAGGTTTTCTTGGCAAAGATATTGTAATGGCTTGCCGTTTCCTTCTCCAATTCATTTTACAGATGAGGAACTGAGGCAAACAGGATTCAGTGACTTGCCCAGGATCACACAGCTGGTAAATGTCTGAGGCTGGATTTGAACTCAGTAGAACGACTCTTGCCAACTTCAGGTCCAACACTCTATCCACTGCACCACCCAGCTACCATTCGACATAAGATAGAATATGACAAATGCCACTGAGACAGGCACCAAGTGTGGTATTGATTCAAAGCCAGAAGAGATATCATTTTGCTCAAGTGATCAGGAAAGGCTTCATAAAGGAAGTGACATTTGGGCTAGGACTGAGAGGATTTCGTCATCTAGGGTTTGGGTTGGGAAGAAGATAATGATGATAGTAGTGATGACGATGACATTTATAACATATATAATGACATATATAATGATGATGACATATATAACATTTATATAGTGCCTGCTTTGGACCAGGCACTGACAATTATAATCTCATTTGACTCTTACCATAATCCTAGGAAGTAGGTACTACTATCATCCCCACTTTACAGATGAGAAAATAGAAGCAAAGAGAGGTTAAATGACTTGCCTGGAGTCACACAGCTAGTAAGTATCTAACTTACTAGCTCCAGTTTGGGGGCTCTATCCATTCACCACCTAGCTGTCCCAGATGAGGGAGCTATGACAGCAGGTCATCTGAAAAAGAAATCTAGGAATTATAGTGGACCACAAGCTCAATATAATCAATAGACTGTCATAGCAGTCAAAAAATTTTAAACAACATGAGGTTGCATTAGAGAAGGCATACATTCCAGATGATGGAAGATGAGAGTCCCTCTATACTCTGCCCTGGTCAGACCACCCCTGGAAGGTTGCATTCAGTTCTGAGCCTCACATTTTAAGGACACTGATAAACTATAGCATACTAAGAATCATTAACTGGAATGGTTCAAGGCCTTGTAAAGATCAGATGAAGGAAATGGGAATGTTTAGCTTAGAGAAGAGAAAACATGGCAGCTGTCTTCGATTACCTGAAGGACTGTTGTGTGGAAGAATGATTTGTGTTGCTTGAGTCAAAAGGGCAGAACTGGAAGGGATTGTAGTTACAATGAGGCAGACCTAAACTGTAAGATGTAAATAAAAGCTTTCTAATAATTAGATCTATCCAAAAATGGCTCAAATAACCTTGGAAGGGAGTGGGATGCCCCTCTCCAGGGGTCCTCCAGCAAACCCTAGGTGTCCACTTGTCTGGTAGGATGTAGAGGGGATTATTGTTCAGCTCGGGGCTGGACTACATGGGCCCTGAGATTTCTTCCAACTCTAAGAGTATGTGAACTCGAGAGTGGGTGCCCAAAAGCTTTCACAGCTGGGTGAAATTTAGCAGTGTTGCTCTGGCTGATATTTTGAGGAATGCTCCTGTTTCTATCCTCAGTGTATGAAAGGAAGAAGGAGCCTGCAGAAATTTTTGTTTGAAATAGTGATGGAGACTTGACAAGGAGTAACCTACTAAGTGTGGAAAAGCCACTTAAAAATACTCAGCACCTCCTGAAAATAATCCCTTCCCTTGCTTGCTTTACTCTGTCAATTTATTGTGCAGAAGGAACTGTGAGTGACTCCTTACAATCTAATGCTGGAGATTCTTTCACCCACTAAGAATCTCTGAATATTAGTGGGGTAGAGGAACAATGATAAAGATATTGCATGATAATGGTTACAATTTTTCATCACCCCTTTCAAAGTGGAGCCATCAACGGGTCAGAAATCAGACTTTCACACATCACCCATTTCCCATGAAAGGAGAGAATGCTGTCTAGATATCAGCAAAAATGGCTACTCTCCAGAATAGGGAAAAAGATATGCTTTCCAGCCAAAAGTCTGGCTCACATCTGGACCACTCAATCCTCCTGGATATCTATCTACACAAGAAATTTGGTGCAATAAGCTGCAAGAATGGAAAATTATGGTGGATGAAGGAATCTTATAGACAAGAGAGGGAAAACCACTTGAGCCTCTCAAATAGACACACATGTGTAGAATCTGTAGGATGGGTGTTGAGGAGCAGGGAGATGAGGAGTGAGCCTTCTGAGTGAGGCCCTTAGTTGTATTTTTTCTTAAAATTAATTAATCAATAGGACCAATTAATAAGTATTTTCTAGCACCTAGGGCTCCAGGCAGTGTGTGTGTGTGTGTGTGTGTGTGTGTGTGTGTTCATCCTTCATTGCCAAAAAAGACCATGCTATCAGAGAAATAATGACATGACTTGCACTTGACTGTTTTGAGTGAGGGAGGGCTGTGCAGATCACTAGCCTCATTTCTCCTCCAGAGCCATCTGAATCCAGTGACCAGGTATTCGTCAGGATGACTGGAGATGAACTAGGATGAGGCAATTGGGGTTAAAGTGACTTGTTCAAGGTCACACAGCTAGTGCATGTCAGGTATCTGAAATGAGATTTGAACTCAGGCCATCCTGACTCCTGCACTGGTGCTCTATCCACTGCACCACCTAGCTGCCCTTAACACATGCTTAATAAATGCTTTTTCCTTCCTTTGATTCTCTCCATATTGACCCGTCAGTGAATCAGCTCAACTCTATAAAGTCCTCTTCTCTTGAAAGAAACTGAGGACATAGAGAAAAAAGGAAAGACTTTTGACCTCAAGGAGTTTATATTAGGGGTGCAGGGGAGATAGGCAACAACATGTACATATGTAGATATGTAGCACACAAAAAATTAACACAAGGTAATTGGTGAGAGTACGAGAAGCCCTAGCTTTTGGGGAAGGAGGAAGTGATGAGGATGAGAAAAGGTCTTATCTAGGAAGTGTTGTTGGAGCTGAACATTCTAAGGAAAGTATGGATTCTAAGACAGTGGTCTCCAAAATTGGGGCCAAGGAGTATGTGATTAATCAATCTAAAAGTGGGAGGATGAGTCTCATTCTTTTCCCCAGTGATAGACAACATGTGCTTGTCTATCAACCCCCAACAGCACCCCCTTGCTTTGCCCCACTCCTTCTTGTCAAGCTTCCAATATCCCCCTTGTGAGCTAGGGGCTAGCCTCTCAGGCCAGTTATAACCTAAATACTCCCTGGTATTCACAACAGCATCTGTGCAGATGCCTTTGGGAAATACTCCCTTCCTCCACCCCAGTTGAGTCCTTCTCCTGCTGTGGCAGGTTCTGCACAGTGCCCTCTGGAAGGGCAGGCTCTGCACAGTGCACAGTAAGAGCCCCATCCCCACCCCTTTTCATTTTGGGGTGAAACAGAGTGAATTGCATGGAAGGATAAGCTGGGATCTGGATCCCAACCCTCTTCACATCTTTTCCCAGAAAACAACCTCTCTTCAGATCTTCTCTATCTATTGCTATCTAAGGAACCACCATCCTTCCAGTTAGTCAAGTTCATGACCCTGGTGTCATCTTCAACTCCTCATCCTCCTTTGCCCCATATAGTCAATCAGTTTCCAAATGTTATCATTTCTCTTCAACATTCCTTGTATATGGCTCCAAGTGAGAGTTATTTACATAACTGCATAATGCATTTATTAAGCCCTTTGTATGTGCCAGGTACAATGGCAAGCACCAAGGTGATAAAAAAAGGCAAAAGTAATCCCTGTCCTCAGGAAGCTTATATTCTAATAGGAGAGATAACATGTAACTATATTGAAACTCTAATCACCTTTCTCATAGAACATTTCAGTAGCCTCCTAATTGCCCTCCCAACCTCAAATCTTTTCCTGCTCCAATTTATTCTCCAAACAGTTGCCAAAGTGATTCTCTTAAGAGTCTGATCATGTCCCTCCCCTACTCAATAAACTTCAATGACTCCCTATTGATTCTAGGATCAAATATGTCATCTTTGGCTCATTCTTTTCAAATTTCCATTTTTGTATAAGTTTCATAATGTACATAATTATTCATTTAGTAATGTTATATAGTTTATATTATTATATTATATATATAATATATATTATTATAATTTATAAATAGGTAAAAAAAACATGTATCAGGGGTGCATGCTCAATTTTTTTTCCAATCAGGGATATATGATCAACTAAGTTTGAAAAGCATTACTGTAAGAGATAGAGGTGATTTAAAAAAAAGATATCCCAGGTAAGGGAGAGAGTCAAGGGCACAGACACTAGAAGTGGAACATGGTGCATAAGAGGGACAACTGGAAGGTAAAGTAGACTGGAGTGCAAAGTATGTGAGGATGGGTGATATATAGTAAATATGGAAAGGTAGACTGGAACCAGATTCTGAAGAACTCTACATTTTAGGCAAAGGAGTTTGTATTTGGTCTGAAAGGCGATAGAGAGCTTCAGGAATATAACGCAGATGAGGCAAAGCAATGTGGAATCTAAGAGCTGGCAGTTTGAACTCCTATAACTCAATAAGGCAGCAGTGAGGTAAGATGAAAGAATTTAGGATTTTTATTGGATTTAAAAAAACACATTTATGTTCTCCCACCCTTAAGGGAATGGCCCATTTCTTGTCTTGGAAAATGTATGTGTTATTATCAACCATGCCTGTAAAATAATTTTGATCTCTTAAGGCCACAGGGATAGGACCCTAGAAGATTGCTCCTTTGCAGGCACCTGACTACTGCATTATCCAAGAAAACCAGGTTAGGAGGGGAGTTTGTAACCTAATCTAGAAAAGCTGGAGCATTCACGAACTCAATTTATCAGTCACATCATTGCTTTACAGATGAGATGAGAGCTGGAGGACCCAAGAAACAAGAACCTAGTAGATGGTCCAACAAGAGACCCTGACTTTGAAAAAGAAAAAGACAGGAAATCTACTTCTCCCCACTGCAGAAAATGAAGGAAATTCTAGCAGACAGAAGTTTCAGAAAAGAATAGTGCCTTATGTCAAGACCCATGACAGTCTATTAGCCTGAAAGCTGGGGACTGTTTCATTCATTGTAATTTTATTCCCAGCAGTACCTAGCACAGTTCTTGGTACATGGGAGGGACTTCACAAAGATTTGTTGTTTGATTAGTGAAACTAGATCCAGATGCTAGCTTATTAAGGTATTTGATAATTTGAGTCAACTAAATCCATTGGTGGGAAGAGTCTTCAGATAAACAATCTTTTCTCTATAAACCTACCCTCTTTTATATTCCTTTAAAAACTCAAATTATAAATTAATAAAAAAAGAAATTTAAATTAAAAAAACTCCTGTGGGGAAATCCCTGCCTTGTCTCCCCTGAACAGGAGGAAAGGGAAATTTTCAGCCCCTGTCAGGTTAGGTCTAGTGTGCTCCTACACCAGAGAGAGGCCAGCTATAACTGAGGTAGAAAAAATAACATCATCCTCATAGTGGTTTTATAGAGGTAAGAAAGAAGGAATATGAATGATATTCACTGACTTCTTTCCTATTTTATCTTTTAATAAAGAGTAACTGACTTCTAAGTTCCCTTCCATGATCCAACGACAATCTGTGACTTTTCTAATCATTTGGATCTTCCTGTGTTTCAGATATTTTGCAAATCAAGCCTTAAGCTGTAACTCCTCCAACGCCATTGCGACTATTCTTCATTATTTAATTTCTAGATTGTCCTTTCTTCTTACTCATGTCACATCAGATATTAAGTTATAGACTTCACTCAAATTATATGATCATGGAGATGGACGGATGAGGGACCTCAGAGATCTAGCCCAAACCCGCTCATTGTATAGATGAGGAAAATAATATTCAGAGGTCATAAAGGTAGTGAGAATTAGGGGCAGAAACAGCACCCAGATCCTTTGATTTTAGGCTTAACACTCTTTCCGCATGTTAAAACAAAAACTGAGCTGTTTTATTTTTAATTTAGTCAGTTTTATTATAAGGAGACATAGTCTTTCCCTAAAAGCACCACACCATGCAAAATCATGCAATAAAAACCACAGGGCTTACAGGAAAAATGGGGTTGGGGTACCATGCTCAAAAATGGCATCAGTGACCTAAGAAAAAGATGCAAACCTTATTTTATAAAGGAAAAAAGAATTGTTTCATTCATATTAAATGGTTAAGAAATATGTAAAATCTACAATAGTGGTGGCGACCTGGGCCCGCAGTGGCCGCTGGGCCTGTACAGGAGATGGAACTGGAGGGAGGGGCCTCAGCGGCTGCAACTCTGGTACTTAGATGGATATGCCTCAGGCTTCCTCTGTCCACAGTACCAGAAGATATATAATAAATAGGACACTTTACCCTAACAAAAACCCAAAGTTTGCTTGAGAAAGTGGGAAAGGTTGCAGCTCATGAGGTACTGGGAAGTGGAACAGTCTTCTGTATTGTCTTACTGTATCTGGAGGATTCCAGTCACCAATCACTTTGAAACCGACTTGGGTTTCCCAAGCAGGCATTAGAACAGAACTGACTGAATTTGTGGCACTCTCTCCAGTTACATCTATAAGGGATCATCGGACCTAGTCAGCAGGGTCTCTCAACAAACTTTCATGAGATCCTAGATTGAAAGCTGCAATGGACCTCAGAGGATATCAAATCTAATCCCCTGATTTTGTGGAAAACTGAGGTCAAGAGAAGTGATTGCACAGGGATGAAGTGGCAGATCCAAGGTGACTTTCTGTGGACTCATTTACCTTTCCGCTTTTTGCTGCTTCCTGATACTGTTCACCATCTTCTGCTAGTCCCCATTGTACTCCTCTTCCTATCAAGGCACATTGAATTTATTCTCTTAATCAGTGTTTCCTTTCACTGCCATGGCTTTTCCTTGGGAAGATCAAGTGTTTGTAAACTGAGTTAGTTTCTGAGTTCATTTGGTTTCATTAGGATATCTGCTTTTCATTATTAGCAATCTAACTTCTGTAAGAAATGGTGATGATCCAAATCAGTTGTTTTTATCTACTTTCCCATTTTCCTTTTCTTTTCAAGTTAGTTTGAACAGATCAAGTTGGAGCTATTACATAATGTCTGCTCTCCATCTTCATCCATTTATTCTAACTAGTCAATCATCTGACTGGGCACAGATCAGAAAAGATCCCTTTATGTTTTTGTTTTTGGACGCTGAGTTTCACCAGGTCTATATAATAGGTCTCTTCTAGGTTGAAACTACAGTGGCTTCTGACAGGGTCACCTTCGTTCATTTCCCCATCTTCTCTCACCTCGATGATTTTAATTGCCTACTAATTGCATTACCTGCCTCAAGTCTCTCCTCCAGGAAATTCTTCCTCAATAGAGCTGCCAAACAGATTTTCCTAAACCACAGATCTGACCATGTCCACTCCCCTCCTTCATAAATTCCCAGTGGCTTCTAGAATAAAATATAAACTCTTCTTTTTGTCTTTCCCTGCATAGCCTGACCTCCACCCACACTTCTAGCCTCATTATATATTACCTTATAGTCTAGCCAAACTAGTTTTTTTCTACTCCTCACCATGGTATACCATTTACCATCTCTGTCACTTTGCCCTAGTGATTATCCCCCATCCCTGGAATGTACTTCCCCCTCATCTCTAGCTCAGAGAATCCCTAACTTCTTTCAAGGAGTGGCTCAAGCACTAACATCTACATGAAGCCTTTCCCAGTTCTAGTGTCTCCTCCAAAAAGTTTCCTTGTGTTTTTGTGTGTATGTGTATATGTTATCCTTCCTTCCTCCACCCCAGTAGAACACAAGATTTATTTCACAGAACAAATCAATTAGATTCAGTCAAAGGACCTAGAGGACCCCATGCAACCTCAAGGCCGCAGGTTCCCCACCCTTGAGCAAGTTATTTAACCTTTCATGAGTCTCAGTTCCTCATACGTTAAATGAAGACGTTAACCTGGATGAGTTTCTAAGATCTCTTCTAGCTTGAAGTCTATGATCCTATATGCCAGTGATTTTGTCCAACACTGTAATTTAATTGGCATATGTAATTCCCAGTAAGGAAATACAGATCTGAAACCTTTAGTCTTTAGAGGTGGCCTAGGGGCACTGAGAGTTTAAGGAACAGACTCAGTCTATGCTCCTTGTTCTCCCCCATCTTACAACTCCAATCGTTTACCAGATTTGTCATCTGTACTTCCACAACATATTTTTTATCAATCCCCTTTTCACACCTCATATGACCACCACGCTTGTTCAGGTTCTTTTCACATCTTGTCTTGTCTGTCACAAAATGCTCCTAATTTGTCTTTTCCCCCAAGACTCGCCCCCCCCCCGCCCCACCCCGATTCATTTTCCGTATAGCTACCAAGATGATAGTCTTAAAGCACAGGCCTGATCATACAGACAAGTCAAGTTACCCTCCAAGGTCACACAGGTGGTAAGTGGCAGATCCAGGTTTTCTGGCTCCAGATCCAGAACTCTTTCCATCACTGATTTCAAACTTGACAAAGAGCTCTCTCAGTTTCTTGCATTTGGATGTTCTGTGGTTAACAACATGTTGTTTTATTTTGTTTCAAGCTATTTGTCATTGGCCCAGCCTTCTCTGTTTTTCCTGTTGCCAATCACCCCAATTATCTCCATGGCAATGGCTAACCAGTGGCAGATACTGCAAGGAATCAAGTTTCTAATTCTCTGGCAACCATCAAGACAGAATCGTAAAATTATATAGATAGAAGAGACCTTAAAGTTCTAATAATACAATCCATTCCCTCATTTTAAGACTTGTGCTGGTTCTTTCCAAGTTGTCTACCAACACACTCAGATGTCTCTAATCATAAAAACAAACAAAAAAGCTTTCCTTTGACCCTTTATCTAACTATCACTCAAAATCTGTGTTCACTGCCAAATTTCTTTAAAAATCATCTGTGCTTAGTCTCTACAGTTCCTCCTACCCACAATCTCCTCAATACTTTGCAATCTAGTTTTTGGACTAATCATCATACCAAAATTGCTACTTCAAAGTCACAAGCCAAACTAATTAAATTAGCAACTAACTAAATTAGATTAGAAGATTAATCACCAAATATCATATGTCAGGAGAAAAGTAGTACAGTACAGAGAACCTCAGATAATTGATGTTACAGGATTAGAACTCTGAAAAAGAATGGACCTGGATAAAGAGATATGAGTGAGAATCAGTGCATAGAGATGAAAATCAAACCATTGGGAACTGATGAGATCACCAAGTGATAAAAAGAAGAGGCCTAGAACACAGCCTTGAGGGACATCTGCATGTATTGGGCATGACATGGCTGAAGTATCCAGATGCACCTTCACTTAGAACAGCTTATGTTCTTTCATGTCTTCTGACTCCCAGAACTACCTTCAGTATCCACTCAAACTCTACTCTCAATGGACCCTAAATGTTTGTATGGAGTCCAGGGTCTGGTTTCCTGATGCACTCTTAGGGGAATGCACCAGCTGCTCTTTTATAGTTGAGAGGGTAGGGTATGTCCTAATTCCATCTATGAGCAGCTAGGAGCCCTCTTCAATCCTGGTGCATAGCAGCTGCCTCATCAGAGCACATCAGGCAATCAGATCTCTGCTCAGGTAGTGCAAACTCTTGCAAGCAATAAAGATATTAACCAGCCATCTCTGGATTTTTATATTCATCTTCTTGAACCAAAGATGGCAAGGGAATATTATGTAGTCAGAGAAAACAGATTGCTCCAAAAATTAGTTTTCTCTGATGATCAGAATTAGATTATCTACTATGCTTCTCCTCAAAAAATGAAATATATTTTATGTTCAAGATCTTTTTTAGCTCTGATAGAAACAGAGGCAAAAAGATGAGATCCTGCCTCTGATATGACCTGTGTGATCTTATTCAAATAACTTAACCTTCTTAGGTCTCTGATTCTGCATCTGCAAAATGAGGGAGTTGGACTAGATGGCCTATTAACTCTACATGTATGATCCTATAGGTGGGACTCCTGAAGTCCATAGTAGGGGTTTTTAAACTATGAAGAGAATTCAGAAAAAGGAATTACAGAGACTCAGGCTTGTTTCCACTGAGAGGAAGTCTCTATGCCTACAAGACCTCTCCAAAGAACCATGGGGATATGGGAAGGGCAGTGCTCAGAAACTCCAGAAGGGAGCAATGGTGGAGTTAAGGGACAAGTGGAAGAATTCTTAGCCTAAATCTCTCAGATAGAGAGAGGCTCTTGGACAAAACCTGGAGAGAGAAAAAAGAAGATCCAGGACCAAGTGGAGGAGCTCTGGGACAAAGAAGAATCTGGAACCACATGAGATAAGGTCAAGATATGGATGATCAAACCCAGACTTTGCCCATCTCTTGGTACCACAAGTTATATGGTTTAGAAAAAGTAGAGTTGACTCTTTGGAGGCCCCCACACATTTGGAAGAAACTCCCCAGGTCTGGATCTGGACCATGTGAACCTAGACCTTAGTTCCAGGCCATAGGTTATACTTCTGTCCTCATTTTCCTTCTCCTTGGTAAAATTTGGGCAAACTCCTCTTTTACTTTGAATAATCCAGTCCTTTCTGGGTGTTTGACCTCAAACTGATTCATCATGTTTCAATTTAACTGAATGGGGACAACCACAAACCACTCTCCCCAGAACAAGGTCAAAAGAATCTCCCACAAGTCGTATCCTTATGATACAGGCTCACCCTTCCAATGTGCCTTGAATTTCCAGCCTTTCAGCTCCCTTGGTGCAGAATTACAAAACCAAGTGTTTCAACCTTGTATTGGAAAAAGTGTTAACTTGGTGATTTGTGCTGTGTTTTCTTTGGAAAGAAGGAATCATGAATGGAAAGCTTAGAGACAGTTCAAATCAGGTTAACACATGTTCTTGGCTGGAAAGAATCTTTAATTTTCTATGATTGATATAGCACATTCATTCAAATGGCCCCCGTGGTTCCTGGCTCATAAGATTTCTCCAAAGTTTCCAGTACATCCAGCAAGTGGAATTTTTTTAAAACTAAAATGCCACCATGGATTACATAACCAAGAAGATGGAAATTTCAATTTTACAGACTCCGGTGTTCTGGAAACTGTGCCTTAGTAATGGATTAAAACCTACTTGTTTGTTGTTTGGTTCAGATATTTTAGTCAAGAGCAAGGGGTTTTTGTGTCATGAACTCATCTGGCCATCTGGTGAAGCCAATGGACCCTTTCTCAGAAGAGTGTTTTTGAATTAATAAAATGCATAGGACTACAAAGGAAATGAATTACACTGAAAAAAAGATACATTTTTTTCCCTATTCAGGTTTACAGTCTCCTGAGGCAGGGCGGTGTGGAGGGAAATGGGGTGCAGGAGAGGTAGTGTCCTGTGGAACCTAGGTTAAGAGTGAAGATTATTAATTAATTAATTTAATTGCCTAGTTAATTAATTCTTAATTTAATTAATTCTTAATTTAATTACTCTTAAATTTAATTAATCATTAAATATTAATTTAAATAATTTTATTAATTAAAAACTTTGTCCACATGTCAAGTAAACCTTTATTGCTAAAATGAGGGAAAAGGGAACACAAAAAAACCCACAAAATGCAGGATTCTTTTTGTCTGATGGGCTTGAAGTAAGTGCTGTTCAAAAACAAGCCCTTCTCATGACAAACCCTACCCTCCCATAATATCCCTCCTCAAACTTTAAAAAAAAAAGCCAATGGTCTCAAGTATAAGTAAAATGAATTTTTAAATTTCAACTCATTTGGTGAAATCTATATTTCTCTCTTTTCTTCCTCTGGAACAAAACTTATATATTTCTTTGTATTTCTATGTTGGAAACCTTGTACATCTCAGTCTTATGGCATCTGAAGCTTGTGTGTCTTTACAGCTTTTGATAGCTTTTTTCCTAAAGCCACAAAAAGACCCCTAAGTTGACCTGGATCCCCGAAGTCAGACTTGCTTTGGAAAGGAGCTTTAGAGATCATCCAATCCATGCCTCTCACTTTACCAATGAGGAAACTGAGTGTTGGGGAAGATTAATGTAATAAACAAGGTCCCAGAGTTTTTTCCTTTGACCCTTAGCCTGTGTTTTTTGTACTACATCATGGTCTTTCCATTATTCCATTGAAATAGAAGCCAAGAAGCTTATTTTTCTTTTCCGAATGAGTGATGCAACTGAATATCTGGGTTGGAAAATTCCTGTGTCTAAGTACACTGGGCATATCTCTCGCTATCTGGGCAGCAATGACACACACAGTAAAAATTAGCAGGGCTTACAATTGATGAGATGGAATGGTAATCCCCAAGAGCTCAGCTTTATTCTTTGTTTGTTTGAGATTGTGGACAAAGTAGAAAGTATAGGGCATATCTAGCACTTTCTAGTTATTGACCTCAAAAAGACCTGAGAAAATCATTTTTAGATGATTTTTAGAAGAAAGAGGTAGCATTGTGTGTGTGTGTGTGTGTGTGTGTGTGTGTGTGTGTGTTTTAATGCTATCAAAAACCAAAACTCTTGGCCAATCTACATGCTCTTTTTTTATTTTCTAAAGTTCAATTTTATTTTCAGTTCTCAACCTATTACTGTATCTTAAATATGAAAAGAACACTCTCTGTAGGACCTCCATGTTCCAAAAATATTAATAATAGCTAGCATGTATGTAGCACTTCAAGGTTTTCAAAGTGCTTCATAAATGTTATCTCATTTGCTCTCCACAAAACCTTGGAAATAGATGCTACTATTATCCCTGCTTTTCATATAAGAAAATGAGACAGGTTTGCCCAGGGTCACAGAGCTAGTAAGTGCCTAAAGTTGAATCTGAACTCAGCTCTTCCTGACTCCTGGTCCAGGGCTTTCACCACTGTACCACCTTGTTGCTCTCCAAGATAATTTGAGAACCGCAGAGTGTTCAAATGATGGAGGGTGCTTCTGGTCTCCTTATTTCAATCTATTTCAGATGATCAGTACCAAATCATTGGTCTCCCTGTCTCAAGTCTCTTCTATTCCAATCCATCCTCCATTCAGCTTCTAAAACCATTTTATTAAAGTGATGGTCTGACTATGTACTTCCCTCGCCCCACTCCAGTGACCCTAGGATCAAATATAAAATCCTCTTTAGCATTTAAAGCTATTCACAACCTTGACCCTTACTAGCTTTTCACTCATCTTTTACTTTTCTCCCCTCCACATACTCTATAATCTATCTGTACTAGTTACTTGCTGTTCTTAACACAAAATACTTCATCTCCCAATTCTGTTCATTGTACTGGCTGACTCCCTTGCCTGAAATACTCACCCTCTTCACCTCTGCCCCTACCTTCCCTCTCTTCCTTTAAGACTTAGATTATCTCACTTTCTTTTTATTACTTAATTAAATTTTTAAAAAATTTTCATCTCCAAATTCCTTCCTGCCACCCCTTCCCCCACCCATTATGAAAGCAATCAATATTATTTCCATTATACATATGAAGTCATGTGAAACATAAGTTATGTTGTGAGGGTGAAAAATGGCATGAGAAAAAGAAAGAGGGGAAAAAATGCTTCAGTCTGCTCTCAGAGTCCATCAGTTCTGTGTCTGGAAGTGGATGCTCTTTTCATCATGAATCCTTTGGAATTATCTTAGATCGCCGCATTGATCAAAGTAGCTAAGTCTATCCAGCTGATCAGCCTTACAAAACTGCTGTAATCATAGGCATTGTGCCAACTTTGCATCAGTTTAAGTGTCTTCCCAGGTTTTTCTGAAATCATCTCCATTATGTCTTATAGCACAATAGCGCTCCATCACAATCGTATACTGTAAATTGTTCAGTCATTCCCTAATTGATGGGTATCCCCTCCATTTTCAATTATTGCCTTCACAAAAAGCCGCAATAAGTATTTTTGTACGAGTTCTTTTTTCTTTTCCTTTGATCTGTTTAGTAGTATTGCTCAATCAAAGGGTATGCACAGTTTTATAACGTTGTGGGCATAGTTCCATATTGCTCTCCAGAAGGTTGGATCATGTCACAACTCAACTGCTAAGGCAACAATGTACCTATTTTCCCGCATCCCCTCCAGAAATAGTCCTTTTCCTTTTCTGTCATCTTAGCCAATCTTCAGAGTTGTTTTAATTTACATTTCTTTAATTATTTGTGATTTAGAGCATTTTTCATATGACTATTAATAGCTTTAATTTCTTCTTCTGAAAACTGCCTGTTCAGATCCTTTGACCATTTATCAACTGGGGAATGTAGATACTCATTTTTAAGATATTTTTAACAAAGGCTTATTGATTTAACTTGAGGTTGGCTAGGCCTAGGCTAAATAAACATGGAGAGGCTCATCACTGGGAGATCAGTGATGAGCAGGTAATGCATTCTTAGATCAAGGTCAGTATATAATCATAGAACTGGGGTGGGGGAAAGGGCTCCTTTTAGATTATCCAGGCCAAATCACTCATGATGGAGGAAATATATATATATATATTATATATATATATATATATATGCACAAATCATAGATCAAAGTAAATAAAAATCTCTAGAAGAGAAGAAAAGAATCTTCATCTTAAATCTTGAGATCCTCCCAGCTTTGGTTTTGTGAATTTAAAAAAAATACTGCTGACCGATAATATAAGTTCACACATCTTCATATGTGAAGGTCTAGGTATTCACACATACAAAAATAAAACAAGTCCTTTTATTCCCTCTCAGACCACATGTTATTTCAGGTTTTTCAAAGCCTTTGTAATGAATCACCCTCCAGCCGGAGCACCAGGGAGTGGAAGACAATTAGAACATGTCCCCATTTCTTAACTATCATTATGTCCTGGTATTGAACATTATTAAAATTTGTTGTTTCTAGTAAGACAGCTTAAATAATGGAGATCAGTGCAAGCTAAGTGGAAATATTTTTGCCTGCCAGGCAAGGTTATAATAAAAGATCATTCATCATCAGCTGAGGGAAAACTTGTGGTTGCATAATTACTAGGAGAATACTAAACCCCTGCACTTCTCTGGTGTGGTTCATTGGATGATCTCAAAGCAGTTCCATCCTACCATTAATAAAATATCATCAGTTTATGAGGAGTCAAGATAGAGAGTATACCCTAGCCTGAGAGAGAGATCTAGAAAAGCTCAGAAAGTTACTGATGAAGCAATTCAGTTAGAGACTTGAAAAGAAATCTCTGGCTATTTCTATCCAAGGGCATGATGAAACAGAAAGACAGCTAGATTTGGTGTCAGAGGACCACTTCTGCATTTTATTACCTCTGTAGGCTCAAGCAACTCATTTCATTTCTCTGGGTTTCAGTTTCTTTATTTGTAAAGTGAGGAGAAAAGAAGTGAACTAGATGGTTGCTAGGGTACCTTGTAGATCCAAATCTACAATCCTATCACCCTGTAGAAGCTCTCTAGACTTCATTTTCCTCATCAGGGGGAGACAGGTGGGGGTAGACCAGGAATTACTATCCTGGGGTCCATGAACTTTTTGAAATGTGTTTTATAACTGTATTCTAATCCCTTTTCTTTGTAATCTCAAGTATTTTATCACTTGGTGTTTTTTACATCATTCTAAGAAGATCGGTCTGTCAACAAGCATTTATCAATCACCCACTACATGCCAGACATTGTGCTAAGTGCTTGGGATACAAAGAAAGACTATCCCTGCTCTCAAGAAGCTCATACACTACTGGGGGAGACAACATGCAAACAGCTATGTGTAAACTCTCTCTCACTCTCTGTCTCTCTCTCTCTCTCTCTCTCTCTCTCTCTCTCTCTCTCTCTCTCTCTCTATCTCTATCTCCATGGAGTAAATGGGAGACAGTTAGTAGAGGTAATATACTAGATGCTGGGGGAATGGGAGCTGAAGATAGCCAAGGAAACTAGAAGAGAAGTACTAGCATTAAGGGGGATCAGGAAAACCTTCTTATAGAAGATGGGACATGAAGGAAGACAAGGAAGCCAGGAGTTCATACGCTTCAAAAGACTGCCTAACCAAAAGGTCAAGAACCCCTGCACTAGATGACCCTTAAGGTCTCTTCCAACTCTTAGGTCTATCATGGTATGATAGATATCATCTCTAGATGAGACTAAATTATGACCAGAGTTGGGGGGAAAGAACTGTGATCAGTATAGCAACTGATCAGACATGTCTTTAAAGCAGGCCTCCACCGTGACACGATCCTTCAAGAACAAAGAAGTTGTGAATAACTCATGATTATATGGTGTATGATAAAGTGCTTTCTTCACTACGATGTGTTGAAATAGTATTACAAATATTATCTCCAATTTGTAGATAAGAGGAAGCTATGACTCAAACTCAAAGAGTTAAATAACTTACCTATTAATTAGCAAGTCTGGGACTCGAACACTAGTCTTCTCATGCCAAACCCAGTGTTCTTTGCATGACACCATCTTGCTTTTGGTAACTATGCAAGGAGCAATGAATTACATCCCCAAAGCTACTGACTGGTTATTTGCACGCTCTGAAACATGTCTTTAAATACAAATTGTGTTGAAGTTACAGTTTATGGGAGAGTTTAATATGTCATGCTGCTGAGAATGTAGAGAGGGATAGATAGGTGGAAAGACAGATAGATAGTTAGATAGATAGATAGATAGATGTAGATATAGAAATGTGTCATATAGTCATAGACCTATCAAATGGAGGGGATATCTGAAAAGAACTGCTTGAAAACTAGTTAAGAAAGGGAATGAGAGAAGGGAGAAAGATGTTTGGCCATTATGTAGAACAAGAAGCTGACTTTTAAGGAGCTGGGAAGCTGAATTGGCAAAGAAGGCAATGAGCTAGGCAAAAAGAGTGGAGAGAAAAGTGACAATGTCATGTCATCAGATCTTGCGGTTTCCACTTCAGAGTCTGGGATCCTACTCTGTCAACCAAGAGAATCTATGTGGATTGCATGACCCAAGATAGGCATCAGGAGATTGTAGAATCTCATAGTTAGAATTGACTAAAGATCATTTAATCCAGCCCCGAGCTTGGTAGATGAATCCTTGCTACAACATCCTTGACAAGTAACTACCCAACTTCTACTAGGATGTGTACAATGACTAGTGTTCTAGAGACTGAGGTAGAGTGACCATGGGAAAGCTTATTAAATATTCAAACTTTCTCTACTTTCATAAACTATTCCAGCAACCAATGAAGGATCCTTACTTCACCATTCCCCAATTCATACACACATATTTGTGTTGTCAACAGCATTGTCTGGTGTCAAAGATAAGTGTCAATGAAAATTATAAGCTTTTCCAAGACAAGATTGTACTGAGTAATAACAAAAGGCTCAGAAAATTGCCACAAAACATTCACACTCTACTTTTCTTCCATGTCAGTTCAGTTTCTTCATAGATACGAGGTCTCTTGAAAACTCCATTTTACAACAACTCATATAACTGAAATTCTTATCCTTCACTCATCATATTTAACCTTTTCCACACTCTTCTTCCACTGAATACTTCCCACAAGTTTAAAGAGGCAGAGCTCTTGCTACCTATCACACCGTATGTTTTTTCTTAGCTTCCTCAGATGAGTGTAGAATAGTGGACAGAGGAACTGGGCTTGGAATCAGAACAACCTATGTTCAAATTCTGCCTCTTACTTGCCGACTGGATGAGCCTAGATACATCATTTAATCTGTCAGAAACCCAAGAAATTCTCTAAGAATAAATTGAAAAACAGTCACTAATCTGTGTTGAAAGAGGGATAAAATCACAGGTCCAACATCACTCCTCTACCTTTCCCTGCTAAAAAGTAGACAGGACCTGGCACAATACCTAGCACATATTACAGACTAATGAATCCTTGTTGAAGTGAATTTAATTCCAGAAAGTATTATTTCCCTTCAATATTTATATTCATTTAACATTCATTAAAATATTTATTAGGCACTTATATGCAGAGCATTGTCCTATATGGGGGGTGGGAATAAAAATTTTTAAATAACACACAATCTCCATCCTTGTAGAGCTTACAGATTAGAAGGGAGATAAGACAAAAATGTAGATAATTCTAATTCTCTATATTATATGATTAGAATTTATGAAACAAAGAGCTACTTGAGACAATTATTGAGAAGGGGATTGGTGTAATAGTAACAGATTTTTTTGAACTGGAAAAGACCTGTCAGAACATTTAATCTACTTTGTCTCCCCACCCCCTTTTCTACGAATGAAGAAACTGAGGCCCTGAATAGGTATATGATAATCCCAAGATCACATCTTTAGTGACAGAATGCAAGTCAAATTCAGTTTGTTCAGAAAGTTCCCAAAAGAGATGAAGAATACTGAGTTTGTTTCCTAAGGGCCCTATGGTTCATTAGTTCAATCATTAAACAAACATAGTAAATACCTACTATGTACCAGGCACTATGCCAGGAAATGAAGATACAAAAACCCTCAAGAAACTTATACCTGATCCCTTCTACCACCAATCTGTAGAACCAAGAGGCACTCACCTTTGGCATTTCGACAATAGATGGTCTGGGTATGGAAGTGTGGAGCATAACTGAATCGGAGTCTGGATCATCAGCCGGGAACACAGGCAGCTCCTCGGGTACAGAAGCAACCTGGGCAACAGCATGGTTACCTGTACTGCCATTTTTCTCTGAGTAAGTACAGGAACTCGACTTTTCCCCTAGGATTTCCTCTGGTTCTCCTGGGTGACTTTCATGCCCACTCTCTTTGGCCAAGGGCTGGACATAGATGGTGGAATGGGCATCAGCTGAACTGGATTGATCAAAGGGCACATTATCCCTTGTGTTCCCAAAGCAGGTAAGGAGTGCTGAGCAAGGAAATGGATGCATTCTTGTAGTTGGAGATTTCAGTCCTTGGGTCAATCTTGTTTTCCACGTTGACATTGAGACATTGCTAGGTTATAAAATCCAATGGAGAAAAAGAAAATACTGGGGGAGTACGAGCAAAGTCAAGGCATTGTGCCCAGAATTCCTATAAGACTTCTCTCATTCAGAGACAAGAACATTACAGATATATCCTCAGATCAGACACTTGAGAAGTCAAAACAGAAGTCTCTGGTAACTCACTGGTTATACTCCCTTGTTAGACCCTGTGGATAGGATTTCTGTCATGAATAACTCTAATTTTACAGTGCAATTCCATGCTGTTTGCTGCTGTTGTCAGCGGTTAAAGAAAATTCTCCGTGAGGTATGCTGTTTTCTTGGGTTACAGTGCCTGGGCTGGACGCAGGCACCAGTGTTAGGTGGTGCTCAGTCAATTGCCTTGCTGCCTCAGGTTACCTTGGAGGCCTAATGATAATGTAGCCTGATAACATCTGCTATAATAGCACAATGTGTGTGTATCAGTAGCATCATAACAACAGCATGACCCTCTCTTGTTACACCCCCTTCAAATATTTATTTGCCCAAACAAAACAAAACAAAACAAAAAACAGAAGTTGTTTTTTGTCCTAATGAAAATTCTCTGAAAGGACACTCACAGCTTGGCAGTTCTTAAAGCAGGAGGTTGAATTTTAAGCCTTTGTTAGTTGAGAGCCACAATTAGGCCTGGTGTCTTAGCTGCTTTTCTAGCTATTTCAGTCTTATTGGTCAGTTTGTGAGAAGGCTTACACAAATTTCCCAGTTTGGGCATTTCATTCTATGTATGCCTTGGTCACCTGGAAATAGCTCTGGCTAGGTTCCAGCCCTTTTTGAGGAACTTGTTTAATTTTTTAAAATTCTATTAATATCTTTTGTTTTATATCTTCATTTCCAAATATATCCTCTATCCCCCCTCCCATTTCCTCTTTTCTCCTGTCTCCTTCCCTCCCAAGAGATCAATCCCTTGTAACAAAGAATTTAAAAAGAGAGGTTTAAAAAAAGGAAGTTCAGCAAAATTAACTATTACAGCTCAGGAGCTTAACAGTTTGTATCGTGTTTTATTCACATAGTCCATCTCTGCAAGAAGGGGAGAGAGAAGTTTCTTCACTCTTCTTTGGTCTAACTTTGATCAATATAATTGCTTGGGCATTAATTTTTTATTCTTGAAAATCTGTATTGAAGTTGTTACTGTGTATCTAGTTTTCCTGGCTCTAATCACTTCACCTTGCATCACTTCATAGAAGTCTTTCCATACTTTTCTATATTCTTCATCATTTCCTATGGGTTAGAAACAATCCTAATTCCTGTACTACAGTACATTTAGCCATCCCCTAATCAATGAATATCTACTTTATTTCCAGTTCTTTACTACTACAAAAAAAAATGCTGCTACAAAATTTTGATGTGTATAGGACCTTTCTATCTTTGACCTCCTTTGGATGCATGTATATATAGCAGCAAGATATCTGAATCAAAGGGTAAAAACTGTTTAATAATTTCTTAGCATAATCCCATATTTTTTTCCAGAATGGTTGGAAAAATTATCATAGTTCATCAGCATTGGATTACTATGCCTGCTTTTCCCATCTCCCTTAAACATTGACCATTCTCATCTTTCATCATTTGTTCTGTTTGTCAATTTCCAAAGTATAAATGCTGTTTTACACTTAGATCCCACAGTTCTACCTGCTCTATCAGGGTCTCTACAGGTCCTGTGGGAACCTATTTCTGAGATTGCTCAAGGTTTCTATTTTCCATTCCCATTTGGCTTCATTCCTCAATATGTGTGGAAAAGTATATTGTCATTTATTTCTTTACACCCACAATTCCCAATTCTTCCCACTGAGCTTGGGGTTGGAGGGACAGTTCTACTTTTCCTCCACAGGATTTTCATGTTTTAAAAAAAAAGTATACTGTATTTATTTTGACATTCATTTTTTAAAATTGTGAGTTCCAAATTCACTCCCTCTCACCAGCTGCTACCCCACCCATTAAGATGGAAACTAATATGATATCAATTATACATGTGAAGTCATGCAAAAATATTTCCATATTAATCATATTGCATACACAAACAAGAAAAATTAGAAAAATGAAGCAAATGAAAATGTGTGCTTATTCTGGAGTCAGAGTTCATCAGTTTTCTCTCTGGAGGTAGATAGTATACTTTTTCATCATGAGTCTTTTGGAATTGTCTCAGATCATTGTATTGATTAGAGTTGATCATATACTACAACTCATCCAACCATTCTCTGATTGATGGGCACCCCCTCTATTTTCAATTTTTTTGCCAACACAAAAAGAATTTCTATAAATATTTTTGTACATATGAATCCTTTTCCCTTTTCTTTGATCTCTTTGAGATACAGACCTAGTAGTGGTTTTGTTGGATCAAAGGGGATGCAATTTTCTAGTCCTTTGGGCATTGTTCCAAATTACTCTCCCGAGTGATTGGACCGGTTGACAGTTCTACCAACAGTATATTAGTGCACCTATTTTCCATATCCCCTTAGGAATTTTGTCATGTTAGACAATCTGCTAAGTGTGAGATGGTACCTCAGAGTTGTTTTAATCCCCCCCATGCCAATTTCCTGCCTTCTTCTTATTTTGGATAGATTGGATTTTTTTTGCAAGGAAGTTTTTGCAAGAAATTTTAAATTTCATATAATCAAAATTATTCATTTTCCCTGAGATTCTTTCTAGCTCTTGCTTGGTTATAAACTCTTCTCTTATCCATAGATCTGACAGGTCAAATTTTCCATGCTCTCCTAAAATGTTTGGGATATCACCATCTGTGCCTAAGTCATGTACCCAGGTTAACCTTATCTTAGTATATAGTGTAAGATATTGGTCTTTGCCTAGTTTCTGTTAAATTGCTTTCCAGTTTACCCAGAATTTTTTGTCACAGAGTAAGTTCTTGCCCCAGAAGACTGGATCCTTGAGTTTATCAAACACTAGATTGCTATGACCATTTTCTACTGTATATTATGGGCATAATCTAGTCCACTGATCCACCATTCTATTTCTGAGCCAGTACTAGATTGTTTTGATGATTGCCACTTTGTAATATAGTTTGAAATCTGCCCCTGGTAGGCCACTTTCCTTCTCATTTTTTTCATTGACTTCCTTGATATTCTCAAACTTTTGTTCCTCTCGATGAATTTTGTTATTTTTTTCCTAGCTCTATAAAGTAACTCTTTGGTAATTTAATTGATATGGCACTGAATAAGTAAATTAATTTGGGTAGAATTGTCATTTTATTATATTCTGTAAACCTACCCATGAGCAATTAATATTCATCTATTTGTTTAGATCTGTCTTTATTTGTGTGAAAATTATTTTGTGATTGTGTTCATATAGTATCCAGGTTTGTCTTGGCAGATAGATTCCCAAGAATTTTCTATTGTCTACAGTTATTTTGTATTGTTTTTTATATTTAATCTTTTTCTTTTATTTTTATTTAAGTTCTAAACTGTTTTCCTCTTGCTCTCCCCTCTTGCCCTCTAGAAGAGGTCTCTACTTGATACAGATTTATAAATATATGTAAAACCATACTCTGCACACTTCTTTCTCTGGAGGTGGATAGCATCTTTCTTCATAGGTCCTTTATAATTTATTTGAGTATTTATAGTACTCAGAACAGCTTGGATTTTCATGATTATTATTTAAACAATATTGTTGTTACTGTATACAATGCTCTCTTGGTTCGGCTCACTTACCTTTTCATTATTTCATACAAATCTTTTCATGTTTTTTTTTCTAAAATCAACCAGTTGATCTCCTTACAACACAGAAGTTTTCCATCACAATCATATACCACAACTTGTTATCCATTCCCCAGTTGAGGGGCATCCCCTCAATTTCCAGTTCTTTCCCACCACAAAGAGAGCTGCTATAAATATTTTGAACATATATGTTCTTTTTCTTTTTCTTCTAATAACCTTGTGAAACAGACCTAATAGTGGTGCTGCTGGGTCAAAGAGTATATACATAGTTTTATAACTCTTTCAGCATAATTCCAGATTGCTCTCCGGGCAGCTAGGTGGTGCAGTGGATAGAGCACCAGTGCAGGAGTCAGGAGGACCTGAGTTCAAATCTCACCTCAGACACTTGACACTCACTAGCTTGTGACCTTGGGCAAGTCGCTTAACCCCAATTGCCTCATCCTGGGTCATCTCCAGTTATCCTGATGAATATCTGGTCACTGGATTCAGATGGCTCTGGAGGAGAAGTGAGGCTGGTGACCTGCACAGCCCTCCTTCACTCAAAATAAAGTCAAGTGCAAGTCATGTCATTATTTCTCTGATGGCATAGTCTTCTTTGGCAACGAAGGATGAACACACAGATTGCTCTCTAAAATGGTTAGATCAGTTCACAGTTTCAATTAATTGTATTAATATATAATATTATTATTAATTAGTCCTAATATGTAATGTAAATACACAATTTATTAATGTCCCAATTCTCCCATATCCCCTCCAACATTTGTCATTTTCCCCTTCTGTTGTTTTAGCCAATCTGGAGGTGTGAGATGATATCACAAAGTTGTTTTAACTTGTATTTTTTTCTAATCATTAGTAATTTAGAGCATTTTATATGACTATATATAATTTTGATTTCTTCATCTGAAAACTGCCTATTCATATCCTTTGACCATTTATCATTTGGGATATGATTCATATTCTTATAAATTTGACAAAATTCTCTATATATTTGAGATATATAATTTTTATCCAGGAAATTGTCTGTAGAATCCACTCCCCCACCCCAGTTTTTTGCTTTCCTTCTAATTTTGGCTACATTGGTTTTAAAACCTTTTAATTTAATACAATCAAAGTTATCCATTTTATATCTCACAGTACTCTCTGTCTCTTGTTTATTTATAACTTCTCTTATCCATAAGTGTGATAGGTAATATGTTCTATGTTCTTCCAATTTTCTTATTATGTCTCCCTTCTTAGTTGCATGCGTAATTCATTGATCTTCTGTTTCTCTATTTTTATTGATGTAAGCATTTAGAGATAAAAAATTTCCCCTAAGTACTGCTTTGACAGCATCCACAAATTTTGGTATGTTGTTGCATTATTGTCTTTATCTTTAATGAAATAATTTATTGTTTCTATGATTTGTTCTTTGACCCAATCATCTTTTAGGATTAGTTTATTTAGTTTCCAATTAATTTTTGTCTATGGTTCGAAAGCCCTTTATTTAATGTAATTTTTATTACATTATGGCCCAAAAAAGATGCATTCCATTCTGTGGTTGAGTTCATGCCATTTACATTCATAATTATGCTAATGTATTTCCCTCCATTCTATTTATCCTTTTCTCTCTCATTTTTTCACCCTGTCCTTTCCCAAAAGTCTGTTTTGTTTCCAACCACTTCCTCCCTTAATCTGTTCTCCCTTTTATCACTCCCCTTCTTTTCTTCTAGTCCCTTTTCCTCCTACTTTCCATCTGGGTAAGACAAACTTCAATATCCGTGTGTGTATGTGTGTGTGTGTGTGTGTGTACTCTTCCCTCTTTAAATGAGGTAAGGTAAGAGGGGAGGTCAAGCTTTACCTTCCCCTCCCATTTCCTTTTCCCAGGGAATCCCTTTTTCTGACCATTCCCTTTTTTTATATCATCCCAACATAATTGCCTTCCACCAAAGCCCTCTGTCTGTGCAGACTCCTAACTGCCCTGACAATGATAAAGTTCTTAGGACTTACATACATCATCTTTCCATGCAGAGAAGTAAACAGTTCACCCTTTTTTTAAGTGCCTTTTGAGTTCTCTGACATGTTTACTTTTTCTGCTTTTCTTCAGACCTATGTTTGATTATTGAAATGTCTATTCATCTCTGGTCTTTTCATCAGGAATGCTTAAAAATCTTCAATGTCCATTTTTTCCTGAAGGATTATATTCAGTTTTGCCTGGTAGGTTATTCTTGGTTGTGATGCTAACTTCTTTGCTCCTTTAACATGGTAGTTGCTGAATCTTGTATGATCCTGATTGTGGTTCTATAGTATTTGAATGGTTTTTTTCTGGGAGTTTTCATTTTGGAACCTCTGTTAGAAAGTGATGGGTGGATTGTTTCCATTTTTTTCCCTCAGTTCTAAGACATTAGGGCAATTTTCCTGTACAATTTCTTGTAATAGGATAACTAGACTGGGTTTTTATTTAATAATGACTTTCAGGTAGCCCAACAATTCTTAAATTCTCTCTCCTCAATCTATTTTCCAATTCAGTTGTTTTTCTGATGAGATAATGCACATTTTCTTGGTTTTTTTTATGTGACTTTGTTTTTTTATTTCCTAATGTCTTGTTGATTAGCCTCCACTTGCCCATTTAAGGAATTATGTTCTTCAGTGACCTTTTGTACCTCTTTTTCCAATTCTGCTTTAGGAGTTATTTTCATCAGAAAAGTTTTATACCTTTTTTGTTATTTGGTCAATTCTGATTTTTAAGGTATGATTTTCTTCAGTATTTTTTGTGCCTCTTTTACCAAGCTATTAATTTTCTTTTCATGAATTTCTTCTCTCTCTCTCTCTCTCTCTCTCTCTCTCTCTCTCTCTCTCTCTCTCTCTCTCTCCTTTCATTTCTCAATTTTTCTTCTATCATTTTTGGTAGTTTTTTTTTATTTTTGCTCTTTCTTTAGCTTTTCCAAGAATTCTTCCTGAGCTTGTGTTCACTTTGCATTTTTCTCTGAGGCTTTACTTGTGACTGTTTTAACATCATTGTCTCTTTCTGAGTTTGTGTTTTGATTTGCCCTGTCACCATATTAGCTTTTATGGTCAGGTTCATTTCTTATTGTTGTTTGCTCATTTTTCCAGCCTATTTCTTGAATTTAATTTTTATGTTAAAGTTGGACTCTGCTCACCTCTGTCCCCACCTTCAGGCTTTTTTTTCACTTCTGTTTTCACAACTAGTTCTGGAGGTTTATAAGTTTTTGATGCCTCCAAAGACATGTGTTCCAAGGAGAGGTATGGTCACTGTTTTCCTGGTCTACGATCTTTACTCAATTAGAGTTCCCATTCCTTACAGCCAAAAGTGCTCCTCTCTTCCCTGGAACTGTGATCTGGAATAAAGTATGTGAAATGGAGATTGCAAATAATTCACAATTCTATGCCCAGAACTTACACTGGGATCTCCTCTCCTCTCTTTCTGACCACTGTCCAATCCCTGCCCTGTCTCTGGGCTGAGAGCTTTCAAAGCTATTACAGCAGTCTCCAAGGCCCATAGCTGGTATTACTGCTCTGGGTGCTCTGTGACAGCCCTGATCCCAATGTCACAGACCTCTTCTTTTGACCTCCTAAGTTGGTTTGGGTGGAAAAATGTTTCACCCCAACCTTTTGTTGATTCTACCACTCTGTAATTCAATTTGAAACATAATTTTAAAGTTGTTTGGAAGGGAATGTTGGAAGAGTTCATCTGTAGTGCTTCTTCTACTTTGCATCTTGGCTTTGTCCTCCCCTCTACATGCTTTTTCTACCTTCTATCTTGTTCCAGAGAACCTGGACTGGGTTATTCAGGTTATACCAGGCTTCTTGAGGAGACTTCTAAAATGGAGAAGGAAGGGCCAGTTCCTTCTGACACAAGCATCTGTAACCAAGGAAGAAGGACTCATTTGAGAAAGAGATTTTAGTAACACTGCTTCACAGGGAAGATGTTTTGTGAACATTTAAAAAAAACCTGAACCTGTGATTTCATCCTAGTATGGAAACTCCCTCCACCATTGCAGTAATCTCCAACTGGAGAGTTTCCTTAGGCAGTGAGAGGTTCAGCAACTTGTCCATGATTGTATGACCAGTATGTGTCTGCTTGAATCCAGATCTGACTCCAAGGTCGGATCTCTATCCCCAGCACTATGAAGCCTTTCTGTGTTTATAAAGATGTTATTAGTATTATTTTGTCATTATGTAAAGGAAGTTATCCCTTTCAGAGAGTCTCTTAGGGACATTATAAAAATTTCATATGGTAATGACTTTACCCTTAATAATTGCTTTCAGGCCCTGTTTTCATGACATATTACTAACTTATTTGTTTTCTGGTTTAATCTAATGCTTGAGACATCTTCATAGGCCCAGACAGGTGGTTGGTATTATGAGATTAATCTCCATTTTCTGGAAGAAAAAAATGGTTCTTTGAAAGCTCATGCAACTACCCCAAGGTTATATAGGTCATGCAACTGAGGAAGCTGACCAAGATCTCCGATACTCTGCCTAGATTTGTACTTTCACTGGACCGTGAAAATTGTGCGACTGCCTTTCTAACATTTGTGCTAGAAATTAACTGATAAGCATTGCTCTGGGTAAACTGAACTTCGTGGTCATATTGTAATACAACAGGGCTAATGGAGATTAAGGCAGAGTAGAGAATTGCCAGGATTTATCATTTTATCAAATGCATCTTACTTCTTTGATGCAATTCATTCAATTCAGCATTTCCTTAGTTTCTACTATGCATAAGGCATTCTGCTAGAGAAATGAAGACAAAAGCAAAACAAAAGAAAACAGAAAAAAATCCCTGCTCTCAAAGAGTGTGCATTCTACTGGGGGAAAGTATGTACAAAAATAAGAAATATCAACATTTGCATACATATATATGTACATTTGCTCATACATACATATATGCATACCTATACATGTGAGACAACAAGGTAGTTCAGTGGATAGAGCATTGGGCCTGGAGTCAAGATGACCTGAATTCAAATCTGGCCTGAGACCTTACTAGTTCTGTGACCCTGGGTAAGTCACTTAACCTCTACTTGCCTTAATCTACTGGAGAAGTAATTGACAATCTCTTCCAGTATCTTTACCGAGAAAGCCCCATGGACAATATAATCCACAGAGCCACAAAGAGTAGGACACAATTGAACAACAATGAAATCACACAAAACCCCCAAATATTGAAATATAGTTGCCAAAAAAAATTTTTTTTTAATTTACAGATCCCCAAGATTAATAAAATTCCTGCTCTAGGAGGTTAATGCATGGGAAGAACTCAGAGCAGAACCAAGATAAAAAAGAAGGAAGTAGCCACACTAAGATCACACAAATTGTAAACAGAATTCCAGTGTGGTTCCTTTGAGTCTAAGGTTGTTTTTTTTTTAACACAGTACCATCTAACTTTTGGAAATATTGTCATTGTATCACACAGTTCCTTCAGTTTCATGCTCACCACTCCCATACATTTATTTTGTTGAATCAAAGTAAATTAAGTAAATTATAATTTTGCTAATCCCTCTAGATAGAATTAAAGATAGCCTGGGATATTGTTAAACCAAGATTGAGAAGCACAGCTCTAGTATGTACCTGACCGAAGCCTGCTCTACATTTTCAAGAATTTGAACACACATTTCATTGTCATTTGCTCACATAGTAATATTTGGGCCAATAGGAAATGAGAAAAAACAAAATAATTTCTTTGTCCTATGCAATAACAAAGATAAATGAGAAATTCCCATTTCTGAGCTACTGTTAAAAGGACAGATGGTTCCCATGGACCAGGTTTTACAGACTACTCAGGTTTAGCTTTCAGAACAGTGCCAAAAATGACTGCCAGGTTCTACAGTTTTAGATAAACAGGAGACAATGACACCTGCTTCCATTAGTGCATCTTAGTAAAAATGAATCCTAAAATATGTAGGGAACCAAGTCAAATTTATAAAACTACAAGTCATTGTCCAGTTGATAAACGGTCAAAAGATATGAACACGAAGCAGCTTTCAGATGAAGAAATTAAAATTATCTGTAGTCATATGAAAAAATGCTCTAAATCACTGTGGATTAGAGAAATGCAAATCAAAACAACTCTGAGGTACCACCTCACACCTATAAGATTGGCTAACATGACAAAACAGAAAAATGATAAATGTTGGAGAAAATGTGGGAAAATTAGAAAATTAGTGCATTGTTGGTGGAGTTGTGAACTGATCCAACCATTCTGGAGAGCAATTTGGAACTATGCCCAAAGTGCTATAAAACCACAAATGCTTTGATCCATCAATAACACTATTAGGTCTGTATCCTAAAGAGATCATAAAAAATGAAAAAGGACCCACATGTACAAAAAATATTTATAGCAGCTCTTTTTGTGGTGACAAAGAATTGGAAATTGAGGGAATATTCATCAATTGGGGAATGGCTGGAAAAGTTGTGGTATATGAATGTAAGGGCATACTATTGTTTTATAAGAAACGATGAATGGGTGGATTTCAGAAAAACCTGGACTTACATGAACTGATGCTGAGTGAAATGACAGAACTGGGAGAACATTGTACACAGTAACAGCAAAGACCTATGAGGTCTGAATGTAGATCGAAGCTTACTAACTCCTCTCTTTCTTTTTCTTTCTCACAGTTTTTCCCATTTTTTCAGATTCTTCTTTCTGGTCCTGTTACTGGTTGTTGTCCTTCCTTCTCAAAGAGGACCAAAGTGACATCACCATGACAAAGTGAAGTTTCAATGTATACGACTGTGGCTGATCAATATGAGCTCAGAATGCTCTACCAAAGATTGGGCACAGAGAGTCTGTGTGAACATTTGGGGTGATTATTCCAAATATGCGCATCCTGTTTCCTTTGTGCTGTCTCAATTCTGCTTTGCTCATAGAGCACAGCACCCTTTCTGATGTGGGGACACCATGCTGAGCAGTCTTGTGCCAGTGTCTCCCATGTTGCACAGTCAAATCCAAATTCTTGAGACAGACCTTGAGAGAGTCCTTGTATCCCTTCTTCTGACCACCATGTGATCACCTGCCCCATGCAAGTTCTCCATAAAATAGTCTTTTTGGCAAGCATACATTTTGCATTCGAACAACATGGCCAGCACATCCAAGTTGCACTCTCTGAAGGATAGTTTGAATGCTTGGCAGTTTAGTTCAAGCAAGGCCCTTAGTGTCTGGTACCTTATCCTGCCAGGTGATCTTCAGAATCTTCCTAAGATAGTTCAAATGGTAGCAATTCAGTTTCCTGGCATGGCTCTGGTAGACTGTCCGTGTTTCACCGGCATACAACAATGAGGTCAGCACAAAGCCTCTGTAGATCTTCAGTTTGGTAGTCAGTCTAATGCCTCTTCTCTCCCAAACTTTTCTTTGGAGCCTTCCAAACACTGAGCTAGCTCTGGCAATGCATGCATCAACCTCATTGTCAATGTGTATATCCCTGGAAAGTACACTACCAAAGTAGATGAACTTATCCACAGCATTCAAAACTTCTCCATCTGTTGTAACTGATGGTTTCACATATGGATGGTGTGGTGGTGGCTGATGGAGCTCCTATGATTTCTTGGTGTTAATTATTAGGCCAAAATTAGCACAGCTTCAGAGGCTGCATTGAGTGCATAATCATCAACAAACAGAAAAGTCATGCACCAACACTCCCTCCACTTTGGTCTTGACTTGTAGCCTTTTCAAACTGAAGAACTTACCATTAGTATGGTAGTTGACCTTGATGCCATGTTCATACTCGCTGAAAAATTTGACAGCATGACTGAAAACATCATCCTGAAAAGCATGGGAGCAAGGACACGATCCATTGTGTTTCACTTCATTGGTGACTGGGAAAGCACAAGAGCATTGTCCACTATCCAGAACCCGGGCAAACATGCCATCATGAAATTGATGCACAATGTTGATGAACTTCTCTGGGCAATTAAATTTTGACATAATTTTCCATAAGCCCTTATGGCTAATAGTGTTGAAGGCCTTGGTCAGATCTACAAATGTTGTGTGTAAACCTCTACTCTGCTCCTGGCATTTCTCCTGGAGTTGTCGGGCAGCAAACACCCTATCGTTTATTCCTCTACCCTTTCTGAAGCAACACTGGTTTTCAGGTAGATGACCATCTTCCAGGCGAAGAATCAGTCTATTAAGATCAGCCTAGCAAGAATTTTACCAGCAATGACTAAGAGAGAGACCCCCACCCCCACCCCCCGTCGTGAGTGTCACAGGATAATCTATTCCCTTTACCTTTATAGAGATGGACAATGGAGTCATCTTTGAATTCCTGGGGACAACCTCCTCTTGCCATATAACCTGGAAAATTTCAGTCAGCTTTTATATGAGCAATGGTCCCCCTACCTTGTATCTCAGCTGGAATAGAATCAGCACCAGGTGCTTTGCCACATGAAAGGAACCTAATGGCCCTCAAAACCTCTCCTTCAGCTGGAAGTTCAGCTAAGGAGGGATTGACTTCAATCTGAGGTGAATGACCAATGGCCTCAGCATTGCTTGATGATAGTCTGTTGAGAATATTATGCAAGTGTTCAGCCCATCTCTCTAGGATCATGTCCTTACCCCTAATCAATGTGGCTCCATCAGCACTGAGCAGTTGTGATGCACCATAGGTTTTTGGTCCATAAATAGCTTTCAGGGAATCATAAAAGTGCTTTGGATTGTTACTATCAACATAAAACTGAATTTCATTTACCTTTTTACTGAATCAGGAATTGTGATTGTACATATATAGCCTGTATCAGATTGCTTGCCATCTTGAGGAGGAAAGGGGAGGCAAGGAGGGAGAAAAGAAATTAGGACAAAATCCTATAAAAGTGAATGTTAAAAACTATCTTTACAAGTAACTGGAGAAAAATAACTGTCGAGTTGGCGGGGAGGGGAATGAATCCTAACATTTAAGGAACGTAACTGACAATCCTTCCTGACCTTTGTATAAATATCAAATTGTTCTCTCTCTCTAATTCCTGTAACACTAACTTTCCCAGACATACATGCCCACATCTAAAGGTGCAGGAGGCAGTTTCAGCATTCTGGGGGTGTTCATGAACAGCAAGCCCATCTTTATATTTTTTTTGTTGGTATGCACCAGTACACTTACCAGAAAACAAGTAAAGTATGCTGGCAAACTTGTCAGAAGTCACACATCTGCCCTGATGCACTGTGTGTGTCATCCTTGAAACTAAAACCAAGTGTGGAACATTAAGTTCAGACACGCATTTTCCTTCTGCTCTTGTTAAAAAATGTCTCATTTCAATCTGTTCTGCCAATTCTTTTCACAGAATCAAAGACTGTCAGAACTGGAAAGGACCTTAGGGGTCAACTAATCTATACTTATTATACAATTTCCCAAAAAGTATTTCAGTTATGAACAGGTACAGAGCAGGAAACAATGTTCATTAATATGACAATTAAGTATATCTGATGTTTTGTTTAGTTCCCAAAGAGCAGAATTAACCATTGTGAGCAATTACCCTTTTGTTCTTATACTCTTGGGTTTCTGAAGTGACTTTCTTGTTTTGTCCAAACCTATGGTTTCACTCATGTAGGGATCTATTGATGAAGAAATTCACTCTACCAGTGCAGAGTGGCATCTGTTCTGTGACTTACAGAGATTTAGAAAATTGTTTGAAAGCAATGAGGAGATAAAAGATCTCCCCAAGGTCTCATAGCCAATGTGTCAGAGGCAAGATTTGAATCTTGACTCTGAGGTCAGTTGTCTATGGAAGAAAGAGTACTGGATCTGGCATCCCAGGAAATGGATTCCAGCCTCCATCCCTTACTACCTGACTTGTGTGTGTGCATGATTTTGGGCAAGTCATTTAACTGTGGATTTCAGTTGTAAAATAAATGGGTTGGAATAGATAGCCTCTCAGGTTCATTCTAACGCTAAATCTACATTTCTTAGCAAAAGAAGTAAATACATGGCAAATTTCATTTCCCTCCCAGCCTACTTCCTGGTTCTTGAACTTCCAAACGTTGTCACAACCTGGAATTTCCCTGAGAGCCTGGGGGTTTCCTCACCCTGGAATATCTAATCCCATTGGATCCTTCTCAACCCAGAAGATCCTTTGGTGAGGCCCACTCCCTTCTCCCACTCATGACTTCGTTCTAAAGTCTCAGTTTTTTTGAGGGGCCAAGGGCCTGACTTCTGGACTTCACAACCATGGCCTGACACCAAATACCTTCCCCTCATCCCATCCCTCACTTTTCACCTATATTGTGTGTTGTCTTATCCCATTAGAATGTAAGTTTCCCAAGAGCAGAGACTGTCTTTTTTCACTTGTATTTGTATCCCAAGAGCACTTAGCACATAATAGACATCTAATAAATGTTTGTTTCCATCCTTCCTAATGAAGAGTAATTTAAATAACTTAAAAGTTTAAAAAACTATCATCTTATTTATTTTTATTAGAATATCAGCAATCATGTTTTGGGGGGAAGTGGGGAAGGACTATCCATGAATAAAAGAACAGGAGGGGAGGCTTTGAGTGAATAGATATAGAGCGAGTCACCAAATCTGCCTTAGAATCACATTGTTGTGGTTATTCAGTTACACTCCTGTCTCACTCTTTGTGATCCCATTTGGGATTTTCTTGGCAAAGATTGTGAAGAGGTTTGCCATTTCCTTTTCCAACTCATTATAAAAAGAGGAAACTGAGGCAAACAGGGTTAAATGACTTCCCCAGGGTCACACAGTAAGTATCTGAAATCAGATTTGAATTCCCAAAGATGAGTCTTCCTGACCACCAGGCCTAGAGCTCTATCCACTGTACCACCTAATTACATAGGACTTCTATAGGTGAAAATCTTATACAAGACCTTAAAATGAGTACTCAGTATCACTAGTGATGCAGTGTTCTACCCACAGGCAAATGGAGACCATCTAATTTATAGTACAAAGAGCATAACCCTGGGATGTGCCACAAATAAGCTGTGTGACTTTATAATAATCAATCAACCACTCTATCCTTTCATTTCCTTATTTGTAAAAGGGTTGGACTAGTTACTTCACTACCATATGGTCAGAAGAGCCTCAAATTCCATGGTATAAAATGCTGCCAAACTATCCCATTTCCAAGAACAATGAATGGGAGGATAAGATCAGTCCCCTAAGAAATCCTGAGCTTAAGTTGGATATTTACCCCTCTAATGAAGCAAGTTCCCCAGTGATCTCAGCAAAACCATCACTAGTTAGGATGGGGTAACTGGAGCTTTGTGCCATGGCACCAAAATTTAGAGGACATTGATGGCACTTGCTGTCCTTCAGCTTAGAAACAATTGAACTTCATACCTAGTTAGCATGGATAATTCACTAAAATAAGAAACAACCAGATATTACACACTTGTCTCCTGCAGGAGACAGGTTACAGGTAAACTCTTCCCTGGTTTACCATTTCTTCTCCCCATCAGTGCTGAAGGATGGGTTTTATGCCAGTTATCTCTGGAACAAAAATTTTTAGTGGTACCTTTCAGCATCAGAAAAGCATGAATTTCCTATTGCCTCAAGGATGTTTGAGTTATTCCCACACTAGCAGCTTAATCCTGATTTTGATTTCACAGTCCTAGCAATCTTTTTAGAGCTCTATTGATGGAGGCTTAAGAAATAAAATTTCTTAGTTGTGACCCTTTCCAGCAGCATGAGCCCTGGAAGTTCCTATGATCATGATTCAAGGTTAGAGGAATTAGGACTGGAATTCTTCATCACTTTTTCACCTCTTTTCCTGCCTTCTCTACCACTCCTCAAATCTGGATTCAGAGCTGTGCTGTCCCAGAACATGGAAACTCTGCAGTCACTAGGATGCTCTAGTCTAACCTGATGAGTTATGATTTTATGCCTGTAAAGCCACCACAAAACCACATCGACAGAGTATCATAGAATGTCAGAGCCATGGGAATCAGAGATCCGTTTAGTTTAATCCTCTCATTGTAAAGAGATAAGGAAACTGAGAACCAGGAAAGTAAAAATAAGTAGTCAAGTCAGAATGTAAATCCAAGGTCTTCCGGATCGTGTGGATTCTATTATACCATTTTTACCCACCCACTTCCCATCCAATAAACCAGAATTACTTTGCTCTGCCTAGTATAAATCTGTACCCTTCCTCTGGATCCTCTTACCATGTGAGACATCCTCTCCCCACTACCACAACACAGTCACACATTCCCATTGCACATACATAATCTAATGATTCTTGGAGGAAAAAAATTCTATTTTCGTTTGACGTTACATTCTACTTGCAATTTTTATCATTTAGGTCTTATTTATCCCAACTATAATATTCTTTCAGACTTCCCAATATTCCCATCAAAAGTCTTCACTTTCTCCTCAAATTTTTCCAGAGCATTCTTAATGACTCTTTCCTTCAGTCCTATCATGCCTTACCCTGTGTTATTGAGACATATACAAAAACTCTCCATTCCACAGTTGATTCATGTTCATGTCATTTCTCCTGAAGGAGAATATAACTTCCTTGAGAGCAGGGACTGTAATAAATTTTTTGCCTTGGTTTCCCCAGTGACTAGCACAGTACCTTACACATGGCAAGTGCTGAATGAATACTTGTTGAGTATTATATAGATAATGTTGTGGGGTTTTTTCCTACCTAAAGAATCAACATAGCTGCAAACAATATATAAAGAGATCAAGTCCCTTTGCTAATTTCATTTCTCTAAAAGTCAGTGTAGCAGATAGATCCTTCTTTCAATATGTTAAAAAAATCATCATTTAGGCCACAACCCTAGATCTATAATACAAAACCAACATGGATTGGACTGCGTACAACTGGTACTGGAACTATCAAGTTGTTTCCTGGTGCTTTTTCTGCAATAATGACATTACAGACTTTGGAAGTTGGATGGATTTATAAGATCAATATTTGAATTTCCTATACCTATGGAAATCACAACTCCTCTCCATGTTTTCATCTAATGAGAGATAAGACATTTGAATTGTACTTTCCAGGATAGGTAGGAATTTAATAAATGGAGAGAGAGAGAAAGAGGGAAGTCAGGCATTTCAGATATATCAGATATAGGGTATATAATCTAAGTGAAGCCACAGAGGCATTAGGGCTCATTGTGTGTGCAAGGAAGAGAAAGGGATTCAGTTAGGGTGAAAAAGAGTGAACAAAATGAAGTAATATGAGATAAGGTTGGTAAGGAAGTCAAAGCGGGACTAAACTGTAGAGGATCTTGAATGCTAGATGGAGAAATCTGAAGTTTCCTTGTAGACAGTTGAAAGTCCTTTAAGAGGAATATGACTAGACATACAGGCAGGAAAGATTATCTTGGTAATTACTGATACGACAGCCGGATAGTAAGAGGAAAATCAAATACAGTAAAACCATTTAGGAGGTGATCACAAACAATAGTCCAAACAGGTGCCCATGAAAGTGGCAGGCAATGGAGATAAATAATAAGGGATCGGTGCAATAAATGATACACACAAGGAATTGACTATACCTGGTAACTGATTAGATATGAGAGGTGAGGGAGGGAGAAAGTTCAGTCAAAGTTTGCCACCCCCCTTTATGTCTTGGGTTAGGTGAATACTTTGTCCCTCTCTTCTCCACTGCACCTTTAGTTAACAGCGTCTCACACAGGGAAGCATAAATCTCTCTGCCTTTGTAACAAACTACAAAGACCATCAAGAAGCAGACGCCCTCTGCCTACAAAGAAAGGGTATCTAACTCCTTGTTCTGCTTCTCATGGACTCCAGGCTTACAAACTTCATGTAAGGAGTACATAATTTCCCATAAATATTTTAGAGTTTGACCTACAATTTAGCTTTAATTGATTTCTTAGTTTCTGAAAGGTCTGACAGTTTGTAGAAAATAAAGCCAACATGAGAAGCAGTGCAATTGGAAGACTGGCCTTGGAGTTTGGAGGATCTAGATCTGAGTCCTGCCTCAAGTCCATCCATATCAGTTATGTGACCATGAGAAGGCTATTTATTGTCTTAGTGACCCAAACAACTCTCTAAGATGTAAGTTATACAATCACATGGGTAGAAGTTTCCATACCAAGAGCTCCCTACCCTGATGAAAACATAGTGTAAGCCAACTAACTACAAAAAAACCTACATAGAGTTGTAGGGTTTGAAGTGGGCTTTATTTAGTACCAACTCTGCAACTGATTTGCTCTATGATGTTTGGCAAATCAATGTTTAGGTATGCCTCAATTTCTTCATTTATAAAATGGAGAGAGTGTTGTCTTTCTCAAATGTTGGCAGGAACCCCACAGATGTCCAGTTCCTTAGCATTTTGATTGGCAACCTGGAAACCTTTACCAAGAATGTGTTGCCTCAAATACTTCAAGGGACATGGGGAAAATAGTTACTGTATATTTGTCCTTCGTTGACAAAGAAGACCATGCCATCAGAGAAATAATGACATGACTTGCACTTGACTTTGTTTTGAGTGAGGGAGGTCTGTGCAGGTCACCAGCCTCACTTCCCCTCCAGAGTCATCTGAATCCAGTGACCAGATATTCATCAAGATGACTGGAGATGACCCAGGAAGAGGCAATTGGGGTTAAGTAACTTGCCCAAGGTCACACAGCTAGTGAGTGTCAAATGCACTAATGCACTACTGATGGCATTGTGAACTGGTCCAACCATTCTGGAGAACAATTTGGAACTATGCCCAAAGGGCAATAAAACTGTGCATACCCTTTGACCCAGAAATACCATTACTAAGTATGTAACCCAGAAATACTAAAGAAATGAAAAGGGACCTACTTGTACAAAAATATTTATAGCAGTTTTTTTTGTGGTGTCAAAGCTTTGGAAATTGAAGGGATACCCATCATTTGGGGGATGGCTGAACAAGCTATGTATGATTGTGATGGAATACTACTGTGCTATAAGAAATGATGAGCAGGATGGTTTTTTTAAAAACTTGGTAAGACTTATGTGAACTCATGCAAAATGAAGTGAGCAGACTCAGAACATTGTACACAGTTACAGCAATATTGTAAGGATGATCAACTTTGAAAAACCTAGCTACTCTGATCAAGACAATAATCCAAGACAAATATTGGATCATGTGTTGAGGCAGGTAGAAGCCTTACTGAGCTGGATCACAGGAACACTTTAGAGCTAGAATTGATTTCCCTAGGAAACCACTCAACAACTAGATCTTTACACACGATGCTACCCAATGGTTTAGTACTTATGGGTTATACAACACATAGGGTGAGGGAAAGATGATTCTAATGTCTGAGTTTAGACAAAAGCCACTTCATATCTGAAACTAAGAGACTTTTTGTTCAACCTGTCTTTATGAAAATTAAGTCTTCTGTTAAATTTACTATTTGCGATGAAGGAGATAGCCCCTCCCCCAAAGATCTAACAGTGGGTTTTGAGAAAGAGGAAAGGTAGGCCCCCATGAGTGATGAGACTGCAAGATAGGAGTGCAGGGGGATGGAGGAATGGAGTTATATATTGTGCTATACAGCAAAACACAATGGAAGACCATCTCTATGAATCACAAGATGCGGGAACAGAGGTCTCTGGGCCACCATGAAGAAAGACTCTGTAGCAAAACTCTTATAAACCTGCCCTAGTTCTAGTCATAATTTTGTTGTGGTTGTTTAGTCATATCTGGCTTTTTGTGAGCCTATTTGGGGTTTTCTTGGCAAAGCTAATAAAGGGGGTTTGCCATTTTCTTCTCCAGTTCATTTTACAGATGAGGGAACCAAGGCAAACAGGATTAAGTAACTTGCCCAGGATCACAGAAGTAGTAAGTGTCTGCGAGCAGATCTAAACTCAGGTTTTTACTAACTCCAGGCCCAGAGCTCTATCCACTGCACCACCTGGCTGTTTCATAGCCATCATGCAAGACAGGGGTGGGGAACCTGCAGCCCTGAAGCCATGTGTGGCCTTCTAGGTCCTCAGTTTTGACTGAGTTTTACAGAACAAATCCTTGTATTAAGGGGATTTGTTCTGTGAAGTTTGGGTTCAGTCAAAGGGCCACACTTGGAGACCTAGAGGGCCACATGTGGCTTCAAGGTCACAGGTTCCCCACCCCTAATACAAGATTTGTTAGGAAGAGCAATGCTTCAGCTGGAAAGTAAGCAAATGGTTGTAATGGTGATTAAAGCATAAGCTTGGAAACCAATTGACTAATGAGCTCTAGCATAATATCTCTTATAGATAACAAATGGGCAAACTATATTTTTTAAAGTAAGCAAATGGGCAAGTCAATAAAGGCAGGAGCTCAGCAGAAAGAAAGTGCCAATGCAGCAATTTGATGGCAACAAACAGAACAGACCTATTTTTCTTTGCCCAACTCAAATTGAACAATTAAAATCTGATGGGAACTTCTAACAAGGACTTTTCCCTTAAAAAATAGTCCTGGAATGCCAAGAGCATTAGCCCTGCATGCTGGAGTAAAGAAGAATGAGAGAAAAGATGGGATTTGGCCAAGGTTGGAGGCCGCTTGAAAACTGTGGTTTTGAGCAAAATTTTAATGTCTCTGTTTATGAACACTGACTATGTAAAGAATATGATTTCCTGTTTTGATGTTAGGGAGGGAAAGCTTTAAAAGACCAAATCTGGAGAGAGACCAGAAAATTCTTGAAATCCCCTTTCCTACACAGTGGTATTTCTGATGATTGAAGTGAATTTGAATTAGTAAGTATGAATTTAATTTACCATAATAAATTCTTGATTGACTGGAACCTTGCAATTTTTCTCATTAAATAAAAAGAGATAAATAACAAACTGATATTGTAGATTTAAAAAAATTATAGCATGAATCAGCACAGTCAACTCAATCTCCAATCTTTTGCCAAAAACATCTATAATATTGTGCAATGAGAATTAAAATCCATAAATATCATTTTGAGGTACTGCCAAATCCTCAATCATCAATATTAAATTAAGTTTAGTATACTCTTTCTTAGATAGACTACTACATTTTATAAAGATTTTCAACTTCAGTGGTTTAAACAAAATGAATTCTCTGGCTGAACATCCATTAGCCCGAAAGTTAAATTGACCAGAAAACTCATAATCCCAAACATTCTGATTAGTTGAAGTTTTGCTATCTATCAGGGACCCCAACTCCACCATGCATTTCCTGATAGGAAATGTTGTTTGGTTTTATTTTTAATTTTTCCAAAGTTTTAATATCACTGCCCAGGATTTGCAAATTGTTGATGGGGAATTAATTATTAACATATTCCCCACCTTGCTGGAAATGCTAAAGAACTAAAGAACATGTTAGGAAGTCAATAAAATAGAGATTAACTACATAAGATTTTAAGACCAGTAAGTCTGGATAGAGAACACTACTATATATGATCCAATCTTCCTTTATATTCCCTCTGGGTTAAAAACTAGTTACTTGAAAGATTAGAATTTAGAATTCTGTCAGGAATCTAGGTCCAGGCTTTACCACCATCTAAAATAAATGGTTGTAGAATTAAATTAATATGTGTTGAACTACCTGTTTGATTACAGGCAAGTAACTTAATTTCTCTGGGCCTCAGTTTTGTCATCTGAAAAATGGCGATCACAGAAGTTACTTATGGGACTTAATAGAGCAATAATCAAATCCCTTAGAAAGAGTAGGTCCTTTCTAGAAAAAATGTTTTTGTGGTGTCTAGTCTTTAATTTATCATTGCATCAAATACTGCCTCTGCTACTTCCCAGTAGTGCCACGATGGGCCAGTCAGTTAACTTCTCAGCTTCAGTTTCTCCCTCTGTGAAATGAACGCAATGTCACCTGCCTCACAGTGCTGCTGAGAGCATCAAGCAAGATAACACATATACAGAGACTCACAAACTTCATAGCAACATAAGAATTGAGTTGCCATCATCATCATGATTATCTGGGGGTTCACAGTGCCTTGGCATTGAAATGCCTTAAATATTGCTTATCATCTCACCAAGTCCAGATTTCTTGATTTTTCTTTTCTACTAATTAACGAAGCTAATTATGAGTGTCACCCACTGAGGCTTTGGCTGCAAATAACTCTACAAACACAGCTCTGTGTGACTTGAGGAAAGAAGGATACAATCACAGGATCCCAGAAAGGTCAGATAGAGACCCTGTGTTTCTTCCCTCCTTCACCTATGCTAAAAAGGTGCAGCAAGGGCCCTCAACCAAGCCTTCAGCAAATGGCATTATTCACATAGCAGTTATTCTCTCTGTTTACTGATCTGAAACATTAACTGAATATTATAGAACATCCACTCAGGTGTGTACACTGTTGTAGGGAGGTTTATGAAATAGATACGTTCTCAAGATCACCAAATCGCTGCTAAAGATGGGGAGAGGGGGATTATCCAAAAGCAAAAAACAAAGCCTTGAATTTCTCCCACTTTCTCCAGCAATGGAATTTTTACAAAATGCTAGGAGACATTCCAGTATAACCCCACAGGCCCTCCCTCCCCACCCAACCCTTTCACTCCATCCAAATTAATTTCTATCTTTGTTATATCTGATTCTATTATTACCCACTGAATTCTTAATGGTTAAGGAGGAGCTCCTAAATGGAACACTGAAGGGTAACTTCACTTAAAAGCTATATTTATACAGTCGTACAGCCCAAATGATTAATAAATCATTAACTTTTAGGCCATGTGAAACCAAGTAGATGAGAACAGGTTAGTTACTCAATGGCCAGCCTCATAAGTCTAGTTTCTGACCTTCTATTGTTGCTCTGGAAAAACTCAGGGACCTCAGGAACTGTGAACTTCTCTTCCCTTGCCTGCATTACAAAAGACTATTTGGATAAGATAGCATTAACTTATTACACAGTTTTCTATTACCAAGTCTTTAGTCATGCGGCAATAACGAGGGCTCAGCTGAGGCTGAGGAATCAGACGGACTTAATTTTCCAAACAATGACAGCATTCTAGGTCTGGCTAACAAAGGAGCAGCCATGGACCTGGATCCCAAACAATGAGCATGTCAGGCTCCATAATGGCCAACTCAGAACAATGCCTTTTAAACCCACTGCTGCTTATGTTTCTGGAATACTCTGTGAAATTTATCTAACGTTTTGCAGCAATGGAAAATGAGTCATTTTAAAAATTAATTTATACAACACACCTGTGACTCAGGTGTAGCTTAATGTCTATTTAAATAGCAAAAAGGGAATCAAATTATCATTGTTTTAGAGCATTCATCACTAAGTAATTATCAAGTAATAATTAGTCTCTTTTTTTGGAGGTGGGGAAACAAGGGGAGGGAGGCAGGCACTCCAGACTTATGGTTTCATTGGTGTGCTTAAGTCCTATTGTGGAAATCAGCAATGCAAACTGGCGATGGTGACTCCTCTGTTAATGTATAGCTTCAGAGAGTACTCCTGGGAGACCTAGAGTTTCACTGACTTGCCCATTGTCATACAGCTAATATGTGTCAGTGACAAGACTTGAATTCAATCTATCCTGTCGTCTATTAAACTTCTTTTAACAGAAAAATAAATAATAAACTTTTTTAACAGAAAGGAAGCAGGGGAGAATAAGCAATTTACTCCAAAAATATGAATTTATAGCCCTTGAACTCCACCAGAATACAAATATTATATTCACATGTTATGGACTAGGGGATTAAGATTTAATTTAACAAGTATCTAGACACCTACTATATTGCAGACAATGTGCTAGGAATGGAGATCCAAAGACAAAATAAAACAGTCTCTACCCTTAAGGAATGTATATTTCACTGCATGTGGGGGTTGGGGTGTATTTACTTATATAGGTAAGTAAATACAACATATAAACAAAATCAGTAAAACAGGATGATGGGGGATGAAAACTGGAGGAATCATGAAAGGCCTCTTGTAAGATGTAACACTTGAATTGAACCTTAAAGGGAAAAGATAGGTCCCAAGAAGGTAAAGAGAGAACATTTCAGGCATGGGAGAATACATCAGACAAAGGCAAGGAGGCAGAATGTTGCACTTATTAAGCATGAATACTTAGTAACTACTAATTATTATTAAATAGTTAATAAAAGTATTGCATTTATTAAATATCTACTATGTGCTACACATTGTGCCAAGCTCCAGGGATGCAAAGAAAGGCAAAAGGCAGGTGCTACCCTTAAGAAGTTCACCATCTAGTGGAAGAGACAACATGCAAATATGTACAAACAAGATATCTACAGGATAAACTAGAAATAATCAAGTGGCATTAAGGAAGATCAGGAAATCCTGATCCTCCTTACACAGGTGAGACTTTAGCTGAGACTTGAAGGTAGCTAGGAGGCTGAGATCAGGAGGGAGAGCATTCTAGGCACCAGTGAAAATGCCCAGTATTGGGAAATATATAGGGACAGCAAGTAAGACAATTTTCTGAAATATAAAGTTTGTGAGGGAAAACAATTTGTAATTAGTCTGGGGAAGAAAATGCTGGGGCCAGATTGAGAAGGACTTTAAATACTCATTACTTGTGCCAGCTTCCATGCAACCTACCATTAAATTCCTGATAAAAGGGTTTTTGCCAGCCTTAAAGACTAGTGCAATAGTCTAGGCCAAGAGTGGGGAATCTATGGCCTCGAGGTCACATGTGGCCCTCTAGGTCCTCCGGTGTGGCCTTTTGACTAAGTCTAAGTTGACAAAGAAAAAAGGGAGGGGGGGGCGAGAGGGAGGGAGGGAGAGAGAGAAGTGGGGGAGAGGGAGGGAGGGAGAGAAGCAGGGAGAGAGGGAGAGAGAGGGAGGGGGAGAGAGAGGGAGAGAGAGAGAGAGAGAGAGAGAGAGAGAGAGAGAGAGAGAGAGGTAGCCAGTAAACTCTGGCCATCAAAATTTACCTTCCTTTGGAGAGGAGAGGAAGAGGACAAGGCTGGGTCCCCATTCAGGCAGTTTGATCTACTCACAGGTTGTATTTGTCCTTCTTCCTCAGACCGTGACATCAGGGAAATGATATGACTTGCATTTGACTTTGATTTGAGTGCGGGAGAGCTATGAAAGGTCATCAGCCTCACTTTCTGCCCCGGAGGCCTCTAGGTCCAGTGGCCAGATATTCATCAGGATGACTGACATAAGTTGAAAATGACCCCTAGTTTGCCATTTAAAGCTGAAAGGGATCTCAGAGTACATCAGATACAACTTCCTAATTTTATAGTTGAGAAAGTTAGGGCCCAGAGAGGTCATTTAGGTCACATAACTGCAGAGAATGGGTTTCAAATGCAATCCTTTTATATCAAATTGAGCAATAAACCATACTATACCACACTGAAGACATTAAGAAATTAACTCTCTTGTCCAAGGTTTCACATAATGAGTTTGTGACAGATCTCAAAGCATTCCCTCATGGCAGTTGGTTCCCAAATTGCTGCAATTACTAATGGATCTTGTTTTTTTCCCTGAAGAGGGAGTTCGATATAATGGGAAAAACCCTAGATAAGGAGCCAAAAAGGTTGTAGAGTTATTTCTTTCTGGGCCTCAGTTTCTTCTTCTTTAGTTCAAGGTTTGGACTAACTTCAGTGAGATAGTATGTACAAAGTGCTTTGCAAACCTTACAGCACTATATAAATGTTATCTATTCTTTTTAGAGTTCTTAACCTCTAGTTTAGCTTAAAGCTTCTACTTCACTTCAAATAAATCTCATCTAAGTCCATGGGGCAAGAGTTTTTCAGCAGACTGTACATTGCCTGAAGACAAACATCAAAGCTGACATTTCAATTCAATTCAAGAAACTGTCCTCAAAACTCTGAAATTCAAAAGAGTTGTATAGTGCAGGGTTCTCCTATAAATGAGCCTTCCATGAAAGCAATCCCAAATTCAAGGCAGGCTTTGGATCAGCATCTACTCAGAACCCTAGCTTAGGAACCCCCACTCCTTTTATCATTCTAACTAGAAAATGGACTATTTCAAAGCAAAAGATATTTAACTAAATAGCCTCACAGTCAATCAATCAGCATTTGTTAAACATCGTCAACCGTGCTAGATGCTGGGGATACAAGAAAGCACAAAGTTGCCTCTGTCTTCAGTTCGTTTACATTCTAATGAAATAACTAAGAGAATCCTTACCCTCCCCCCAACAATATACATGGGTATAAATGGTTCCAAAGGTCACCACACAATGGATGAAAGAGAGAATACACACATAGAAAGTATTTATGGCCAGGAAATGTGTGGAAAGATCATTTGTGTGAAGGACACAATTGGCCAGGGTGGTGCCAAGCTAGTCTCTGTTAGAATTCCTCTCTGACTCCAAAACTGCTACTGGCTCCTTCTCCTACAGCACTGCAGATGTCATCCAGCCAGTCATCCAGTGGTGTCATCAGCCTATACGCTGGGGCTATTCTAAACACTGGGCAGCACTTCTGGGCTATTTTCTAAGGCACGCGCAGGTCCTCTATAGCCAGGTTGCTCTCTGGTGCCATCTGCTGGTCCTTCATATCTGGATCTTTCTAGATTTTTCTCGACTGCTCTCTGCTACTACCTGCTGGTCCTCTGTTGAACTGCCACGGTTTGGGGTGAACGTGTGTGTGAGTGTGATAACGTTCTCTCCATGTCCCTCTCCTACCCGTCTGACCACTCTGTCTTCTTTCCTCAGTCACCATCGTTGTCTTACCCCATTATCACAGAAATACTGCAAAGACTCTTTCCTGGCCCCCTCTTCTATACATCCTATCCCTTGGTTCTGCATATAGTCTATTTGTATATATTTGTTTGTTTATCATCTACTCCATTAGCTTGTGAACTCCTTGAAGGCATAAACCGTCTTTTGCCCTTTTTGTGTATCCCCAGTATTTAGCCCAGTGCCTGACATCTCGTAACCACTTACTACATGTTTATTGATTGACTAATTGATTTCACTGATTCCCATGAGATCAATATACCACCATGATGCAGATGACCTCTAAATCTGTATATCCAGACCTAGTTTTTCTTGAATTCTTCTATCATCACCTGTCCATGGAATATTTCCAACTCAGCGTTCTGTAGACATCTCAAACTCAACATGTCCAAAATAGAGCCCATTATCTTTCCGCCAAAGCCCAGGCCTCTTCCTAGCTTCCTTATTTCTGTTGACAGCACCACCATCCTTTTAGTCACCCAGATTCGCAATCTTAGTTTCACATATGATTCTCATTCTCTTACTCTCAGTATTCAATTAGTTACCAAAGCTTGACAGTGTCTTCTCAATGGCATCTTTTACATCAGGCCCCTTCTCTCTAATCACATAGTTCAAGTTCCCCTCATCTCTTGCCTAGACTATTGCAATAATCTACTAATTGGTCTTCAGACCTCTAGGCTCTCACTTCTCCAAACATTTAACACAGGTAACAAAATTATATTTCCAAAATACAGGTCCAATCATGTCATTTCCTGACTTGCAAAGTTCTCATGTCTCCTTATTGGCCTATTTGGCATTGAAAGCTCTTAGCATCTGACTCCAGACTAACTTTTCAGGCTGATTACACATTCCTCCTCTTTGTGCCCTCCACATTCCAGCGATATTGACCTATTTACTTTTCTTCATAGATAACATTCTATCTCCTATCTCCAAGCATTTGCACAGGCTTTCCTATCATTCCTGAAATGTTCTCCCTCCTCACCTAGGCCTCCCAGAAGCTTCCTTCAAATCTCAGCTCAAATGCTACCTCCTTGATGAGCCTTTTCTGATCCCCCAGCTTCTAGTGCCTCAGCCTCCAAGATAATTTCTATTTAATACTTAAATGTATATGTATATTCCCCCCATAGGGGGGACAATGTCTGTTTTATTTTTTAACTTCAATCTCCAGCACTGAATATAGTGCCCAGCATATACTAGGTGCTTCTTGACTTATTGTTTGATTGAATGTCTTTTTGAGCTGCCACATGGAGTTCAGTTCCTTATTTTAATTAGAGTGAAAACATTCATTTCAATATCTTTCCATTCCCATGATGCTAATTGTGTTTGTGTGGATCACCACCTCAGGATTTTCAGTTACCAAAACTGAAGGAACAGAGCTGGACTGGTGACTTTAAGTGCTCCATTTCTGCTATCAACAAAAGATCTGTTCTACTTAATTCTGTTTTCAGTGTCCTCCCTCCCTCATGCCATCAAGCTGTATCTTTTCTTGTGCTGCCTTACCATCTTCCCCCTGTTCATCAGTGGTCTAATCTGCAGGTGACTTTTGCATTTAACTAACTCTCAAGATAACTCAGATGAGGTAGTAGTTAATAAGGGGCAGCTAGGTGAGCTAACCCTGTGTTCAGGAGCACCTGAGTGTAAATCTGACCTCAGACACTTACTAGCTTTGTGACCTTGGGCAAGCCACTTAAACTTGTTTGCCTCAGTTTCCTCATCTTTAAAAATGAACTGGAGAAATAAATGGTAAATCTCTCCAGTATCTTTGCCAAGAAAAATTCAAATGAGGTCACGGAGAGTCAGACACAACTGAGATGACTCAATAACAAAATTAGGTTTTACTTCCTTTTGATATCTGGATTTTAATAAATTCTTACTTCACGATCATTAAATGATTTAATCTTTTATTATAAAACTCTTAGTTAGGGAACAAAGTAGAGAAGAGATTTTTTTTTTAGTCCCTGACACTTGCTCTTCACCCTTTCAATCAGACCCGGGAAGTGGTCTGTATTTCCCCTCTATGGAAAGCGAGCCCTGGAGAAAATATTCTTGGAGAAAAACGTCCTTTCAAAAGAGAACAACGTGTAATGAGTTGTATTGGTGAACAGTAGTAGCCAAAGCAGCATTTAGTTCAGAAGCAATCTGACAAGAAATAGAATCAGGCCAAGGATGTGACAGTCAGCATTGGGAGAAACTTTCATCCAGCATAAGGAAACAAATCTCTTCTATGACATCCCTGAGTGATAATCCATATTGAATTCAAATATTACTGGTGACTAGGATCTTACTACTTCTTTAATTGCCTAGGACTTGTGTCTAGGAATGTGAGTTCTACTTAGAAAGAACTAGGGAAAAGCTAAAAGTGAAGGGTAATGGATAAAGAGAAATAAAGTTGGCTGTGGATGGGGATTGGGATAGCAGTGTCATTCAACTTTACCTTGATATTATAAGTTTAGGGGGATAGTGACCCTAAACTTCCCCTACACATATTGCCTAGAGTAAAGTCTGAAATTTTACCTTGAAATAGCTAGTGTTTATAGTGTGCCAGGTATTGTGCTAAGCACTTGGTAAATATTATCTCATTTATTGTTTTTACATGGAATTGAGGAAAAATTTATTTTAATTATCTCATTTGATTCTCATAATATCTCTAGAAGTTGATGCTATTATGCTTCTCTTTCTACAGTTGAGGAAACAGAGACAAACATAGGTAAAGTGACCTGCCCAAGGTCACACAGCTCACAAGTATGTGAGGTCATGTCTTCCTGACTCTGGACCCAGGACCCTATCTACATCATCCCCTAGCTGCCTTAAAGCTTGCTCTCTCTAGGAGTTCTCAATTTAAATGTCTTTGGAGGAATAACCTATTAAATTTAACTAAACTTTTGGAAAGTTAACCTCCCTGATAGGTATAGGCTCCCCTTTTCTTAGTATGCAAGTGAACAAATACTCAGAATGTTAGTTACATACACTACCAGGCAAACACAGTGTTTTGGTTAGGTTTGCTTAAAGCTTTTCTTGGTCATTAAGGGACAGTTCTGTGAGAGTATTGTATAAGAATATGAAGGTGAAGTCAAAAACCAAAGATATCAATAAAACATTCATAAAAGGGGGAAAAGAAAATTAATTCTTAATCTAATTTAGTCATTAGAAAAGCCAGGCCTAGTACTAAATAAGAGTGACAGGCTAGGGAAAAGAGAGAAACAGAAAGACATTTTTAAATATCATTTTTTTATAACCACATATGCCAGAAAGTGTCATGAACTGTTGCCTGTAGGCCTTTGTTTTGCAATGTCAGGTGATGTGTCAGTGAATGTTCCAAATTTCTGGTGAGCAGTAACAAACAAAAAATCCAATATTTGACCCTTTCCTTGGTCACAAAGCCTTGCTCTAGTCATTGAGGAAGTACCAGGGATTCACTTACAGCACTGTTTTCTGATCTAGCTGAGACAGAAATCTTTTTTTGTTGTTGTCCTGGATATCTTTGGCAGCCTGGTAAAGTCTAAAGGCTTCTTCTCAGGATTAAGTTTCTAAATGCATAAAATAAAATACACAGGACTGCAAAGGAAATCTACTATCCTGAAGTAACGAGTAAGAGCGCCTGCATAAAAATATGGTATGCTCCCCTGGGGCAGCAGAGGTGGTCTTTAACCAGCCAGGGATCAGGTACTGGAGGACCCTGGGGATCTGAGGGAGGAAGACTCAGAGAGGAAGCGGTAAGGAATTGAAAAGACATCCAAAACAAATTTTGCCTTTCTTTATAATTTCACCTGGCACCAGAACTACTTAGTTTTGCTTTGTCAGTTGTAAAGAAAGGAACCATTTTTCATCTTTTCTATGTTTTTCTTTCCCTTCTCTCACCCGATTCACTTAGTACAGTATTGCGTACTCACTCAGGAATCAACAAATATTGTTTGACTGACTGTCAGCAGATGGTCAGCAGGTGTAAATGGGCCAGCCATGTGCCTTGACACCCAAGCCAGGGAATGGAAACAGAAAGGATGAGGAGACACATGATTCCCAAGTGGAAATGTACAAATGCTTCTTAGTGTTTTGATCTCCTTGCAGAGAATTCCCATTCTCTTGTCTTCTTCACTTCTAGAGCCAGATTCAGTTTGGCAAATACTTGTGCATACGAAGTAATCATTAAATATTTGAGTAGCAGAGACTTGTGTTCCAGTTTCCTCTCAGTTCCCTCCAGGGCTTGAACCCAAGCCAGCTTCCCCTGCAGATGACTCACTAGGATCAAAGAGTGAGAAAACCTGTTTGCTGGTCTCCTACTGCTAGAATGGGGGGGAGGTGGGGGTGGAAGCTCTTTATATAAAAATCATTCCATAAGAGTTGCTGTTCACAGGAGAGGGGCCAAGAGCTATAGGCCAAAGGTGTGGTGAATAGTCAGGCACAAGCCTGCTTACCACCTAATCAGAGGCATTCTATAGAATTAGAGGCAGCTGGCAAAAATCCTAAGTGGCCCAGAAGCCTTAAGAGAGAAACACTCTGTGGTAAGTATAGGATCAGCAGAGGATAGAATAGGCATCATAACTCACTAATGCAATGGTCTATATTTTGCCATAAATGTTCTCTACTCCACTCCCTCTCTCCTCCACTTCCTAGGTATATCCGGTCCCCTAGCATACTGCTCCCCAGTCTGTGTACTCAATCCATAGTTGTTTGCCATTGATCCAGTGATGACTTGGAGTGAAAAAAATAGGATACTGATCAGAAAAAGTCATGTGTTATAATCAGAGACTCAAAATCTGTACCATGAAAAAGAGCAAGAGGTTGTGAGATATCACTTTTTTTTTCTTAGCTCAGATGGCCTCATTTTCTCTTAGACTATGGCTCCTTCTGGATCATATATGTGTGTGTGTGTGTGTGTGTACACACATATATATATTCAAAAGCTGGGAAAGCAGCAAAGTAGATCATTTGTCCTGAAATTTCATAATAAAAACCTCTTCAGCTCACCCAGGTTTCTTTTTGAATGGGAATCAGAAAGATAGAACTTCTGAGGTGATAGGAGCCTCAGATGTAATCCAGTTCAACTTCCCAACCAAAGCCACAATGCCATCTAAAAACTGTGACAAGTGGTCATTTAGTATCTTCATAAAAACAGCCAGGAATGGGGAAGCTCACTACTCCCCAAGATATCCTATTCCCTTTTGGAAAAGCTCAAATATTTAGAATAGTTTTCCTCATATTGAGCCACAATTTATCTCCTTATAACTTCTACCCATTGACTCCAGATATACCCTCCAAGACTGTCCTTTCCCTTATCCTCTCCTTCTCCCTTTCCTTCTCTCCAAAGGAAGGTAAATTTTGGTGGCCAGAAGATGTCCAGTTAACTCAGGGTTTACTAGCTAGATTCCTTCCGTCTTTCCCTCCCTCCCTCCTTCCTTCCTTCCTTAATCCCAGTTCACTCTGAAGCCCATTGATTGGACCGCAATAGGTCCCTGCCCAAGCTCCACTTCCCTCCTGGCTTAAAGTGAATGTCAATGGTAACTGTTTCTCTTTGGAACAGCAACCCTGAGGATCTTGCCCTCCCACCTTGTTTTTTTTCTTTTCCTAATTAAAGGGGCCATCCCTTGACTACTTCTTAAAGAGGCCTATTCACTGAATGGCCATTACCTCACTCTAAATTAGTACCTGAAAAGACCTAAGCCTAAAAGGGCCAGGGTTTCCCACTGCATCCTGGGCCATCACCTGTCATCCTGATGAATATCTGGTCACTGGATCCAGATGACTCCGGAGGAGAAAGTGAGGCTGGTGACCTTGCACAGCCCTCTCTCGCTCAAATCAAAGTCAACTACAAGTCATGGCATCATTTCCCTGATGTCATGGTCCTCTTCAAAAACTAAGGAAAAATACAATCCTCTAGGACAGTGGTGTTAAATTCAAATAGAAAATGGCATTATTAATCTATACACAAGGAAGGCTGTGGGTCATATATTGACTTAGAAAACCATGTATTAACATTATCTATGTTCTATTGTGTTTTTATTTATTTCATTAAATATTTTCCAATGACATTTTAATCTAGTTCAGTTGCACTTGGGAGTGCTGTGATCCACAATGCAGCCCATGGGTGGTATGTTTGATATCCTCTGCTCTAGGGTCAAGTAGAATAAATCCCTCTGTCGATACAACAGCCTTTTAAATTTTTGAAACCAAATATTGTGTCCTCTGTACCTCTTTTCTTTTCCAGGAATTCCCAGTTGCTTCAACTAACCCTGGATAGCATGGCTTTGTGCTCCTGACACCATCCTGCTTGTCCTTTTCTGGACATGCTCTAGAAGTTTGTCAACGTCCCTTCTAAAATGTAGCATCCAGACGTGGATACAGTATTGGAGGTATCATCTGACCCAGCTCAGAATGGAATGAAATTATTTGTATCCTTTGCTCTGGACTTGCTATTTTTAGTAATGTTCTCTAAAAGAGGATTAACTTTTTTGTAAATATACAATCACAGATTTATGTAGAGGCAGTGAGATGCTATAGAGGATAGAGCTCTGGGTCTGGAGTCAGGAAGATCTGAGTTCAAATCCAGCCTCATACACTTACTAGCTGTGTATCCCTAGGCAAGTTCCTTAACCACTGTCAGCTGCAGGTTCTTCATCTGTCAAATGAGAACAATTACAGCATATTCCTCCCAACTTTGTAGTAAGGATCAAATGTCATAATATCTCTAAAGCTCTCCGTGCCTGGAAAAGTAGGTACTTAATAAATGCTCATTCCCTCCCTCTCACTAAAATAACTAGGTATTTCTGACATGACCTGCTTTTTAGCCACACCACCCACTACTCGTGTGCCTTTTTTTTTTTAAAGCTTACTGTAAAAACATTCCATTTAACCCAATTAAATTTCTGCTTGTAAGCTACAGACCAGCATTCGTTCCCACCTGCAGAATCTCTTTAGAGCTTGGTTCTGTCATTCAGTGTATGAGTTATCTTTCTTAGCCACAAACTTGATAAGCATTCTAGGTATGCCTTTCTCCTAGTCAAAGTATTGATGGGAGCACTGCCAAGGAAAGATCCCCGGAGCACTTCTTTCCACACTGACATTAATCAACAATCTTTGGGTGCAGTCCTTCAGCCAGTTCTGAACTCACCTTACTATATACTGTATACTGTATACTCCAGCTGGCTCCCAAGACTATACTGAGAAACTTCAGGCTTTGGTAAACCTTGATATGGTACCTTGTACAATTATTAACTATGTGAACCTGAACAAACCATTTCATTTCTCTGACCTTCAGTTTCCTAATCTGTTAAATAGGAATAGTAACATCATTTACCTTCAACGGGTTATTTTGAGGACTCAGTGAAAAGTACTTTGCAAACTTTAAAGATAAATAAATTTGAGTTTGCATTACATTATTGTTATACTCTCCTACTAGTCTAGTAGTCAAAAGAGGAAGAGTTTAATCTGATAGTCATGATGATAGGTTCCCATAACGATCCCTCTTTTTTCATGGCACTCACAAGTCATCCTATTAATGATCTATTCTAGAATTTTTTTTTCAAGAATTAGTGTCAGTCTCTCAGATCTATAGTTTTAAGTATCTTGACTTCTTCTCTCACTTGAAAATCAAGATAACATTTCATTCTTGAGTCATCCCTCCTGTTCTGTACAATCATATCTACAACTTTTTCAGCAGCCTGGAATGTAGTTTGTCCAGGCCAGGTGATTTGATCCCATTGAAGGCATGTCTTTGCTTATCTTGAGCTTCAGTATTCCAGGGTAAGAGACACAGAGGGACCTAAAATAGAGGGCATGAAGGATTATATTATTATAAAGGCATTGGATTTGGACAAGGTCCTTTTCCTCCCTTGGTTAATTGACTTTTTATGCACCTGTTAATCACCTTGTATTCTATGGCACACCCTGCTCTTTCCTCAACAACTTCAGTAATTGGCATGCAAGGTCTTGAGGTAGCTTTCAAATTCCATCTTACCTAATGGATGCCCTAGTAGTCTGACTCTGAAAGAAACCAAAATGATAATGGGCTCATAGATCTAGAGCAGTAAGGGACTTCAGAAGTCCTCTAGCCAACTCACTCATTTTACAGATGAAGAAAGGTGGGGTTGGAAAATCTACAAGGGGGAAAAAGGATTCCCAGGGCCAGCAGTTATGCAGTAGTCCTCAGCTCCAGTACATGTGTGCATCACTACCTTTGAATTTTAAGTTTGAGCCCACTCTACCCAGAGACCATGTGTGTGCAAAAGAGAGGGTGCTCCCATGTTGTGGAAAATAACTTTCATCCGCGTTATATCTCCTTAGTAAATATCCCCTTGTAAAACTTAGTCAAAGTCATGTTTGGTTGTTATAGGGAGCTCATCAATAACATTAATAAAAGAAATCCCAGTCCAGTGGAATCTTGAGGGAAGCAGTAGTCAGTTGCCCTGTGGAGACCCCAAATGTGAATATGGATAGGAGATGGGAGAGTGAGATGCTATACCAGATTTGGGAATCTTTTCCTAGCCAAGATGCTACATCTGAATGAACTCTGGACTTGGTGACCTGACTCAAATCTACCTTCTGAGAGGAATTATTATTTTCTATTATATTAATTATCAATTATTAAATTAGGATTGAGGTTTTTCCTTTCTGTTTTCTTATTCAGGGATCAGCCTTTGCAAGTCATTCAGTTGGTCTCTGAAGGACACTGCCCAAATCCTCTGGGTACATGCTCATCTTGGGCAGGATCCCCCCAACTAGAAGATCTTACATATAGAATCTAGTCTAGTTGCATTATTGCCCTTAGGAAGTAAACCTATGCCCTTGCAACTCCCCATTAGAGTCTAGGGGAACCCAGCTTGTGAAGGAATAAAACAACCAGGGTGTTCTGGGTAGAGATGGATTCCTTTGTCCAGACTGCTGAAGACAACTGAGTCTTATCATGATCCAGTCAAGGTAGGAAAAGGAGGAGCTGATGACTTTTAGCCCACCTCCTCATCAATATGTCCATTTGCTCATTAATTGTTCACCAATCAGGGTTGATTTTCACCTGTCAAGAGCACCTCCTTTTCGAAAGGTATTTAAGCATTCAGCGATGTCCATGGTTTTGTCTTTGATTACGGAGAGACACTAACCATCAATTTCTTGATTATTTGCTAGCCTAATTAATAAGTTGATTATTTATTACCCAGAAACTCTCTCAGACTTTTCATTTCACTTCCCTTTGACCCCAAAATTCTCTGCATTCCCTACTCATTTACTTCTCTGATGTTTTGATCTAAGAATTTCAGATTTAGAATCACAAAATCACAATATTTGAGTACTGGAAAAGACCTCAGCATCTATCTACTTCAATCCATAAATGAAAAGAGTCCTCTCTTCTAAGGAAGGAATTAAAAGAAAGCATTTAGATTAACCATTCCTGCATGAGAATCTCCTCTGTAATATCCCCCCATCAATTGGTACCCTAGCTTTCATTAGAAAACCTTTTGTTGTTGGGAAATTTACCAATTTCATTCTGTTTTAGAATGTTAGAATTGTTAGAAAGTTTTTCTAACTAATTTGTTTTTCTAGTTGTTAGGAAGTTTTTCCCTAACTGAACTAAAATGTGTCCTCCTGCAATTTCCACCCATTTCTTCCCACTATTTCTTCCCACTGGGGCCCAAATAGAACAAGTCTTATCACCATTCCCTATTATTTCCTTTCAGATACTCGAATATAGCTCATTCTGCTGTCCCTCCTCTCTTTATTTTCTTCAGAAGAAATCATTCCAGGTGCTTCAACTAATCTTATATGGCATACTCTCAAGACTCCTTTATCATCCTAATCACATGTCTCTGGACATCTTCCAGTTTACTAATATCCTTTTAAAAATATACTAGGAATTGAAAACAATATTTCATACACAATCTGACCAGGACAGATTATTACCTCCCTCATTCTGGACATTAAACCTAAGGCAATATCAAAATTTCAGAGTACAGATCTCTTTATTGGGGCATGAATTTCCCCTATGTCCATCTCTTAGCATTATAATTTCCTATGTTTTCAGTATGTGATCTTATCCAGTTTCTCCTTTGAAGGCCCTCCCTTTTGTACCTCCATTGCGTTCCAAATTAGTAAAGTCTAAAGACAAAAAAGAACTATAAAAAGGCCAGATGTCCTCTGAGGCCCATAGCTGTGCAGTTCTTAACACCAGTGCTTTCTTAGTTCAGGTATGAGGTTGAAACAAAATAAGGCATTTGTAAATCATTTAACAGTTAAGGAAAGTTTTACCGGACCATAAAACAGCAAGGACATGCAACAAGGAGACAATGGCACTTAACTTTTTTTTTTAATGAAACTTTCCTTTCCCACTGACACCATATAGAAACATTTCTGGTCACCAAGACAAGATATGGTGAAAGGCATGGTGATTTGGTGATCTTCAGAAATCTACCAAATCTGAGGGGTCCACACTTTATATGGTTGGAACTTTTTACAGCCTTAGGTGACCAGGAAGCTGCAGTGGGGAAGTCAAGGTCAATCAGGTCCTAGGGACAGCTTTGTTTCCTTTTAAGCAAAGCTAATCTCTGCAGAGGCAGCTAAGTGATGCAGTGAATTGAGCAACAGACCTGGAATCAGGAAGACCTAAATTCAAATATGACTTCACACAACACTTATTAGCTATGTGACCCTGGGCAAGTCACTTAACCCTGATGGCCTCAGTTTCTCATCTGTAAAATGAGCTGGAGAAGGAAATGGCAAAGCACTCTAGTATCTTTGCCAAGAAAACCCTAAATGGGGTCATGAAGAGCCAGTCACAACTGAAATGAATGAATAATTAGTCCTTACTGAAGGAGGGAAGGAGAAGAGACCTGGGCTACCCTCATGTTGTGGGTTGGAGGAAAGAAACTGGGAAACTATCACCAGTAATACCTTACAAACATTAGACCTATCAGAGATGTGAAGCTTAATTTTGGGATACGTGCATTTTTCATATTGTCTAAATGATCCCATAGCTAGCAAAAATGGAACTGGTAAAAATTAGACATTGGTGGACAGTGTTGTTTCAGACTATGCCATATGTGCTGGCTATGTCTGTCATGATGCTCTGAAACATCAGAAATGGCAAAGCTTACATGGCATTACATTGTAATCACTGTATTCCATATATAATGTAGTACATCAGATATCAGAGGGTCCTCATTCAGGTTGACAATGTGAGATATCTGCCATCAATGAGCAAACCAATGAAATACTATCAATGAGCAAGCATAAACCTCTCAAAGCATGAGAGTGGATGGATCTGATATCCAGATGGCTCCACATCTGATGTTTGGCAGTTAGTACCGTTATAAATGAAATATAATAAATGTGGAGCTTTATTGTGAAGAAGTATCCAAAAGTTTGATAATATTTTTCCAATATGACCATGGCAATTCACTGCAAAATATATTCCTATTCTATGGGGAAGCCTAAATATTGAAATGACATTTTGAAAATGCAGGATCTCTTTCTTCTTGGGGACCCCAAAGTACTCATTTCTTTTAATAGCATTAACATTGTGTGAGAAGACAAAAGAATTATCACTGATGCTATTTTATAGGAGATGAAAGAAAGGCAAAGGGATATGGGTAGGACACTGTTATATAAATGAATGTCACCTAGTCTGAAAATATCTTTATAAATAATCATTTGAACCCTTTAAGCAGAAACCTGTAAATCTTGTAGATGGGAATTACTTGTCATTGTATACATCTATATAACATCATTGGATCACAGAGTAAATGCTTTAAGACCTAAGAGCTCATTTCGTCCAACACTCTAATGGTGGAAATCTAGATTGTATTGTATTTTTATTTATTTTATTAAACATTTCATGATTACATTTTAATCTGTTTCAGGCAAGGAGTTTGATACATCTGCTGTAAGATGTGTCTAAATTCCTTTGCTCCCAAATTACCAGCCAAATTTCCCAAGTAAATTTGACAAGTAATGAATCTTTTCCCTGTTTCAATTTTCTATAGGTATATTATATATTTATGCATATATAATATGTTTTAACATCTGGTATCTTTACTCTAATTCATTCATTCATTTCTTTATTTTTCTCCAATAACAGATGATTTTGAGGACCACTGTTTCGTTATAATATCTTAAAATCTAAGAGTGCAATACCACTTTCATCACCTTTTCTTCTCGATGTGCCCCAATGATCTTTTCCCCTTGGTTTTCCGCATAAATTTCATTGTGTCTTGTCTAGTTGCAAAAAAAAGTCCTTCAGTATAAAAATAAAAATTTGGAGAATTTTGCTATCTTAATTGTGCTAATCCAATCTATCCTTCAGCATTAACTGTTATTTCAGTTACTTATTTTGCATTATAATTTTATAGTTATCCTTGGAGCAGTTTTAATGAAAAGAAATTTAAGTCTTTATGACCCTACTAAGAAAACAATGAAAGTAAATTGGTCTTCAGATTTTCGTTTTTATCACAATATCCCCTTATGATCTATTTTTGTATAGTGGAATATAAGGAAACAGAAAAGTTAGGAATGGGCATACTATATCAGATAAAATACTATTCGTAAAACATTTACTTCTGAATTTTGATTTTTAAAAATAGATGTTCTGGGGGGTAAATAAACCAATATAAAACTATATAGTTATTATATTGTAGTTATTTTTGTTTTTGCTCATCTTGAATATAAAACATGATGACTTAGTAGCTCATGAAGTATATACTATACACCTGTAAGGTTTTTTTGTGTGCTCGTCCTTTGTTTCTGAAGAGGACCATGACATCAGAGAAATGATGACATGACTTGTACTTGACAGGGAGGGCTGTGCAAGGTCACCAGCCTCACTTCTCCTTCTGGATGTATCTGCTATATGAGAAGTGATCTAGTTAAGTATAGTGGGACACAGTGCTAATAATGGATTTTTTTGACCCTAGTAACCTATGAAATAAGAAATATCAAAAGCCCTTCCTTGGTCCTTTGGCTTTCTGTTGCTATGACAATGGCTGAACGTTGCAATAGGGGGAAGAGGATACTAGGAATCACAAGGTTTCAGACCACGTATAAACTAAATTTAATGATTGATATTCTAACTATAAAATTCTCATCCAATGACCAACTACTTGAAATACTACTAGAATAACTGAACCATGTCAATACTGATAGTTTCCTCAACAAAAATGAAACCAAAGACACAAGGAAAGTGGAAAGATGGCTTGCAAGTTCTCTGAGGTGAGACAAATAAAAGAGTTGGCTTCATTGTGAGCCCAAAGGTATTAAGCATCCTTATTTTATGAGATACTAAGTCATCATGTTTTATACTCATGATAAGCATAAACAAAAAGACTACCATGAAGATAATTAGATCTTAAGTAACAACATTTGCTGTAGTGGATGAAATAAAAAAAAAATCCATAAGGATGTAATGAGATCCTTCAAATTAACTCAGTCGAAAAATTAATGCTTGCTAACGTCAACATAAAAGTGGGCATAGGATAGACAATGAAAAATATCCTGGAAAAATGATCCAGGACTGAAATAAAAAAGCCAAAGGCAGATTATTAAGCCTCACACCTCTATATCATGAATCCTTATATCAAGAAAAAAGTCACGTGAGCTAGTGAGCACTGGATAACATCACAAAAAAGTTTGCTACATCAGTTTTATCTTAACAAACAGTAACAAGAGACCACAGATGTGAGTGTCATTTCCAGATCATCTGTCCATGTATAGACAATCACTTTATTAAAATAAAAGTCAAAATCAATATCAAAAGAAAAAAAGGAGGGAGAAGATATGGCAAGGAACTGACTTCTAAGACCCCCACCAACACCAGTTTTAAATTTTGATCCTATTATCTGAGGTGAAAGGGACCTTAGAAATCATCTAATCTAGCTTCCTTCCCCAAATCCCCACCTCCACCCCATTTTAAGATCACAAAGGTGAAATGCCAAAACTCCGACAGTCCAGGTCCATTGCCTCCAAAGTCATAGCTTCTATGCTAATACAAATGCTACCTCCCTGTCCATGGTCCTTCCTTCATCACTTGCAGGGCAGTCTCTCATTATCGACAGAGGAAGCCCCAGAACCAAGGCTCCTCCTTCATGTTCTTACATAGGCCCAAGAATCACCAAGTGTCTGCTTCCTCCCTACCACCTGGGGCACAAAGCTATTCCTTCTTTCCTTTTAGTCCTTCAGTCTATCCAGCTCTAGACCCTGGTAAAATGGCAAAAACATGTTGAAAAATTCCTAGATGTGGAGTTAACCATTTTGAGTTTGAATATCAGCTCTGCTGCTTACTCTGTTCACACTGAGCTTCTGGACCTTGGTTTCTTATATTATAAAATGAGGAGAGTGGACTAAATTATTTCTAAGGCTTGCAAAAACTCTCCTGTTCTTTGGAAGTGGGAGAAGGGGTAGCAGGTGGTGTGGATTAGCAAATACTTCTTTTCCCTACATGCCAATTCAAACTTCATTTGTTTTGATTAAATATATTTTGTACCCAGCTTAACATTCTTATTTCTATGTCCTTTGTTTTTAGGGATTCTGAATAAGGGGATTGAGAGGGAGGGAGAAAAAAAGTTGCTAAGAGGTAGTGAAACTGATTTATGAGGAAAAATTAAAATCTAAAAATAGTACATCTGTCTTGGCAAACTAAGAAGTCAGAGTTAAACGATAACTGTTTACAAGTATTTGAAAGCTATAAATAACATGGAAGAAGGAGACTTATTTAGTGAGCTCTAAGGAGTTTTAACTAAGGGTAACAGGATAAGAATAAACAGTAATAAATTTAGGCAAAAAGCAGGAAAAATATATAGTAAGATCAATAACTTACAGTAATTTCCCTATGGAAAGCCATAGTTTGGATGCCCTAAAGAGTATTATTCCCATGGGCTAGATTAATATTCTAATGAAACATATTGAAATACCTGACACTAATTTAAATATATACAGTAAATGTATTCTGTTCCAAAATGGTCATGGACTCTGTTTAGGAATAAGCTGCATTAAAAACAAAAACAAACCAGAATATTGTCTTCATCTCCAAAACAACCTTCACCTTTATACTTGAGGACTTCAATATTCTTAGGATCATTGCTCTGGAGTTGAAGGGACCTCAGAAGCCATAGAGCCTCAAATTCCTTCATTTTATAGAAGAGGAACCTGAGGCACAGAGAAGTTGCCCATTTGCCCAATTTGAAATCAGATCTTCCTGTATCAAATCCACCATTCTATCCACTATGCCACACTGTCTCCTTAGGCATTTATTGATGTCCCCTCAAACACTGGGTCTTCCTAGTCATCAGTTTCCTCAACTCACGTGAATTGTACCTTCACTGCACTTCAGCCACACATTGGGATTGGCATAGCACTGATATGTGGTGATCCACAAGTGTTCTACCTCTACAAGCAATAATTCTTAAATCCTTTAATTTTATCATAACTTCCTACCTTTGCCACCTCTCCTGGCTCCTCATCCCCTCTTTACCAGTTCCACATCCTAACACCATCTCCAGTTACTCTATCCCTTCTTGTTTTCCCAGGCCCTCATGCACACTCTGACCTCACTTCCCACTTATCCTGATGACAGTCTACTTTGCATTGTCATCTGTCCTAGAACCTCTAGTCCCCTTTTCCTCTGTCTTTTAACTCCACCCCTAGGTTACCCTCAGCACTGCCTTCTCTTCTATTTAAGAGCCGCTGTCTGGCAGTGAAGAAAAACACAACCATGTTAAGTGAGTCTACTGCAAATTTGCTTTCTGATTTCAACTGGGTCCTCTTTCTGGACTGTTACAGTCACAGAAGTATCCGATTCAAAACTTCTCTCCTTAAGGCATCTATACAACTCCTTTCTCCCCTCCTCTACACTTTCTCTTTCTTCTCCCTACTTTTGTGTTTCAAGTTGCTTTGACATCATCCCACCCCCTCCTCCTTTGCTCTAGTATCAGAGGAAGAGATGGTCTTTCTGGCCAATACTAACCTCTCTCCTTTTGTCCTGGATTCCATCTCTGTTCCAGCTTGGATTTTGCCCCTTGGGCCATCCCAGCTCGCTCTCTCTCTCTCTCTCTCTCTCTCTCTCTCTTTTCATACACTCACTCCACTCCTAGCTCATCTCTTTCTTCAAACTACTCCTTCTTCTGCCCAGCAAGTGTGCCCACTGTAATGTATTTCCATCCTTGAACCTGTTGTCCCTATTGGTGAGTCCATGATGGGGATCACCATTTCTTGAGAGGCCTCAGCGATGCTCACTTCACTGTTAGCTCCATTCACTCTCAGGACTGCTCCAGTTTATCAGCATCCTTACCCTTAGTCTCTCTTCCCTCCCCCCACTTTTCAGCTCTGCTATACAGGCAGCACAGGGAAAATAACCAGAGATGGGAAGTGGAATGTCTGGAGGAATAGCAAGGAGGCCAATGTCACTGGATTGTTGAGCACATGGGGAAGTAGAAAGAAAAAGAGGACTGGAAACGTAGGAAGGATTTTAAAGGTTATGTAGGATTCAATAGTTGGAGATGTGAGACTGGAGGTGAGATTAAGGTTAGACAAATAAATCTGAGAAATATCTGCATAGAGATGATAGCTGAATACAGGATAGCTGATGAGATCTTCAAGTGAAATAGTATAGAGGGAGAAGAAAAGAGGACCCATGAGACTGTGGGAGCCTTTGGAGAAACCCAAAATTAATGGACATGATAGATGAAGATCCAGAAAAAGAGACAGAGGAGGAACATTAAAAAAGGAGGAGTGCAGTGTCATAAAAACCAAAGTGGAAGAGATTGTCTAGGAGGAGAGGGTGTTTGACAATGTCAACAGATGCAGAGAGGTCAAGAAGAATGAAAATTTAGAAAAGGTTGTTAAAATAAGAGATCACTGGTAAATTTGGAGGGAGTAGTTTCAGTCAAGTGATGAGGTTAGAAGCCAGACTGCAGAGTTAACAAGAGAGTGAGAGAAAATGAAGTGGGGGCATTAGTTACAGAAGGCTTTTCCAGAGGTTTAGGCAGAAAAGGGAGAAGAAGATATAGGATTATATCTTATAGTAGGGATGGATGGATTAAGTGAAATTTTTTGGAGTATGGGGAAAACATGAGTGTATTTAGAGGCAGTAGGGAAGTAGCCAATAAGTAAGAAGAAATTTTTTAAAAAGTTGAGAGTAGGGATGATAGAGGGTAGCATCTGCTGAAGACAGGATGGAAGGGGGTCAGTTGAGACAGTTAATAGGGATAAAGGAAAAGGAAGTGGCAGGTCTCTTAATGCCTTAGTGAGGAAAAGAGAAAGAGCTAAGGGCAAATGGCCTTCATATTTTTGTGTGAAGTATGATGCCAGATTTTCTTCTGAGTGGGTGGGGGATGGGAGATCATGGGATGTTCAAGGAGGGGTGAAAAGATTCAGAAGAGCTTCTATTGATAAATGGGAGTAGTGACCTGAGTAAGAAGGTACAGAAAGACTATCTCTCTGCAGTAAAGGCCCAGTTGAGATTATGTAACAAATTTATAACGCAGCCAGGCAACCCAGTTCTGTCATTTTTTCCAGCTTCATTAAGTAGTACATGAGTAGGAGTCAAGGCAGCAGATTATAGGAGTAATCCAAGGCTAGGGTTTGGCAAGACAAGGTTTTTGACAGGATAAGGGGACAAGAGATTCAAGAGAAGAGGAGAGTTGAATTGGGATAAAGACGGAGAAGGAAAGAGAATGTAGCTACTGCAGGGGTAATACTGAAAAAGAACCGAGAGGTCAAGAGAGGAGGTCATAGTGAGGATAAAGAATAGATTTGGGGGTAGCAAAGCAGAGAAAGGAGTGGAATGACAGCAAATTGTGATCATATAAAGGAATTTCAGACTTCATAAACATAGAAGTGGTATATTTGTGGGTCATGGTAAGATTAAGGGTTTTACCTTAAATATAACACAGAAATCTGTGGGCAGCCAAGATAGGGGGCAGGAGTAGGTCATGAGAAATGAGTAAGTTAATGAACTAAAAAGGTGAGAGTATTTGACAGAGTCTCAATATATGAATGATGGTGATAAAAAGTCTGGAAATGAAACTAGGGAACAAGAAGTATTCTAAGTCCCCAACATGACCACTGAGTCAGTGGGTGTGATTAAAAGTGCAAAGAGTACTGGAAAGGTAGCTGAGAAAGTTGTGACATCAGGAGGGAGTCAGGTCTCAGTGTCTGCAAGATGGAAAGAATTAGATAAAGGTTTAAGATGAAAACTAGGTTGTTGCCTATGGATCAGGCATTCCAGAGAACACAATGAAAGGATTAGTTAGCTTTTGAATAGGATTTGAAGGTATTGGCTTAAGGGTGATGAGAAGAACTGGAGGGTGCAGAACGGAATTTGAATAATGACAACTAGAGTTGGGGGAAGTCTGACAGGGAGGGAGTATATTAGTCATTGACAAATGAGTTCAGATAGATTATCATTGTCACAGGCTATCGCACACCCCTACAAAGAGTCCGTGACATCATGAGAGTAATGTCTTGACTTGCTCATGAATTTTGGATTTAAGTGAGGCAGAGCTGAGCAAAGTTGGTAGCCTTATTTTCACCAACTCAGAGAGAGGATGGTCTGGAAGAGATAGTTCTTAGCTATCTATGAACAACGGAAAACATGGCACTGACTCAAATGTGAGGGATGCAAAAACCAAGAGGGTGAGCATGGGAATCCCCAGTGAGTGGCTGCTAATGCCATTTCTTAAGCATTAGTTCCATCTCTGCTGCTTAGAAATATCCTGGTAAACCACTCCAGTATCTTTGCCAAAAAGAAAACAAAAACCCCAAATGAGGCCAAGAATAGTCATACATGACTGAAACAACCAAACATGAACATAAACATGAATATTTATTCAAAAATTAATGCTCTTCCCTCAAGCTATTATTCTGTCTTTTCTTCCTTTCATAGCCAAACTCATTGATAATACTATCTATACTTTGTCTCCATTTTCTCACTTCCTCTTCACATTTCCTTCTAAATCCCTCAAAATCTGATTTCTACACAACTGCTCCACTGATGGATTTTTTTTAAGATTGCCAAAGATTAGAAGAACCATGAAATAGTGGAGAGGGCACTGACTCTAAAATCAGAAGACTTGAGTTCAAATCTCACCTCTGACACTCAGAGGTGACTTTGGGCAAGGCACCAAGCATTTGTTAATTGCTTATTATGTTCTAGGCACTGCACTAAGTTCTAGTGATACAAGTGAACAGAGATTTCCTGCTCTCAAAAAAAAACAACTTGCATTTTAATAGGGAAAGACAATATCAAAAGGGAGCTAAAAAATCAGGGTTGGGTGAAGATGGAGAAGGTCCTCACTTGAGTCGCAAGACGTAAAAAACCTAAGAGCCAAAAGCATAGCTGGAAGAAGACTGAAGGATGGCTATCTTGGGCTCCTCCCCAAAATGAAGACCTTGGGAGGAGAAAGGGACAAAAATCTGAGGGGTACTCAGGGCAGAAAGGCCCCAGCGCAAAGCCCTTAACCATCCTGAAACTCAATTTTCTCATCTGTAAAATAAGGAGTTGGAATTGATGTCCTCTGCGGTCCCATCCAGTTTTAAATCTGTAATCTTATGATCTCTACGGTTTAATCTGGTGGCCTTTTCTCAGTCATCCTACTTTTCTTGTATTGTTTTCTGAATTGTTTTTTGAGGTGTTTTATATCATGTTCCTCTAGGAGATCTATGGTCCTTAAATTGTTTTTTTGATATCCTGTCCTCAAGATCAATCACTGTTGCTTGTAGAGATCATACATTCTTTCAGCATAGTTACCTTTTCTTCTCTTCATCCAGATTGTCCTTTACTTCAGTATAGGGCAGCTAGATGGTGCAGTGGATAGAGCACCAGTGCAGGAGTCAAGAGGACCTGAGTTCAAATCTCATCTCAGACACTTGACACTCCCTAGCTATGTGACTTTGGGCAAGTCACCTAACCCCAACTGCCTCATCCTGGGTCATCTCCAGTCATCCTGATGAATATCTGGTCACTGGATTCAGACAGCTCTGGAGGAGAAGTGAGGCTGGTGACCTGCACAGCCCTCCCTCACTCAAAATAAAGTCAAGTGCCAGTCATGTCATCATTTCTCTGATGGCATGGTCTTCTTCAGCAACGAAGGATGAACACATACTTCAATATATTTATATTCCATCTGTTGATCTCTCTTTCCCTTCTTTGGAGAGACTTGGCACAATAAATTAAACTTTTTTCTATTTTGCTGATTTTTTTCTGTTTTGCAGGTCATACATTTTGATATTTATTTCTTCCTAATTTCTTTTCTTATAGTTTTCATTTTTTTTTCTTTTGAACAATTCTGAAACATTCTTTTGAAGCTCCATGTTCTCTTGGGCAGTTAGGTGGTATAACAGATAAAACACTGGGATAGGCATCAGGGAGACTCATCTTCCAAAATTCAAAGCCAGCCTCAGACATTTATTAGCTGTGTAATCCTACTTAATCCTACTTGCTTCGGTTTCTCATCTATAGAATGAGGTGGAGAAGGAAATGGTAAACCACTCCAGTATCTTTGCCAAGAAAATTCCAAATATGGTCACAAAGAGTCAGACACAACTGAAATAACTCAACAACAAAGCTCTCCTGGAATTTCACAAGATTCTATTTTTCATCAGGCATTGGTTCAATTTTGTTTAGGAAAGTTTGCAAGCTTTTTGAGGTTTTATTACCCATTATTCTTTCTCATTCTAATAGTTTCATTGTTGATTTTTTTTCTTTTTGTGCTCCAGGTTTTTTATTGAATTTTCTTCCTCTTGAAATTTTTGGTGGCCTCGGCCTTTTCTCCCCTTGTATTCTCCTGTCATACACTTTCTGCCTTCTCTCCCTTTGATAGTGGGAATGCTCACAAGACTAAACTTCAACACTGCTTTAGCCTCTTCCAATATTGAGGATTTACTTTCTGCCAGCTTTGGTCCCCATCCTAAGTAGCTTCTGGAGAACAGGACTGACTCCAAGTGGATTTAAATCTCCATTCCTTCAAGGTGAATGTGGCCATGCACACAAGACTCCCTGCCCCAGTCCCATTTCTAGCTCCTATCCTCTCCACTTGGTGGGCTGAATCAGCATCATAGAGTGGGGGAGGGCATTTTGGGCAGAATCTCTACCTCACTGGAGTTCCCCCCCCAACACACACACACACACACACACACACACTTCATACTCCAGCTGGGCAGAATCAATTTCTCCTGCTCATTGTAATGGAATGCTGACAGTCTCCACAGCAAAAGAAAAATCTCTGTATGGTCCCAAAGCCTAGGGATGGTCATCTGACCTGCCAGAGCATGGAGGCTGGTCAAGGAAGGATACTGAGGGTCACATGAAGGACCTGGAAATGCTCATTCGCAAGGCTATTACTTCCCTGAACTTCTTGTTTTCTTGCCCTTTGGATTCACCTGTAATTATTCTACTCCAGGCGCAGATTATGGTTTTTTGGTTTCTTAAGAGTTAGTGGGGACTGGAAGAAAGATCTAGTCCTCCATTTTGTTGTAATGTGACCCAGCAATCTCGATTTTCTTTCTTGACTTCTCTGCAGCATTTACCTTTTCTGTACATTGTTTCCTCCTCATGCTTACATGATACCGCTGTCATAATTCTATCTCTCTACTCCTGCTCAGTTTTCTTTTCAGGGTTATTATCCGTGTCTCACCTCCATGTGTATGAACACCTTGGGACTCATTCCTGGGCTCTCTTTTCTCCACACTCCTTTGGTGATCTCATCTGCTCTCATGGATTCCACTATTATTTGAAAGTAGATGCCTGGATTGAGTCAAGAGGTGATGGATTTCCCCTCCTTAAACACCTTCAAGTAAAAAGAAGGTGAACACTAGATTGTCAGGTACATTGTGGTGAGGACTCCTTTGTTGTATGGGTTGGCCTAGAGGGCCACCCAGTTTCTTTCCAACTCTCAGTTCTGTAATTCCGTGATTCTGAAATCTAAATATTCAGTTCTCATCCCCAACCACCAACTTAATAGCTCTACCTGAATCTCATAAGGCATCTCAAAATTAGCATTTCTAAAATTTACTTCATTTTTTTCCTTTTTAAACATATCTTTCCTCCTTATTTCTGCTGAAGCATTATCATTCTTCCAGTCACCCAGGTTCTCAACCTAGAAATTGTTTTGTACTCTCATTCATTCCCCCATATTCAATAACTACCAAAGTTTTATTGATTCTACATATATAACATCTTGGGCATCCTTCTCTCCATTCACACAATAATCACTCTAATGCAGATCCTCTTCTCCTCCTGCAATAGCCTCCTAATTGGTCTCCCCCACCCCAGTCCACCTCTTGCAGCTTCAGGTTTGCTATGGGGAGCATCTTGAAAGAATTCACAGACTAAAACCACCTCTAATCCAAGTATAGGCATTTATTGGGAATGATGCCTCCAATGGGCTGAGTTCCAAGAGGAATCTGCAATTTAGTAAGACAAGACAGGCAAATTTATAGTGTAATGATGCTGATTACACAATAGAAATTATGAATAAAATAATGAATAAAAAGGCAGGATTTGTTAAGGGATTAGGTAATGAGTGGGGATCCCAGCCTCAGTGGATTAACCACAATGCATACAGAAAAAACCATTTAGAGGGACTTTTATATATGAAAATATTATAATAAGCCTCTCTACATCATAAGTTCACTTAAAGGATGGCTTTTGCTATTACTGCACAGGTGCCTACTTAGGGAAAGTCCCTTCTGCTGTTTTAAGGTCCATATCCTGCTTGGGCATCTTGGTAGTGCTGCTTTCTGGTTGGCTCACTACTGTGGTCCTGAGACTATATGGATGTGGCTGTGGTTCAGTGCATGGACACACCTGCTGTTTCTGTAGGAAATACGAGGAATGGGTTTGCAGGCAGCGGCCAACTAGAGGCAGGGGCTGGGGTCCTATCACATGGACATACCTGCTGTTCTAGCAAAGCATGCGTTTATGGACATACTTGTTGTTCTGGTGAGGCAGGGAGGCACAAAAGAGAAAATTAGGATATTGGGGGATTAGTTAGGATATTGCCCAGTGGCTAGATAGGGGCAGAGGGCCTGCTGTTCAGTGGGGTCTGTGATTGAGTGTGGTTGCCTATGGTATGGTTAAAGCCAGATTATGTGGTTAAATCAGGACAAGTCTGCTGCTCAGTGGGGTCCATAAGGAAGTTAGAATATTGGGGTTGGGGGCAGTTTTATATTCCATCACACCCACCATACAGTTACCAAATTGATATTCCTAAAGTCCAGGTCTGATCCTATCAGTTCCTCACTCCAGAAACTCCAGAGCTTTTCCCTTTACTCTAGCTTAAAGCCAGATTTTGAAGGGTCTTAAATGCCAAATAGCTTTTTATTTTAGCCTACTCTTATAAGATGATTATATATCCCCTCCCCTACCCCCCTCACTCTACACTTCAGCCACTTGCCATTCAGGTTCATATCTCACCTCTGTGCTTTACAACCCTTCACCTCTGATACTTGGAACCCACCAGGCCTCATAAAGGCTCAGTTCAATGTATCTCCTGATTCCTCCAGATGATAGCACTTTACCTTTAAATTTGTATTAATTTTGCACTTGCTTACCTATACCCAAATTGCTTTATTCCTCTAGAAAATAAGTTCCTTGAGGGTGGGAACTGTTTCATTTTTTTATCTTCGTTACCCTGGTGCTTAGTGCAGTCTCAGACACATAGTAAGAAGGTACTTTTAAGAAGTGTTTGTTGAATTGACCTTAGCATAAAAAGATCCATTTCTGCTTATGTTTTTAAATGCACTTTAGAATTAAGTGAAGTGTTTTACCGAGGATGACAGAAGTTCTAAACTGGTCATGCTTAGCCCTTGCAAAGGACGTTTTGTTCTAAGTGTTATGCTGTCTTAAGGAGAATATTTGGTCCAGGAGATTACCAATTTTCTGGAGGGACATATTACATCCTTACCATCTAACTGGGGGATTCATTTGCCTATAGAGACTGAAACTGGGAATGAAAACACAAAGGATAATTTCAGTCTAGGCAATTTCCCTCTACTTTCCTAACCCCTGTGAAAGTATAGACAAGAACCATGTGCACAACAGATTACCAAAAGAGCTCCCATTAAGTAAATGAGTAGATTTTTTTCTTGATAATTTTTTTAATCCCATAAGACTTTTGAAAGTATTGTTAGTGGTAAATCAAGTAATAACTTTAATTCTCTGACAATTATACAATAGTTTTATTATTTTTATGCTGATATTTAAATGAACTAAAATTTTATACACTAAAATTCATAAAATGGCATTTAGAAACTTATACCTCAACACTAAAAGTTAAGTTGATCTTAACCTTTTGTCAAAAACACACCTAAACATGGCCAGTGTAGGAACTTTTCTGCAGAATTAGGTAGCTATGCCTTGAAAACTTTATTTTTTTAATTTTTTTCTCTTTTTGTTTGCTCACTGGGGGATAAGGAGAGGGTAATACAAGGGACAGATTAATTTTAAAAAAATTCAAAAGGATATTTATGCTATCTTATGCCATATTTGTCACAATAAAATTTACTTCTATAGAATGGTGTTGTCCTGAATTAAAATTCAGGCACTGAGCCACACTGCCAAAAAGGAATGGCAAAAATGCAGTGCATCATCTTGCTAAGTAGATTTTTTTTGAAAAAAACAGTATTTCAATGTACTGCTCTAATGGGGTAAGTCTGCTACTGGTATTCCTATCAATGGGAATGGGAAGGAAAATGGAAAGTATTTATTGAAAAAATAATGTGCACAAGATTTAAAGTGAACATCATTTATATTTTTAAATAATTGAATTGCTCAGGCATGTATGCTGTGTATTTTTTTTTAAAATATAGCTAAGCCATGAAGAGCAAAAATTAAATGCATTGGTTCTGTGAATAAGATAAATATTGATTGATTTTTCCACACATATCCAACCTGATGTTTATTTTTATTTAATTATTCTAGGCCTCTGTGATTTTGGCCAACAGATTAATAAATGTCACAAAATTAGCTAAGAAAAATAGCAGCTCCTCCAAATCTGATATTTTGGAGATTCAAATATATCAAAGGCATATAGTTATGTACAGACTTTAAATGTAAAGACACTCAATATTTGTGAAACTCTGACTAGGGTTTTGAAAATGTCTTCAAAGTGATTATAAAATAAAGTGTTTAAAAGAAAAATTGATTTTTTTCTAAATCCAATACTTTTGACTAATGGTTCATGAGAACAAGGCCTCTTTGGTCAGTACTAGAATGACTTTTGAATGCCTCACGAGAGAGGGAGGTGATACTTTTCATATACCTTACGAATAAGCTGTGAGAGGAGAAAGTAAGCCAAACCACTTTGATACCTTTGAAAGGACCGTAACACTTTTATATACAGTAAATACAAGATATCTAGCATTGGTATTGTTACTCCTAAAGACAATTAATGTATTCTGAGACTGCAGCATACAAGTATGATACCTGTGCCACAAGCTGTCTGGTTACATCAGTAGCTCATAATTCACATTGTTTAAGGCCAGAATGGTCATCATCTTGACGATTTGTTTATGTAGCCTCTTTGTTCAAACTTCAATCAAAGGTCTGATCTTGGACTTTCAGATGTGTACTTGGGTGCCAACTTTTTAATGAGATCCACTAAGTCTGCTTTTTCTATGCATGCCTTGCACTCTTCTCCCCAACTGTTGAGAATCTTTTTCAGCTCAGCTACTCTCATCTTCGACAGATCCACTGATTCTAAGTCCAATTTCTTTTCTGGAAAATTAAAAAAAAATCCAAAGATAAAACCCTTTGAGGCAAAGTTTATCTTTCATTACTTTGCTTAATTTAAGAGTATTGGGGGGGGAACTGAGGAAAGTTCTAATTCTTAGAAAAATAAGAGAGAAGACTAGAGGAAATATATCCAAAACGATTGTAGTAACCTATATTCAGTCTCTCAGCTATATTCAGTCCCTGACCCTCAGTACATGCACTGAACTACACTAAATTCTGGGGATACTAAGAGGAAACAGATATGGTTCCTTCTATTAAGAAGTTCACAATGTAGTAAGGGGATAAGACATACATAAAAAGTATTATACTTAGCACAGTAGCTGGTATTCAGTAGGCAATTAATAAATGTTTATTCACCAAGTGATTCACAAATAACTGTAACAAGACAATAATTGTTAAGTATGTAGGAGGAGTCAAACACTACCTTGACCTCAAAGTTTTCCACTTTTTCTAGTCTCCTAAGTCTTCAACCCTGGATCTCATCACTCTATTCTAGCTTCTGGGCAGTCACCAAATCTGGGTATCTCAACAAAATGTCATAAAAATCAAACTGATATCACCCACTCTAAATTTCTGGCATATAACTTTACTTCTGCGTAGCAATCCTTGTACTACATCTGTGTGTGTGTGTGTGTGTGTTTGTCCTTCGTTGCCAAAGAAGACCATGAGAGAAATGATGACATGACTTGCACTTGACTTTTGAGTGAGGAAGGGTTGTGCAGGTCACCAACCTCACTTCTCCTCCAGAGCCATCTGAATCCAGTGACTAGATATTCATCAGGATGCTTGGAGATGACCCAGGATGAGGCAATTGGGGTTAAGTGACTTGCCCAAGGTCACACAGCTAGTGAGTGTCAGGTGTCTGAGATGAGATTTGAACTCAGATCCCCCTGACTCCTGCACTGGTGCTCTATCCACTGTACCACCTAGCTGCCAATCCTTGTACTTACTTCATAGTTACAAATGCAATATTGATTTTCTGAACCCAAATATAAAATAAAATAAAATTTCATCGTATGTAACTCATCCCAAAATTTTAGGTTGTCAAAATCTTTCTGGATCTTGACAGTCATCCAATGTTAGTGATCAGTCCCAGGTTTGTGTCATTTGAAATTTTGATAAGCATGCTACTTATGTTTTACATAAGTCCCTGATAAATACACAGATCAAGCCCTGATCTCTTAAGATTGCCCCTGGAAACATCTTTTCCAAGTCATCATCAAGCTATTAATGAATACTTTTGAGCATACATTTAACCAGTTCCAAATCCATCTAAGTGCACTATCATCTGGGCTACATCTGACTTTTCCACAAAAATAGCAGGAAATACTCTATTAAGCACTTTCCTCTTTTGAAAATCAAGACATTTGCCCTTGTCAAATCCAGAAGTTCATGATCTTGAAACACCACTTACAGAGGCTCTCCCTAACAAGAAAGATTTGGTTGCTGGGGCAAAAAAGATAGGAACATTGTTGGGAAGCGCAGGAAGCAGGAAGTGACCACTCTATATTAAAATGTGTGATAGAGAAGAAAGCTGAGCATAGTGTTACATATGCCCTAGATTTGGGGAAAACAGATTTCAAAGGGTTCAAGGGTCAAAGTAGACTTTTTGCATTGGATTTCTAGTTCCTCTTACTTTTTATTTGAATTTTATAAATTTTCACGTAAACATTAGGGCCAGGGGTTTTACTACTGGCTCCTTTCTTGGATTTTAGGGCAGCAAGATGGCACATTGAATAGCTCCATAGAATGGACCTGGAGCCAGGAAGATCTGAATTCAAATTCACCCCGAGATCGTGTGATCCCAGGTAAGTCAATTAATCTGTTTGCCTCAATTTCTCTAACTATATAATAGGGATAATAGTAGCCACCGCCCTCGTTCTTGGGAGAATAACCATAAAGCATTTAGAATGTCTGGCACATAGTGCTACATAATGTTATCTATTTTTTGGCTTCCTAGTAATTTCTAGGTAACTTTACTACTCTTCTTTCTATATTATAGCTAATATATATATATATATATATATATATATATATATATAATATATATATATATATGATAGCTTTATATTTATGGTATTTATAGATATACATATTTATATATAAATATATATAAAATATATATAAATATATATATATATATATTTATGGTAGCTATCTTAGTGGAGATACATAGGGCATTTTCTCCCTGCCTCACCCTTTTCCAGTGAAAGCCACTTTGATTAGATTTTTATGACACCAGAAAAAAAAAATCTTGCTAGCCTTTGTCTGGTGTACTTCATCCCTGGCCAGAAACCTATCATTTCTATATTTTAAGCTCTGGTCCTGAAATTCAAACACCATCTCTTAGTTATTCCTTCACTTCCCAAATCAGTTTTTCTTTTTTTTCATATACTTTGCTTTCAATGGGAATCCTGTTCAATTTATTGCTCAAGATGTAATCTTTGGCAATGCTTTCTCAGTATCTTCTGGCAATATCATTTGTACCTACATTAATCATGAGAGGGTAGTAATTTTCATTTGGTTTGGACAAGCCTTGGGAGGTTCTCTGTCAAGTTTTGGCTATGTTCCATGGTAAGGCAACAGACTATTGTTTTTATCAGGTTGACAAACAGCTGCCTCAGTACCCCTAAACAAGTGACCACTACTAGTAGTTCAGTGCCTTAGTCATCACTATAAGATATTCCTTAGTTGGCTTTAGGCATACAGGGAAACCTACTCCTTCATTTATCTCTTAAGGAGAAACAGTGAACCCTCATCCATTTACTTCATTTGTTTTATGTATTTCTTTAGCTTATAGTAAGAATGCCAAGGTGGATTAAGACAGTCCTTTTAATAATAGGTCCACTATCACTGAAGGATCATTGCACAAAGAGCTCACATTTAGAGCACCAAGAATTAAATTACTATTTGGAAAAAGTCTAATATCTTGGATTCATAGATTCTTCTCTCTTCTTTCCCATTACCTTATCATTGTCATTTCAGACTGAGGGCCATTTATATTTTTTATCAGTTTCATGGGCCATCTAGTCCTCCCAAAATAAAAAAAGAACATTGTATTTTAAAAACGGAGACATAAAGTGTTTACCAATTCTAATAAAAGTAAGTTGGAATCTAAACAGAGTTGGACTGGAATGATTAAGGACCAGAAAGAAATTTGTTCAAAAAGGCATCTTACTTCCCTTTCTTCTTCAAAAGGTGCTTAATTTAAAGGGCTTCCCTACCTCTTTTACAAAAAAGTGCTGTGCTGTTGTCCCAACTAAGAGATACTTTCATAACCTATGGCCTAGCAAACTCTATGACTATTACATTTCCTCATTTGCTGGCTAGCCTAACAGTACAGCTTTTCAGAGCTTAAACCAACAACTGACAACTCACCCAGCTCTGTTCGACATCAGTTTTCCTGCCAACAGTGGGCATTAAGAAAGAATGTAAAAAAGTGGGCAAATCAAGATAAGTAGCTTCAGGAGAAAGACTAATTTGCATTAATTACCTGCTTTCCTGGCACTTTGCGTGTGCGTGTGTGTGTGTGTGTGTGTGTGTGTGTGTGTGTGTGTCCACACTCAAGCTTTGGCATTTGACATTAAGAAAAAAGAGAGGAAAGACTGCTCAGAGTAGCTAATCCCTATCTGCATAGGCTTATACTAGTACCAAGCTAATTTCTCTGTTTCCCCAGGGGCTTCTTTAAGAGGCAGTCATTTCTCCTCATTAATAAGAGGCCATTTGATATTGTTTTGCTTGTGTAAGGGTCTTGCCTTACTTCACTGAAGTTAAAACCATTAACAATATAAACCTAATACAAAATAACAGTTTATAATCAGCAGCCTAAGAGCTTAGGCAAAACTGTGAAGTAGGCAGATTATCATTGGCACTTCCTACCTCACATTTCTGTACCCTGCACATCTTTCACAGACCCTCCACTCATGCTGCCCCTGATTATCTAGGACTCTTTTACTGATACTTGCCTTTCTCAGGAAATATCCAGTGTCACAGACATTTCTACCTTCTTCCCTGTTAAAATTTGTTCTCAGAAACATATCTGCATCTTAAGAGCTGAAGAGAGTCTTAGAGTTCATATATAGCTCATTTCACAAAAAAAGAAAACTGAACTTCAGAGAGGTAGAAAAGATTTGTCCAAAGTCAGGTATACATGCTTGGGGACCCAGGTTTTCTCACTCCTAGTATAAGAGACTTTCTATTATAAAACCATCTCGTTCTCAAAAACCAAAAAGAGTAAACAATAACTTTTAAGGATTCCATATACTTAGAATACATTGGGTACTGAAAAGCTTAAGATCTTATTAAATAATTCACCTTCCTACCTAGCACAATATCTTACACATAATAGATGTTTTATAATTATTTGCTGAATTGAAACAAATTGTTAGTGATTGATAATAATTAATATGTTCACTTTTTAGATGCTTCCATGTTAACAGAAAACAATATCTTAATGATTAAGAAAATGGTTAATATAATATTAACAATATCTTACGACTAAGAAAAAATAGTTCTGTGAAGTTTGGATACAGTCAAAGGGCCACACTTGAGGACCTAGAAGGCCACATGTGACCTGAAGGCTGCAGGTTCCCCATCTCTGTCTTAACCTATAGGAATTAAATTGTAGTGGAAGCCTTTCAACAATTAGACCCATGCTAGGAAGATACATCTGAATGAAGGAGAGTTCCTAGAACAACAAATTACATCTTGTTGAACTACCCACACTTCTCCGTATTAAGAGTTTTAATCCGCTGAACAATAACAGACGTATTTTCTAGCTTGATGTGTCAAATGTCTTCTGTCACAACTTGTTCTTTCTGTTTCTCTGGCTAAATGTGACTTTTGCCTGAAGTGAAAGTTGGTTTTAATTAAATAACCGGATCCCTACAAACCTAGCTCTAGTAAATTATCTGAGTTTCACATGGAAGGAAGGCTTTTTCCTCTTTTTATGTCTTGAAGACTACATGTACTCATAAACTCTTTGAGGACAAAGGCTACTTCTTTTTTGTCTTTGTATCCCTAGTAGGAGACCGCACCTGACATGGAGAAGTTGCTTACTGATGGACTAAATAGGCATAATTTTGTTCCACTTCAGTTTTAACAAATTTCAATAAAGATTTATTAAATGCCTAAGATGTGTGGAAGGATACAAAGATTAAAGGAGACAGTCCCCATGCTCACAAAATTTGAAATCAAGTAGGGAGAGATGAGACATACACAAATAGCTATAAAAACATAAATTGATGCATGGTAAGTTCAAAGAGAGACTAGGAGAATTAGGGTATCATGAAAGAAATGGCACCCATAAAAGTGGATATGAAATTTCAATCAGCAGAGCGCTTTCCAAGTGTAGGGAACAAACATGGGAAAATGCCAATTGGAATAAGGTTTGGCAGTACCATAACACATGTGGTCAGGAGCAGTATAAAATAAAAACAGAAAGGTTTGGTAGTCCCAGATTGTGAAGGGAGGAGTATTAAGCAAAGGAATTTACATTTTAAGAATTCAAATAGTAGTCAATAGGGAATTACTGAAAAGTTTTAAGCAAAGCAGTGACATGACCATATCTACGCATAAGAAAGATGTCTTCATGGAGAAAGTGTCATTTGAATAGGATTCAAAGGGTGAGCTGGAACTAGATATGCTCCTTGAGGAAAAAAGGCTTTGTCTCCAGGCAACAGAGGATGCTGACATAATATACATTTTACTCTAGTTATACCATATTTAAGCTCGCAGATCTGACTGTCTATCCTCTTCAGTTTCTCACAAATCTTTATTGCTGGTACATGGGCACTCATGGGGCGAGTGACTTCACTTAGGATCTTTGTAGCTGCATCATTTGTTGCTCCAAGATAATAGCACTGAAAAAAAAAAGTCAACCCAGAATCTTTATAATATTAAATAAAATTAAAATTAAAATAACATAGTAGCTCAAAGATTATCTCTAGAAAAGAGAATGGAAATAACCTGGTCCTTACAGTCTAAATTTAAATGTTTAACTCTTATAATCAAAGACATCAGAAAGATAAATTATGTGATAGCTGTGACTATTTCTATTATAAACTATCTTGTTTCAGAAATCTATCATATACAGCATTCTTGGTAAAAAATATAAAAGTCAAAGAGAGATTTAAATAATAAAATAAATAATAAAAACGTTTAAAGTGATGGCAGTTTCACATTTTCACATGTAAGTGGTAAAAACACTACAAAGCAAATTCAAAGGAAGTGTTCTCTCTTCTCTTAAGGAACTTAATATCTAAAATGGTTCTCAGTGATACAGGAGAAGATTTAAAATGTTTTTCTCTTGTTGTCTAGACCTATGATCTCATCCATATAGGAAACAAGTTGTGTGGAAACTTCCCCTATCAGTGCAGATCACCACCTTGTCTGTAACTTAAAGTCTTAGAAAGTTGCCTTGGGACACTGAGAGATTAATGGACTTGCCCAAGGTTTCTTGGATAGCATGTGTGAGAGGCAGGTCATGAAGCCATGTCTTCCTTACTCTAAAGTCTATCTTCTATCCAGTGTAACCTGCTTCCTTTCTTTAGGAAAGGAAATATAATAATATATACATATATGTGTATATACATATATATACATATACACACATATAGCAAAAATATGTAGACAGCTATGCAAACATAATTTTTAAAAAATCCAAATACAATGTATAATAGTAATGTCAGATGTTTGGATTTTGTAAAGATAACTTCAACTAAAAAAGGAAACAAAGCCTTTAATTTTGTTTCTATAATGACTAGGATGCCCCAAGGGGAAACAATCTAAGCCAGGCCACTATCTAGAGATCTTCTGATCTAAAATTAGACAAATCAGAAGACTGAGAGATTGATTTTTTCATCAATGCCTAGGAAGTATTTTGAACAATAGATAACCTGGGAAGAAAGCCTCCTGATCTCAGATAGGCATCTAGTATAGCTAATGTTGTCCTTTATGATACCAACATTCCTATTGATCAATGTGAAAAAGATGTGCATCTAGCTCTGACACACCTGATGAAAGTAAACTAAAGACTGGAAGTCCTCCTCTTAGCATATAAAGAGAAGACTGCTACCCAACCTTAGTACACTGAGAAAGATAGCCTTCTCTAGACAAGGGGGATTCATGAGGAGCCCTGATACGGAAAACAGCTTTCAAGTAAGTTGGTTCAACAAAAGCTCTCAAGCTATTCTGGGCACCCAGGCCTGTGTCCTTATCAGCTCCTTCATCTTTCTGGGCCTGAATCTTCCTTTGTAAAAGGAAGTCCTCCAGTCTCATGATCTCTTCCATGTTCTTCCTTCTACATTCTACTCTTCCCCCTCAGTTTACTTTGGGGACAGGGAATGAAGCTGAGGATGATGCAGATTTTGTGCAATACTCCAACCAGACTCAGGGAGTAGAAGGAAGGTTGGATCAGAGGTCTTGGAGAAATAAAACCTTCCTAAACACCTGGCCTCCCTCTGATTTATCCCTGGGATGTATAGCCAGAATTCTTACAAATTAGCTGAAATTTCATAAGCCCAATACCAAGTGAATATCTCACAACCTTCAGTTAGAAAAAATATTAGTTGAAGGGCAGAACATATATATCACTAGGCATAAAATTCTATTAAATGGCTTACAAAAATGTTTCATGATCTATGAATCAAGGACCCTCATGGGTTCACATGGAGTTGCTGCAGATAGCATATGAATTCATAACCACATTAAACATTGTCATTTTAATTTTTATTCAACTCCAAAAAACATGAAGCATGACTTAGTAGGATAAAAAAGTCCTGTTGGATGAATAAAGGTCTCTCAGATACATGTATCACCTTCTTAAATATATGTAGATGTTGCTGTGGTTCATAAAATACAAATTAATTTAAAAATCACTGCTTGACTCACTAATTGAAGTCTTTTTTGTCATTTGTATATCCTTAGTCAATAATTAAATATTATATAAATAAATACAATTAAACCATGAGAAGGGGATCCCTGAATTATTTTCAGTTAAAAAGAGATATTCATACTCAAATTACTTTAACTGTTTAGAAAGTAAAACTAAAAACTGACTCCTAAATAACTGTAAATATGATTTGTTCCATTTTTTTCAAAGATCAGTTTAGAATTGTTCTTCAAATATATTTGAGACCAGCATGTAGCTCAGATGACAATAGAAGGCCATCATGAGAAACGACAAAATTAGCAGTCATCTGCACGCAAAAAAAAAGTGAAAATGAAAGGTGAAAAATTACCATACCAGACGATTTTCTTTTCCTTTGGAATCTAAACAAATGCTGATTAATTCATTCTCTATGGTTTCCTGAGAAAAGTCAACACCTTTGACTATTAAGGAGCTGTAGAATCTTTCCAGAAATTCTTTACATACTAGGAAGAAGAAAGAAATTATATTTGTAAGCACTACAAAAAAACATACACTTGCACATATTCTGTAGAAGACAAATCAACATAAGGGATATCATCACTGGTCTTTGTTGAAAGCATGGATTTAGGTCCTGTCAAAATTTCTTTTAGGCATCTAACTAGGAACTTGGCAGATTACTCTTTGAAACTATAGTCTGCTGAAAAGCAGGAAGGTTTCTCAAGGCAAATCCTGAATTTAAAGAAAAAAAAAATGTTGATAGGTTGGAAAGGTGGTCTGGACCTAAAAAGATGAAATTTCATAGGGATAAATATAAAGTCATATATTTGGGTTAAAAAAACTACACAAGTATAGAAAAGGAGAGATGTTGCTCTAAAGCAATACGTGAAAAAAAGATCTAAAGAGTTTTAGTAAATAACTCAATATGTGTCAAAGTGTAAAATAGCCAAAAATCCTAATATCATAATAGGCTACATTAATGGAAGCACAGTGTGTCCTTGGTAAAAGTGTACTAGGTCCTAGTCGGATCACATCTGGAATACCGTGTCTAGTTTTTAGAAACCAGGTTTTAGAACAAATAGGATAAAGTACTTTCAAAGCACGAAGAAGTTAGGAAAGTGACTCAAAACCATGCCATATGTGGATTGGTTAAAGGAACTTGGGATATTTAGCCAGGAGAAGGAAATATTTAAGTGGAATATGATAATTATCTTAAAATTTGAAGGATTATCATGCAGAAGAGGCTTGACCCTAGAGGTTCAAATAAAGATCAGTGGATGGAAGTGACAGAAAGACAGTTTTCAAATTAATATAAGAAAAAGTTTCCTAAAAATTAGAGCTACCCAAAAGGGAATAGTCCAGAAGAAATTTATGGGAATTTAAACAATCAAACCTTATCATGTACTTAAACTATCTGTTACCAAGAACTTCAGGGTGTGTCATCATTTATCCATAGGAAGGAAATGAGAAGTCAACATGGATAGACTACTTTACCAGACAGGATTCATATTTGGGTAGGGGTAAGTGACTGCTGAGGTCCCTTTCAACAATGGCATTCTGTGATTCAGAATGAAATAATGACATTAAACTAGAAATTCTTTTCAATTCCTAATTAAGAAATATTTTGAAGCACTAACTATAAAGCCAAGTACTGTGCTAGATGAAAAGTAGAGAAAAAAGTTTAGGTAAAATATAGTCCTTGACCTTATGGAATTTACAGAATTGCGTGAGGATCCAACAAATGCACAATTAACTTTTTCAAGGATCTGTAAATTTGATCAGTGAGGATAGGCCCATCATAACTCAGTAGATGGCCTTCAAACTATTTAGGGTTAATCTAGTGATTATCGTCTTCAAATTTAGCTATGCCAATCCTCAGAAAGCCCAGTCATTCTTGACTCATTATCTAAGTCATTCCAGTTTAGAAGGCCCATTATAGCTGATGCTTTGCTCTCACAGCCTTTGAGAACCCAAGGTAGCTTTTACCTAGTCATGAAGCATCGGAAAATTATATCTTAATTCCAACAAATATCTGTAATTCTTGTACCCAGGGCCACTGGATAAATGGATTATAATTGTGGCATTGGTAGCAATGGACTAACTGCTCCAGGAAGCTTCCTCAAAAGAAGAGTCAACAGGTATGAAAGAACCAAGACAGAAATCAGTCTTGGAAATTTAAAAATTCTAATGGTAGCTCCAGTCTTGGAAATTTGGGACACAAAAACTGGCTAACTCAAAAATCCTTCTCCACTAAGAGGTGTGAACAGTAGACACAATCCAAGTTACTTCTGTTTTCAGTTCTGATTCCTCATAAATTATTTTTAAGTGTGCCTTAGGTTTTACATCTGTAAAACAGGCACTATATCATGGTTATCATCTTCTTCACAGATACTCTTCCTATTCCCACATGACATTTTATCTCCCATCTTTGTGCTTTTGTACATATATGTCAATTAGGCTGAATTATAGAGCATGTAAAAGGGAAAAGATTGGAAAGGCAGTGAGGTTCCAAAGGGTTTTAAGCACCAGAGAAGCAACACTTCGGAAAATTAGAATTGTGGATCATAATTTTCCATTTCTAGAATCAAAACCTCCCCAACTCCATGGAGGTTGCCCTGGAACATCAAATATTACACCAACAGAACATAACCTTCTACAAGTTTGACTATGTTGCAAAGGCTTAAAGAATTGCCTTGTCAACCTAATGTTTCTGCTGTCCAAGAACCAACCTATCTTTGTACAAAGAAGCTCATAATCAAACCTTTGTCCACTAGAAAACTAACTCCTTCCTCATGGAGAACCTTGAAACAGAAAAGATAAAAAAATGTCCCTCCATCCTGTGTAGCCTCTTTGTGACAGAGGGGCAGAGATGCTTAGAGGGCACTAAGTAAGAATTATAGTTTTTAGGGCATCACAAATATTAATTTAACTTGCTGTATGTGAAACTTTTACAAACAAGTTGATTCAACACTGGAGAAAGTGAAACTCATCTTGCTACATTCTTACTGTAAATGATAAAAGTTGCAGTGAAATGCACCGATGATGACAATGGAGTTGGTTTCACGGTGCACCCAGAGAAAGCAGTAAAAATCCAAATGGTTACTTCATCTTTCAGTTGTTCGCAAGGAGGCCACAGTGAAAACAGCTGCAGTTTATGTACCAACATGCATTGCAGCCTATGAAAAACCTGATAAAATGCTCCAAATCTAGTCAACACATAACTTGACACACAATGAAGCCATCTAGTTCAACTCCTTTATTAAATCTCGTTCAACTCAACAAGCATTTTTGAAGTCTCTGCACTGTGCCAGATATTGTGCTAGACACTGGATACTCAAAGACAAAAAGCAAAATAGTCCCCGGTCTTAAGGACTGTGCAGTCGGAAAATGGAGACAACATGTATATCTCTAGATATAAACAAAATCTATAAAAAAAAATAAATACAAAGTGATTCGAGGGAAAGGCATTATTAGCAAGAGGTAGGAGAGATGACTGGATCAGGAAAGGTTTAAAAGAAGGCAACATCAGGGCTGAACTTTGAAGGAAAGACAGGGATTCTGGAAACTGGAGGTAAGGAAGGAATACATTGCAGGCATGGGAGGACAGCCTATTCTAAGGCACAGAACAGGGAGAGGAACCTTAATCTGTGAGGCCTGTTGGACTGGACTCTGCAGAGGGGGAAAATTTATAATAAGGGTAGAAAGATTAGTTGAAAGCATGTTATGAAGATCTTTAAATGTTAAACAAAGGAGTTCATATTTGATTCCAGATAATAAGGAACCACTTGGAATTTATTGAGGATGTGACATGGTCAGACTTGTGCTTTAAGAAAACAATTTTGGTAGCTTTGCTTAATTAGGTCTCTTTCTAAGATTTCTGAAAACTTTCTTTTTAATCACTCTACTGTTTCTCATTGCTTGTAAGGTAATACCTGTTACCATTCTACTCCCTAAGATTCCACTCCAAACTGGAACTATGATAACTGCCTGGCAAGGAGATCGTAAAGGTTTTTAGGCTTGTCTGGTTTTTTTTGTTGTTGTTGTAGTGATCAATTTAATTTAAATTTTAACTTCTTTTAGAAATAGTAATAGTCTGTGTCAATGTCTGTCATTTTTACCATTTCCCAGACGGCCTTGATTTCCTACTAAATACTGTTTTCTTTTTTTTCTTTCTTCTACTTTGATACTGACTTGGGGCTTTATTGTAACAAGTTAATGGTCTGAATATACAAATACCTCTGATCAGATAGCTCCTACATGAGAAAAAATCCTGTTATTTTTATGACTTTTTATTACTCAACATATCCTATACCTTTTTTCCTGTTATAAAACTGTTGTGATATGTAGGTGTGAAGTCTACAAGCCTTTTAGTCCTCTCATTTCCTCCTCAGCCAGTTTTTTCTAACATACTTTTCTATCTATCCTATGCCTACCTTTGTAGGGAAGTTATCATTAAAGTACATGCTGATTAAATTTGGAGGGTCTTTTTGAGTTTTCATAGACTCTCTCTACCTCATCATTTGCTGTAACAGATCCATTGGTGGTACATAAGCTACAATTATTTTCATGGCCCTATTATTAATAGCTAGCATTTATATGGCACTTTCAGGTTTTGCAAAGCACTTTACATTTATCATCTCATTTAATACCTTACAAGGGGACACTGGGTGTGTTCTTATCCCTATTCCAGAGATGAAGGAATTGAGGTTGGAAGATTAAATTTTCCCAGGGTCATACAGCTAGTTTTTGAGTTAGGGTTTGAACTCATGGAGTTCCATCTTCTATAACACTTAGCAGCCTATCAAGGCTCATCATAGGCACCACAATATGAGATTAGCAAATGCCCCATAAAATGATGTTTCTAATTTCCCTCAGATGTATGATAAACCCAACTTCCTTGCCTTCTTTATTTGCTTCTATGATGAGGACCTATGAACCATTCCATTCAATTTCAACTTCTTTTTGTCTCCTGGCTTCATTTACAGGGAGAACATCAAGACTAATAGGGCTGACTATGTCACAGCCTGGCTCAAGATGATTCAGAGGTTCCCTGTTATCTTTAGGATAAAAGGTCACCTTTCCAAACTTCACACACATCATTCCATTCACTTGGTCTGTCTTACAATCACCTTGGCCTACTTACTGTACCTACACATGATACCTGATCTGCTGTCTCCACCCCTTTGCACAGGCTATTCCCCATTATTAGATGGGACTCTCTCCTTACATGAACTTCTCCATAACAAAAAGACTTAATCTATTGTCAGTTCAGTATTGCAAGTCTTTGCAATATGGTAAAAATCTGTCATATTTCACTGTACTGGCATTGCCTCCAAGAATACAGGGTTACATCCACATAATGATGAGATATCTGGAATAGGACCTTGTGTTTTGGAACCTTCTTTCAAGGTTCAGCTCAGTTGTTGCCTGTCTTGATCTCCACAACTGTTGGTTACTCCCTTTCAATCCCCCACACTAATTACTTTGCATATATTTATATTTCCTCACTTGTGTGTATACTTTTTCTTCCCAGTACAAGGTAAGCTCCTTGCAGACAGGGACTTGGAACTTACTGTTTTTGTTTTCCTGTCATTAATTCCTTGGACTGGGTGGTATATAAATAAATGCTTATTGAATGAATGAATGAAAACTCTCAAAGATGGTCAGTAAATTCCATGGGTAATAAGAAATTGTTTTGTAAACCTTTAAGTGCTAGATAAATGTGAGTCACTATTAGAATGATACAGAGTAGAAAATCTACTTAAATCCAACCAAGCTACTACTAACTACTTTACATGTGAAGTGCAGAATACAGTAACTAGATAATGTAGTAATGCCATCTACAGGAAATAGGCAAAAAGTTTCTTTCTAAATTCAAGTATTAAAAATGGTAAAAAATAATGCAAAACAATATTAATGGTTAAAATAAAAAATTTATGGGTTCAAAACATTTTCACAGGCTCCATTTCATTCCTAGTACCACTGACAATCTTTCAAACTTGAAAGCAGATATTAACCCAAGCCCTAGAGAGCACTCAGTTTTTTAAAGAATACTTTATTGCCACAGAGGCATCAGAATCAAGATGAGAAGAGGAAGAATTATAATGTTGGAAGTTTTCTAAAATTAACTCACTGTTGATTTGTTCCAGTTTTGCCTAGAAAATTAGCTTCCAAATGATACACAGCTTATTCGGTCATATGCTCAGGCTACAGGAGAAGCAATATTAAGGGAGTGACTGTAATTAGGTAACAGTGAAAATATACTGAATGCTTTTTACCACTGTTAGCCCCTTCCCTATGAATGTCCTTACTACCATATCATTATGAGTTTCATCTGATAAAATTATAATCAACTAGGTTATTGTGTCAAATTTTGTTAGTAAGGCATCTTATCATGGAGAAGAGGAGAAAAGAAGACATGAGGCATAGGGAATGGATGTAAAAGTTTAAGAAATCCTGTAGCTAATTTAACAAAATAAATATTTATTACTAAAGTCATAATCTCAAAATAGAAAAAAATTTCATCAAACATACAGAATATTCTTATTTTAGAAAACAAATCTGAAATTTTGTGAATTTTATTTTGTGTGAGTAGGTCTATTGTTTAATGAACATTTATTCAGTTCCTATCATGTACCAGTACTGTGTTAGATCCTAGGTTTACAAAAATGAAAATTCCTTCCCTCAAGAAGTTTATTTCTGCATCACCTTTAACTTCTAATATAGTGGGAGACATATAGACGTATATGTATATACATATACATAAAGACCTAGGATTATATCTTACTTTTGAATACTACCTTTGTGACCTTGGGAGAGTAACTTCACCTCCCTCTGGTATCTTCCAGCAATTGAAATTAAATGAAATTTTGTTCACTACAGTTGCTACATTATATTCCAAGTTTCTTGGTTGTTGTGATGGACTAAGGACAAAGAAATCAACTCACAGCTAATATAATTGCTTCCATTGGATTTAGAACTTAAAATCAGTAAATTTTAAAATGCTGTTGTATGGCACCTGTGACAGTTGTCATTCTGTTCAGTCTCCCCCTTCTTTCTCAGAGCAATTAAAGGGACACCATCTTCAATTTCTTGTATATTTCTGTCATTTTAAGCTAAATCTTTTTCTTACTAAATCAAGCAGCAAAGCTTTCCCAGGTAAGTGCTAGATATTGAAGGAATACCCAGGAGAAGTTAAATTTAGAATCATGGAATGGAAAAATGTCGGGCTGAAACTAACTTGAGATCATTCTGGCAACCCCCTCATATTACAGATGAGAAAACTGAAATTACTGACTTTGATTCCCTTTCAGTACTCCAGCTAACTTTTAAACTGTAAAGCAAAGATCTATTTTTTTAATTAAACTAATTTTCTCTTCTAGTTTAGGCCACCTAACTCCCTCTGCCAGTTTTTCTTTTTTCCTTTTGGCGTGAATCAGTTTGTACCCTATGGACAGATGTCTTACGGGCAAAGGGATGCAGATATTCCTACTTAAAAGGAACGAGCCATTTAAGGACTGCGGTCCACCTCGCCTGACTGACATCTGTGGGAACAGTTGAGAGGAAGTGTGGTTAGCGAGCCTAGTTTGGCTCAAGTCCTAGCGTTGGCTACAAAGTTACTTAACCTCTTAGTGTCTTGGCTACAAAGGAACTGATCCGAGCTCAAAGATTCTCATTCTGTGTCTTTCTCCCTCCCTCCTCTCAATTCGAACCAAGCTAAACCATTTAACTCATGGATATACCGCGTAAAATACACTATTAGATCGCAGGAGTAATTTCAGAGCTCCGTAATTTAATTACTGTCCCTCTGGTAGACAGTTTCCTCTTTTTTTTTTTTTTGCCTTTCGGGGGTGGGGGAAGTTTGGGGAACCGACCACGTTGTTAGCACACCCGACGGATGGTTTTTGTAAAAGGGACGAAAAAAACATTTTGCGGGTGGAGACACTTGCATTCTCCTGCTCCTAAGTTATTTATAGCATCAGCCAGGCAGGGAGAAGGCAGTGCAAGCAACAGCTGCAGTCCTTGGAGCCCAGCGCCATTGCCATGCAAGTTCAGTCTCACCCCCGCTCACCTTCACAGGCGGCCCCCACGCGCATCGGGGAATCTTGCCCCCCCACAGCTAGGGGGTCGGCAGCAAAAAGGCAGGCAGACAGGGTGAGGGCCGTGAAGGCAGCGGGGGTCGCGGGCTGCATGTTGAGAAAAAATTCCAACTGCGCGAGCCACCAGCACTATCAGAGAAAAGGCACAAGCCACGGTTCTCACTGTTCTATACCAGCCACCAGCAGAGAGGAGAAAGGGAGAACCTGGTACGGTACAGAATCTGCCCAGAGTTGCTAGGAAGAATGACGTAAGGATAATCCCTGGTTCCCATTGGCTCACCTCTGAAAAAGGGGCCGAAGCAAAGGAGCTTCTCTCCCAGGCGTCACCACCCCCGCCTCCCTTTTCAATTGGCGCTTGCGCTCTCCTCCACGCGCTCGGCGCTCGTACCTTCGAGAGGAAACCGACGCAGGCGCGACGCCTCCCGATTCGCCAGGCCCCTGCGTAGCGAGGCGGGAGTTTGGTCGGGATTGGCGGAGACGGCCTTAGGCTGCCGTGGATTGAATGGGCAGGCTGGGCGGAAGGGAGGGGGAAGCGTGTGGTTAGCGCGGTGCTTGATGGGGCTGCTCCGAGACCGGTAGCGGCCGCCGTTGTGAGTGCAGCCTGTGCGGCGCAGGCTGATGGCGGCCATCGGAGTCCACCTGGGCTGCACATCTGCTTGTGTGGCCGTCTATAAGGTAAGGGAGGACGGCGGCGGCGCAGAGACGATCGGCTTGCTTTACTCTCCGCAGACTCGGGGGTTGATCCCTTCCTTTGGTTACCTGGAGGGCCAGGCCGGGGGTAATGTCTCCCATGGTCGCGTTCCTGCGGCAGTGAAAGTCGAAGGACGCCTCGGGCCGGTGCCAGACTCTTGACTTTCCGAACCCCCCCTTCAGTCTTCCCACTTCACCTACAACCTTCCCAAATCCCTCCCCGTTTCTTCTCCTCCCGCCCCCATCCCCCATCGCAGGCCGATCTCTGCGGGGGGGAGACGCGGCTGGCGCCTAGGAGGGTCGCGGGACGGTGACGGGAGGTGTGGAGTGACGTCACGGTAGCATGCTCCTGACGTGGACCCTTGGCCCCGGCGTCGGGGGGGTGGGGGGGGTTGGGGGCGGGGGAGAGACGGGGAGAAGAGCAGGGGGTGTTCTGGGGTCAGAACTTCGAGGTTTCGGGGCATCTCCAAAGTCCTGCGGGAGGGCAGGGCGGGGTAAGCCCGGCCTGCGGCTCAGAACTGTTGCATTCTGTGCGAGAGGTTTGGCTATGGAGGGGAGCGTGGGTGAGTATGGCTGCTTACTTAGTCTGTTTAATATGGAAGGCTTCCCGAGTCCTAAGTAGGGAAGTCGGCGTTGGAGGGCCTGGGGGACGCGAGTGGGAGGGGGATCGGGCCCTTCTGTCAGTTTCTTCGAGAAGAGAGATGAGCAGGGTTTTTGTTTTTTCCTGCTACCAGTTCTGTACCTTCGGAAAATAGGATCTATCAGGAAAAAACTGCTCCCATAGGGTTAGTATTACTTAATCCGGAGAAAAGAAGGTGTGTGGGTGTGGGGGCGGAGAGAGGGTGACTTAATAATGATGTTTAAATGTTGTAAGGAAGGTTGTTATTACACATAGGATGCATTAACCAATTATTGCCTGTGCAGAAGACACCAAAAAGAAAGAGGTGAATTTAGCGTAGAGGGCGTCTTCTACTTAAGGAAGGGCAAGCGCTGTTTAACTCTGTTAAATGAATAATGATAATAGATTGCTTAAGACTAAAGTGTTTATGTAGCACTAAGATGTCCCCTTGGATAAGGCCAAATTGTGTAAAGAATAGTCAGCTATCTGTGAAAGAAATAGAATCAGAACACTGCAAAATCACATAATCGTTAAAAATTACTGGGTTGTTTTTTTTGTTGTTGTTGTTCTGTTTTGTTTTTTGCCTATCTCTCCCTAGGATGGCAGAGCACATGTGGTTGCTAATGATGCAGGTGACAGAGTCACACCAGCTGTGGTTGCTTATTCACAAAATGAAGAGGTAATAGTCCCTTCAGACTTCTTTACTTTGTAGTAATCAAAAATTAGATACATTTTAATTTGTAGCTCTTTTGCAGGTTGTTGGTTTGGCAGCAAAGCAAAGTAGAATAAGAAATATTTCAAATACAGTTATGAAAGTAAAGCAGATCCTTGGCAGAAGGTAAGGAATTCACTCTTAAATGAAATAATACATTTCTGTCAGGAAGAGAGGTTTATAATCAGATTGTGATGTGAAGATAGTAACTCTGGAATTATATTACTGCATTTGTAATTGGAGAATTATTGAGTGCAACATAATGGAATACTTACTTGCTTTAATTTATGATGTCAGGTATTTCTAACTTTATGAATTGTAACCCATTAACATTTCCATTGCACCCTGTGGCTTTGGAATGTAGTAGTAAACAAATATTTCTGTATTATTTCAGTGGAGAAACAAACTTTTGACATTTTTGAGTTAAATTTTTTAAGAGAGATGGAGAGATGATGATGAAGCTTAAGATAATTTGGAAGAAACCTGGAGAATTTTATTCTAGTACAGTTGAATTTATCCAAAAACTAGTAGTGTTGTTTGGTGACAGCTTCAATAGATGTCAGTCTTCTGTTACGGTACCTTTGTGTAGGTTCTTCTCTAGACTTACTTTTCCTGTTTGTCTCTTAACGTGCAAATTTAATCATTGTAGAAATAACTTAATTAATGTCTTAAATAAGAATCAACTTAATCATCCACTACTCTAACTTTAATTAAAAGATTAAAGAGACTTGCTTTCCCAGACTTCTGTCTCCTGAAATTATAGATTACAATAATAATGAAAGGTTTTATATCCTTGCGATGATAATACTTTGCATAGCGCTTTTAAATTTTAACAGCACTTCCACATCAATGTTTTAACTTTTCATACCAACTCTGACTTGATAGAGCAGTTATTAACCCATTTTACAGATGAGGAAACTGAGGCACTGAGATTCTAGTTTGCCTAATGTCAAACAATCTAATAACTAAAATTCACAGTTCTTTTAACTTTAACCACAGCCTCTTTCCAAGGTGCTAGATGAAGAATTTTGAGTAGAAATTAACTTAAAATTGTGAACTTGGGCTCATAAATGAGTTAGTTTTAAGACTCCTTATGTAGATGCAGGAATCTTAATCAAAATGGTCAATTATCTGTTTTGGTTAAATTGAATTCATGTTATTTTTTCTTCTTAGGCTGTCTTCTGCATTAGCCGAAACCAAAATATAGGGATTTGGGGGAGGGGGTGGAGGAAGTACTCATTTCCACACTACCCTTTTTCACTATAAGTAGAAATATTGAGCTTATTGAAAACAAAACGTAAGTGCCAGTAGTTTTCAGACCTAAATACCACCCCCCAAGTCAGGCAAGTATAGACAGGTTCGTTGGTTTGAAGCATTTTAAGCACCCAACAGGATGGGGGTGGTGGAGGGTGTGTGGGTGTGTGTGTTGTTATATCTCCAATTTCAAAAAAGTTTATAGAAACTCGGTGCTAGCAAAGGTAACTTAGTACTTTTCTAGTCACCTAAGGTACCTCCAAGTAACAGTGCCAATCAGGCAGCCGTTTCATTGTGGCTCCATCCTGGTACTTTGGGGTCAGTCTAGCAAGGTTAGTGAAACCCATGTTCCCAGGGCACACTGCCAACAGCATGTAGCACATGGGTTGCCATGGCTTCTCCAGAGTTGGCTGTCTCACTCTCCAGGGCCTCTTTTCTACAAGTTCCCTTTCTACCAAACAGAATCTTTACAGACATAGTTAGAGTCACCAGGTCTTGGCCTTTGAAGCAACCCAACCTTCTGTGGAGAAGTCAGCCCTCAAGTTGCCAAGCCCACAGAGTGCTTTATTGGCCTCCCAACATCCATTCCAGGCTTAATCCCAAAGTCAGGCTTACTCAGCCTTGGTCCCATGCCTATCAATGAACCACTCACAAGTAGCACCATCTAACTTGATGCCAAAGTCTTCCTTACACCCTCCCTGTAACTCATGCCCATCTGGCCTTCTAGCCAGACATGCGGTCCTTGGACCTGGTTCCACAGCAATTAGTCCCGAGAAGGAGGAAGCAACTGGCTCCAGGAAATATACTGAGACCACACAGAGCTTCCCCCAAGTCTTCATTGTTGCAACTTGATGCTCAGGAGCCTTCAACAGTTTCCCATTCCACAATGGCCACTACCAATAGCAGTGCGGGCATCCGCTGGTCCAGACAGGAGACACGTACTCTTCTGGCCATACTGGGCGAGGCAGAGTATATTCAACGCCTCCAGACTGTCCACCATAATGCAGATGTCTATCAGGCTGTGTCAAAGCGAATGCATCAGGAAGGTTTCCGACGCACAGAACGTCAGTGCCGCTCCAAGTTTAAAGTTTTGAAGGCTTTATATTTAAAGGCTTATGTTGCCCATGCCACCAGTATGGGTGACCCTCCACACTGCCCATTTTATGATACACTGGATCAGCTTCTCCGAAATCAGGTAGTGACTGACCCAGATAATTTAATGGAGGATGCTGTCTGGACCAAACAATGTGATCAGAACTTAGTAGCCTCTGACCTCCCAGGGGAAGAGGGAAACAGCAACTTGAAAGCAAAGAGGAATCAGGCAGCAGATCATCAGACTCTCTTGAGAGCAGCTAAGGAATCAGATGAGAATTGTCACCTAAGTGTGGGAATCGGTAACCAGCTGCCTGAAACCGGTGACCTTGAGGATTCCTGGGATGAAGCCTCAGGTGCAGGTAACTCCCAAGAGTGAGAAAACATTGGGGTCCAACAATGCCGTGGTCTTAGGCACCAGCGCATAGTTGTGGGGGGGCCTGCCAGTGGTCTTCCTCAGCCTAGTGAATCTTGGTTTGGGGATGGGCTTCAAAAGCCCATGCATTTGGGTCTGTTATCACAGGTTGGGATTCTGAACCCCAAAAGAAGAAAAGTTCTATGTAAAACCAAAGTTGTAAAAGCATCATTTCTTTAAATAACTGCAAAGAATTTGTAGTTTAAGATTCACAGTTTGGATAGGTAAGAGGGGAGGGGGTCATGATGAGGGTTGGGAAAAGATTGTGCAGGCATAGCAACTTTATCCTCTTAACTCCAAAAGCCAGGGGCTGAATTGCTTCCTAACGCAAGTAAAAAGGGCTCCTTCCAGGGGCTGTCATAGTCTATTTGTGGCTGTTTTTTTGCTGCTGGCTTCAAAGCATTCCCTTAGCAGAAAAGTCCACTTTGCAACATTGTTGCTTTGTTTTACAGGCTGCTCTCAAGCGATCCCCAGCTACAGCAGCTCCCACAGCCTTTACAGAGGTGCAGTTGCTCCCTGTCATAGCAGCACTGTGACCAGAGTGGGTGTGTCCTGTGAGCCGGGTCCCTGCGCCAGCACCAGCCGCCACACCCTTGGTATAGCCTCCACACAACAGCCCCAAGCCTCTTCCTCTAGAATTCATCTTGTTTCTGGTGGGGATGGGACTTTCACCAACCAACCACCTCCAAGGTGGGCACGGCGTAGAAGGCGTTCAGTGGCCAGGACCATTGCTGCTGAGTTGGCAGAAAACAGGAGACTGGCACGAGAACTTTCCAAGCGTGAGGAAGAAAAACTGGACAGGCTGATTGCTATTGGTGAGGAGGCCAGTGCCCAGCAAGACACAGCCAATGAGCTCCGCAGGGACGCTGTCATTGCAGTGAGACGTTTGGCTACAGCGGTAGAAGAAGCAACTGGTGCTTTTCAGCTAGGACTGGAAAAATTGCTTCAGAAGTTAATTTCAAGCACCAAAAGTTAGGGGCCTGTTGTAAGAAAGATTCCTTAAACTAATAGTAGTAACATCTGCTTTCTAATGGCTGCCCTCACTGTTCCCTGACATCTTTTCTTGTGCAACTGGCCCTCTGAAAGAGGGAAGATGAACCATATATTTGTGGAGCAACAGGAGTGCATACACAGGCCAGTTTCTTTCCTGGAAGCCCATTGCTAGTTAATGGAGGACTCTCCAGAAGTATGTGGGCCAGCATGGTATTTAGAAAAAGTCTGGGGCTGGAAGTCAGGAAATCTCTAGTCCTGCTCCTGCCCCTGACTTCCTGTGTGTCCCCAACTTCTTAGGTAATTTAGATCATCTCCCTGTGCATCAATATCCTGATATGTACAAAGGGGAATAATAATACCTGTCATACCTACCTCACAGGGTTGTTGTGAGGCTCAAGTGGATAGTAGATGTGAAAGCATTTAGAAAAGTACACTGTGTAAATGTAAGGTATTATTCATACGTGTGATCTTGGCTGAGGTAAGCCTGGGATGAAGCACGTTAGATTGCCAGGTATAGCAGTAATCTCATTCTTTGAGCCCTGCACCCACCACTTGTTTGTTTTTTGTTTTTTTTTTTTATTCTACTTGACTGCTGTATGAGTGATTCCTTGTTTTATTTTTAAATCCCTCTACATCATACAGCTGATATGGTTGCAAACAGTATGTACCCTTCTGAATACATTTTTCCCTGCTGTTACTATGTCACGTCTTGACATGTAATACAAACTATAGCAACCAAATTATCCTTCCCCACCTCTCCTCCCTCCTTTTTTTTCATTCAGCTGGTTGCTGTTGCACCATTAAGGGGGGGTAAAATTAATGACTGACAGGGAACTGCAATAGTACGCTGTCATGTTTCCATATTGATGAATGATCTGTGGTGAAATAAAATATTGAATGTTATATAAAGTTTTAAATGTAAGTAAATACTTTGCATTTCATATTATGTAGTTCCTTTACTTTATGTGCATAAGTATAAGCAATTATCCTAATTTGGTTTGTTACCATCTGAGCTTTCTAGAAACAAATGACTTGGATTGTTAGCGTCCCTGCTCTGCTTCAAACTGATTTTGTTTTTCTAGGCTAGTGCCTTCTCTGTCTAGTGTATGTTAGAGGGCATGCCTTAGAAAAATTCCCATCTAGGGAACCTGTTAAAGTCATAACTTTCTCCAGTGTTGGTTCACTTGTTTGAATGGCTAATACTATATGAGAGCAAAGCATATCTCCTGTACCTTTTAGGAATGGAGTGGATGGAGACTTGTCTAGAACAGATCACTGTTCTTTTGAAGCACAGACCCTAAAGCAAACCTTTTTGTCCTTGTTTTTAAATCATTTCTCTGTAATACTGAATAGACCTTGAATTTCTAGTCATTGTTCTTCATTTACAAGAGACCAAAAGATTGTAAAAAAACAACAACAAAATATTTTGGGGTGATGTGCCTATATCTCTAAATTTGCTTTTCAAAAGGAAATCATGGTCTTGTGATCATTAAACCTGGCTAGATAACTTTTACATTTTGTGAATTAATTTAGGAGATTATTTTATTTCTATTTTCTTTTCAAGGGGTGGGAGGGAGAAGAGGTGGTGATATATACAAGAGACTTTTTAAATTGATTATTCTTTCCAGAATTTTAATGGTCTGTGGCAGGGGAAACATCTTTTTTTTTTTTTAAACATGTGGCTTAAGTATCTTCCTAAAAACTGGGGGGCGGGCATAACAGGGACTATCCAGAATACCCCAAAGTCAAAATGGGAACATTTAGTGCAAGTTTAGCACCTTGGAGAGATAATAAGACATGCAGGCTACTATGATAAATGTGATGTAATGAGTAATGAATGTGGGAGGAAAGCTGGTATAATGGGAAGAGCTCTAGAATAGGAACCAGGATACTTCAGCTCTATTCTTGGCTCTTAGCATTATGTAGCTTTGTACCTTTGGACACTTAACCTTTCTGTATCTTTCATCTATAAAATGCTAAAGTTGGACTTGAAATTTTTTAAAAGGTTCTTTCCAGCTCTCAAAAGTTATGATTCAAATGTAAACACAAATTAATGGAATTTTAGCTTTTGCAGTAAATATGTAATACATATTTGAAAATTTGTTTTAAATTACTTTTAAAGGGCAGTGAAGGAGGGTTTAATTTAATGTTTACTAAGGCACTGATCTCTTAAATTCCATGTAAAACATCAAAGATACCATCTCTGCTTTCAAAGAGTATATTAAGGTGGTGAATTACTCATTTTTGGACCACTTAAAAATTCTTTTTGAGAGCCCTCATGTGGAGGTGTATAAATCTAAAGAAGCCAAGATTAAGTAGGCTTCCCTGGAAGAGATTGCTTAATATAAAGAGCTCAGCCTTTGGCATGCTGTAAGCTGTTGTTAGTGAAACAGGGCTATCATTGAGGTGAATGAGAACATGGGTGGAAATGTGGAGCTGCAACTGTGAGAAATACTGTCACGGATGGCCAGGTTAGCCAGGTGGTTTATGTAAAAGGTGTAGGCCTCAGGAGTACTTTTTACTAGAGAGCAGACAATAAAAAGGAGTATGTGTTGCAAGTTATTGAAGGAGTAAAGGGAAAAATATGCAGATAACTAGGAGAGAATAGTATCTTAAGTGGTAAAGGGTGTGACAAGGAATCAGGTTTTTGCCTGGGCCCTAGTCCTATCTCATTACATAACCGTGGGCATGTCATTTTACCACACAGTGCCTGAGGGTCCTCATCTGTGAAAGGGGGATAAACAATAATAACTGTCCTACCTCACAGGGCTGTTGTGAGGATCATATGAAATAATAAATTTGAAAGCGCTTTGAACAGTTAAAAGCACTATATAACTGTAAAGGATTGGTGAAATTGGAGACCCATAGCACATCAGTGGTAGTGTATGCCAAGCCTTTGGGCAAAGATTACAGGCAAAGCCTACGGAGAGGGAGGAAGAGAATCCTTTCCATCCATTAAAGGTTGGGGGAGATGGGCCAGAACTAACTTCCTTTCTGCCTTCCAGAAACCATGATGTGCATGAGGTGCTCTTTGTACCAACCCCCATAGTCTGTTTTTTCTGTTTAATAACTGAATCCTGATGTGAACAAATAAAGTTTTTACTTGTATACAGTTGTGGCCAATCCACTGCTTCCTTAGATACTCATATTCATTCCTTTATCTTCTCCATCCCTGCTTTCTTTTTCACTTACCTTTCTATGTGTATCCACAAGAGGTATTTATTCTTTGAAAGAAGTGAGTTCCTCCTGATTTTTGAGAAACAAGTAAAGTTGTTGCTATTAAGTGCTTATAGATTCTACGAAAATACTGCCCTTCCTGGTTATGACAGTTACCTTGTTGGAATGATAGCTGGCCAGTTTTTTAAACATAGATTAGAATATGGATCACCTCTGTTGATTAAATTACTATTCAAAACAAGCTTTTCAGTCCCATGCTGTATGTGTGCCGTAAGCACAAAAATTTGAATTCTGTCACTTTATTTTTCAAGGTTCAAGGTCAAATAGACTTTTATCAGGTAGATGTCTTTATTACAACCAAAAATATTAACTGATCCAAGATCTCTTCTAAGGACTGAGAACGAAATTTAAATACATTGTCTTCTACTGACTGGCTTTGATGACTAAGGAAAATAGGGAACTTTACTTCAGATGATACCTTTTGGTGATAGAAATAAAAACAGGATCCTAATTAGTAAATTCGCCAAATCCTAACCTGCTGCCTCTTTATCTGACATACACTTTCTATATGTAATAGTCAAAACTGAATTTATATTTTGTCTATTGAGCATCACTAAAGGAAGTAAATAAAGGCCAATTTAGACATGCAACTTTAGTTTTAAAAGTATTGGGGTATCCTTTGTTATACATAGGCACATTTAGTAGAGAAAGCCCGAAAGAGAATAGAGAGAACTTGAAAAAGAGTAGAAGAAATTGGAAAACAGTTATGAAGTGCTTTAGTTAAATTTTTCCAAGGGGGCTAGATATCACTGGTTTTTTTGAAACAGTCATTTGTTCTTTGGCAATTGAGTCATTATGATCATGTCTAGCTGCTTTTTGATCAATCATTCAGACTTCACTTTTTTAAAAAATGAAATAACCATAGTAATTACCTCACAGGATGATCTCTGGGCTGCAAAAGTATGTCTTAGGAGGCTAGTTTCTGCCTGGGGACTAAGATATATAGCATTTCTGCCTTCAAAAGTGAAGAAAGTGCTTTCAGATGTTTCACTGGTCCCATTGCTCCCCAACGTTTTCATTGTATCAAGCTGAAAAGAAGTATTGCCTACTTCTAGGGCATTTTACTCCTGTCCATCTTTTTTTTCTGACTTGTGTTTGCTTCTCTCTTTTTTCCTCATCATGTATTTGCCTGCATTCTTCGGTCTGCCATCCTGTCACATTTTCTACATAGGTACAGGTATATAGGTTTGTTGCTTCTATTATAATTTGGGGGTTCTTTTTGCAGTATTCAGACACTCAAATGTGTCAACATCAAGGTAGATTAAAGTAGGTTTGATGGCCTGAGTTGGAACCATAGATTCTCTAGCCTTTATCTGTCTTGATTTTGTGGTTTGGGACCATGGGATCACAGGTAAAAATTTATAATAATACAGAAAGTCATCGATGGGATAAAATTTTACCCCCCAACCTAATTTCTACTCCTGGTAGCATAGTCAGAACAGGAAATGAATTCTCATTATAATATTAAACTATAAAGAATATGTATACCTTTTAAAAAGTCTTGCTATAATAACCATTGTTAAATAGCATGTCTTGTTTAACCTTGTCTTATTTCTTATAAAATTTGGAGAATGTTGAATTAGCATCTTAACATTTTTATGATTAAATTGCAGTGACATTGAGGCAAATCAAATTATAATTTTTAGTCTGTTTTGATAATACGGACTTTAATACATAGCATTTTTTTCTTATATTGACAGCCCTGGTGATCTGCAGGTGCAGAAGTACATCACAGAAAGTAAATGTCCAGTGAGTATAATCCTGTTATTTCCAGAACACAAGATAATTTTGATGGGCATCCATCACTTAAAACTTTGTTTTAGGAATTTACATTTTTTAATAGAAAAAAATATTTTATTATTTAAATTATGCTTCTTTCTTTGTAGGTCATTGAAAAAAATGGAAAATTCCAATATGAAATAGATACTGGAGAAGAAACCAAACTTGTTAACCCAGAAGATGTGGTAAAACTGATATTTAGTAAAATGAAAGGTATTAAATAAAGTCTATAAAATAGAAGTTTCTCAAATCATCCTTTTAAGTAGACTTCAGTGGGCAGAAAAGCATTTTTGAGCTGTGTAAGATAGTAGCATAGTCAAAAAAATAATTGAACCAGGATTCAGATGATCCCATTTCTAGTCTTGACTATACCACAAAATAACTGGGTGATCTTGGACAAACTGCTTCCCGTTCTTAAACCTCTGTGAAAGATGTTTTCCAGCTCAAATATTACTCTGATGGGTTTTGGGGATAGAACTGCATTCCTGGCACCTAAATGATGCTGAAACATTGTATTTACTTGTTTAGAATCCAGATCCCTTAAAGCAGGCTCCTTTTTTAGAATGGCTAATATCACATGCCCATCATCTGGAAAGCTGGGGAAGAAAATTAGTAGACTAGGGAGATATGTTATGAATTGCAAAAAGTGGTTTGTTAAGGAAGTATTTGACATCACAGATGTCTGGTGCTACTAGTCACTTTTTTTAACCAGTTCAATATATTTGTTTAAAATGTGTGTGTGTCTATGTGTGTTTGTATGTGTAAACAGAAACTGCCCAGTCTGCCTTGGGCTCAGATGTCACTGATGTAGTCATTACTGTCCCATTTGATTTTGAAGAAAACCAAAAGAATGCTCTTGGGTAAGTAGAATAAGGTATTTTATTTTTTGGTTGACTAAAGAAGTTAAAAACTCTTGAGATTAAATGTTTTAAAGCTTCACATAGCTAAAGGTAAAATCCAATTTGAATCTAATGTCATTTAATGAAATGTTAACACAGAACATAAAATTAGGCATGGTTCTTAATTAGTTTGGTGCCACTTTTTTAACTACTGTCTTATTTTGGTCCTCTAGAAATTATTTAGATTAATGTCATGCTTTAAAAATTTTATAGGAATGTACAATTTTAGAATGCTTTTGCATCACCTTTTAACCTGTGTTGCAGATCTAGAAAATAAGGTTACAATTAGTTTTAGGTAAATATAATCAGAGATTACACACAGCTCTCTGCAGGGATAGAGTTCCAGGCATGAACTTCAATATTTGTGAAAGCCCCAAAAGGCAAATGTTTACTAATTCTACTCTTTTTATGAAATTTTAAGCCATCTAAATTATTGACAAGATTTGGTATTAAAGTTGTTGTAATTCCAACTGAAAGTTTATAAAGTTGGGCATTTTGGAAATTCTTTCTTCATTTTCAAGAGGGCAAACTTCTTGCCCATCAAAGGATATTGTGGAGCATACCATTTTAAGCAGAAAAATCTATTTTCATGTAACAACATCTGTATCTCATATTTTTGCATATCGCAACTAAAGACTGATACATATTCCTTTTAGAGCAATCCTTCAAGTATCAGGTTACAATTTACTGAGTTACTTTTCATCTTTATGTCCTGTTTGTGAAATATTAGAGTTATCATATAAAATCTTTAGTATCCTTAGAAATGTTATAGCTGAATAGTCTCTTAAGTGACATTAAATACAGTGAAAGCAAATTGTTCACAGGGAAGCAGCTGGGGCAGCTGGATTTAATGTTTTGCGATTAATTCATGAACCATCTGCAGCTCTCCTTGCTTATGGAATTGGACAGGATTCTCCTACAGGGAAAAGGTAAAAAACTATATTAAAGTTGTAAATATTCACAAGAAAAATGTTTACTTACTGGCAATTGTATCTGAAGTTATTGTCACTCAGTTCAGTAGTTCCCAGACTGTGGTCCTTTTGACAAGAATTTTTCTTAACAGTTGTAGTCCTCATAATAAATGGGAATAGAAATATGGAATGAGCACTTGGCAGTTCTGGTTCATCTTAGATTTTCATTTTCTGGATTCCCCAAGCCTCTACTTCAGAGCTGAAATCCTAATTCACTACCAGTCTGTCCACAGGTCGCAGGCTGAGAAACAATAGTAGGCACGTTTGAATAAATTTGACTTGATTTGAGATAAAGAAAAATTAACCATTCCCCAATTGATAAATGGTCAAAGGATATGAACAGGCAATTTTCAGGGGAAGAAATTAAAGATATCTATAATCATATGAAAAAGTGCTCTAAATCACTACTGATTAGAGAGATGCAAATCAAAACAACTCTGAGGTACCA
>CM053770.1:128473493-128489107 GCA_028658325.1 Potorous gilbertii | reverse complement strand
ACTGTGGTTGTTGCTGTGTACAAAGTTCTCCTGGTTCTGCTCCTTTCACTCAGCATCAGATCATATAAGTCTTTCCAGGCCTTTCTGAAGTCTTCCTGTTCATCATTTCTTATAGTACAATAGTATTCCATTACATTCATATACCATAATTTATTCAGCCATTCCCCAATTGATTCCCCAGTTTTTGGCCACCACAAGGATTGCTGCTGTAAGTATTTTTGTACATGTGGGACCCTTTCCCATTTTTATGATCTCTTGGGGATACAGTCCTAGAAGCACTATTGCTGGGTCAAAGGGTATGCACATTTTTGTAGCTCTTTGGGCATAATTCCAAACTGCTCTCCAGATCAGCTCACAATTCCACCAACAATGAATTAGTGTTCCAACTCTCCCACATCTTCTCCAACATTTATCATCTTCCTGTTCTGTTATGTTAGCCAATCTGATAGGTGGGATATGGTATCATAGAGTTGTTTTGATTTGCACCTCTCTAATCAATAGTGTTTTAGAGCATTTTTTCACATGACTGTAAATACCTTTAATTTCTTCCTCTGAAAACTGCCTTTTCATATTCTTTGACCATTTATCAATTGGGGAATGACTTGTATTCTTGTACATTTGACTCAGTTCTTTATATATTTTAGAAATGAGGCCTTTATCACAGACACTAGTTTCAAAAATTCTTTCCCAGTTTTCTGCTTCCCTCCTAATCTTGATTGCATCTACTCTAATTTTTAAAGAACTATTTTCTTCAATGAGCTTTTGAACCTCCTTTCCCATTTGGCCAAATCTGCTTTGCAAAGCATTCTTCTCCTCATTGGTGTTTTGGACCTCTTTTGCCATTTTGATTAGTCTGTTGTAAAAGGTGTTATTTTCTTCAGCATTTTTTGAGGTTTCCTTTAGAAAGCTGTTGATTCACTTTTCATGATTTTCTTGCATGGCTGTCATTTCTCTTCCCAATTTTTCCTCTTACTTGATTTTCAAAATCCTTTTTGAGCTCTTCCATGGCCTAAGACCATTGCATATTTATTTTTGGAGGTTCTGAATGTAGAAGCTTTGTCTTTTATGTCTTCCTCTAATGGTATTCTTTGTTCTTCATCAACCGAAAGAATGGAAGAAAATACCTTTTCACCAAGAAAGTACCCTTCGATAGTCTTATTATTCTTCCCTTTTCTGGGTATTTCCCCAGCCAGTTACTTGACTCTTGAGTCCTAGTCAAGTGGAGGGTATACTCTAAGGACCTGTAAATTCCCAGTTTCTCCGAGGTGGCACAATTAGAGGAGAGGAGTTTACTCCTCCTCACCCCAGGACTGTCACTCAGGGCTGAGATCCAGATCAGCTGCTGAATTACCCCAGGTCTTTAGGGCAGGGCTGAAAGTGGATGCTGCTGCTACTGCTGCTGCCCTGGAGCCTGGCTGGGGTCACACCACATACCTCTCTCACTCAGGTGAAAGAACTTTCTCACTGATCTTTGAAGTTGTCTTCCATGTTTGTGGGCTGAGAAATCTGGGAACTGCAGTTGCTACCCGTGATTCTGCACCCTGAAACTTGTTCCAGTCCTGTTCGTGCTGTGTTGCACAGCCAAGGCTGGGCTGCACTCTGCTCCACTCTGGGCCCAGTGCCACAGACCTTTCCTATCAGCCTTCCAGGCTGTCTTGGGCTAGAAATCTCTTTCCTTATCTCATTTTGTGGCTTCTGCTGCTGTATAATTTGTTTAGTCATTTTTTACAGGTATTTTATGGGCTATGAGGGGAGAGCTAGACCAAGTCCATCTTCCTACTCTGCCCTCTTGGCTCTACCCCCTAGAGAGTTATTTTTAAAAAGCTAATTTTTCTTTAATAGTTCTCATTTCTTTTCCAATTTTTTTTCCTCAAGAACTCTCACTGGACTGACAAAAACATTTTTATACTTTGATCTCTCCCTGGAATTCTAGTTGAATTTGTGCCCAAGCTGGTTTTTTTCCCACCTGGCTTTGCTTGTGGCATAATTCTTTTCTTTTGGGTTTGTCTCTCAAGCACCACTGTCACCACAATATCTCCTAATGGTGAAGTTCTTCTTGTTTGCTCATTCTTCCAGCCTACTTTCTGACTCTGGACTTGATGTCAGTTGGGCTCTATATAATTATGAAGGGAAAGCCCGGACTGCTTTCTTGGGCTATTGAGTGTTGTTATTTCAGGATCTCAAGGACAGCTCAGGCTCAGAACCTGAAATCCTTCAGTGCTCCCAAAGTGGTCTGATCTAGGGCAAAATGAGATTGCTCTCCTGGTCTGAGCTGTGCAAGTTCCTAACCTTCATCTGGTTGTGAGCAACAGGAGATTGCTGCTGGAGTCAGAAGCTTTGCTGGTTCAGTGATAGAACTGTAGCCTTCTCCTCCTCTTACCCCTCCAACCTTTTGATTTAGGAATTCATCTATGCAGGATTCAGCGTGGGTAAGAAGTTGAGTTTGAGCTACAATGCTGCTAGCTTGCTTCTGAGCTGCCTGCCACCACACCTGACCATGGAAAGTCATTCATGGGAGGGGATCTCAGTCTGCCTGGATCTGTGACCCAGAACTGGGTAGTGGGTACCAAAGCTGGCAGTTAGCACCTTTTCCTACACCTTACATGAAGTGCACAGGTTTTAGGATTTTCTCCTGAAACAAAGAAGGGAATATCCCATAGTCAAACATAACTCTGGATTTTATAGGATCATAAACTTGGAATTGAAGTGGGCCTTACAGGATATGTAATCCAGGCTCACATTTATATAGGAAGAAACTGAAACCTATAGCCCAGCTGCTCCCTGGGAGCTGGAGTGCCCCATGCAGTACACTTCTGGCCAAATCCTTTTCCCAGTGTCCACAAACCTGTCTCCTTATGCTGACCTGGGCCAGATAGATGACGCACTGTGCATTTTCCTTGGATTTTCCTGTCAGGAGTCAGTCTGCCAAGTTTTATAGATGTTTGGTGGAATTTTGGGTCAGAGGCAGGAACTTGCCATACTTTTTCTGCTATTACACCATTTCAGCCTCACCTCTTAAGAAGCACTTTTTCATTCAAGGATATACTAAAAGCATTTTCAGAAGTCCACATGAACTTCTTGGCATTTTTCAACAGACTATAAAACATTCATAGTCTGGGGTTTTGTTTTTTTTTAATCCCAGTGGGCCTGACAATCTTGTTCCTACTAAAGAAATTAAATGATGAACTCTGACAATGATATACTGAAAAGCAGAACTGTTCCAGAATTACAGAAAGTCTTAAATGGAGACAGGATACTTCATCATCAGTTTGTACGTGCCACAAATAGTTAAGAAGTTTATCCAAGAGATAGAGTTAAATATGCTTCAGTGGCCTGGAAGCTTGTGATTTAAACTCCATGAAAATTTGGAAAAAGACTATCAAAGGTACACTTAATATCCAGTATGACAAAAACATAGTTTCATGATGAATAGTATCAAAATATTGTGAATTCAATACGAAATCACTTAAAATGAGGCCCTGTACCCAAAGGAAGACATACTGTATTTTCTTTTTAAATGTGAAATATTGAAAGGTTTTTGTATAAGTTAAGACATAATTATTTTATGCTGTCCCAGTTAATCTGCACAGCACCATTGGTTCTACACTGGAAGACTTTATGTCAGATGAAAAAATGGTCTTTCCCTCTTCAAATTTCTCATGCCACTATACATGGTAATCCTTTATCTTGATCCCTTTCTGCTCTATATCATACTTATTTATGCACACGAGTATTCTTATGTATCTCCTCTTCCCTATTATAGTCTGAACTCCTTGAAGGCAGTGTTATTTTTCATCTTTAAAAACTTCAGCTCCAATAAGTACTTCACACAAAGGCATTTAATCTTGTTAAACAGAACTAAATTTTTCTGAGATCAAAACTGTCTTGTTGTGAACATGATGAGTGTAGTGGGTCATTTGTTTAGCTCTTCTCTACATCTAATTTCTCTGCTGCAATTTCTCTGTGATTAATATAAATTACACACATATATAAAATACCACATAATTATATATAATATCATGCAATATAAAATCTATTGGTACTCAAGGAAAACAAATAGAGGAGGGGAATAGATGTTGTAATCAAATGCATTTTTCCATTTTAATGGCATATCTTAAAATAGCATATTCATCAAATAGTGCTTTCCTTTTAAAAATGACTTTCTGTTTATTAAATTATTGACAGAAACCAATATATGTATTTTGTTCTACAAGTGCATATAATGGTTTTTCTGAAAAGCTTTTTATAAACTGATTTTTCATTCCTCTTGAGTCATCTTTCCTTTTAGAATTCCTGTCCAGAAGATATACCTATTCATTTTCTGAGATCCTTGAAATTTGTTAGAATGGTATAATATAAAAAATACTGAATTTACAGTCACATGGTTCAAGTGATTTTTATCACTTAATATGTGTGTGTGACCTTGGATAAGCAATTTAATTTTAGCAGGTTTCAGCTTCCTTCTGTACAGAATGGGGGGCGCTGCACTAGATATCCTCTGAAGGTGCATTGCAGGTCAAAGTTTATTATTCTGTAAAACCTAGGGTTACATATCTGATTATGGGATCTTTCCTTCTTTGGCTACTTCCAATGTAAGCCACATTCTTCCCAGGTTTTGTTATTTGCACATCTTCAACCAGGTTTTTTTTTTTTTGGTCATAATTAAAACAGAGTAACAGTCCCACCTTGTGTTGCTTTCTTTACCTTTTTGAAAGAAGACATTATCAGTAAGGTCAGTCAAGAAGTTATCCTATGCACTGAAAATTTCAGCAGAATGAAGAGTTCCAGGTGATGTATGAACAGGTAGCACTCCCCATCTTGGACCAGTCTGTGTTAGCGAAACTTCATCTCTAGCCTCTATCTGGCAAATTTCCCAATAGTATGCTACCATAATAACTGTGTTACTGCATTTCTTTATTCTCACCCACATGTTCTACAATGGATTCCAACTAGAGCTACAAATTCATTGTTATAGGCAACTCACAGATGAAGAACTCCTTCCACCAATGTAGGCTGGAATATTCTTTGAAACTATAGTCTTAAGACAATTGTCCAGAGCACCAGTGCCTTGCCCACAGCTACAGAGCCTGTAGAGGTCAGGGATGTCCATCCCTTAAACCCAGGCTTTCCTGGCTCTGAAAATGGCTCTCTATTCACTCCACTCCACTGCTTCTCTGCACTTCTAAATTCAAATTCAGGGTACTGGGGCAGAAGCACATTTCTTGATACTTGGTGCTTTTTTTCCACACCTTCTCAACAGTGTTTACCTTTGGGTTGAAGTGTGAATTCCATTCACCAAAATCTTAGTGATAAATACTAGGCTGCCTTCACCTCCTTGTAATAAAACTTGGGAGTTCACATTTTAAATTATCAATTGATTTAAAAGCATCCATTTGAGATCATGAACACTAGTCTAATTCTCTTCCCACTTATTTCCTTCTCTGAATTGCTAGATACCCAACCCTCACTGTTTTTCTTAGTACCCACTTTTGCAGTTTTAGCTACCCCACATACAGAAAAGTTACAGCTGGGACTTTAGACAGATAACACTCTAGTAGAAAGACAAAAATGTGTTGCTTTTGATAATATGCAAACTCAATATTCTCACCTGTGCAAATTTATTTTCATCTTTTGCAGAATGTTTTCCTATGGATTCATAGAGTTCAAGACACACTGAGGATGTGCTTCCAGGGGCTTGCAATGTGTGTTGTCTTCTCGCGGGCAAAGGAGTCCCTGATGGAAACAGTACGGTGAATCTATTGGCTCCTGATTCATCCACTCCCTAAATAAGCAAAAACCTATCATTATTCATTTTACTACCATAAATTTCATGATTTTAGATGGTGCATTATCTTGTGACAATGTCACAACAAAAATTAATAAGTTCATGAAATTTAGAAAAGATGGACATACCTTCACTAAAATATCTTTTGCAGAACACTCAATAGCAAGAGGCTCCTCTTCTAATAAAATATTTTCTTTGCCAACAAGAATTCCTGCTTCTGTAGCTGCACCAATAGGAATAACCTCATCAGGAGGAATTGAATTCAGGAGCTCAACAGCGGGAAAAAGATCTTTAATCAGTTGCTGCAGCTTTGGGATTCGAGCTGACCCTCCACAAAGTACAACCTGGAAAAAAGTATTCATTCTTATGGTCTCAATAATGTGTTTTTCAGAATTAAACACTGTCAATCTTGTAATGAAGTATTAAGAACTCCTTGGAGTTACTAAAAGCATCCTTGATTTTAATCAGGCATTTTGTGAAAACTTAGAAAATAAGACAGTATCTAATTTCATATGCAATGAAACATTAGACATTTAGTAGTTATTTAGTATAGAAATACTTAATTTCTTATGTTCCTCACAATACTCTGTTGACTATGGAATTCTACTATCACTAAATTTCTGCTTTCATGCTTGATATGTTACAGAAATGATGGCGGACTTCTGAAGGCTCAATTAGTGGCACAGAAGCCTGGCTGACCCCATGAAGCTGGGAAGTATGAGTCTGCTGGTAGCTGGTACATATGTTGTCTGAAGCCCAATCAAGCAAAGCTTGGAGAGTCTCAGGGGGACTATGCGGTGAAGATTTTTCCAGAGAGAGCAGTTATCAGAGATCATCTACAACTTCCAGCCAAAACAACTTCCTGAACAGGGAGGCGGATAGCCAGATCCTATATGACAAACACCAAACCAAATCTGATGAGAATCTACAATAAATGACTTCTATCTCAGAACTGCACAAAGGGTCAACAAGAAACCTGAAGGCAGTGGAACCAGTGACAGGTGTATATAGAGCGTACAAAACTCTGTGTCTGAAGCAAGAGTGGAAGCTTCTTATAAGAAAGACCTAGAGTTGTCAGAAAAACTCAGGGTGGAGACCTTGGAAGTGCTAAAGAGCTGTGGCAATGACCAGTATGTTGCATGGCAGCATGCTTACTGAAATACCTCAAGCCCAGGGGGGCTCTAAAGTTCCTAGCAATGGAATGAGAATCTAAAGAAGATCTGAAGATCTTAAAGGACACTTTAAACCTCAAGTATCCAAGGGGACCCTAACTATAAGAGACAGATGTCAGTGCAAAAGAGTAATGGAGTGGAACGTGGCTCTGGCACTAAATGGCTCAGGAACTAAAATTGAAAAGATGAATTAAGTCAAAGAAAATACTGATCAGTATCAAAAAACTGAAAAACCTAAATAAAGATGCCCCCAAGAGAGTAACTCCATAATAACTCTAAACACAGACTCAAAGGAAAAAACAGAGTTTTCATAAGGACAGCATTAATACTCAGAGTAAATGAAGACAAAAAAATGAAACAAAATCTCTTAAGGTAAGGAGCACACACAGCTTAGAAAAGAAAGTGTTAAGAGATTTGAATATTAAAAATCTTAACAAAAAATTAGAAGCAAAGCAGATCATAAACCTTTCATAGCTATGTGTTAACTGAATAAGGAGCAGAGGCATTTACAAAAGATAAAATAGAGACTTTTAATTATAAGACGCTGAAAAGCTTCTGCCAAAATAAAATGCATCTAGGATAAGAAAGAGAGCAGTCAAACGGAAAAAATCTTTGAATCAAATTTTTCAGATTCAGGCTTGGCATCCAAGCTAAATAAAAAACTAACAGATAAAAGCAACAGCCATTCCCCAATAGATGTGATTAAGGGATATGAACAAATAGTTCTCAAAAGACCAATTGCAAACTATCAACAACCATATGAAAGAATGTTCCAAATAATTAATGAAAGAAATATAAATGAAAATAACCTTGAAGTTTCTAGCAAAATGGCAAAAAGGGGAATGGTCAAAGTTAGAAGCATTATGAGAAAACAGGTGCACTAGCGTTTTACTGGTAGATGGAGAACCAATAAAAAAACTTCAAAATATGTAAATATTAGCAATTTACTGATGTATAAACTATGGTATGAATTTTATGCCCAGGCTATAGGAAAATAAATTACGGTTTACTTATTTTTTGGATTTGTAAACCTAAAACAGATACTTAGCAGAAGTACTTTACATACTAATAAAAATTTCATCATTATGTTGTTGTCAACTTTTATGTTATACTTAGAAATCACAGATCCTTCCATTACCTGTGCCATGGACCAGTAATTTATCTTAGCATATCTTAGCAATATATCTTAGCATATAGCAACCACATTTTTTCAGTGATTTAAAATCCTCTAAAATTCAGTGATTTTAAATATTATCCTGAGGTATAGCCACTTCAGAATCTTTCAATATCATCTAATAAGGCAGTGGTCTCCAAAGTTTTTTTTATCTTGTAACTTCATCATTAAAAAAATATTTAGAATACATACGTATATTTACTTACTTAAATAACTTACAAGTACTACTTTAATAAAGTATATAATTATAAAACATAGATAAACATTTTAAAGGATGAGCTTAAGGCAATTTCTAATCCTAGAGTAAACGGAACCACTAATATTGAATAGTGACACAGTCAGACAAGCACTTCAGGAAAATCATTTTGACCAGTTGCATAAAGGATGGATTGGAATGGGGAGAGACCAATTAGGAGGCTATTGTAATACTCTAAGGGAGAGCTGATGAGAGGGAGTGTGGTTGTATGAATATAGAGAAGGGGGACAGATGGAAGATGCTGTTGGAGACAGATAAAATAAGATTGGCAACTGTTTGAATAAATGGCATGAAGGTGAAAAGTCAAGAATGACAACAAGGTTGAAAAAATGATAGTGCCCTCAAAAGAAATATGGAAATTTGGAAGAGGGGTGGGTTTGGTGATAAAGATAACATAATAGGTTCTGCAATGTAGATCACAACTCACCCCATGCTTGCTCACTCTGTCCCTCCAAAAAAAAGAGAGGGGATTTGTTGCTCTTGCCAGGTGATCTGAGCATCTGGGCATGAAGACATTTGGGGGTGGAAAGGAGGAAGAGTGAATTTTGCCTACGATTATTCCTTATTCAAATACCTAACTGTCCTTGTAGGAGTGGATACTGGGTGGAGAAGGGAAGAGGTTGGGAGGCTTCAGAGCAATGGAAAGCCAAGGTGGGAGGGGGCAGAGTAGGAAGGTATTTAGTAGTAACAGGTGAAGGGAATGGTGTGGTTGTTTTGCAGTCAAAAGTCTGTGATCTTAGGGAGAGTGCCGTATGACCCATGTTCCCACCCTTAGATTAATTAATTAATTAATAAGTTCATTATCTCTTAGGACTGTAACAGTTCTCACTTTGTAAACCACTATTTCTAAGGAACTTTTAGAAAAAGAAACTATGTACTAGTTAGCACTGAAGATGTTCATATTTGGATGCTTCTTTCACAAAACTGCATAAAACTGACCATATTTTCTCCTAGAACAGAACCCAGCAAAGGTTTTGAACTTGTCCACACAGTATACGTCTTTGACATAAAGAACAATCTAGTACCATAGTATCTTTGAACCCTTTGGAGTCTGTTACAAAAGACCCATCAGAAGGCACACAATGTTGGGAATGGCAGAAGATGAGATGTACTTAACTAAAGAATTAATTTTTAATTCATGAGAAACAGCCTCACTTTCTTCTCTGAGTCTGTATGTCACTGAAATCTCAAAAGTGGATGGGGCAAGGAAGAGAGTGAACTGATAAAGACTGGGTCCCCTGTATGTTAGCACAGGAAATCTGGGGAAATGCTAAGTTCACTCTCAGTTGAGGACAGAGACTGCACAGTCAACACTGAGCGTCTTTTCTTTGTATTCCCAGCACTTAGCACATAGCAGGCATTTAATAAGTTAGTTGACAGACTAATTGACTACTAGTTGAAGAAGGAAAAAAAAAGGATGGGCTTATCTAGGCTTAGAAAGAGGAGTCTTCTCTAGAGATAAGCAAAACGAAACGGTCCAACTCTAAATTCCTGGGTCTAAATGTAGCCTATCCCCAAAAAGTATCAAAAAAAGGATTTATTACTGGCTTAATTTTATGTGATAATATTCTAAGAAATGACCCAAAAAAGTCTTCATGGAACACAATACTTTTATTGAAAAGATTAAATACACCTACTCTCTGAGTAGAAGTATAAATAGGCAGGAACAAAAATGGTTGAGAAATATCTAATTCTAAGTTGTGTAAAGCTCCTGGAGAAAGTCATTGGTGTTCAATAAGTGTTAGATAATGAGAATGGAGAATAATGAAGAGTAATGCTAGCATGGGAACTGAATCTATTAGTTTTAAATTAAATATGGTTTCCTAACTCCAAAATTTGTGGAATATAGGACTGTTGGAATTTTTTAATAGTAGATAACAAAGAATGAGCAATCTTCTATTAGCAACATAACTCTCTTTTGTTGTAAAGTCCCTTTTAAGAACCATTTTCAAAATGTCTCAGAAATTTAAACAGCTCTTAAGATCAAGAGAATTTTAAAAAGTCAACACTACACAAAGATCTTAAAAGTAAAACTCCTCCACCCAAATGCTTTTTAAAGCAAACCTTAGCCATAACATAAATTGCTCAAGTATTAAGTAATTTGAAAGAACTTGTTCTTTACTGTTAAAGGGGATTATGCATATGATAAACAATGAGCATTACAAGTGTATATTACAAAATAGTATACAATCTACTAATTTTTAAAAATGCACAGGCACATACTCAGAAAAATGTTTATATCAACATTAATACTTTTCTTATTAAGAGGATAAGCTGCTTAACTCCCCTCCTGGGCTGACACTATATAACAAACACATTAGAAGGGGAAATATACATTACTTTGTTGATGTCATCTGATGTAAATTCAACTTGTTCCAAGAGATTTCTGATAACTTCTATACATTTATTAAAAAGTGATGAACATATAAGTTCAAATCTGGCCCTACAAAAAAAAATGAAAATGTTGAGTTATAGCAAACACAATATATTTTATATGAAAGGGTGATACTTAAATTAATAGTTAATGCAAAATAATCTGTTATAACATCAGTAACTGTAGTAACTATGTCACCCCCTTAATTAATAAACTCTACACTCCCTATTAACTTCTAGGACAGAAAATAAACTCCTTTGCTGCTTGGAATTAAAGCTCCTCAAAACTTTTGGTCACTCCCTTGGCGGCATTCTACAGTCCAACAGTACTGGCCTACTCACTGTTCCTTAGGCATAATGTTCAGTCCTCAGTTATAATTTTCAATCTCCCATCTTCAATCTCCTTGCGCAGGCTCGCTCTCATTCCTAGAGTGTTCCTCCTCTTTGCATCCATCTCTTAAAATCTCTGGTTTCCTTCAAGATTCAGCCTAAAAAAGCCTATCTTGGTCTCCCCATATAATGATACCTTTCCTTCTAAGATTACCTTGTATCTAACTCTTTACATATCTTGCATATATCTATTTATGTCTATTTTTTCTCCCTCATTAGAATGTAAGCTTCTTGAGTGTGGAAACTATTTTCCCTTTTTCTTCAGATTCTCAGGTGTCAGTACAGTGCTAGGCATATAGTGTCTTTTAATCAGTTGAGCAAGCTCTTATGCCAGTCTTTTATTCTGGACAAGAAAAACACTTAAAAACCCTAAGAGGTCAAAGTATCAACAAATAACTTATTAAAAAAACCTAGAGATTACATATCAAGATAATAGAAAGGGAATTAAGAACTAGAATGAATTCATAACCAATGAAAGCAGTGTAATCTTTGGGTACTTAGAAGAACATTAAAATCTATCACCCTCTAAGATAATGTCTGGTAACATCATACAACTCATTCAACAATCAAATCCACAACTTGAAAATGATGATTAGACCGAGTTGGAAGTTTCTCTTTTTACAGGCAGTTTTGTTTATATGCTATCTAAAAAAGGGGAGGACAAAGTCTTCCTGTGAAGACTAAGGAACAGCATTCTGAGCCATGATTTGTTAACCACTTCCTAGATTTCACATAAACGATAAAGAAATCATATGTGATCTTATGTATGCTACCCTTATGCCTACTATGAGGCAGCAAGAAGTTTAATAGTGTCAAAGACAGACGACTACTTAAATAGTATCAATATGGATTCTCAATCTTGTGTCTAGTGTCACTACCTGTAAACCAATGTAGGCTCTGCCAAAATGAGCAAAATTACTTAGAGAAATGCTGTACATAAAAACTGAAATATATGATTTTAAGAACTTCAAACTAAGAATCTCCCTTCTTTAAGTTAAACAGACCAAATGTGGGATCTTTTCCACAAATTACCTTCAGGTATAGAATAAAAAGGCATATGTCAAAAGCACTGTCGTAAAATTTCAAAGGAATAGTCCCTTTCTACTATGATTCAATAAATTAGTTTTTAAAAATTAGTTCATAAAAGTCAGTTATTCCAACAGGATAAAAAGAATTTTACCTTTTTATTCAGTCTTACCTGGACACATTACAGTCAAAATCTAGACCATCATACAGTGAGTCAACAAAGCAGTTTGCACTTCCTAAGGTTGATAAAGAATGTTTTGCAACATCTGCACTGTTCATTAATTTCATCATGGCTCGGGCATTTCCTCTTACATCATGTTTAAAGGACCTAAATTCGAAAGAAAATCTCTGAAGCTTAAAAATCATTGAATCAGGATTCACAAAAACTGGAAAAAATAAATAAACTTTAAGGAGATAACCAAGTTATACTACAGAACTGTTCACTTTCTAGGTTCTAATTCCTTTGGATCCTTCAAAGAAAATCATTTTGCAAAAAACCCCAAAAGAAGGATCTCTAATTCAAAATTAAAAACCAATTTATTTGGTGCCTTGAACTGTTGAACTGTTTCCCACTTAACAAAATTATGCCACAAATATCACTTTCCCATATTCATAATGGTCTTTTTCATGTGGATATGAGTACTTTTGCAGACAAACAGGCTAAAAAAAGTAATGCAACTGGGTCAAAGACATTGAATTAAAATTAGAAACCTATATCCTTTACCTTTACAATCTTTAATCAAGTCTCAAAGATATAGTATTTTTTGATATAGTATTTTTGATATAGTATTATCTAAGAAGCCAGGCCACACACAAATAAGCTGCACTGGGGCGGGGAGAGGGGTGTCATGGGAGGGGTGTTTCTTCAAATTAACTTGTCAAAAAGAAAATGTCATGCTGTAGTACATTATATCAAACATATCTCTTTGCCAAAGAGAACAATAATAGTAATCCATGTTCATGTGTAAACAGCAACTACTTAAGGCAGCACAGTAGTTTTCTTGGAAAAACAACTATTAAATTGTAAGGTGGTACCAATCTGCAACAATGGAGGGAATCCCTACACTAGGGGTGGGGAACCTGCAGCCTTGAGGCCACATGGGGCCTTCCAACTGAGTCCAAGTTTTATAGAACAAATCCTTGTTCTGTGAAGTTTGGATTCAGTCAAAGGGTAGCACTTGAGGACCTAACAGATCCACAAAATAATGAAGAATTTGTATGATGCTTATAGGAGCAAAATACCACAGTGCATAGGTTTACTTGTTATTTGCTTAAGATGCAGGCTTAGGGAACAATTTATTTTTAAATACAATTTATTTCTGAACAATAAAAAATAGTATGTTTGAAAAATAATAATAGCAGCACCTTTATTTTTTGTACATGGGAGGCTTTTGGAGTGGATTTGTTGGCATATGAGACATCATGGAACAAAAGAAAGAGCTCAAAGTGGTAGCATCAGAAAGGATGATTTCTATGCTAACATTTATGCCTTTTACCATAACTGTATACCTGGGATCTCTGTGCTGTCCTGATGTCCCATCTCCAACTCTTACTGTCCCTGCCTGGTTCTGCTAATTACTTTACTACTTGACTCATTTCCTCAACTCTAAACCCCACTAAGAGCAGGGAACAGAAATAAAGCAACAATAGACACTAGAAACACTAAACCAAAATACCATTTTCCACTTTCAATTCTACTTCATGGAAAGATACTTATGCACTAAGTTTTTTAAAGTAATTTTTTCATTTAACATTAATTTGATGAAATCAAATCAAATTAGTCCAACACATTCAAAATACAGTACCTTCAATAATGCTGTCACATGTTCTAGCATATTGCATGTCTTATTAAAATCCAATTTTTTTTACCCATGCCTATTACAATAAGATCTGTCCAAAATCCAAGAATAGCTTATGACACATTCTGACAGTATTTTTCAGTACCACGTAAGGGACAAGCTCAGAGAACAAAAATGTCATGATTATCTTTTTTGGAAGGGGATAAAAATTCCAGACTGGAGTTATGTAGTATGATTGACAGTTCTTCTACAAGTTGGGAGCAGCAAGAAGGTGCAGGACAGTGAGCACTGAAATTCAGAAGTTAGGAATCTGGCTAGTATCTGAGAGCTGTGAAAACCCTTCTCCCTTAGAGCATGGCAATTTACATCAGATAATTTAAATTGCTAAAATAATAACACTTTAATACAAACAGGAATACAAATGTATATCAAAATCAGAACTCACCTCTGAAACTCTGAAGCTAAATACTGGGCCAAGGCTTCCGTAAAATACACACCACCGATACTATCATCAGTGTTCGTTGCAAGAACACGGTACATTCCACTGTTCACTTCTATGACACTAATAGATAAGGATGTTCCTCCAAGTTTATAAACCAAGGCATTGCTTCAAAAATAAAAAAAAGAGATTTTAAAAGAAACACACATTGTCAAAGAATCATAGTATTTTAGAGCTGGAAGAGCTACTCTCATTGCTACTACAAAATAAGGCTTCTTGGATTAACGTAGTTGCCCAGGATCAGCTGGATAGAGGCAAAAACAAGACTCAAACCCAGGCCTTCTGTGTCCTACCTTGTCCAGTGTTTTTTCCACTTTATATTATGATGAAAAATAGTGCTTTCTATTCAGAATAGTTAAAGTTTATTAAGAATGTGATATAAGCAAATACAAATTCATGTAAAATAAAATCTAGAAATCTTATCATCATTGGGTAAGAAAATTTCTCAATAGGCTCTCCCTACATCATAACACAGGTTTTAAAAAAAAGTGTTAATATCAATGGAAGTATCAGAGAAAGCCTCATTACTACAATAACAATGTCAGATTGTTGGCAACATTATAAATGTAACTTTTAAATTAAACTAAAAAGGTTGAGAGCAAATTAGTGCCATCATTCACCTATACATATAAGTTCAGCATTAACAACATGCTATATTAATTTAGTGCTATCTAAACAGTTCCAGGTATTTCACTGACATTCCAACATGAAATGAGTGAAATAAAAGAATTGAGAAAATTCCATCAGATATCTGAAAAGATGTACCTACAATTGCCTAAGTCAGGCCCAAACTATTCTCAACAACGAACATAAATGCAGATACTTCTGAATATTGTACCATCAAACCAAGTCCCAAAATCCCATGTTAATTTTTCTTTATTTTTTTATTTTATTTTATTTTATTTTTATTTTATTTATTTATAAATGTTCTACAATCACTTCCTTAAAAATTAAGATTTTATCCCCCCACACCTTCCCCCCCCACCTCCCTCCCTCCCCATGACAGCATACAATTCTGTATAGGTTCAACATATACTTTCCTATTGAGCATGTTTTCACTAAAGTGATGCTATGTAGTCACACTGACATAAATGTGGAAGAAATCATGTAACAAATCAAAACATAGTACACTAAAACCCA
>CM053770.1:128399216-128472993 GCA_028658325.1 Potorous gilbertii | reverse complement strand
AATTCAATCACAGATTGTAGCAGATCATTTTCTATTGTATTACATTTTGGTTTGTTATATGATTTCTCCCATTCATTTTAATTCTTCTATACAACATGACTATGGTGAAAATGTAAAAAAAAAAAAAATTAGAGTAAAGCAGATGGAAGCTAATGACTTTATGAGAAACCAAGAAATTATAAAACATAACCAAAAGAATGAAAAAATAGAAGACATTGTGAACTATCTCATTGGAAAAACAACTGACCTGGAAAATAGATCCAGGAGAGATAATTTAAAAATTATTGGTCTACTGAAAACATCAAAAAAAGAGCCTAGACATCATCTTCCAAGAAATGATCAAGGAAAACTGCCCTGATCTTCTAGAATCAGAGAGTAAAATGAAATTCACCGATCATCTCCTGAAAGAGATCCCAAAGGGAAAATTCCTAGGAATTTTATAGCCAAATTCGAGTTCCTAGGTCAAAGAGAAAATATTACAAGCAGCCAGAAAGAAACAATTCAAGTATTGTGGAAATGCAATCAGGATAACACAGGATTTAGCAGCCTCTACACTAAGGGATCAAAGAGCTTGGAATATAATATTCCAGAGGTCAAAGGAGATAGGACTAAAAACAAGAATCACTTACAGCTAAACTGAGTATAATACTTCAGGGTAAAAAATGAAATTTCAATGAAATAGAGGACTTCCAAGTATTCTTGTTGAAAAGACTAGAGCTGAATAGAATACTTGACTTTCAAATGCAAGAATGAAGAGAAGCATGAAAAGGTAAATTGGAAAGAGAATCCTTAAGGAATTCATTAAAGTTGAACTATTTACATTCCTACATGGAAAGATATTATTTATAACTCATGAGACCTGTTTCAGTATTAGGATAGTTAAAGGGAATACATATGTGTGTGTATGTAGGGTATATGTATGTATGTGTGTGTGTGTGTGTAGGTATGTATATGTACGTATGTAAATATATATACATACATAAATACATAGAAGGCACAGGGTAAGCTGAATATGAAGGGAAAATACCTAAAAAAAATAAAATTTACTGTTGAATGGAATGTACTAGAAGTAAGAAAAAGGGAGAGGTAGAATGTAGCACATCATCTCACATAAAACAGGGAAGGAACAGCTTTTATAGTGGAGGGGAAGAGAGGGGAGATAAAAGGAAAAACTCTCATGAGATTTGGCTTAAGGAGGGAATAACACACCCAATTGGATATGGAAATCTATTTTACCCTGCAGGGAGGCAAGGAGGAAGGGGATGGGAGAGGGAAGATAATAGAAAGGACAGCAAATTGGGGAAAGAGATAATCAGAAGCTAACACCATTGTGGGAGGATAGGTCAGGGGAGAGAATGGAATAAATGAAGGGCAGGATAGGACAGAGGGAAATGTGGTTAGTCTTTTATAATATAACTGTTATGGAAAGTGCTTTGCATTGTTACACATGTATGACCTGTATTGAATTGATTTTTTTCTCAATGAGGGTGAGTGGGGAGAGGGAGAGGATATAGAACTCAAAGCTCTAAGAATGAATGTTGAAAATTGTTTTAGCATGCAACTGCAAATTAAGCTATAGAGGCAATGGAGTGTAGAAATCTGTTTTGCCCCACAAGAAAATGGAGGAAAGGGGAATGGAAGAAGCTTGGGTAACAGAAGGGAGAAGAGACTGAAGGAATGGGTGTATGGGGGTGCATGCTGTTGGGGGTGGGCAAAGATGGGGAGAAATTTTTGAATTTAAATTCTTGTGGAAGCAAATGTTAATACCTGAAGAACAAATAAATTATAAAAAAAAATTGAAAAGAGAATAATTTGATGCAAGAGATATAAAGTCTTGCCCAACTAACAAACACCCTTAAGGTCTGGATGTACCAGATAGAAGTCAATGACTATGAGACAATAAGATATATTAAAACAAAGTCAGAAGTCTGAAGAAAAAAACTACAAGATGTAAAATACAGTGAAAAACAATTCATGTGGGAAAAAGATGGAGGAGAAAAAATGTTAAGAATCATTGCACTGTCTTAATGCCATGACCAAAAAGGAGCTTAGATACTTTTTTTCAAGAAATTTTAAAATAGAGGGCAAAGTGGAAATAGAAAGAATCTATCATTGACTTTCTCACAGAAACTCCAAAGTGAAAACGTCCAGGAATATCATAGCCAAAATTCAGAGCATACAAGTCAAAGAAAAAATCCTGCCTGGAGCTAGAAAGAATTCTGGAGCTGAGGAGTCACAATTAGGATCTCACACATTCTAAAGGATCAGAAAGCTTGGAAGATAGTATTCCAGAAGACAAAGGATATAGGCTTACAGCCAATAATAACTTAATCAACAAAACTAAGTATAATGCTGTGGGTTGAGGGAGAGAGAGAATTAACCTTTAGTGAAATAGAGGATTTCAAGTCATTCCTGATGAAAAGATTGAAGCTTTGTAGATACTTCAAGGTGAAAACACAGGAGTTAAGAGAAGGTAAACATGAATGAACAAAGAACAGGGGGATAAACTTCTTACATTCTAATATAAGGAGTTGATACGTGCACTCCCCTCTGAACCCTATCATCATCATGGACCATAGAGGGAGTATAATTAGACAAGGACTGAGAAGAGAAAAACAGAAGAAAAGAAATATCCTGTGGGAGTTGGGGGAGGAAGATTAGGGCAAATTATCTTACATCATCAGGGTTCAGAAGTAGACATCTGTACAAACGGGAGGAACTGGAAAGGAGTGAACTCCATGCTCATCTGAAATGGTTAGAAAAGGAAGAATACACACAAACATACACAGAGAGAATTGGATATGGAAATATACTTCACTCAAGAGGGAAGAAGTAAGGAAAATTGGAGGGAGAGTAGATTAAGAAAAGGAGTAATTCTAAGCAAAACAACTTCTTAAAGATGGACAGAAATTTTATAGCTCTTTTAAAGTGGCAAAGAATGGAAATCTGAGGATGTTTCCATAAGTTGAAAAATGGCTAAACAAGTTACGTTACGTAAATGTGATGGAGTATTATTGTGCTGTAAGAAATAATGAAGTGGGTGGTTCCAGAGAAACTTGGGAAGACTTAAATGAATCATTCCAGAGTGAAGTTAACAGAACCAGAACAGTTTTTACAGTGAGAACACTTTATAAAGACAAACAACTTTGAAGGAATCAAGAATTCTGATCAGTATAACAACCAGCTCCAATTCCAGAGGACTGATGATGGCTGTCTCATACTAACACTCTCCTGATAAGAGAGGTGAAGGACTTAAAGTACAGAATGAGGCATTTTTTGGACTTGGTCAAAGCAAAGATTTGTTTTCAACAGGGTTTTGTTTCCTTTAGTTCTTAATTGGAGAGAGGGAGTTTGGCTAGGAGGGTGAGAAGGTGGATTTTTCCTGCTTTAAAAAAAAAATTTTAAGTAAGTTTTATCAGTAAAGATGATTTTCTGTATCTTTAGTACTACTGTCTTTGTATTGACATACTTATGATGAGAATTTTTTTGTTTTAACAACAGTGGGCAGTTTTGGGAGTTTTTTTTCCTGGCTTTCTTTCCTGTTCCTCCAACTTCAAGAAGGCCATACTGTTCTTTAGAAGAATTGGTAACAATTCTAGCTACCAGTTCTCTCTGAAGGTCTTGGCTTGTTTTTGAAGTTGGGCAGTTTTGTATCAATCATGTCACTTCTTAACATATTTTTCATTTTCAGTTCCATTTTCCCTTGTGCTTTGGTGAAATTCATCTTATTTCATTGTGGGCTTGGATAATCCTTGAAAAGTATGAATTTCTGCACCAAGAGCCACTGCAATATCTCTTAACAGTCATTGAAAGTAAAAGCTATGTTTACTTGTTTCTTTGGAGTAATATCCATTCTTAAAAGCAATAGAATTAGAACAACCAAAAAAAGTAGTGAAGCATGTGTGAGTGGCATAAAATCTAGCATTCAACATATAGAGAACTAACCAAAAGTGGAAAAAAATCTGATCAAAGTCTGACATTTGAAGTCAGCCTAGCTATAGATTCACACATTACCCCACTCACACACACCCCCCCACCTTAAAAAAGGGCCTCTTTAAGCACAGTCATTGCCTTCACAAAATAAAATCATCAAAATGATTGCCTGTCTCAAGTTAATTCACACACCACTATAGTTACCGTATACAAAAGAATAAAAAGGGACACAACAATTTTTACTTCTCCAGTTCTTCCCCTATCTGATCTCCCTGGTATATCCAGTCAAATATAATTTTCATTCTATAACAGCCATATCCTGTTTAAAAAGAATAATTTTTATTTCTCTGAATTTTGAATCTGCCACGTAATAGCAAGATTGAACATTTCTGGGTTTCATAATAAAAGTTGACCTTTAGGGATTACTAATTTATCAGTTTATAAGTTAAGATGTTATTTGGTTGAATCTTTTCTAACATTCTTTCTCTCATGAACAGATTATACTCCAGGATTTAGATAAAAAAGAAAATGGGCTCCATGACATTTTAGCTGTTCTCACCATGAAGAGGTACAAAAAGTAAAATATTATGCCTAATGATTTAGAAAAAAATAGTCTTTAAATTTTGAGAATTTCTGTATTTCATGGGCCTCTTGGTTTACTCTGTGAAAACAAGGCAAAGCCTATTCAATATTGAAAATCTGTTATTGTTAAGTAGTGGTTATTGATACTATAAAGAATTTATATGCAAACTATTCTTTATGCCTTGAGCATTATTTTATTCATAAATCATGTTTCTTTCCAGTAAATTACAATATATTCTAATTTTTAAAGACAAAACTTTGCCTTAATTGTACTTTTAATCCAAAAAAATGGTCTTTTTTTTTGCTGTTTTCAGGTACATCATTTAAACAACAGCCAGTCTTATTTCCTTGGAAATTATATAGTAAAATTCCCATTGCCTCTTGCTCAAAAATAGGGTCATTTCTTTACTACGGCTGGAGAGTCTACAGACCCATTTTTGCCATATCTTGGTCCACATAATATAAAAATACTAAATTTTATTGTCACAGGCTGTCATGTAATAACTCTTTGTACTAGGTAGAGAGTCATTTACCAAATTATACCTGACAACAGTAGCAAGCAGCTATATTTTCCTCTCTTGGTAAGGCTGGTGCCATAATGGACAAAGTACATGGGCTTTTTAAAGATCTGTTCGTAACAAGAAGAATGTACAATCAAATTTATTATGAGTGAATCTTTTATGATCAATCATCAGATACAAAGAACTCTTTCTTCATGAGCCATACTACTAAGAATCATTGGAATGTATAGCCAAGGAATTGTCTGGTTACATTGTGCTCAGTGATTAGACTGAAAGATATTCTGACCCATTTTAATTCCACACATTTTACACTTAAATTTGATATCACAAGTGACTGTTTTAGCCAAATGATCTAGAAAAGGATTGCTTCAAGGGGAATAAAAGCTCCACAAGTGTGGAATATTAGATACCCTGTTTATAGCTTGAAAATGAAATATATTTATTCCAAATGTAAAGTCTGCTTCTTGAAATCTAAAGTTGCTATAGCTTTTTTCCAGAAGGCAGTGCCCTTTCAAGCACTTTCTTTAAAAATTTCCATGACTTTTCGTAATAAGCCCATGCGTTTTTCTTTGTAGGGATGGATCTTTACATGTGACATGCACAGATCAGGATACTGGAAAATGTGAAGCAATTACTGTTGAAGTGGCATCATAGTACTTTGAGGAAGCATTTTTTTTCATTACTGGAATATGTCATTTTATTTGTTCAGAACTGATGTTTATATTAAAACATTTTAATGAACTGCATGATCTGTTTTTATTAAACTAAATTAGAAGGTATTTTTAACTTTTTTAAAATGTTCAGTGAATTAGACATAGAAAAATATATTATTATAACTGTTTAGAGTGAAATTTTTCTAAGTGTGTAAGAAATTAATATTTAACCTTTCCCCCTTTAAAAATGTCTTCTGAGAAACATTTGGCTTATAAGAGTTGTTAAACTGAATGTGTTTCACCCATCAGGGAGAATTCAGTGGCTGATGAGAGGTTCACTGGACAATTAATGGGAGAATTTATTATTTATCCAAACTTAACAGTAGAACTCATTGTTACCATGGAGAGCCAGGAGAAAGATAATCTAAACATTAAGTCTATCTCCTTTTCACCATCACTTAGCAAATCTGAAGGGAAAGACACAAGGGAAATCTAAGCTTTATTGACTGATACCACCAGTACTTCACACTATTTAGTTCATCACTCAGCACTATATATTTGCCTTATATTATTGGATTTTACATAAATATCTAAAACATCTCTCTTATGTTTCCAAAAATGAAGTCCCTTCTAGCTGTAAACCTATGTTGTGATCTATGCATAATGGCCAAATGTAAAAGAACTTAAGTAATTTATTAATGGACAGTCTGCAGCATTAGTGACACAATAAATTCACATCTGAAAGTATTTAATATGATCCATTCTTTTGTAGTATCTTTAAAATTCTTTAAGTAAAAGAATGTCAGTTCTTTATTTCCATGTTCTTTGGCTAAGACACTAAGTACTTTTCTGTTTTCAGAAATGTATCAAAATTATGAAGAGTAGAAAACATAATACTTGTTTAAGTTAAAAAGCATATTTGAGAAATAAAATACCAACTAACACAGTTCAGCTCCATATATGTGAACATTTATGTAGCAGTTCTGGGGGCTTCTTGAGATGTAAAGTTCTTTTTTTTAAATAGAGCACTGGAAATTCTACATTACTTTCCATGCAGATATACAGAATCAAATGTGAAGTGAATACAAATCATTTATCTTTCCAATACACACAGATTAGTCAGTAACATCATCTCTGAGGGCTGGAGAAGGATGGATGATGGCCAGTAGCCACATGCTGGCAGATGATGTTATGCCTTGAAATGATCTCTTTTTCCTCAGTGAAGTTCATAGTTACTCAGAGATCAGTCCAACAAGTGTAGAAAACATAGAAACATAGAAAACATGCTCAGCCTGGGACACGCAGCTGGATGTGCAGCTCATCAAGTCAGACCATCAGCACCTGCATAGACACTAGAAGAAGGAAGGAAGTAGTTGGAATTGCTTATGGCCAATTACCTAGAATTTTGATGCTCAAATTGCTCTCTGACATGTCACCCAAATTTATAAAACAACTGTTCTTCTGTTGATTCTGTATAGCTAGGAATCATGGTACATGATCAAACTTCAGGTGACTCACAGGTACTACCAGTGAAGATGTGTGTGGGAAAAGTAACCTAAGATACATCATCTGGGAGGTATATTAACAGGAAAAAGAGGTGAGCGGTCATGCTTCAACAGCACATTCTTCCGCCTTTTGAAGCAGAGTGGACGTTATCCCTGTTTTGCATATTAAGAAACTGAGGGCATAGAAACTAGATGTTTTGTCCTAGTATCTCTAGCTAAAAGTGCTGGAGCTAGAACTTGGAAGTCAGGTCCAAGACTATGGTTCATACTGTTACAGTGCATCACCTCGGAAAGCTAAAACACTGAGAAATGAAGTGATTTATACATGATATTTTAAAGACTTAGTGTTAGTTCCTGGATTAAACTCATCCCCCCAGTAGCCCTGTTTTGCTACTTGGCCATTTGAATTTTATCATCTTTCTCATCTTATGTTTGTCCATTGTAGATTCACTTAAATATTTTGGGGGGAAAAGTAATACAATATTATGTGCCTATTTTAGAAAAATATTTGGTATACAACAATCTTAATTTATGGAACAGATTTTAAAAATTCTTTTATCTTGTCAAAGGATGCTTCATTTTATAGAATATTTAGCACTCCTCTGGTATGTACTGAAAATTGTTTGCTCTATATATGTTTGACAAGTAAAGTATAATTTTAACTTTCTCCCTTTGCCCATCTCTCTAGTATTTTTTAGGAGACCTTTGTGATTTCAGAACCAACAACCATTTATTAAGCACCCTTTATGTCCTGCACACTATAAAACACTGGGAATACAAATCTAATGATCTTTTCTTAATCCTGATCATCCTTAATCCCAGTAGTAACTGACACTGAAAAACACCATCTTTTCTGGTTACTCTCCTTTCTAGGTTTTCATGACACTGCTTTTATTTTCCTCCTATCTATCCAACTACCCTTCTCAGTTTCCTTCGATGACTCGATGTTTCCTAAGGTTCTTGCCCTGGGCCTGCCATCTCTCTAAGGTCCTCAAGTGAGGCCCTTTTACTGAATCCAAACCTTAGAGAATAAATCCCCTTAATACAAGGCTTTGTTCAGTAAAACTTGGACTCAGTCAAAAGGCCATCCCCAAGGACCTAGAGGGCCCCATGTGGCCTCGAGGGTCACAGGTTCCCCACCCTTCTTATGCCCATGTGTTGTTCCATCATCACCTCTCACCTTTAGATCTATTTAATCAGCCCAAGTGGATCTCCAACTGCCTCTTGGACAACTCTGTTAACATCCTAGAGGCATCTCAAATACATGTCCCCAAAACAGAACTCTTATCTTTCCCACCACATCCTCTCCTGAATTTTGCTATCACTAGCAAGGGCACCACAGTCTTCCCAGTCACTCAGACCCACACCTCAGTGTAATCCCTTGACTCCTTACTCCCACTCACCTCCACATATCTAGTCTTTTGCCAAGTCTTGTCATTTTACTGTCATATCATTTCTCAGAAGGCCCTTTCTGCTCATAGCCACAACCTAAGTTCAGACTCTTTTTTTCTATCTTGCCTGGACTACTACAATAACCTTCTAACTGGTCTCCATTCATTTGCCAAAGGGATTTTTGTATAGTGTAAGTCCACTGAGTGAATTCCAATAGCTCCCTTTTACCTCCAGGATCAAATATAAAGTCTTCTGTTTGGCATTTAAGACTTGTCATAACAGGGTCCCTTCCTACCTTTCTAGCCTTACTCTCCTCCTCAAACTCTACAATCCAGCTATGCTTGGCCTCCTCGTATTTCCTCAAACATGACAGTCTCCTCTCTCTGCCTTTGCACTGGCTTTCCCCCAGGTCTGAAATGATCTGCCCCTTCATCTCAGCTTCTTAGTTTCCTTCCTTCCAGACCCAGCTCAAATTCTATCCTTTGAAAACCTTTCCCCATTCCGATAGCTGCTATTGCCCTTCCCTTTGAGACTAACTTAATCTATGGTATGCTATATATCTTGCATCCTCCTAATAATTTATATACTATCTCCCATTAGAACATAAGTACCTTGAGGGCTATTTTATGGAGAACTCACATGGGGCAGGTGATCACTTGGTGGTCAGAAGAAGCAATACAAGGTCTCAAGAAATCTGGATTTGACTGTGTGACATGGGAGACACTGACACAGGACCACTCAGCATGGCATGCCCACATCAGAAAGGGTGCTGTGCTCGATGAGCAAAGCAGAATTAAGACAGCACTAAGGAAATACAGGATGCTCAAATTTGGAGTAACCACCCCAAATGTTCAGATTATCTGTGCCCAATCAGTGGCAGAGCATTCCAAGCTCGCATTGGTCTGATCAGTCACAGTTGGACACATTGAAATGTGACTTTATTATGGTCATGTCATTTTGGTCCACTTCGAGAAGGAAGGACAACAACCACCAACCAACCTTGAGGGCAGGGAGACCTTGCTTGGTTTTTGCCTCCCTTATATCCCCATAACTTTGCAGAGTGCCTAGTACATATGAAGTACTTAATAATGTTTATTGTCTGACAAAGCCAAAAGTGAAATAGACCTTGTCAGAAAAGAATTTATATTCTAACATACAAAATGAATACAAGGTAGTTCAGGAGAAAAGACTAGAACTGAGAAAGGTTTCCTGCAAAAGATAATGCTTAAGCTGAATTTAGAAGGAAATCCAAGGTTCCAGGAGGTAAGGAGAACCAGCCTTCCTGGCATGGGGGAAGAGTCGATGCAAAGGCCCAAGAAAGGGGAAATGTGAGTGCCCTGTAGGAGGCAAGTATGGCTAGATGATAATAAAGTATGTGGAGGGGATTAATGTGTAAAAAGCCTGGTAGATAGGAAGGGGACAGTATGTGAAAGCTTTAAGTGTCAAACAGTGGGGTTTATATTTGATCCTCTAGGTAACGAGAGCCACTGGAGCTTCCTGAGTAGTAAAGAGACATGATAAGACCCAGACCTAAGGAAAATTATTTTGATAGCTGAGGGAGGGAAGCAAGGAGAGCCATGAGGCCCCTGCAATAATCTAGGCAAGAGGTGATGAGAGTCTGAACTAGGGTGGTAGCTGTGTGAGCAGACTGAAACAGAAGCCTCGAGACTTAGCACTGTCCACGTGGGGTGAGAGAGGGAGCCAAGCACAAGGCAGGTTTTTAAACTGGCTGGCTGGAAGGGTGGTGGTCTTTCTGACAAACCAGGAAGTTCGGCAAAGAGAAGTTTCTGAGGAAAGATCAGTTCTCTTCGGGATGTGTACTGGATATGCAGGTACCGTCTAGCGGGCAGTCTGATGCTGAAGGATTGGAGCTCCGTAGAGAGGCTTGGGCTGGAGCTATGGATGAGGGGGCCACAGAGCGTCTGGAGATAGGTAACGTAGCAGTCATGAAGGCTGATAACTGAACCGCGGGTGCCAGGGAGACCATCGAGAGAGGGGAGACAAAGCGGGGATCCCGGCAGCGTGATGGCCTTCAAGACGCCTGCCTGGGGAAGTCGCCTCCACCGTGAAAGGTAACAGCACCTGCTTCCCAGGGTGGGGATCAGCGCGGTGACCGGCCCAAAGCAGATGCTATACCGATACCGCTACAAGGATGCACGAGCCAAGGAAACAGGCAGCGCGGCCCAGCCTGCAGCTCCGCCCCTCCCCCCGCGTGGGCCTCCGCCCCTCCCCCGCGTGGGCCTCCGCCCCTCCCCCCGCGTGGGCCGCCTCCCCTCCCCCCCCCAGCGTGGGCAGCACGTTTCTGACAGGCACCCACGTGCCCCTCGGCTTGCGCTTTGCTTGCTCCTAAGGCATGGAGCGGTCCTGGCTTTCCAGCCCCATTGCACCATTTGGCGACTTCCGCTCAGGGCTTTCCGGGGCCCCTCGTGGCAGAGCCAAGTTACCTAATTTCTACCATTTCAGTGAGGAAAGCCAGGTGACGGATCGGATCCCAAGCCGGACGACCATCTTAGTCATGTCCAAGGAAACCCTGCCTAGGTCAAAGAGGCAGCCCCAAACCAAAAGCCTTAGCCTGCCGAGCGAGGGCCCGGGCCCAGGCGGACGGGTAAACGTCATCGCGGACCGGAGGAGCCGTTTCACAAACGCGACCTGCGCCCGGCTCCCGGAGGCGTGAAGACAGGCGCCTCCCGCAGCCCGGCGGGCTCGGATCGCACGCACGCCTCCGGCCCGAGGGCCCGCCCTCCGCCGACGGCGCGCTCCGACCGGGTGTCCGGGGCGGGCGAAGGCGGCCCGGGAGAGGGGAGGAGCTCGGGCTTCCCGCCGCGCCGCCTCGCCTCGCCTCGCCTCGCCGCCCGCCGGGGCCCGCCTCGGCCCCGTGGGGAAGCCCGCGGCGCAGCGGCCTCGGGGCCCGGGGAGCCCGCGCGCGGCGTTCCCGGCGCCCGGCCTGCCCTGACGCGTGGGCCTGTCTCCTCCCTCCCGCCCGTCGCTCGGAGCCGGGGAAGGGGGCGGGGCCTCGGCCCTCCAGCTGAGCGGTCCGGTCAGACCGCGCCAGTTTGAATGAAGGTTCCACAAGATGGCGGCGGCCGCGGCCGGAGCGCGAGGAGGTGAGGGCTGGAGAGGGTCCCTGCCCCCACCCCGCTCGTCTCACCTCCCACTGCCCAAACCGCGCTCCCCGCCTCCGGAGGACCGGGAAGGAGACCCTGACGCCGAGGGGCGGCCCGCCACCTCCCCGCTCCTGACGCGGTGACCCCAGCGTGGGGAGCGGGACGGGGGCTGGCCCTCGCACCGTCCCGCCGGCCTCGGCCCCTCGGCCCCTCGGCCCCCAGCTCCGCTCCCTTCTCCCCTTCTCTCTTCCCTTCTTTCCTTCCTCTCCCCCTCTCCGCCCGGCCCCGGCCCCTCTCCGCGCCGCGCCGCAGGCTGGCGGGAGGCTCGGGCGCACGCCGCGGGAACTGAGCCGGGTTGGCGCCTCTGCCCCCGCAGCCCGCGCCGGGCACGCTGGAGAGCCGTTCACCGTCGCCTTGGCCGGCACCAACGTTTGGCGGGCCCCGGAGGCGCCGCCGGCCGGGCCCGGGCCCCGGGGCAGGCTTTGGCTCCCCAACTGTAACGGAGGCGGGGGACGGCGGGCGCGAGGTGTGGGGCCGAGCGGGAGGCGCCCGCCGCCCCGAGGGGGATTAGTGGTTTGTTAATCCCTGGGCAGGAGCCGGAGGCTGGTCGGAGGGAGGCTGCGGTCTGACTTCTTTGTGGTCCTGCCGGACCGCAGACGTGCCGGGGTTGGGAAGTTGGTCCGTCTGTCCCGGGGAGGGCCCCCGGCCCGCAGCGGGTGCCGGCATTCCCGAGGGGGGCCGGGGCCGGGGCTGTGGAGAGGCCGCAGGGGAGGGGGCCCTCGCAGCGTGAGCTCGGAGGGCCCGGGAGCCGGAGCCCGCGGCCCTGGCCCGGACGCGCCCGGCTTCCCGGGCTGCGAGGAGCCGGGTGGCCGCCCCCGCCCCCGCCCCCACCCCGCCCCGGGTCTGCAGGATCCAAACCCAAGGAGGTAGTGGAGGGGCCGAGCGGGAGCGGGGGCTGCTACTTGGCGGCCAGGACGCGGCGGGCCGAGCGGCTTCTGGGGGAACACATGGCATTCCTGTGCGCCGAGCGGGCCGGGAACGGCGAGCCTTTGTGCGCCCCGCCGCAAGCCTTGTGGTGCTGGTGGGAAACTTGGTCCGCTAAGTCCCCTTAGGAGGACCCGGCAGCCCCGCGAGGCGCTCCTGGCCACGTTTTCGTCCCCTGTGCGGAAACCGAAGATTCGAGGGCGGCTTTAAAAAGCAGATGGAGCTCTGCTCGTATTAGAGGTCGTGTCCCCGGCGCGTGGCGGTAGGGGGGCTCCTCGCTTTCTTAACATTTCTCAGAACTTTAGACCTGGACCCCCGTCTGTTTTGAGAACTTTGAGTGATCTCTGGGCGTGGGAGACACCTGCTGGTAGTGAAAATGTGGGGGGCGCTTGTGAGGAGACTGCAGTAACTCACGTTCCTTCCGTGGAGCGAGGGGAAGGTCTTGAAGGTAGAGTTATCCCCTGTAAATAGCAGATCCCAGGAGTAGGTGCGCTGGCTCTTACCGGCTGGAAGCATGGAAGGTAAGGACTGAATTACTGCCGAGGTCTGTCCCACGTGAAACACCCAACCTCCACAGCACAGCCCTGGCCTCCCGTTTGAGTCCAGGACTGTTATACCGTATAGACTGTGGATGGAAAAGTCGCTAAATATTTTGCTCAGATCACTGTTTTTAAAGGGGTCTTGATTGGAATTTTATTTTTTTGCAATATGAATAATTGGATTCTAATATTTTTACGTTAGGATGAAGAGTCCTGGTTGAGGCCCTAGGTTCAGACCTTAGCTTTGCCACTTACCCGATTGTATGTTTGGGTAAATCACTTGACCTCCCTTAGTCTGTCTTTCCTTATTGCAAAAAGGAAGAAGTTAGACTAAATGACCACCAAGGCCCCTTTGATCTTAGTAGTAAGTTTAGATTTTAGTGTATATGTATTTTTCTTAAAGTGGAACAGATTTGTATACGTTGCAAGATCGTATTTCACGGTATTTGGGGCATCTTACAGTTCATTCATTACTTTGACACTGCTTTAAAATACAAAAAGGAAAAATTAACATTGGAAAAATGAGTGTTGTTTCCATGATGGGTATAGCGCTTGGGTTTATTTATTGTGAAGTGAACACATTATCATCTTAGAGCCTAACTTACCTCCCAGGTCCTGTCTAGCCTCTGGCACATTCTAGCTCTGGGACCTTGGATGGGTCACCTGATTTCTTAGTGCTGGGGGGAGAGAGGGGAGAAGACCACCAAGAAGTTTATGATCTCTCTTGGAGGGAATTGTTGCTCTCAGGAGTTCATTTTACCAATTAAGTCACAGGACTGGATTGAATGGTAGTATTACGGCATGGGCAAGACAAGTGCAAATTTTAAATCTCACAGCCTTTCAAAGTGAGAAAGCAGTAAGTTTGGCATGTGTTTTGGTTTTCAGCTCTTTTTCCCATTTGTTGGTTAAAGAAAACAGAGAACTTGCACTTACAAAACTGTACATTTGGCTTCATTTTAAAATTTGTTTCTTTTAACATTTATAATATGTTCTAATAGTTGGCCAGAGGGTCCTATAAGTTCCATTAATAAAGTAATTTTGTACGTAAATGTAATGAGCAAGTCAAAAATATTTCTTTGTGCTTACTGTTACGATGGGCCCCATAATCTTAATTAAGCAAACAAATGTAAATGTTCGTTTAAGGATTTTAGCACAGCCTAATGGATGGACATTTCTTTAAGTAATGGATGATATTGGTTGTCATCTAATGGGAGAATTAACCATAAAGGATACCTTTAGGTTTTCTCCTGAAGAAGAGTTCGTTGAATCATGTACATGTGATTTTACAATGTAGAATGGGGGAGGGGTGGGAATGTAAAACTAAAGATGTAAAAACTAAAAAGTATATATTCTTAACTTTAGTATTCCATCAGTGAGAATCATATTTTCTTATTGTAGCTTGGTGTGTGCCTTGCCTAGCTTCATTTGATACTCTTCAGGAATTATGTAGAAAGGAAAAGCTCACATGTAAATCGATTGGAATCACCAAAAGGAATCTAAATAATTATGAGGTGGAATACTTGTGTGACTACAAGATAGAAAAGGTAAGGCAAATGTGTAGTCCTCAATAAAGTCATCATCAGATGTTACTTCAATATGTCATTTCATTTATCATGAGAAAGAACTTGGAAATTTGGAAAGGCAAGACATTTTTTAAAGTTTAAACTCTAGGCCCCAACAGGAAAATATTTTAAGGTGATTATGGAATGCTACAGCTAGTTCTTGACCATCTCTGTTTCACCCACAGAAAATGTATTCCAAATCAGCTTCCCCATATCTATTACATAGCATACTTTAGGGTCACCTTTCTGTTCTACAGTTGGTATATACCTGAAAATTCAGGTTAATTTTAATGTTAATTTTTGAGTATCAGTTACATGTTACCAACTAATGCTACAAGATATCTCTATATCCTATTGTCCTATTACCTCATTAACATGTTGGGGATAGAGTCAAGGATTCAGTCAAGCCTTTGTTCTATACTGACTAGCTTTATGACTTTGGATAAGTCACTTAACCTCTATGAGCCTCAGTTTCCACATCTGTAAAGTGAGGGAATTAAACTTGATCCCTAAGGTCTCAGCTCACTTTCCATGATTCTGTATTCAATAGCAAATTCATAATGATGGAATCTCTTGTACAACGTCCCCAACAAGTCATATCACCGAGTTTGAAGCTTCCCATTGGTAGGGAAGCCACTACTTCCTAAAGCATCTCATTCCACTTTTGGATAACTTTAATCGTTAGGAATTTTTCCATATGTGGATTTGAATCCACATCTCTGGAACTTCTATTCATTGGTCCTAATTCTAATCCCTTGCTTATGAGACTGCCCTTCAGATGACTGAGAACTATCCTATCCCTCCAAGTCTTCTCTTCCCTGTGATAAACATTCCTAGTTCCTTTGATCAGTCCTTATGTGACATGGGCTCCACCAACCTGGTTGCCTTCCTCTAGAGACACTCTGGTTTATTAGTGTCTTCTAAAAGGTGGTACCCAGAAATGGTTATGATATCCCATACATAGTCCACTCAGAGTCTACGCTTTCCCCTTGCAAACCACTTACCCACCTCCTTCTAACTTACCTTTATCCATCCATGGTTCTTCCCTATTCTCAGATTAAGCCTCAGATTTATTTACTTTGCATTCCCTCTGTTCAATTAATGGTCAGTCACCAAACCCTGTTTTTTACCAAATATCTCTTGTATTGCCTCCTTTTCTATTCCCACTCTCACCATTCTAGTCAGAATCCTCTTCCCCTCACAGAAGGATACCACATTAGCCTCTCCAAATGCTCTTTTTGTCTGCTCTGTTCTCCATACTTCCAGATTTGTTTTCCAAAAACACTACAGTTTCATTATTACTTTGCTGCTCAAACCCTCTTTGATGACTTTGCATTTGCTTAAAGAACAAAGTTAAAACATTTCTGCCTCAGTATTTATGATTCTCCTTAATTTGTCCTCACTATACAAACTCTCTGCCTTAGCAGTGCCCTCTTCAATACCATATCATAATGTGGAAGTCACTCCGGATTCTACAAAGATTATACTAACAGTGCAAACTTAAGACACTGAAGTTCCAGAAACAGACCATGTTTACTGTCAGAGAAACAAGCTAGCTGAGTATCGGTGCTCGTTGCCACCAGGTTACATTTTAGGTGATCCTTTTATTACATTAGGCCCATGAATCATACAAAAATGCAATGTAAACTTCAGTCTTGTTTGAAAAGTGATAGTAATAGAAAAGAGGGTTCTAAGAATTAAAATTTTTAGATTCCCTATTAGCATTAATTTAACTGATGTACTTTTAATGTGAGATCTTTGCCTGGCTTCCAGTGAATTGATACACAACACTGGAGAAACTGAGTCACAGTCATGCTGTAAACTAAACTAGAAAACTATCAACTAATGGAAGGGTGGTTCACAGGTTCCACTCAGGACAAATAAATAAGTTGAAAGAGTTGGTTTGATTGTTCAGCCAAGGACAATAAGAAACATTTTGTGGCATGTTCCCCATCCTTTACAGCACTCATGTGATGAGCATGAGGAAGGTCACTCTCAGGAAGGTAGTGGCAGCTTGTATGTGCCAACATTTGTGGTAAGAGGATGAAAACGTCGATAAATTCAATAAAGAATCTGACAACATCCTCCAAATCAAATTATCATATATATGTTAATATACATTTACTTTAATGGGAATGTAGGTATAAGGGAAGACAGTGAAAATACTGGAAAATATGGTTCAGGGAATAAGAAATGAGTCCCAAAGCTTGTAAACTACTTAAATGATTCATGTCTGTGTATCACTAATACTTTCTTTGAAGAGAGTGATAATATGGGGTAAAAAAAATACTAAATTGTCACCCAAAAATGAGTTTGACTCTTATATGAGATGTGAGTAATTATTAAAAGGGGAATCATTTCAGTATGTGTGTATTTAAACCAAAGGAAGTTAGAAGGGAAAAATGAGAAAACTGAGTTATTACAATATGAAACATTTTAAATAAATTGTTAAAAATAGGAACTAGATAAAAGTTAAGATATTGGCTGATTACAGAAATTTTTTAAGATAAATTTGACATCTGTGAGAATTGTTTCAAGGAGTTCAAAAGAGCCCTGAAATCATTTTTACCAGAAGACATTTGTGCTTCTTGTCAAGTAAACCAGGGCATCACCAGGTTAAAGAGTACAGGCCAACATTAAAGAGAAAGTTTAGGAAGAATATCATTTTACAAAACAGTGAAGACAGTGAGTGGAGAAGAAATAAGCATGCACAAAGCTCAGTGTAAGACATAACTGAGATCATTTCAAGAGCAGTGATAGATAAAACTACAGTGAAGACCACAGATAGGTTGGAAATCTGTTCCATGGTTAAGAAGTCTAGGATTTAGACTACGATAAAAAAAAAAAATCTCATTTCAGGTTTCATTGTCTGGCACCATCTCTCATACACAAAAGTACTATCACTTTTCCCCTTTTTCCAAACTTGAGCAATTCATTTCCTTGACTTCTCTTGACTCCACAACCCCTCCCGCCCCCGAACAGTGACACTCACTCAGCAAATCTGCCTCTTTAAAATTTGCAAAAAGGCAAATTTAGACTTAAGAGTAAAATTCCTAACAATCAAAAAACTATGCAAAGGTGGAGTAGGAAGTAGTGGGATTCCCTCCCCTAGAGACACTTAAGCAAAGGCCCATTATCAAATATGTTATGAAGGAGATTCTTGTGTAGGTATAGGTTGGTAGAGATATCCTTTCCAACTATACAGTTCTGTGATTCCCACATCCAGTGACTGCTGCCATCCCCTGTGATTCTCAAGGATACGTTCTTTTCCTTCCTAGATAGTCTAGGAGATATCTATGTTGGGCAGTTGTCCTTGTGGCCTCCTATACACAGCTATTTGCTTTATGCTGGCATTCTCAAAGACCATGCATTCATCCAGGATATCCTTGGATACAAACATAAACAAGAAATTGAAGTGATTTCTGTCCTCAAGGAGATTATATCCTATCCGGAGAAGCAACACATACCCATATAAAAATGTACAAAATTTCTATAAAGTCAATACAAGATAATTTGGGCAGCATACAGAGAAGCACCTCATAGAGTTTGGTGTTGAGTTGAGGTTTGAAGGAAACAAACGAAATTGTGTTTGAGGATAGAGGCAGTAAACCACCAGAGGAGTGATGTCAGACCTTGCTTTGGGAAGATCTCACTTTGACAGCTGTGTAGAATACAGATAGAAGAGAATGGGACAGGGGGAACAAATATCATAGAAACAACCATAAAGAAAACTACTGCAAATATGTAGACCTGGTCCCGTAATTGAATAAGAGATCTTGGATTGGACTGCAAAAACAATTATAAAAGATATCAAGAGCATGCATGACTAGAAAAGGAGATAGGTTAATTGATTACTGAGATCCTGGATTTTGTACTGGTACATAAAATAATACAGAACAGTAAAAGACCTAGAGAAAAAACCTTTAGTACCTTGACTGCATAGATGCCCCTCCCTGCCCCTGACATTTTATGCAAAGAATTTATGGTTTAGTTCTAGAAGAGACCGTAGAAATTGTTTACTCTAGATCCTTGATTTTACAAAGAAGGAAACTGGGACCCAGAGAGAATGCCTTGTTCAAAGTCAGAGGTAGCAGGGATTGTCAATTCCAATTTTTAAAAAACAAATTGCCAAGCATGTCTATTGTACCTATTAAAAAATGCTTACTGTATGCAAGGAGATATATGTTGGAGATAAAAAGACAAAAATGACACAGCCCCTAGGGAACAGACAAGGCTCAACAAGGATAAGATGGCATGAGTGGGTTGAGAGTTGCATTTGTAGAAAGAATACCCATTTTGAAAATACGGATTCATGCAGCAAGTACCTATTAACCCTAATTCTTTTAAACCCTATCGTAAATCCTTTTTTTTTTTTTGTCGAAGTCATTTTCTCCCTCTCCCTATAGCACACCACATTGCAAGCTTAGATTCTTCCCTTTTTTTATTTTGTATTAAATCCTAACCAGTCTTTCAACGTTCCATACTATCTTTTTAGCCTATTCCAGTAATTGCATTCTATGTTTATCCTCCATTTGTTGCATTCCTCTAGTACCAGATTATCCTGACACTTATTTTGGCACTTGGTCATTTACTGTTGTTTTACTTAACTATTGTGCATCTGTTTTTAACTCATTCATTGTCCATCTCACCCTTCAGACACTTGAGACAGTTATTAAGCACTTCCCACACACTTTTTTTATAGGCTCAACATCACCAGTTCATCTGGTCATCATTTGGTATGCACTTGAATCCCTTCACCACCTCATTGCCCTCTTCTCAATGTTTTCCGGCTTATCAATGTCCTTTGTAAAATGTTGGCATCCAGATGTTGTCTGACCCACAGCATGGTATAGCCTGTCATAATGTCTGGGTCAAAAGTACATTAATCTTGTATGCCCACTCAGTACTGTCTACTGAAGATGTAGTACGTATTACCAGTTTTAGGATAATTAGGATACAGCAAAACCCTTTACAATAAAGCTGTCCTAACTGTCTAATGCTTCAGATGCTATTGATTCATCAGTTACCATTATAATATAGATCAAGGGATCATTGAAAACTGTCTTTGAAATTCCTAGCTAACAATACCAAATGATAAAACATCTCCTTGACCAGAAATCGAATAAAGGTTTCAGCTTCACCAGTCCTTTGTGAAGAAGTCTCAGCATTAGGCTGAAAAGGCTGAGCTGTTTGAAGCACCCATTTCTTTTTTTGACTCTGTTGAACGTTTGCTGGAATAAATATAAATGCTTTGGTTTTTTTGGTGACATGGTCTTACTATCATAAAACTGCTTTGCAACCTTTATAACAATGCTTTTGAGACATTAACTGACTTTTTATGTCACATTAAAAATTCAGCAACATAAGGTTTGAAAACATGGGCAGAATTTTCACAGTTTGTGTAATATCCCTTAAAGATGCAATAGTTTTAATACTGTAGAGTCCAGGGGTAGGAAACCTGCAGCCTTGAGGCCACATGTGGCCTTTTAGGTCTTCAAGTGAGGACCTAGAGTTTAGCTGAGTGCAAACTTCACAGAGCAAATCCTTTAGACTGGTGTCAAAACATGATAATGAGTGCTTGTTTTCTCTTTGGAGTCCTTAATTCAAGTGATATATCATTATCTCGCTTGACAGACTGACTATAAGGTCCTTGAGGGAAGGGGTTATATGTTCATCTTTGTATAGTTTAACACCCAACCTCCAGACATCTTCCCCAGAGACTGTGTCCATAATAGGCCCTCATTGTTGAACTGAATTGAAACCTTACAGCTTAATGTACATCTTTTTCTTGTATTTTAAGGATATGGAATATTACCTTGTAAAATGGAAAGGATGGCCAGAAACTACAAATACTTGGGAACCTTCAAGAAATCTCAAATGCCCATTACTTCTTGAACAGTTTTATAATGACCAGCGTGATTATTTGTCTCAGTTGAAGCCAGGCAAAGCAGTCATTTTAAAGAATGATATCAAAAGTCTGAAGCCTGCCATTGCTGAGTATGTTGTAAAGAAGGCTAAACAAAGGGTAGCTCTGCAGAGGTGGCAAGAAGAGCTTAACAGAAAAAAGAACCATAAAGGAATGATCTTTGTTGAAAATACTGTTGATCTGGAAGGCCCACCTTTAGACTTTTACTACATTAATGAATACAAACCTGCTCCTGGAATCAATTTAACAAATGAAGCCATAGTTGGTTGTATGTGCACAGATTGCTTCTTTGAGAAGTGCTGCCCTGCAGAAGCTGGAGTTCATTTGGCTTACAATAAAAAAAGGCAGATAAAAATCCAACCTGGCACGCCGATCTATGAGTGCAACTCACGGTGTAAATGTGGGCCTGATTGCCCCAATAGGATTGTTCAGAAAGGTACACCATATTCCCTTTGCATCTTTAGAACTAGCAATGGCTGTGGCTGGGGAGTGAAAACCCTTGTGAAAATTAAAAGAATGAGTTTTGTCATGGAGTATGTTGGAGAGGTACGTTCAACTACTTAGACTGTAATGAATAATATGTATACAAAATTGTGACGTTTTGGGAGAATAGTCTTTTTCAAAGGACTCGTTACTTAATAAATTATTATTTTTTTTAAATAACATTAAGTGTTTGTACTGACTGGTAAATTTCATGATTGACATTTGCAAAGATTTACAGATCTATTTTCTTGTTTTTACATCAGGAGTGCTATGGTGCTTTTAATAAAATATATTTTAAAACTCCTGATAAATTTGGTGCTTCCTTGTGGCATGCAGGTAACTAAGGAGTATACCACTGAGGCACAAATTTGACAAATTGTACCAAGCTAGGAAGTTTCAAGTGTGATCCCAGTGATGGACAAATATGTCTATTTGAGAACCAGTCTAAGTGGGGACAGGTTCATCACTACGCTGGCTGCCTGATAATGAATTTTTTAGCTGCAGCAGCTCTTGAAAGACCCATCCATTAAGTTGTAGAGGGATTGCAATCTGCTTTGATGGAGGGAAGTAGCACATCAATGAAATTACAGAAGCCTTAAGTGTTGGAGTAGATAGATTCAAAAACAAAGAATTCCTACAAATAGTGTATCACAACTGGAAGTGATACTATTTTAAATATTTTAAATTCTAATAACTGTCCATCAGTGCTACCAACGTGCTGTGAACAACAACAGTGAACCTAAAGGATGATTGATGATGGAAGTCCAAAACTTATGTTCCCATAGCTCACTTTGAATTGCAAACATTCTTCCTACTGACATGCAAAAAATCAAGCTGCATAGCTACGCCAAAAAATTATAGCTTCAGAGATATTTGATTGTGGTTGCATATCCGATCACGTTTGATCCTATTTCAACTTTAGAACTGCCCCTGTTGATGGTAATCTGATATTGTCTTCTAAAGACAACAAAGCTGATGTCACTTTTATCTGAGTCTGGGATGCCTGATTACATCAATTTTAAGTTACTCCAGTATATTTGAACTTTTGAGATCTTATTTTTTGCTATTCTATTTCCTGTACTTTAGAAATTTTTGGTTTGTAGCTAATTGGGTAATTAAATAAAAAGCAGAACTATAGAAAATGTTTTTTGCTTTTCAGTCAAATCTTTGTAAAAACTTACAATTCAATTTTGTTAGTATTGCTCACTGCAAATTTAACTTAACTAATATTCTGTGTTCCTGGTAAGAGTCCATTTGGGACCATATTCACAGATTATTGAAGGGAAATGAGCATAAGAGGCTTCAGTGTGCTTTTTCTTTGGCTTCATTTACTATTTTCAGGGAAAAATAACAGTAAAATTTGCAAAAAAAAAAAAAAGTAAAATCTGTTTTAAAATTATATATTTCTTATGAAGTTATTTTTACAAAATTCTTTTTGCAAAAAAAAAAAAAAGAAAGAAAGAAATAAGAGTTTTTGCAAGATCCTCCCAGTCTACTTCCACCTATCTTGTTTCAAAATTTGTTTAGATAATGGGCAATCACTATGACTCTTCAGCTACTTCAGAGTAGCTAATGTATGTGTAATTTAAAACATTTTTAGGTCACAGCTACTGTATGTTAGTGTACTGTTAATATGGCTGCTTAATTTCCTTGGTTTCAGCACTAAGATCATCTCTGACTTTTTATAATTATTTTGCAAAAATATGGATTACTTTTTCTTTTAGTTCAACAATAGTTATATAATATATTAGTTTTTCTTTGTAGGTTATCACAAGTGAAGAAGCTGAGAGACGGGGGCAGCTCTATGATAATAAAGGAATCACATATCTCTTTGATCTGGACTATGAATCTGATGAATTCACAGTGGATGCAGCTCGATATGGAAATGTGTCTCATTTTGTGAATCATAGTGTAAGAAGTATCATTTCAAGCATAAACAGGATTTTTTAAAATTAGAGGGCCAAGAATTTCATCTTGTTACTTTAAAAATTTTTGATTTTTTCATTATCTTCTAGCAATAATCATTTTGACTTAAAACTACCCAGTTCCTTAAAACAAGGCCTTAAGAATGAGGTTTTGTATTTCCAGAGGGCTTTATAACATTTTTACATCTTCCACACAGAATCTTTGTTAAGGTATTGTATTATTGCTGTTTTAAATAGAGAGACAGCAAGTGAAGTTACAAACTTGGGGGGGAAATATACCAAACTATTAGTTCAGGTATAATTGGTTTATGAAAAACTCTGGAAATTCTTCCGAATCCACTGATTAGATCCACTTAACCTATTTTAAGGTAAACTTTGTTTAGTGGTGAATTTGAGATCCATTAAACACTAATGTAACTAATGTCTGGCAAAGTTCTGTGTTCATGTCTCACTTTGTTGTGGTGATAGCAGAGACAAGGTCTGACATTTCTTATACAGTTGAAAATGTTTCAGGTACGAGACTGGGTGATGTACTATATATGTCTGTTACCTGAAAACCAACCTAGGCAGTACAGACACATTCATCACCAGAAGGCTGTTCAGTAAGCGATGAATTTGAATTTGTTTGGTTATAGCAATTCAACAGGACCAAACAGTGGAGAGTTTTCAATCTCCATTGGTGGGGAGAGTACACACGCTGATGAAATCATGAATCTTTTGAAGTATCTCAAGAAATACTGAGATAAAAATGTATAAAATTTCTAGTTTTATTTGCTAAACAAAATATGGCCTTTATCCCCTCTCCCATATAGCTTATAAATTAAGCGGGGGGAAGCAATGGGTTCCTCAGCTTTTTCTTTGAGCACTGAGACACCCGGGAACCTTAAATTTAGGCTCTAAGAGGTTTATCTTAGTCCTTTATCTGTGTAAAAAATAATTAAATTTTTAAAAGGAATTTAAAAATAAGGCCCTAGGAAAATAAAAATTTCTCATGTGGCATTTATCTGGCTTTAAATCAGATGCTTCTGTATATGTTACAGCAATGATCATGTAATTCTAATGTTCCTTTTTCAGTGTGATCCAAATCTTCAGGTGTTCAACGTCTTCATTGATAACCTTGATACTCGCCTTCCTCGAATAGCATTGTTTTCCACGAGAACAATACATCCTGGAGAAGAACTTACTTTTGATTATCAAATGAAAGGTATGATGATTTATTATGTATATGACTTAAGTTAAACAGTTGTGGATACAGAATAGAATCAGACTGGGAAAGGACCTTTATATTTAGTTCTACCCCATCACTTTGCAGCTGAATAAACTTAGGTTTAATTTAGCCAGTCATACAGGTAATAAGTCACGGGAGTGTAGGACTCTTGACTTATTTTGGTAACCTTTACATTATACCTATACAGCTGCTCAGGATATCACCTCTGTAAGGGATGAGTTTATTGTGTTTAAACCAAAAGAACTTTCAAGAAGGGAAACTGTATTCCTTCTCCAATATAATGTCTTCTTATACAAAATATTCTTATTTTAATTCTTTTGGAAATGTTATCTTTTTTGTTGTAGTCTGAAAAGACTAAAAGTTACTAAACCACGTAAAAACTTAGCTCCTATTTGTATCTAAAGGTTTTTTTTAATTAAAATTTAAACAGATAAATAGTTATTTTTAATATTTTTCTTTAGAATGAGCTTAACATTTTATGTATAATTTAACCTTCCTGTGTAAGGTTGTATGTTGAATGAATATTGTATAATTCAGTCATTTTCCCAGTGATTTGCATTATTCCAGATGTCCATTCCTACTAAAAAAAAAATTGATTCCACACTCTGGATCAGTTACTTTATGTGCATTTAATTCAATCATCCTACCTCCCTGTAAGAAAAATTAATCTTCATGATCTTTATTTTCATTGAATTATATCATATAGTTCTGTTTGCTTATTAATCGATGATTGAAAAATACTAAGTACAAAATCCTTAAGAGAAGAACATCTACTATATTGTTCTCAGAATAGTTTTTAAAGATTATTTTGCTACCTTGCACCTACTTCTGTCCTCTAGTTAGTTATGTAAATAGGATAATTACCTTCATTGATGTTAGTACTAATCAGATATTCAAAATGTATATTAAGAAGTCTTTAAAATTAATAATAAAGGATTCAGTATTATAATTACCAACTCTCTTTTTTCCTGTGTTTTTCCCCCCATGTATTCAGGTTCTGGAGATATATCTTCAGAGTCTATTGACCTCAGCCCAGCCAAAAAGAGGGTCAGAACTGTGTGCAAGTGTGGATCTGTGTCTTGCAGAGGTTACCTCAACTAAATTTTCAGGCTATAGGTCTAAAGATAAATGTCATGGTTATTTTTGTTTGTTTTTTACTTAAATCCCATTTTAGAAAATGAATTTTTTATATATTTAAGCATTTGGGATATTTTTATATTTGCTAAATCAAGGTTGTTATGCCTCATGTTATGTTAATTTACAACTCATTTCAAAACCACATTAGCCAAAGACCTTACTGATGCTCATTAATGTGAAAGGGTAAACACAGGGTCACAAGAGTAGATCTTACAGATTGGTCAAAAATGTCAGTGCTTAGTAGTTGGATGTCATACCCATTAGGAAAACAAAACTACTTATGAATTAGGGTTTTTATTCAACAAACATTTATTAAGCACTAACTGTGGGGAGCACCATGCTAAGCACTGGGAGAGATAAAAACTTTAGAGAAGATACCATCCCTTGCCCCCATGGAGCTTACATACTTAAGTTTAGTTATGAAAATGCTGCTTTTGAATGTGTAAGTGTTATCAGTTTAAGACTAACATTCAGTTTGTTGAGAAATCTTAAATATAGTTAGTTTATTTAATTTGGACAATGTAAAAAAAGTTCTATTTTTGTTAATGTAATTTATATGACATCCTTATTCACCTGCTTAACAGTCATACATACTGTGTATGTACTTAATGAAAATAGGTGATATCAAATTTTATACTCTTTTCTAATTTTTATTAAAACAAATTGACAAGTTACTTACTGATCCTAATGTTTGCTAAGGTGTACAATTAATTGCAAAACAATAGAATTTAAATATCTTGATTTCATACTTTAGAGAATTTTGTAGCATATAAGATATATTTTTTTCTGCTTTTACTAGTAGTTCTTAAACTTTTTTTCATATAGAACAATAATCTTTTACAAAATACTGAATGGCTGGCTATCATAATTATGTGGGACAAAAAGCAGGGTGCTTTAAGGAGCACAGGGAAAGTTTCTGTCGGCTGGTATAGTACCATCAAAAGCCCCTCGAAGCACTCCTCAGAAGAACAGATATACATCCTGAAACTCCCTCATAACTCCACTGAAAATTGCAAGAACCTGTTTGAGAGCTACTGATCTGTATACTATCACCAGATGTCCCCCAAAGTATTTTGTGTATTCCCATATTTGCTATTGTTTCGTAATAAGAAAATTTTTCTAATACATTGGTATTACACCTTTATTCAGACAAGTTTTAATGTACATGCTTTGTTAAACTTATAGTAATAATTTTTATATTTTCTGCAGGCTTTTCATTTTAAAAAGTGATATATATTTTAGGCTGATGTTCTGTACCATGAACCTAGTGAAAACATGATTATGAAAGCTAAGTTTTGACTTGGCCAATAATAGTTTTATCATAGTATTTCTGGGGCTAGGATTAAAACTAAAGAAAAAAAGAACAGTTTTATCACATGGCAACACCTAAAAGTTGAATGATTTTTCAGCTGCATATTTCTGGTTCCAGGATTGACTTGTTTTCGATTCTAATCATGATGTTCAACATGGAAACAAAATGGTGCAAAACAGATTCAGCTCACTGCATTCCTAACCAGGTCTGCCCAAGCCTCTTTTCCTTAACTACGCTGACTCAAAACTTGCCTGGGACAAAATGAACACAACAGGAACTTAGATCCCGTTTGTCTCTGTACGACACAAACCATTTAGGGAAAACCTGCTACTTGTTTATGAAATCTCTTTTTGTTAAGGAGTGTGTGGTTAGCTATACAGCAAAACAATTGTTGCATTAAAAAATTTTCATTATAATTTAGGTTATTTATGTTTATGGACTTGGAACCAGAGTTAAAATGGCTAACTGGAAAGGACTTTTGTGTGTCTTCTCACAAATCATTTATGTGTCATTAGTCAGCAGGGGCAGTACTGGCTTCACAGACTTAGGCTTAAGCTTATGCTTAGGCTGCTATTTATTGGTTGAATCTTGAGAGAATGAAGAGGCCTTTCCTTTTAAAGATGTAATTTTAAGTAATTGTTAGAGCATTTTTACTTTTCAAAATGTTAAATATTTCATGAGATCTTACCTCTTTATTTTAAAAACAAAATATGGATAAGTTGGACCTTTGTGATTAGAAGTATCTGAGCTCCATTATACTATTAACAAGACCAGAATTTATTATGCAGCCAGACAAATGTAGCGACACTGTTTAGACAAAATAACTGTGGTTTCTTGCCATTTTAAATAGTGATTTGTGTTTACCATTTAGCTAGCCATCATATAATTTGGCAGTTACCTGAATTTTGTTTATTTCGATGGCTATTTTAAAGCCTTAGGAATTTGATATTTTTCAAATATAAGTGATTTTCCAATGTAAGATTTTGATCAAGTTTAAATTAAACTAATGTACAGGTTATACTAACTCCATTGTTTTCAGCATATGTAAACAGAACTGTGTTAGAAATACACAGTTGGTAATCTCAGGAATGTTTTTTTTAAATAGATATGCAAATTCTAGTTTGTATTTAGTGATTTTTTTTAAAGCATTTTTTCCATAGTTTTTAACAAAATAAATTTAATTTAGTTTGGATTCTGATGTTGTTTAAGTACATCTCTACTTACCATAAAGTATCTTACCATTGTTTCTGTTTAAGCACCTTATTTTAGTGATTCCTGAGTGAGGCAGAAAAGCACTGATGTATTTCTGAATGTACTGAGATGAAGTGTGGCTGACTTATCAGGGACTTAAGGTTTAGTTTTGTTCTTAAAAGCAACTATCATCTTTGTTTAAATTCACACCTATTTTACTGTCTATTTTAAAGCCTTGAGTCACAGGGTTACGGATTTTAGGGTCACAGATTTAAAACTAGAAGGGATGTTAGAGGTTACCTAATCTACTCCGTTATTTTACAGATTAAGAAACTGAAGTATGCAAAGATTGATAAGAGGATTTGAATCAGGTTCTCTGATTCCAAACCTAGTAATTCTTTCTATTGTGCCATATCACCTCTTAGATTCTTTTGAACACGGTACTCCAGAAGTGAAAGGGATTTCTGTAAGACAGTTGCTCCAACCCCTTGCCTTTGCTCGAAGCCCTCCAGTGAAGGGAACCCACTATCTCTTAAGGCAGCCCACTGCAAAACATTATTAAGTTTTTCCTTGTAACAGACTAGAATTTGCCTCTTTTTAACGTTTTCCCTATTCCTCTTAAAACTTAAAATTTTCCTGGTGGGTCCAAGCAGAACAGGTCTAATCCATATAGCTAGTTTTTTCAAGTCATCATATCTATATATAGCTTTTTCAAGTATTGGAAGCAGTCATCATATCTTCCATTCTTCCTCTAAGCTTAAAAATTTTCCATTTCTTTCAACTGCACTTCTTGTATCATGGAACTTTAAGCCTTTCCCCATCCTGGCTGCTCTCCCCTAGACATTTCAGATCTTTGGTGCCACCTAAAACTTTACTTTCTGTTAACTTTACTAGACTGCATAAAATCTTATTCATGATACAATTTATACTCACGAAACGGAAAAGGTTAACATTTAATTCAAATTATAAACTGAACACTAAACTCCCAAAATAATTCAGGTAGGTTTTAGAGAAGTTAAACACTAAAGCAAAAGACATTTTCAAATTTGAGCTAGTAAAATTAAGTCCTAAAAATCGATGGATCAAAGAAGCTGTTATTTTTCAAAGTGGAATTACCTCTCTGTGGGAAGCCTCTCTATTTCTTTAAAGCAAAAAATACAACCTGTGTATTGTATTGGGTTGCAAATAGAATAGTTAGCATAGGTATATATTTAGACCTGAGTTCAGATTCGTTGGATTTCTAGTATGTGGCTACAATGAAATTACTAGAGATAGCTACTCTCTAGATTTATGAGATACCGCTGCTCAAATGTATAAACTGTGATTCTTTCATCAAAGTAATTACTCCCTCCAGTGGTACAAGTCATCAACACCTTTCCATCCTATGTAACTCTTACCCAAATCCTTTCATAAGAGGTTCACTGAATGTACTAGAGGCCTGCTTTTTAATTATGTCTCTTAACATTAGACTAGTAGCAGTTTAGCATTTAGGTTGTCTGAATGTTAGCTCTTACTCTTGCCATATGACTGATTCACTTCTCTTTCCAATCATCGATCTCCTGGATGGTATTTTTTGTGCCTCTTCTTGAGCACAAGTCCCTGCTGATAATTTGCTGTAGCTTGTTTAGGCCCACCTACGGTAATCTCTTCATCTCTATTGAGCTTTGATTGACTCACAATCCTTGATATTTCCTTGAGGATGGTGGTCCCATGAATTGAAGCCCTAATAACATCATTAGAAGAGTATTAGTGATAAAAGTTTTTGTTTCAGGGTCTTTAAAAGTTCTATGAAACTTCTAAAGGAATCCATCCTGCTGTCTTATTCCTATTCAAGTTCAGACCAGCTCAGTGGACTGTCTCTTTAGCTACATAATAAAATCCAGAGAATAGGCAGTCTTTATCAACTTTGTTTTTTCTTTTATAGATAATTAAACTAAACTTCTGAGCATTGTGGATCTCATTTAAGGAGATTCTGTGATGTTCAGCACTAAATGGAAGTCATCTGTAAAGAAGAGCCTCTGAAAGATCTCACATCCACAGGGAATCATTCTTTCATTTGGTTTCTACACTATGCACTGTACTTGACTGACAGTAACAAAACCCTTTGGTGTATATCTCCTGTTTTACACCTTGATACTAATCAGATCATCCAACAAAGTTTTATCTCTATTGTTGCAGTTATATTAACTTATGCATGGGTGACACCTTGCTGAACTGGAATTTTTAAGGTTGCATTTTGCTCTACTGCAAGTAAATAGTGTATTCTTTGAACCTTTCAGTCAATTGCATATGTGATTTTAATTGGCTGTAGAACATAGTTTGCAAACGTCAGGTTGGTTCCTTTTCATACTTTGATCAAAGGTATGCTTAAGAACCTCCTCAAAGACAAGGACCAGTTTTTCCTTTACATGTATCCTCAGCCTGTAGTAAAGTACCTTTGTATATAGGTAAGTGTTTAATAAATGCTAATAGATATATGGCTCCTCCAAAATGATTTTATAGAAATTAAAGCAGGCAAAGAGTTTGTTAATATTCTTTTCTGATGCAATAAGCTATTGATTGCTCCGCACCACCCAATCTTCAAGCACCTAGTTATCTTTTCAGATAGAAGTGATACTGTGTCACCATGTTATCATGGACATTTCTGTACTTGTTTGTTCCAGGTGCTATTGAGAACTAAGATACTGGAGATTAAATATGATCACTTCATGATAATTGATGAACATAGTTTGTTTTAGTTGGTAGATGTTTCTCATTTTTATCAGTTCTCCTGCTTTCATCTTTTAACTACTCTTAAAATAACTGGCTAGAAGGAGATGTCATACCAGACTTTCTACAAACTCATTTTCTTCACTTCCCTTTGTTGTTTTATTGAGCAGTGTTACTCATAATCGACTATCATTAAGGTTTTGCACATGGGTTTATATTATAAACTGGTGCTTTTCTTGGCTGCAGTCTTCTTGTCAAGGAAAACAAGAATTTGCTGTCTAAGGTGGTGTCTTGGCTATCTTTGTTCCCTCATTCTGACACCTGCTTTATATCAGTGAAACTCATGTCAAAAAGGGTAGTAATCAAAAGACTGTACCTTTATCAGTTACTCATTTTCAGTATTAGTAACATTTCTGAGTGTCAGGTGATCACTGTTATAAATGTATACCAATTTTCTTAATTTTTTTTCTAATACAATATAATTTTGATTCTTTTGTTAAGCAGATAGTATGATTCCATATAAATAGATGATTCTGAAAGTACTTCCCCCATTGGAATCCTCCTCTGTGTTAAAACACGGTCCTCTTCTTTTCCTTCTGATTATGTAGTGCTGCTCCAAAACTCAAATAGAAATGGATTCCTGTCAGCCACATGTTAACTTAGAAAACCACAAATTAACATTATATTGTATTTTTAAATTTATTTTGTTAAAACATTGCCCAGTTATATTTTCACCTGGTTCCACTTTCAAGTTTGAAACTCGCTCTGCAGTGCCTTCCAATTCCCCTCTCAAAAAAGTACTCTTGATGTATGTATAGGTATCAGACTTTGGTATAGTTTCTAAGCCTTTGGCCTCTTTCATTTCTTGATCCTGACCCATACGTTTCAACCTATAAATGTGGACATTCTGAATTTTTTTTAATGTTCATATTATAAACATAACCAGAAGATGTAAGGAAGTTGCTACTAAATGGGTTATGGTTTGCAGGTTTTCCTCAAAAAATCAGTGAAGTATTACGTACATACTATGTGCCAGTTACTCTGCTAGGAGCTAGGATACAAGTATGAATAATGATATGTCTACTCACAAGAATCTAAAGGAGAAATATTTTAGGGGGGAAGTCACCTTGCCTTTCAGTGTTGATAATAACCAAAAAGACCACCATTAAGGAGTCTGATTTTACATACGCAGCTATTGTGGACAATGGAGCAGAAAACATTTTTAAAACTCCAAAAAATTCTTCAAATTAAATCACCTTTGTACTTTAATTCTTGATGAGTTAAAGTGGAGCTGGCACAGGAGATAACAGTAAACGAACAAGTCAAATTTTATTGTAACATAAATGATAGGAGATCTCATTTAAGCCTCACAGGAACTCTGATTTTTGCCAAATAACTCAGCATTTTTCTACAAAAATCTCAAAAGTGTGGGGGCAGCCAGTTGGCCCAGTGAATAGAGCACCAGTCCTGGAATCCAGAGGACCTGAGTTCAAATCCAACCTCAGACACGGGACACTTAAAATCTGTGTGACCTTGGGCAAGTTACTTAATCCCAACTGCCATGACCAAAAAAAACTGACAATGTGATAGAGTAAGGGGAAGGAGAAATGTTATAGTGATGTAAATGGGTGATATAATAGTCCTCAAAGTACATACAGGACTTATACAGGAAAAATACTTTATATATAATTGGATTCTATAAGATAGCACTCTGCTTGTAATGCATCCTATTATCCATTTGATTAGAGGTAGTTAACAAGTGAACTAAAGAGAGGGACAGTATCCTTCTCAAATGAAACATGCAGATTTGGGGAGGCAGGAAGGTAAGATCTATCCAAGTTTGGGGTGGGACTGGTTGAGCTCCTCTGTTCTTAGACTTGTAAGTCTCAATTACACCCAGCTCAGAGTCATGGAAATGTTCATGTCAAGACAGGACTTTTTCTTGAATAAAATTGCAGTTTGCCTTAGGGTTCCCTCCTCTTTTAGCTTCTTCCTGTACCCCCTTTCCACTCCTCTAGATACCTAGCATCCTTTGGCTGTCCTGATTCTCTAAAATCCATCATTTAAGCAACGTTTTCCTCTATAGTGACCCATGCTCCAAATTATCTCATTTTCTCGTGTTTCTATCCAACAAGATTGCCATTATCTCATCTAAGTTGATTAAGTGAATTTGCACTAATTGCCTGATAAAGTTACTAAAGCCGTTTCTTAAGATTATTAACTCATATTAATTTAATATTAATCATATATATAAACTCTTATAAATCATAATTACCAAAATCTAATTCTCTTTTTGCTTGGCCTTTGTGTATAATTTGACATTGCTGACCACCCTGCCTTCTCTTAACACTTTCTTTCATCAGCGGCAACAAGGTGATACAGTGGATTGGATCAGGGAGACATAAATGCAAGTCCCCCCTCAGATGTTTATCAGTTCACTTACCTTCAGTTTCCTCATCTGTAAAACGGAGGTAATAGTAACTACCTCCCAGGGTGGTTGAGAGAATAAAATATTTGTAAAGTGCTTTAAACACCATATAAGTGCTATTATTTTTTATTTATTCTAAGAACTATTGGTTCTAATGACAATTTCTCAGGCTCTTTTCCCTAGAAGGTTCTCCTTTCCCTAAACCGGGTTGGTGCCCAGTGTTCTGTCCTCGGGCCTCCTCTATACAATCTCTCCCTTAAATTGTCAGTTCTATCCAGATAACTACCAAATCTATATAATTAGACTGTTTTTCTGAGCTTAGATCCTACATCAAACACTGGAGACTTCTTATCAGTACCTTAAACTCAAAGTTATGTACAAAATATTTTTCTTCCCATAATACTCTTCTCATTTTCTGTATTTTTCTTAATGGCATCATCATTCTCCCAGTCAGTATTTCATCAGAATTATATCTTCAATTATATTGCTATCCTAGTTCTGGTTCTTATCTCTCACTAAGATTTTGTAATCTCCTAATTCATCCCCTTACCCTCAGGCTCTTCCATTCTCAAATCCATTTTTTCCATACCTGCCAAATGGTTCCCTAATGACTCCCTTTAGGCTGAGGTCCAAGTTCTTTATCCTTAGCATATTGAGCCCTTTGTGAGAGGGCTATAATCTAACTTTGTAGCTTATTTCACATTCTCTTAATGTTCCTGCCAAATTAAGTCTATTTACTCTTTCCATTTCTCATTTTACCTTTGCGCAGACCTCATCTATGAACATACTCTTCTATCAAGGACCTGGTGAGGTGCTCTTTTCTCTGAAAATTTCCCTGGATCCTACCTGAAAATGGTTTCTCTGTCCTCAACTTTATCTAGGTCACTTTGTCTTGATCTCTCCTTTACCTCTGTGTCATGACATGTTTCATCATCCTATCCAACCCAATTAGGCAATAAAATCCTGAAGGATGAAGATTATACACATTTTATCTTGGTATGCCTCAAGCCTAGCATAATTACCTCATTTTTTATATAACTGTCAACTAATAAATGTTTCTTGATTTGTAGATTCATTAATATAAGTGAATTCTAATGGTAAATTTTCAGCTAGAACTGGAGGAAGAGAGCTATCTGGAGATGGCTGGAAATTATAAAACATTTTTAATTATTCCAAGCCACTCCCTTCAGAAATAGGATTTGAATTTGTCTCCCTGACAAAATCCCGACTGATCCTTCAGAATAACTCCCTTAAAACAAAATCTCAATTTTTAGTAACACCAATAGTCTTGGTGATCCTTGGTGATGATTTTTGCCAATGAATAATGGAATGCCGTAATCCTTGATGGATAAAAAATGTGATAACCCAAAGGGCAAACATGACTGGTGTAAGCTGCAGCGTATTACTAAGGATGACTTATGTTTGAGAAATGGTGTGAGATATCATCCAGGAAACATGCTGAAAGGGAATTGGTCTAGTTATGTATAAGAGTAAGAAATAGAGAAATAACAGTCTAAATATTGCACCCATAGAATGTTACAAGACTTAGAGGAAGGTCTCTTGTACATTGAGAAGATCCTTGATAGAAGATCATGGACAAGAACTACCTAGGATGGAAAGACAGGGATGAGCTTCCATCTGCGCCACCGGAAGAATAATCTTATCAGTAAGATCATACATCTACTGAGATATTCAATTGCAGGCTATGCAAAAGAGATGTACTTCATTTAATTTATATTGTTCCACTCACTTTCCTGCATGCTTGCTCCTAGAGGAAAAAAAGGGAAAGGAAAGAAAGTGGTATCTAGCCTTCCTTCTTAGGTATAGATATCCCTTTCCTAATGCAGATCACAACCCATCTATGCCTTCTCATTCTGTGTGATTTTTGCCCACATTTCAATACTTCAAGGACCTGTGATCTTGTTAATATGGCAGTGCTTCCTCCACTGACACAAACTATGAGTCCTATATGCTTTAGCAGATGGTCTTTGTAAGTCACTGAAGCTTAAAATTACCTTGCAGCCAGCTCCAAATTTACAACACTTCTTGGACAATGGACTTAATTTCTATTACGGGTGTTATGTTAGAAACCTTCCTACCATATGACCTTTCTGACCTTGTAATTCACTGACATAGGCTTTAAAATCCCAGGATCAATTTCACATAATGATGAGCCCCTGAAAGATTTCTGTGGAAGATGACTATCCATATCCTTCTAGGAAGGGGCATGGAAGTCCTCTAGATCACAACAACCCTGAGGTCTTGTTCTAGCTCCTTTCATACTTCATAGGTGTCAGTATGGCAATCTGGCAATCCATTTGTTATCCATAATTTTTGCTACATAATTGACTTTCCTGCTTTTTTCAGTCATAAATGCCTTTGATGCTTTATGCCACTTCTTATGTACAAGTCACTGGTAACATGCACTTGCACTGTTTCTATCTTTTCCATTACTTTTGTCTTATCTGAAATTTTCATTCTTTTGAAAGCATTCTTTTCCATGATACCACAGTGATATGGCCTTATCAGGATGCTTGTTTAAAAGCTAGCTTGGAGTCACTGAAAATGCTGCACAAATTTCAAAGTGCAATATATTTAGAGCTGGAAAAGACCTTAGATGTTACCTTGTCCAACACTTTATTTTTACAGATACAGAAACTAAGACCCAGAGACATTAGGTGATTTATGCGGTCAAGCAGAAAGTGGCAGAACCAGAGTTTAAACTTGAGTTCTCATGACTCCCAAGTTGAACACCATTTCCAATAATTTCCTATTTAACCTACTGCCTTTCTATTCATTTCTGGGCCTATTTTATCTTCAGTGCCTAAGACACAAGTACTGATGAGTGTACTCAGTAGGATGGTTTGTCCATGGAACTGCAAGTCAGTCTGGCCAATAAATATTCTTCATCCGCTCAATTTTTCTTCAGTAGATTCTGCATGGCCACATGCACATACACTGAACAAGTGCTACAGTATTCCTTAATATCAACACAGTATCATCCATGAAGTGGAACATGTAGAGAACTTTACCTATAGCAGGGTTCCTTAATATTTTATGCATCACAGATGTCTTTGTAAATGGTGAAGCATATGGGCCCCTTCTCAGAATTTTTAAAATGCATAAAACATACGTTACAAAGGAAATCAATTACATTGAAACAAAGGGTGTAATTTTCCCTCATTCAGTTTTACAGACCCTTCAGAATGAATGTTTTGTAGGCAACCCTTCCTTTCTCAATCCATTTGAACTCTAGGCAGAAAATCCATGATAGTGATGAACATCTCTGGCAGGCAAGTCTTTTTTATGCCTTGTCACTAATTATCAGAGGATCACTGAACAATGTTAACTCTGTGGTTGTATCAAACAAGTAATTTTGTATGATCTTAGTGTATGCACAGGTAAAACCCAGTTAGAAAATTTTAGAGCCATGTTTTGTTCTACCAAGGTAAATTCTGGCATATCTGTCCTAATTTGTCTTTTTTCCCCTTCTGGTTAACCTAAAAATTCTCTAGGACAATTCAGCTTAGCTATAGCTGCTGTCCCATACCAAAGCTTCCTGCAATCTCATTTTCCTCAACTGCTTTTTGGTGTTTTGTGAGGCAAATAATAGGCAATAATCCTAATATTCTACCATGAACCTCTGGAATGTGTGGCAAAGGAGCCTCGGATATCATGTCTTGTTACTTGGCCATGACAGCAAGCTCTGGCTAAGGTGGTTTTGGGGTTCTGTTGACCTAATTGTAGGTTAAATATCTCTAAAAATAGTTTTATTTTTATTCATTTTTTGCCTTGGAGAAAATCTACATTGGAGTCCCACACATAACTGGCTATGCAATCCTGAGAAAGTCACTTAATTTCTCAGTGCTCTAGACACCTCTTTAATATTAAAAGTTGCAGACTTGTCAGGCTACACTGGTAGAAGTTTCCTCATCCAAGATTTCCTCGTACCAATGAAGTCACAGGTCTAATCCCTATCACAATTCTGTTTTTATGTTTTTCAGAGTCAATGTTTTGTTTAGGGTTGGAATTATTACTATATGTAGTGTCACGTCATCAGCTTTCTAGTTTAGAGTTTATTTTAACCAGGTACATTGTGTTGTTGGTTGAACTTTACATTTGTTAAATGCCTAATAATTTTTATGTTCCGTATACTACACTAAGGATACAGTGATAAGATACTGTCTTACCCTCCAGGAATTTGTAATTTAAAAGAAGGGCAGCAAATGCATAACTATAACACACACATTCATAGGTGAGGTCCAAAAAGAAGTATGAGAGACTAGAAAAGGAAGAAATCGAGGCAGGCTCCTTAATGTTTAAAAAAGAAAAAGGAGTCACCATTTCCTCATAAGTTTCTTTTATGGATCCTGAGACTTAAACTGCCTGTTCAGTCTTTCTTCAATGAAGAAAAGCAACTCTTCATAGAAAGGTGAATATTGCCTTGAATTAAGTCAGCTATGACCTGAAACCCTAGTAGCCACCTTAATTTTGGTTCCAGATATTCTGAGAAAGGGAGAGACTATCTGTATCTAGATCCCCCTTAGTTATGGGATTCTTAGATTCAGGGATCCTGAGAAGGGTCTCAAAGCATCTTCTTCTTCTGTCCAGTTTACTTTTTATTCTTTATAGCTAGCTAGTTTTATTTTGTTAGAAATGCTTGATTTAACACTAATATTAATTAATGGTCATTTAGGTGAAGTGCTGAACACGTACCCAATTGTCCACACTATGCAATAATTATGTGTATTGTCAAATGTCAGATTAATTTGGTTTTAAGTTTTGATTGTAACAGTACTGTTCTTGTAGACTCAGTCTTCATAGTGAGTTTAGTGCTCACATAGCATGGTCATCTATTCTACTAACTTAAAAATATTAGCAGAAATATTTGTTGTAACTCCCAATAGGTAAGGAAGTAGTGGTAGTTTATATAAACTTCGTATTTCTAAGAATTGAAACAGTTCAAAATGTGCAAAATTAAAGTATCTGTCCCAAATGTTCACACGGACTATCTCTGCCCAATCTGTGGTAGAGCATTCCAAGCTCATACTGGTCTGATCAACCAGTCAGACACATTGAAACTTAACTTTATCATGATGTCATTTTGGTCCTCTTCAAGAATGAAGTACAACCACCAACCATAAATATTCTACTTAGGGACAATCCCAAACTTTCATTCCAATTTCATTTTACTGAACAGCCAGCTACAAAAGCATTTTACCCTTCAAAGCTCATGACTTAATATTTAAAAAATAACTGAACTTTTAAAAAAAATGTGAAAGCATAATCTGATGCCTTGGATTCTGAGAAATTGTATGTTTCAGATTAAAGTGTATATAAAGACAAGATCATACTGTACACAACATTCCAATGAAGGGACAGGCTGTATACTAGGGCAAGAAGGGGTTACAGATCCATCACCATGGACCCTATATTTGTGTAGGGTATAAGAACAAGTGCAAGTACAAGAACAACAGTTGTGTCCCTCTCTGCCCTGTTCCAGGTCATGGATCCAAGACAAAGTGGAAAAGACCTAGGCCTAGAGGTAGTAGTCCAGGGGGAGGAGCCACCCCAGTTAAGGCATGTACTGGGGAAGGAGCAAGTTCACTAATAAGCAGCAGCTGTGAGCCATAGACCTCAGGAGCAGAGCAGGGTCTCAGTTCCAGCATCTAGCTCAGTGTGAAGCCCACAGGAATAACTGGGGCAGGAATTTCAGATCATAAGGGAAGCTTACGGTCCTATCACTGGACCAGCAGAGCTTTTCACCACCATTGTGGCTAAGTCCATCAAGCAGTCTACTGAAACTCCAGATATAGCAAATCCACAGGCCTCTTGTTCAAACCCAGAGCCAGATGGGGAACTTGCAGAACTCAGATGAGAAGGGCAATGATCAGCCTTTGCCCTGGATCAAACCACTTCAGGGGCACCGAGCTTTCAGGTCCTGAACCTGAGGCTATCCCTGAGATTCCAGGAAATCAAACAGGACCAGTCCAAACATTTCTTCCACAAGTACACAGACGCTTGCCTTAAAATCTAAAGTTGGGAAGCAGGCTGGAAAACAGGAGAAAATTTTTTTAAATCCTAAAATAAAAAGCCATTTTAGTGACAGGGACACTCAAAACACAAACCCAGGAGAAAAGAATGACTCCAAAACATAGGCAAAGCCTCAAAATTCCCTAGAAGCTTTTTTTTATGTTTTTAAATGTTTTCATAAATGAAATAAGAGCACTGGAAAGGGAAAAAATAGAAAAATAAATGAGAGCTACTGAAGAGGTAGAGAACATCTTGGCACAAGTACGAAATCTTATCCAGTCAACAAACTCTGAAAATCAGAATGGACCAAATAGAAGCTAATGATTCTATAAAACAAATATTAATTCAAGGTCAAAGGACTGGGGGTAGGGCGGGGAATGAAAGAAAAGGTAAGGTTATCTCAGCAAAATCAAGTGATCTGGAAAAAAGATTCAAGGATAGAAAGCCACCACCAAAAAAAAAAAAAGATATATTTCAAGAATTCATAAAACTCCTAATCTTTTATACTCGAGGGCAATGTGGAAATAGAACTCACTAAACATCTTCTACAACCCCCAAATAGAAACTCCCAAGGGCATAACTGTGGTTTCCAGATCAAAAAAATACTGCAAGCAGCCAGAATTCAAGTGCAGAGCAGCCACCAGTAAAAAGGAAAGGAGAGCTCCAGAAGGCAAAAAGATACATTTATAGCCAAAGCTCCTTATCCTGCAAAACTTAAGTATAATGCTAAAGAGGAACAGTTGGCCTTTAATGAAATAAGACTTTAATGTATTCCTTTTGAAAAGACCAGCAACGCAAAGGAACTTTAGAGTTCAAATATAGGACTCAGGAGACATATAAAGGAAAACAATCATGAGAAACTAAAATGGCTTACATTCAAATATAGGGGGATGATGTGTGTCCTTTGTGAACCTTATCATCGTTAGGCATCATGGGGGGAGTCTAATTAGACAAAAAGCCTAAGAATGGTTCTGTTATATCTTAAGGATCTTGAGAAGAATGAGATGGAAAAAAGGAAGACTATGCTAAAGGGGTAGGTAGGAGAAAGAAGCTTGGGTAAATTTATGTCACAATCAATCAGGTGTCCAAGTAGACATCTATACTAACAAGGAGCAGGCTTGGGGGAAGCAGCTGACACTCGAACCTCACTCTCACCTGAACTGGTCAGAGGAGGGAAGAATACATACACAGCTGCGTACAAAGATACATTTCACTCAACAGAGAAATGAGGGAAAATGTAGAAGAGAGAAAGGGCACAGGATTGCAGGGTATACTAAGGAGCGATCAGCCCTAAACAAAACAAATTCTAATTAAGGACATGAAATATTTATATTTCTTTGCAGTGGCAAAGTATAAAAAACCAGGGTGGGGGAAGAGAGTGCAAAGTACTCATCAAATGGAAAACAGCTTACCAAATTAATAAATGAAAATACTACTGTGTTGTAATAAAGGGATCGTTCCAGAGAAATTTGAGAAGACTTGAATGAACTAAAACACAACAACTTTTACACGGTAACTTTGTCAAGACAATTTTGGAAGATTTAGGAACTCTGATCGATGTAATGACTTAACCATGAATCCAGAAATCATAATGAAATACACCACCACTCATCTCCTGACTGGTTAAAGGCTCAAAAGTGCAGAATAAAACTTTTTGGGGGGAAATGGCCAATATGGAAATTTGTTTGGCTTGGCTACACATGTTGGAACAGAGGATTTGTTTTCCCTTCTTTCTCAATGGAGGGGTGGGGTAGGGGGGGGTGTGTGTGTGAAGGGGAAGGGAAGTAAAGGGGGAAAGAAAATGGATTTTTGCTGATTAAAAAAATAAAATTTATTTCTTAAAAATGTATAATTTCAGCCACTTAATATTTCACAACATTTTCTTCCTTAAAAGTCCTTACTTTTAAGATTTTTTTTCTATTTCATAAAGTCTCTATGGGAGCCTTCATATTTTGACTGAAATTATAACTCCAAAATATTTAAGAACTGGATGTACTGTGCTTTCTTTCAATTACTATGCTTTCACCTGTTGCCAGCTTTGTATACAGAAGTTGTAAATGCTCCCGTTTGGGAAGTTCAGCCTCAGGTGTTGAAGGTATTTCAAAGTCTGAGGAGCTCTGAGAATCCACACTTGTGCTAAGATTTAATAGGTTTTTTTCCTCTTCAACCGTACATTTCTCACAACTTACTGTAGTTGCTCCTCTAGAAGTAGAAGCTCTATTTACATCTGGAGCCCTGCCTTTCAAATCAGAGGAAGTGTCTTTTGGACCAGATATATTTTGTTCCAGCTGGCATGCAGTAACAAGCTCTCTGACTCGGGAGCCACTTTTGTTTAAAAAAGTAAAGTCACCACAGTTTCTTTCCTGAGAAGATAACAAAACAGTATCTGACTGGCTGTCCCAACCTTGGCTTTCTTGTTCTGATATGTGAGTGGACTGAGAAGAATTCTGTGAGGAGATATGAGTGGAATCTCCATCAGAATCACTGAAAAGTCTTGGTGACTGGGACCCACCTGCCTCTGTGGAAGAAATTAAATTTTCTGAAACATCATCTGAAATGTCAGCATTATTTTTAAAGAAAATTTTCCACTCAGGCATGTCCGCATCCAATTCCTGTTGTTGTACTGGAAGGGAATTCAAGTCCCCATGAAAAGAAGATGAGGTTTCAGATTGTTCCTCATCCTCACTGTTGGATTCTTCACAGTCTACAAAGTTTGTCCCAACTGAGGCCTGCGCATTATCTGTTCTGCAGTTTGCTCTGCTCAACTTCAGCTGTCCTGGACAATCCCGAGGTTCAGGTTTTGGGGAAAGTAACAGAGGCTGGAAAGTCTGTTGGTTTGGAATCTTGTGCTTCAAAGGCATTAACTGAAAGTCCTCAAAGAGATCTTCATCTTCATCCTCTGTCCACACCCCCAACGAAAAGAATTGGTAAATGGAAAGATTTACAGAAATTACAACACAATTTCTTGTGTAATGCATTCAACTGTACTCATGATCTAAGGCATCTTAAAGATCCTCTCTCATAATAAAGAGTAAAAGACACTTGATAGATATTAGTTCCCCAGCTGTTTAGGAGATTTTAGAGCACAATATTATTTTTTATTTGTGAGTTATTTTATTTCAGTTGAACTACAATGTTTTTAAAACTCAAATAGTTTAACTACCACTGACACTTTTATAATGACGGTTTAAATTAAGATCAAGTATTTTTATGCATATAACTCTCTTAACTAGACTCTCCTTTTTTGTATCTTTATTAGCCTCGTAACTTGTGTTAAAGTAAATGCTCAATAAATACTGGTTGGTTAAATAGACATTTAAGTCTGTAACTTAAAATTGTAAATATTAACAAGTCCTACAAATGTTAAAATTGGTGATATCTGATGCAGCCAAATTAAATACATTTTAAAATCAGAGATCTGTCCAATTAAAGGTATTAAAAGTATCTTGAAAATCAAACACAAGCTCCACCTCTATCAGAATTCACTAACCCAGACTTCAAACTGCCAAAGTTGAAAGCAGGAACAAAACATACTTGAAGAAGAACTCCTGCATAAAGGCTGAGGTGCTAAATAGGTTATCCTACAAACAATGACAAAACAGGGCTGAGAACAAATAAAAATGTTTCCCTAACATTCAGCAAATAAAGGAGTTAGATTAGATCAGTAGTACCAAACACAGAGACACAGGGTCCCTAAATCATATATAAAGGTATTTATAGATATCTATATCTAAATCTCTAAAGCTAGTGATTTAGAAAACCACAGATTATTGTTTTTATTTTTGTTACTTTTATCCTGCTAAATATTCCCCAATTACATTTTAATCTACTACTGAGTACTGGGGGCCACAACGCAGCCTGAGTGTCTGACACTCTGGAGAAGGTGACCTTAAAGGTTCCTTTCCAGCACTAAATGTTTGAATAAATCACTAATTTATTAATAAAATTCATTTTAATAAACCACCAAGGTCAATGACTTTACATATGTAGATTTCTTCTTACTAGCTGCCATGTATATATATCATTATTAGATACCTAATAATGCATATTGCATAACTAATGAATTTGGAATCCAGTATTGGGATAAACACTTCCTGATGATAATGCCAAGTGTAAAGAAGTCTTGACTTCTCAACTGTCACCAAAATATATGCTGTACCTTGTTCTTCAAACTACCCATTTGTTAAGATGTTATTTTTTCCTCTCATATCTGATTTTACAATTTCTTTAGTTTCTTAAATCTAGCACTATAATATTTTTGCACTACAATTTTGCTAATACTGCCAGCTTATGTTGCTGGTTTAGTATACATTGGTTTTAAGAAAAATGTAGATTAAAGCATTCTCTCATATATTTCCAAACTAGTGGAAGAACTAACCACAGAAAACAATGTGAGATCATTCCTAGAAGTGATAGGTGAAAGTTATTTACAACTGAGTTTCAAGTTCCAGTATTTTGGCTCAAAAGTACTTTCCTACATAAACATGTCATTATTTTCCAAAACATTTATGCATTAAAGCAATGAGAATTCGAATTTTTCTAAATGAAGACTACCACAGCCAGCTCAGTTCAGAACCCAAAGTTCTTCATTCTGCTTCAAAATTAGCTCTTTGATTGGATAATGGAAATAAGTCAAAAGAGGCAGCAAGATATAAAGTATCATTTGTATTGTTTAAATCAGTGGTGGTTTGCTATCATACTGAAATTTAATCAAGCCAGAAATGATTTTTTAAAAAATGAAGACAGATGTTGCCAGTATCTGTACAAGCTAGCATACACGTAATGGATGACATCAGTATAAGTCCACACTGCCTTCCTCATTTTGTAGTACTTATTTCCAAGAAATTCAAAGCACTAAATATAAATATTTGTCCTCCTTACAGGTTTGTAAGCTAAAAAAAGAGATCCAATTCAGTCTTTATTTTACAAATAGAAAACATACAGGAAAAAATTATTTTCCAAGAAAAGACATCAAGTATTAGATCCTATTTCCTCTCCGAATTATGTTATTCCATAAAATGCAGTCTTCCTTAGGCAAATACACTGAGAACCCAGGAATATTCCCTTTACCTGACTCTAGGTATGCTGTTTTGGCTCTCTTCAACATTCCAAGTGGTTTATACTTTGCTTCAGTATGCTTAGAAAAGGATCGGCATAATGGTTTTAAGCTGAAAAGAATAAGGACATATATACATTTTTTTAAATTTCTAAAGGAAGCTTCTAGAATGTATAATATCTAAGAACGTAAATATCTGTTCCATGAATTTTAGAAGCAATTTTTAAAACCTCATACTTTGAACAGAATAATAAAGTGACAATTATAACCTCTTTAAACTTAACAGCACGAAGTAAGTAGTGTGTCGTAGCCGCAACTGGCTTCCCTTTCACAAAATCCTTTTCGGATCTGTAGTGGCTCCTGCTTACAAATGTGAAATATGTTTTGCCTCATCTCTTTTACAGGTCCTACAGGATAAAGCTTGACGCAGGAGGGCAAAGAAGTGAGATTCTGCTATGTCCTATTCCTTGATAAGGGTGACCCCTGCCTTTTTAACTCCTTATAACTGGCATCCTGTAAGTTTTTTAGTTTTTAGCTGCTCTGCTTCTTAGGAAAGATGTTATACCACTTTGGTTTCAATTTAACCCAAATGATTTTTTAAATTTATTGGTATAAATTTTTTGGTTATTTTTCCTTCTGAGAGCTTCCCATATGAAATTTAATTTACTTCTTTCATTTTAAAAATTATTCTTGTCACATTTTCAGATGTGCAAGTATGAAAAATACAACATGATAAAAGATAAATGGAACAGTCAACAAGAATTTATTAAGTACCTACTATATAGTCCGGTACTAAACAAGCTCTGGAACAAACTGCTTGTCCTTTTGTGACCCTAATACAATCGTATTAGTAGTCTAGACCAGGGCTTCTTAAACTTCTTCCATTTGCAATTCCTTCAGCGCTCCTTAAACCGAGTTGTGACCCCATAATGGTCCTCTCATTCAAAAAGTACTTTATTTATCATATAACTGACTTCAAAATGCTTTTCTTATTTCTATTTTCTTCTCACTCCCAATATTCCATTCACTCTACTCAAATCTATCAATATCAAATCATATTTCCTAAAAGGCACTTCCGGTAGGTCTTTCACTATCTTCAGAATAAAGCTCAACCTCATAGTATTACAGCTCTCATCAATGTGTACCAACCTTTATTTTCAACCTATGCCCTACTACTCTCTACCCTTGACAAACTGATATTTTTACTATCCCCCATGTAAGTCTTGGCTCCTTAAACCTAACACTCCTCACATCACCTATCAAGCCTAACATCCTTCCTCTGCTTACCCAAAAGTCTTCCCATCTGTCAAGACCTCAAGTCCAGTTTCTTCCACAATGCCTTCTAGGACAACTTCAGCCCACACAAAGAGCTCTCTGCCTCATCCAAATTAACATTATGCACCCCACCCTTGTGGTATCTTGTACGATTACCTTCTACTATATTTTAATTTTTATGTACATTGTCCTCCACTAAAGTACTATTCCTATATCTAACTATGGTATAGAGGGGAAGCTGAGTTCTTAGCATTTTTGCTAACAGATTGAAACTTCTGGTAGACCCAGATACGTGATCAGATATAGTGATTTGACTGAACTGTTGTCTGAGGATGAATCTAGCTAAATTTGTAAAGCTTCATCACAAAAGGCTGGCCATTAGATGCTGAAATATCTTGGCAAGTTCAACACAATTCATCAAACAATCTACTAAAGTATGGAAGGATTACAATTTGTTGTTTGGTAGAGGGAGTACCCATTCCGTTGAAATCATGTTTTATATGTACGAGGTCATGAGTATAAAATAATGACGTAGGTTTTTTTATTAACAAAATGCTACCACTTGTATATATAAATGAGTTTCAACCCTTTCAAAGTAATCACTGTTGAAGGTAGGGAGAAAGGTCTCTTAATTATTACATAAACGCTTTCAACAGTTCCAGCTGTGAACATGCCTTCCCCTGCTGGACATTCTGAACTCTTCTAAGTACACACTGAGGGAATAGAAGAGCATACAATTAATAATCTGACTCAGAGATTACTACTGTGGTTATCAGGCACTCGGGAAAGGAAACATTCTTTTATAATTACCATGTAAGTCTTTGCCTAATAAAAGATTTTAAAAGAAATAAAATGATTACAAAAAAATTGATCTTATCTAAATTAGAATTCAGACTACCACTACAAACAGTTCTTATGGCCACTGATCTTTGCCAGTCAGAAAGTTGTATGGCTTGTTTGGTGTTAAGAATTCAAAGGTCCAATGAACCATGGATCTCCTATATTTTATGATAATTTATTCCTTCCAACAGTTTCCTAAATAACTTGATCATTTAGGAATCGACATTCCAAAAGACCTCTCTACTTCTGTACTTAGGCTTAGAATAAAGACTGGCCAAAACTCAAAGACTTTTGTATCTTTATCCTTATCTCAGCTCTTTTCTCACAGGCTCCACTGCTCTTTAACATACTTAAAGACTTGCATTATGTTTTTGTGTTTCCCCTCCTGGGTCCAAATCAACTTCCATAAGCTAGTTTTGGAAGGTTAGTGAAAAAGGAGGAGAAAGGTCCATGCTTGATTCAACAGAAAATATAAAGCCTATTTCATGGGACTGATAACTTTCAACAACTTTCCTACATATCATCCAGTTAGCATTAAATCCTTTAGAAATATGTCCTTTCAATAAAATCCAAGGCAACAAAGATTAGGAGGGAAGCAGAAAACAGGGAAAGAATTTTTGCAACTAGTATCTGTGTTAAATGCCTCATTTGTAAAATATATAGAGAACTGAGTCAAATATACAAGAATACAAGTCATTCTCCAGTTGATGAATGGTCATGAATAGGCACTTTTCAGAGGAAGAAATTAAAAGATATCTATAGTTGTATGAAAAAATGCTCTTAATCACTATTGATTAGAGAGATGCATATCAAAACAGCTCTGAGGTACCATATCACACCTATCAGATTGGCTAACATAACAGAACAGGAAGATGATAAATGTTGGAGAAGATGTGGGAGAGTTGGAACACTAATTCATTGTTGGTGGAATTGTGAGCTGATCTGGAGAGCAATTTGGAATTATGCCCAAAGAGCTACAAAAATGTGCATACCCTCTGAGCCAGCAATAGTGCTTCTAGGACTGTATCCCCAAGAGATCATAAAAATGGGAAAGGGTCCCACATGTACAAAAATATTTATAGCAGCTCTTTGTGGTGGCCAAAAACTGGAAATCAAGGGGATGCCCATCCAACTGGGGAATGGCTGAATAAATTGTGGTATATGAATGTAATGGAATACTATTGTACTGTGAGAAATAATGAACAGGAAGACTTCAAAGAGACCTAGAAAGATTTACATGAACTGAAAGAGCAGAACCAGGAGAACTTTGTACACAGCAACAGCCACAGTGGGCAAGGATTTTTTCTGGTAAACTTAGAACTTCAATGCAATGCAAGGACTTAAAAAATTCCCAAAAATCTTTTAAGGCAAAATATCTTCCACATCCAGAGAAAGAACTATGGAATTCAATCGCAGAATGTAGCAGATCGTTTTCTTTTGTATTACGTTTTGGTTTGTTTTATAATTTCTCCCATTCATTTTAATTCTTCTACACAACATGACTAAGGTGAAAACGTATTTAATAGGAATATGTGTGTAGAACCTATATAAAATTGTATGCCATCTCAGGGAGGGAGGGGAGAAAAAAATCTAAGTTGTATGGAAGTGATTGTAGAACACTGAAAACAAATAAAATAATAATAATAAATAAAATACAATTACATTAAGAAAAAAATATGTCCTTTGGGGAACAGGGGCTCTCTTAGTTTCTATAAGCATATATGTCTCTAGCATGAGAACAAACTGAAGAACAAATGGAATGACCTGGCCAAACTCTAAAACCTATGGTCCAAGAACTTATTTTAAAAATATTTTAAATACTATGTTTCAACATAATTGGTTTCCTTTGTAACCTCATGAATCCTGTTTTTTGCTTTAGTTGTCATTTAGTCATTTACAGTCATGTCTGATTCTTCATTACCCCATTTGGAATTTCCTTGGCAAAGAGAATGGAATGATTTGCCATTTCCTTCTCCAGCTCATTTTACAGATGAGGAAACTGAGGCAAACAAGGGTAAGTGACTTGTCACAGCTAGGAAGTGTCTGAGGCCAAATCTGAACTCAAGTTTTCCTGACTCCAGGCCTGATGGTCTATCCACCAGGCCACCTAGCTGCACAGAGAGGGCTTTATTTTATTCATTTTAAAACATTATTTTAAAAGGGAGTCCCTATGTTTTACCAGATTATCAAAGGGCTCCATGACACAAGGAAAAATTAATAACTCCTGCTCTAAAAGAAATGTAACACTTCTCCCAAGGAAAGAAACATGACTATTACAGTGCTGTTGAAAGGATATTTGGACTAGAGGGAATATTATCATATTAAATATATAACTGAAATTAAAGTCAGATCATAGGTCTAAACGCAAAAGAAATAATTCTGTTTAGCCACCCAAAGAAGTGACTGGTAAGTGATTTTTTTTAACTCTGTGTTACATAGCTTAGTCACCTATAAATAAACAGGATAGCCTAGTATGATCTGACACTGCTCTCTGTCTCTGACCCGGATCAAGGTGAAACTCCCTACCTGAATGAAAAGCCATTAATGCCAAAGCAGAACTGTGGATATTATGAAATATCAAAGATGTATTCCCTTGAAGTTCTATCAACCACTAATATAGTGGCCTGTAAAAGTAAAGCAGACAGATAGATCGCTTCTCCAAGCTATTTGGAGCAAGTCCAGAAGCGGTAAATCAGAAAGCTAATAAAGTGGGAGGGTCAGGCAGGGGAGGAGAAACATATCCAAGTGAATGCATGGAGACTGTTGGTGTAGCAGCTTGAAAATGTGTCCATGGGATACACTGCAAACAGTTCTACAGACTGAGCCCTTTCCTGGTTAACTGAGAAATGTTAAACATATAGGGTCCTGCTGATTCATAAAGGTACTGTACCAAGTATCACTGGACTCCATGTATGACATATCAAGGTGACTATGCTGAAGTGCAATAGTCCACTGGATGTATGCTTATTTAAAATTCCGTCTCATAACTTTAAACTTGTATTTATTTCATCTACTCATTGCCTTGAGAACAGAAACTGACAATATGTTTTTCTGTATACCTCATAACATTTAGTGCAATGCTACAAAAACATTAGCTTCTTGATAAATATTTACTGACTTCATTTAAAGTATATGCTCTGGTTTAAGACAACTGAACATATATAAATTTGAATTTAGAAGGCAGTTCCATCAGAATGCACCTTGTTATGTGCATTCAAAAATATTTTTCACTTTAAGAAATCACTACAGTGTTTCATTAAAGAGTAAATTCTCCTCATTTATTTTAAATATTTGGGAAATGATTTAAATTGAAGTTTTCATATATTTAACTACAAAATATTCAAAAACAAGTGTTTACAGAAGACCACAAGGTACAAATGTAGTTGGTTAGTAAGATGGAAGATGACAACAAATTTTTGCAATCTGTTGATGGCTTATCACAGGCAGAAACAATCAATCAACACCAAATGTCTACTATGTGCCAAGCTCTGTGCTGTGTACTTTACAAATACCAATCAATTAAACATTTATGAAAACACCTACTACCACCAGACACTGTGCCAAGCACTGGGGATAGAAAATGAGACGAGTTCACAGTCTAACGATGGAGACCACATGCAGACAAATCTATACAAAGCAAACTATATACAGGATAAAGAGGAGATAATTAACAGAGGGGAGGTACTGGAATTAAGGGAGGCTAGCAAAGACTTCATAGAAGGTGGGATTTTTGCTGGTATATAAAAGCCAGGGAGGTCAGTCGTCCAAGTGGAGGAGGAAGAATTGCAAATGGGGGGACAGCTAGAAAGAATGCCTGAAGTCAAGAGATGGGGTGCCTTGTTTGTGGAATAGCCAGGAAGCCAAATTAAGAGTATGTAACATGGGAAAAGATTGGAAAGGTAGGAAGGGGGCTAGGTTATGAAGGTAGATTCTAAAATCCTAAGTATAGAGATGGAAATTAAATCCATGGAATCTGATGAGATCACCATAATACTATGGTACAGGGGAGAAGAACAGAACCCCGGGGGGCCTCTATGATTAGAGAGTGTGATCTGGATGAGGATCCACAAAGAAGATAGAGGAGGAGTCTGACATGTAGACAGAGAAGCAGGAGAGAATGTCCTTCAAATCTAGAGAGAAGAGAGTCCCAAGCAAGAGAGAGCAATCAACAGTGTCTAGGGCTGTGAACCAGTAACGGGTAACATTTAAATAGCGCTCACTATCTTCCAGGCTCCAAGGTCTTTGGATCCTCACAACCACCCTGAGGGCTAGGTGCTATTCTTATCCCTATCTTACAGAGAAGGAGGTTAAGTGACTTGCCCAAGGTCATAGCTAGTAAGTGTCTGAAGTCAAACTGGAACTTAGATCTTCCTGATTCCAAGCCCATCACCTAGCTACCCATGGAGATAGAGAAAGGGCCATTTGATTTGGTAACTGAGAAATCATTAGTAACTTTGGAGAGTGCAGTTTCAGTGGAATGAAGAGGTCAGGAGCTAGACTGTAAAGGATTGAGAGTATACTGTAGATGGCCTTTAGGGACAGAAAGCTTTTTTCAGGAGAGGGCAGACGGGATGTTTGCAGGCAACAGGATATGAGCCAGTATGAAATGAAAACGAGTGGACGAGTGGGGATGGCAGAGGGGCCAACCTGTCAGAGGAGAGGGGATGGGGTGGAATCTCTTGAACAAATGAAGGGGTCAGCCTTTGTGAAGATAGAGGAGAAAATGGCAGAAGGTACCTGCCAGCAGATGAAGAAGAGAGGAAAGAGGGAATCCATGACAAAGGGTCTCAATTTTTTTTCTGGAAAGCTGAGAGCATGGGGGATGGAGAGCCAAGGGAGGTTTGAGTGATGAAAAGCCTCTGTGGAGAGTGGGACAGTGAGTAAGTAAGAGAGGGATAGTAGGACTGCCAAGCAGCAGTGAAGGCACACTTGAAATTAGGTAACAAATCTGTAGTGAATCTAGTAAAAACAGTTGAACAATTTTCTCCACCTTCATTCAGCAGCATGTGTGTAGGAGTGAAGGCAGTAAATGGTGAAAGTAATCCAAAGCTGAGGCTTGCCTGGGCGTAAGTGTCAATATAATAAGGGAGCCAAGGATTCAAGAGAGGACAATGTGGAGTTGGTTCAGCAAGCAGTCAGGATGGGAAGACGAGGAGAGAGTGGCTAATGCAGGGGAGCCAGCCTGGGACAGAACTGAGGCGGGCAGGGATTGGAGGTCAGGATACAGATGGAGAGCAGGGTTATGTAAAGGAGGCACAGGGAGAAGTGAAACTTAGATTATGGTCAGATAAGGGACTCTCAGAATTCTTGAACACGGAGGTGGAAGATCTATGACTTAGGTGGGGCAGGGGAGCAGTTGAGGAGTTGTCTGGGAGTACCTCAGAGCAGACAATGAGCAAACTGAATGGGCAAACAGAAATGGAGACAAACAGCAGGAGTGACCTACCTTGAAGACATGGTTCACAAATTTCAAGTGGAACCAGATTTATGAGCAGATTCCATAGCGAAGCTTGAGCCTCCTAGCCAAGCCTCCCAGGGACAAAAGCATCAGTCTAGGGCTCATTTCAAACTCTCTACTTACATTTCTACTACTTTATCCAATGTTGCGCCCATGGGTATGACATTTGGATACACATTGACAGGTTGTATGTAGCTCAAGAAATCCTTAATCTAATGGAAAAGGAAAAACAATAATGTGACAATAGTGGGAGAAAAACAGTCCTACTTTATCAACAAGGAGTGTACTTCACAAGATTGGAGGTAAGGGAAAGGAACCTTCTCTAGGCCTCAGATGTTTGCTGAATAATACAACATGTGCTCCAAATTCCATATTGTGTACACATACTATTTGCCTCCTTCCTCAGGAGGTTTAGCACCCAGATACATCTCCTTTTCATTCTCTTGGAATTTAGTTGCCTTTAAATAACCATATACAACAACAACATCAAATCTTACAACTTTGTTGTCCTTCCCTGTACAAGGTCACTATGATGAGATGCAAACCTTTTTAAATGATAGGACATCCAAAAGCTCTTCAAAGGCTTTGATGGTCTCTGACCTTACTGAGTGCAGTTCACGGACACACAAGAAGAAATGGGATGATTGTTTTTATGACTTTGCATCTTCTACAAAGCCCAGGTTGTTATGTAGGTATTTTCTCATTACTCTCCACAACAACCCTGTGAGGCAGAGAATTATTCCCTTTTGCAAATATGGAATCTGAGGCACAAATCAATTGTTGCATCTTAACTGTTCTAAATTCAGCATTTAATCAAAGGCAATTCCATTCAGCAACCATTAAGCATCACTGAAGAACCCTTAGGAGCATGGCAGAACATAAAGACCAGCCCTGGAGTCAGAGCCACAGGGATCCCACTTCTGAAGCTTACTACCTTTGGTACCCTGGACAACTTATTTAACCTTGCGGGACCTTAGTTTCTTCAACTGTAAAATGAAGGGGTTGTAATGAGCTAGATGACTTCTAAGGTCCCTTCCAGCTCTAGACTTTGATCCTGTCATCTCCAATGACCTTGTAGGAAAAAAGGAAATACGTATTTTAATTAAAAGAGGAAAGTAAATGGGAAAATCCTTCATTCAGAAATTTTTAATTTACAGTTTTCTTTAAAGTTTTAAAGACTTGATGAAATAGAAAATAATGCTTTATATATCTACCACTTTTTCTTTTATGAACCAAATCCAACAGGATAGATAGGAGTTTAAGATGTAGTTCAGGGAAAGTAAGAAAGGACAGAATTATACATGGGTAATTCATTTCTTCTTCTCTCAAAGAGGGGACTACAAGGAAATGGGAACACAAGTAGAAAAGTATCTCTTCCCCAAACCCTACTCCCATACAAGCAGAAGTTTTACAGCTTAAAAGTACACGAAGATTTTTGGGATGCTGTATACATTCACACATACAGAGTATTTAGAAAAATACAAGCTCTAATAAAAGCCAATCTAATTCAAAAAACTTGTTTAAATTAATATATATATTTATGTTTACATATTCTGTTCTCTCTAATGGATGTAGTCCCTTTGGTTGGAACAATTTGTTAACTGGTGACTAACTTAATATCCAGTTTCTAGAGATTTGCTAGAGGGAAGGAAGAGAGTAGGTGGTGTGGTGCTGGGAGAAGCTACCCAGAACTAAGGTAATAACTTCATTAGTGTACATAAAATAACTACTACTGATATGAAAAAAGGAAATGGGCAGGAGCTGTTCTGCTATTCCACCCAGGTGATAAGAAACTAATTCCATCTAATTAGGGTAAAGCAAACACAGGCTCTTATGCTCTTATTAATGCGACTTTGCTAAATGTAAAAATGTTTCCTTCCCCTCTTTCTTGTGTTGCATATAAAAAAAAGAAACAAGATTGGTTTCAAAAAATTTTAAAAAGTAAAGCCTGCCCTGAGATTGACTTAAATACCTTGGACAGGGTACAGAGACCACCTATGGCTAAAAAGAATACGAAAGAAATGTAATAGCTGATCCAGAGAGATAGGCAGCCTAAGACATTCCAACAGCAAACTAGTTGAAAAGCAGACTAGCGCTTCTGTCTTCTACCCAAAATTTCAAATTACTAAAAAAGGTATGAATTATGCCATAGGAATTTACTACTTCAAAAATTACCTTAAAATATTATCTTTGTAATGTTAAGCTTGGTTATTAAACAAATATTTTTGGTAATAAAGTAAGTAGTCAAAAGAAAACTGTCCTTTGGCCTTCCTAAGAAATATGGTAGAATAACTCTTTATTCCCTCCCACCAAAGGTCCCAACTCCTTTCTGTAAAGTCTGCCCTTTCCTCTCACTCCAGGGTAAAGTTCTGTTCTATTACCTAGTCTCCTTTTTATAATAGTTTTATTTTTGTCCCTTGGGACATATAGTGCTTTATCAATCTCTACTGTTTAACCTTCTCTCTTCTCTATGACAAACCTTAACTCTACTATTTTGTATTTCCTGCCTAAGGTCTTTATCTTAACTCTTTCTCTTCATTTTAGCTCCACTGTTTGCAAAGTCACCTCCTGAGGGGACTGGAGATTACTGCCATTTGGATGGTTTATGGGGACAATGAAGCAGAATATTTGAAATAGGGTATATTATAGAAAATCTAAGACAATAAGTGTCATAACCTTGGAGGTTAATTTCGAGTTCAAATACTTACACTACACACAAGAGAACCAAATATTAATTAAACCAATATGATTTGACAAAATAAGCAGCAGAAAGTAATGCTGGAATGAGCTAAAGAAGAATGAAATGTTAGTCACTATGGAAAAGTGATGACTCAAAGTGAAGAACGGTAATTTAAAAGTGTTATGTCATTTCACCAGAATCTAAACTCCTTTAGGATAGGACTGTATTTTATAATTTGCATTTTGTTGAATGCTAAGTGGGGGAAAGGGGAGTCATTATCCCAGTTAGATAGCTTGGCATTTCATAATTGTATTTTTATTCCCCGCCCCCCACCAATTTCTGAAAATGCCTAAATGTGAGGGTGGAGGATCTTACTGAGGATCACTGCATCACAGATTTATATCTGCCCATCCCTCTCCATTCACAGATGAGGAAACTGAGGCCCAGAGAAGCTGAATGACTTGCCCAAGGTCAGCAATAAGAATGTTGAGATGGAATTTGATTGGGGTTCAGGTAGAAATTAGGTCTCCAAGGTTGCTGCCAACTCTGAGATTCTGGGTTTGTGACTGTTCAACGAGCCATCATCTCAAACCTGAGGCAAAACACACTGATGACTGATGCCTTACGCCTTACAGTAAAGAATGTTGGCTGGGGGCAGCCCAGCTCCGGTGTAGGACAGGTAACTATGACGGGAAAAAACAGACTTTCAAGTCCCAAAACGAAAATGTTAAGTTATGCTATCAGAGCAAATGTTACCCAAGTCTTCTTCATTCTACTTCCACACATGAACATGCTGAATTTACACCCTCATGAGAGTTGTTAGCTTGTCTGAGTTTATAAGAATAAAAACAATAGCCAATTAATTTGGAAATCAATTTTTCAGGAGAAGTCCAAGTACCACATTAGTAGTTTGATACAACCTGGATCCCTATATAACAACTGTCAGTATAATGAAAGCCATCATGCAACAATAACTAAATGTTGTTAAGCCTCATTAAAGGCAACTTACTCAACATTCTACTGAATGTTACTTAAAACAGTATTCAGTACAACAACATTCTGGTACATTCTGGCTATTTCTTTAAAGTTAGTTGTGTACTGGGATCATTTTGGCTAATACTGAGGATTCCTTTGAACGATAACTTAATGGTTCTATAAGATACGTAAATTCTACTTTAAAAACCTTTTATTTAGGAGTGCATCTTTGGTAATACATATTTTAGAGTATTTAGACAGATTTTATTGATAACAAAATGCCTTTGGGGTTATTTCTCTGAAACATCAACACAAGTATTTATCATGAGCTACAATAAATCTGAGTATCCGAAGCAAATATATGCCTTAAAGTCAAGGACACTAATGCCACCCACTGTCCACTTACCTCACTGTAGGAAGAATGAAATGAAAAACAAGCTCTATACGAACTCTCTCCAGTTCTAAGAAAAAGTAGCAACAACAAAAACCTTGTTAATTCACATTCATAATCATTTTGAGCTCTCCCAGGGTAGCCTACTCCACTATTTAATCAACCTACAGGAAAGGGGACTTCTTTATGTCTGGCTGAACTCTAGCATATGTTATCTTCTTGTTCCTCCTATGTAAATGCAAGAGATGAGAAGCAGCATAGTGTACTGGATAGGAAAACTGAGTCAGGAAAACTTGTGTTCAAATCTTTCCCCAGATACTTACTAGCTATGTGAGGTCTGGCAAGTCACCTCACCTCTCTGGGCTTCAGTTCCTTGCCTATGAAGTGAAGGGGCTGGATCAGCTGTTCTCTAAGGTCCCTTCCAACTCAGCATCTATGATCCAAGGATCCCCTGATCCTTCTTCCATTCCTGGTCCACACAGCTGTTCAACTGATATTCCTGAAGTCTAGGTTGGACCATTTCCTTCCCCTACTAAAGAAGCTTCAGTTATTACTTACTGTATCTAGAATAAAAACAAATTTCTGGAATTTATAGCCTATCAGCTTTAATCCAGCTCCAGGCCATCTTCCCAGACTGATTACACAGTATTTACCCTCACTTATTCTACCTTGCAGCCAAAATGACCTGTATAATACTGTATTCCCAAGTTTCATCTCAAATACCAGTTCCTTTAAAAGGTCTTTCCTGATTCTTCCAGTTGCCAGTTTTCCACTCCAAAGTCACTGCATTTATTTTATATATATATCCCATATTTGCTTCTCTGAAAAATGTTGTATCCCCCTGGTAGAATGCTCTTTCAGAGCAGAAGGTGTCCCATGCTTGCATTTATATCCCCAACTCCTTGCACAATGCTGGCACATTCAAGGCCCTTAATAAATAGGTTCTTAATAAATGCTTGTTGATTGAATGATCAACCAATGCAGAATAAAGCAGAAAAATTTTCTTGTTCTGCATCATCCTTCTGCTCTTCTCTTATCTATTTATCTCCTTGGAGATCTCACCCACTCTCATATTCAACCTATTCACCTATACAGACCAAGTCACTTCCTAAAACTCCTGTGCCACATTTCCAAATGTCTGCTAAATATTTCCACTTGAGTACCCTGATGTTATTCAAACTCAGATGAAATTGAGTTTTTTGCTCTTCTATTTTTGTTAAAGAAACTCCCACTCTCCAAGTTTCAAAACTGTAGAATGATTTTTGACTTCTCCTTTAACTCCCATATCCAATCGTCAGAGCCCATCAATTCTTCACAGTTACTTTTTATTCTCTTTCTAGAACCTGGCTCATATTTGTGACACCTCATCAATGGTTTTCTAGCTGGTTCCCTTGACTCTGGCTCCCTTGACTCTAGCCCCTTCCCATTCAAATCTATCCTGTCCACAAATACCAGACTCATTTTCCTAAAATGCAGCTGTGTCACAAAACTCTCATTGCTGGAAAAACTGTGTCTCTCCAAATGAGCAGAAGTTAAAAAGTTCCAACTAATTAAGACAACACTTGAGGTCCTTCAAAGGACTCCAATCTAACTTTTGGAGTCTTATTTCTGCCCTATTCTCCTATACAAATTCTTTTCTCTGGCCCAACTAATGTACTCACTGTCCTCCATCATTCCTTGTGTTTTCCCACCCCCTGTGGTTTTGCTCATGCTATTTCATTTGCCCTGCTCCTCTCCTTTCCTCTTCACCTATCCAAATCCTAAACGTTTTTTAAGACCCATCTCAAATCTTAACTCCCTTTTCTGACCACTCTTTTCTGGGAATAATCTCTATTTCCTTTAAATTCCTGCAACCATGATTAGTTTACAGTTTATTTGGTAATTAATCATGGTTGGCCTTTTGACATTTCTTCTGATACCTTGAAATGCTTTTAAAAGTCTTTTGTTATTTAGATTGTACATGTATGTGTATGTGTTTACTTCTGGTCTCCTCAACTGGATCGTAAGTTCCTTGACAGTAGGGACTACGCTGGACACTTCCTTTTGTCTCCTAAAGCATGTAGTTTATAGTAAGTGTACCAAAATAATACTGATTTGCCACACCAAAATGAACAATATTCTTAGATCAACATCTAGAATTGTGCTATCTGCTTTAAAAATAAGAAGAAAATAACATGAAAGTGTTGTGAACCCATTGATGTCCAGGTTTTCCTTTGCCATCTTTGTATAGAAATACGGGATATCTCAATCAGGAAAGGACCTCAGATGTCAAACAAGCCCAACTTCTTCCATTTTATAAATGAGAAAACTGAAGTACAGACATGCCAAAGTTCACACAGTTCATATAAACCTGGAACTAAGCCCCAAGTTTCCTAAGACTCCTAGTCCATTGCTTTTTTCACTAGTTCATGTGTTATCCCTGATAAGCTTCATCCTGTTTTAAAGAGGCATATTATTAAATCTGTCCAAGCTGCTTTGAATTACACATCTGTTTTCCAGGTATTAACCTCCTGAAACTTGATAAGCACACTCAATTTCACTATCCACTAATAAAAATATTAAATGGTATCTGACTTGCAAATGGCTCCTAGGGGACACCAACTAGTATGTACCAATCAGGTTAAAAGTCCCTATTAATCACCTTTTGTGGTTTCTATCATCACCTATATGTAATGCTTTACATCAGAATTTTTCCAAATAGTATTCTGTTGCAACTCAGGACTATGTAAGGCCTCACAGAAATTTAAGAAACAAAGTCCAGTCATGTTGGAGATGTCTAATTTATGTTTCCTATCCCAACACTCTATCTCTGAGCCAAGTCGCTTCATCTCTCTCGGCCTCCGTTTCTTCAGATCTAAAGTGAAGAAGTCGAACAAGATGATTCTTTTCATCACCATGGGCATCATGGGCACCACCTTTGTCTGCACTCTCAAAACCCACTGTCTTTTGCAACAGTCTCTCAATCAATCCCAACCTCCAACAACTCTTTCTTCTAAGCCATGCTGCTAACTGCTGCCAGCCTCAGTTGCCTAAGATGCCACCTTTATTAGCGAGTTTTTCTTCTCAACATGCATCAATTTGAACTCTTACCTCTAATCATGCATTTCTATCATCTGCTACTTCTAAATTCAAGTCCCTGAATCTTTCAGCACTAACCTCAACTCCTTTTGCTCATGCAGACTTGGCTCTAGCTTTTCAATGATCTTTCTATGAACTGACTTCCCTAGCACTTAAGAGACTGTAAGAGTCTCAAAATAAAACTGCACACTTGTATTAAATCCATGTATTACTACCACTACCATGACATTTATCATGTCTAATATGTAAAAACTATCATCTCAATATTTGTTTCTCTGTAAGAAGACTTGATAAATTCCATTTTATATTTAGGTCTAAATAAAAGGGGCAAACAGCAGACGATTAACCTTAGGAGTCAACAAGTGACCTCTTAAGTCACTAATTATATATTTATGCTATTCTATAATTGTTTCTTGTCAGGCAGGCAAGATTTTTTTAACCTTCCTTCAATAAATAGCTATTGGTTGTGATTGTCATTAAAACAAGCTTGGTAGTAGAGCTTAATTTAAAAAGTGCAGCTTAGAAATTATAAAATCTCTATTACCCTCATACTAGACTGAATTTAAAGAAAGTCAGATTAGATATTTTGAATCAAAACAGACTTTTCCAATCAGAAAATTCTTTATAACACATTGATATATTCTCTCATCCCACTCTCCAATATTTACACACACGCCTTACCTCACAATTACATTTGTTTTCCTGGTTCTTTCTCCAAACCACATTGTGGATGGCTTAATGCTGATCATATGTAATGGAGTCCCGTTTTTAGAAGTAATTCCACATGGCAATCTGTTCCATCGAAAAAATTCTTCTGACTAAATAAGACAAAGAAAAGCCAAAGACCTAGACATTGAGTTCTAGAAATCCCATGAATCTTTAACAAAAGAACAACACAGAATAAAAATCTGATATACAAAGGCACCACTTAACTTAATGCATTACTATGAAATTAACCAATTACTGAAATAATTTCTCAAATGAGGGAACATTTCATCTTAAATTTTGATGAGTTATCATGTGCCTATAACCATAAGGCATATCTTGCACTGGGTAATTTTAGAGCACAGTTACTCAAGAAGCATTTGGAGTCATAACACAGCATTGCTGAACCCACTGGACAAATCACATAAAGAAAGACCCAACAGAAGATGTGCAAAAGAAGAAAAGCCCAAAGCTTCAATAAAGTGCTACCTAGAGATTCCAAAGAAGTGGGGTCTGTCACAGAAAGGTGTGAACAAAGAGGAGGACCTCAGCTAATCAGGAAGAGTAAAATTATGAGGCCAGGAGGAAAAGTCTGGAATTCAGAGAAGGCCAAAGGCTCAATTTAGGGAAAAGAAATTTGGGAAAATATAAGGAAAACAACTTGAAATGAAAGAAATGGACTAGATCTGACAGAAGCTTCCATAATGAAAGAGGACTGAAAAGCATCTGAGGAAGAGGGAAGGGACTCAGAGAAAAAAGACTCATAAGGCAAGGAAAATAAATTGGTAAAACAATGTGGAACTGGGTACAAGTACTTCTCATTTCACCCTAGGAAAACACATAAACACAGACACACACACATATACTGTGTATATATGCACATAAATGTGTGCATACATATATACATGTGCAATGTATACATGTGTGGCATGAATGTATATAGCATAGACATGTATGTACACATTGTAGATTAATGTGTGTATACACACATACACACACACGCAACAGAAATAAATGGAACCTTGGGGGGAGGTAAACACTCCATTTCAGAACTAGTGATAAAGATGAAAGTTGGAATCAGTCTGACATGCATCCTAGAACTGGGGAGAGCATAGTTCAAAGATTAAAGAGGACATATCTAAAGATCTTATAAACTAAAATTCTACAGGTAGTGCACTAGATGGAATGTTGGGCCTGGAGTCAGGAAGACCTGAGTTCAAATTAGGCCTTAGACACGGCAATGTTCCACTAAATAGCCAACTCTCCTAATTCATTTTAAATATTTGAAAAAATGGATTTAAAGTTTTCAGGAATTTATTTTAGCTTCTTTATGCCTCAGTTTTCTCTTCTGTAAAATGTGGATAATGCTGGGCATGTCACTTAACTTCCATCTGCCTCAGCTTCTCTCTTCAACTGTAGAAGGAGGACAATAACGGCACCTACCTCTCAGCACAGTGACAATCAAACTTAGCACGGTGCCACACACAGAGCAGGTACTTAACAAATCTTTCTTTCCTTCCTTTTTTTCTTCCTTCCTCCTTTATTCCTTCCTACAGGGAAGTCAGGAAACAATATCGGGTGGGGAATTTCATTGGGGAGGTACACCTGCCAAACTGTAAAGCGAGTATGCTGAAGTGAGCTCAGGGAGGGCAACACAACAAAAGTTTTTTGTCTCATGTCAGATTAAGAAGACCAAACAGAAGTGAACTTGGAAGTGGAGAAAAATAGCAAGTTCTACTATACTGTATGTTGCATTTCTCCACATGTATGTATATCTCATGCCTGCTATATTAAATGTTTTGAATGTCAGTCAATAAGTATTTATTAAGCTTCTAATCATATAATGATGAAAAACAGTCTGTATATTACAAAATGGATGTAAATTAAATTATCCTTTAAACGGAAAATCTGTAAATTAAGTGCATGTATAGCAGAGGGTGAGTAAATGGAAAATACCAGCAATAGCCAAACTAAACATGTTTGTATAAAATCAAACATTTGGTGTGAAAAGAAATACATATATTATGAAATCTAAAATGCCAAGTCATTAAGAACTACCAGGTCAGGAAGAAAAGTCTAAAAGGTCTCTCTTGTGAACCCAGGGAATCTCCTCTACTCAAAAAGTTATTTTAAAAAAATACATATGTTTATATTAAAAAGTTATCTCTAAATCAGCATAAAGGGAAAGAAAAACAATCTCTTCATATACATTGGTGTCACAACAAATATAAACCTGATGACAATTTTCTGGTTGCCTGAAGTAATAGACTACGCATTGTGGCTTACGTAAAGTTTTTTATTAAATTCGGTTTTTCATCATCCTCTATTTCTTTTGAGCCCCCAGTGTTACTTACTTTAAGCTACCTACCTATCTATCCATCTATCTATGCATACACACACATACACACACACTTTTGTACTATAGAATGTACTATGATATATCAGAAAATGCAACTTGAGTTTCACATGTCAAACATGGACAAGCTATTAACAAATGTATAGATAAACAAAACAGATCCTCCTACTGTGCAATAATATCATTAAGTGGTATCAGTGATGCCATATGCTCAGAATAACTACAATCTGGATAAACATGTAGGAATTCAAATGAATGGAACATGTAACAAATAAGCAACAGATTTATGTGCAAGATGAGTGAGCATTAAGAAGTGTTAAAACACACATCTTTCTCCTTTCTACAAACTGGTAAACTATAAAAGCAAAGGTGATATGATACAATATATGATATGATATGACATGACATAATATGATAACATACTATTAAGTGGTTTTCTTTTGCTGTTTAGGAGAATGTATTCCCCTGAGGTATTGTCTGGATGTGAAGTAGTATCTGTTTTGTTAAAACAAAACATCAGTAATTTCTAAGTGAATAGAATGCAAAGAAAATTTTAAAAAATGCAAATCATTTTCATCATTCAAAACATTTTCAAAATTGCATAAAAGTAGGTGGTAAGTACTTGCTTTCTTAAAGTACACCAATTCATATTCTAATAATTACTTGTATCATTTTTTTAAAAAATCAGTTATTAAATACATTTTATTGATACCGTGTGTGTGTGTGTGTGTATTAACTTTCTAAATTATTTGGACATTTCACTTAATCTCTTTGGCTCTCAGGTTCTTCATCTGTAAACTTACACCAGACAATGCTAAGGTTCCCTTCCATCACTAAAATGCCTTGACACCTCTACTACATAAAAGTGGCATGAGCAGAAAAATAAGTTGGATACATACCCGTGGGTGCCGACAGGCATGAATCTGTGTATGACGATCCGTTGTTATATGATGAAGGATATCAGGCATGTTTTTAAACATATCCAATTTGTTCACATGAACCTAAAGAAAACAGTACAGTTTATGAAGATAAAATATTCTGAAATTATCTCATGGTATGAAGTCAGTCAATTTTCGGTGATTTAGGGACTAATCAGTTCCTCCATTCAGGCCTTTCTCTACAGCCTCACAGAGGCACAGAGGAGACTCTGGACTCAGGCTACAGCAATGAAGAGGAAGTTGAGACAAGTCCCACATACAAAGCTAAAAGGCTTTGAGTCTAGACAGCAGCTGTGAGGACTGAGAGGAGCTCATCCCAAGCAGAAGTACAGGATGACTTATCTTTTAGCCACAGCTACACAAAAACACCATTTACTAGAGGAGCTGCAGATCTTCACCTACATCACCACAATAACAAAATGAAGTATAATTAGTGAGTTGATTACCCTCTTCTTCTTGCTTGATCTTTCACAGGTCATATTCTACAGATGAGAAGAATGTCAGTGACTTGTCTGAGGTGATACAATTACTACGCAGCAGTGCTGGATCAGCACCCAGGGCTGCTGACCTTAAATCCACTGTTCTAAGACTGTGCTAATCCATATGTCACTTTCATCTAAAAAACTCTGACTATGTAAGGTATTAAAAACACACACACAGACAGACACTCAGCCAAGTTTCATTACAGTATTTGGTGGATCTATTCATGGTGTGTTAGCAGCAACAGCTTACATTTATCATGACCTTTAAGTTTTACAAAGCATTTTGCACACTTAATTCACGGGGTTCTGAGGACATTTATCATTATACCTATTTTACAGATTTTTAAAGAGTTCACTCAGATCAGTCAAATGGCACAGATGATACAAAGTAGCAAAACCAGAATGAGATCCTAGATCTTACAGCTCAAAGTTGAGCGACCTTTTCATTGTCTATACTTCACTGAAAGGTCATTGTGGTGCCTGTAAAGAGAACTGGGTTCTAACCAGTCAACCAAACCAACAAGTATTTATTTAGCACCTACTATGTGCCAAGTACTGTGCTAGTCCCTGGGGAAACAAAAACAAAACAATCCCTGCTCTGAAGGAACTTATAGTCTACTGAGGAATGCATGTATATAAGTGTATACAAAACGAGAACCAAAAATCCTGTCTATATCTTGTCTGTATATAATTGTTTGAATTCCTTGAAGGGATGATTTTTGCCTTTCTTTTTATTCCCAGCTCTAGCACTATACCTGATACTACATGTTTAATAAATGCTTCTTGGCTTGTGAAATACAAGGTAATTTTGGGACCGTGGCACTGGTAGCTGAGACACAGGGAAAGGCCTCATAGGAGAGCTGACCTATGCAAGAAGCTAGGGATTCTAAGAAGTAGAAGAAAGTGAGAAAGGAGCGAATTTCAGGAATCAGAGCCAGAGTGAGTGTGTGTATGTATTCACACACACACAAATAAACATTTCTGTGCTATAAGATCTACTGTGATTTTATGGGGAAAGCAACGTCAGCTTCATACATCAAACACTGGCAAGTTATTAACAAATACACAGATAAACAAGAGAGGTTTTCCTACTGTGCAATATCATTAAATGTATCAGTGATGTTATATGCTCAGAATAACTGTAATAGGGATAAACGTGTCAGGATTCAAATGAAGAGAACTGCATTTAACAAATAAGCAACACAGATCGTGAGGTCTTCTGGGAAAACAGAGTATGTTGCTGAAGTACAAAACTATCATTTGAGCTGTGAATATGCAACTTGATCAGGTGCAGCCTTATCAAAAGTTACAATGAAAAGCCTGAGGCAGAGCTCATAAAGATATAGAGGGAGGAAATGAAATGTCAGATGTTATGAACAGTAAGAAGGTAGGTTTGGCTGGACTAAAGAGTGTCTGAAGAAGAGGAAAGTGCCAGAAAGGTTGGATGAAATCAAGGGGTGAAGGGGTTGAAATGCCAGACAGAGGAGTCTATTTCTGATCTAGAGCTTTCTGGACAGAAAAGTAGTCTAGTTAGACCCCTACTTTAGGAACATCACTTGGACAGCCATATGGAGGATGAACTGGAAAGTAAACAGACTTTGCTGCCAAAGAGAGTTGTGTGACCTCAGGAAGATCACTTTCCTTCTTTCCTATAACGGAAGGATAGTAAGGCTTTATCTGCCTCAAGAAGGCTCCCTGAGGAAAATTTCCCAAAATCAGAGCAGGGCTTCTTTGTGAAATAACAAGTCCCATTTACTGGGAGTATGCAAGCTAAGATTAGATGACCATCCGTCAAAGATACTACAGCAGTAATTCCTACACTGAGCTGGAGATTGAAACAGAAGATCTCTCAAGTCTCTTCCAACTCAAAGATCCTATGATACCTTAGAGGTTATTTTTAGTTGTAAGATCAGTGATTTATATCACTTCAATGCTCTGAATATTCTATTGAAAACCACTACTGGAAAAAGGTAGCCAGGAAAACAATATACACAGTGACTACATGTAAACCAAATGAAAACCAGTAACAAAAAAAGTATTGAAAAATTGTAATTACCAACCTGGCCCCAAAGAAGAGATAAGGGAAGACACCTTCTCCTACTTTATTTACTGAGATGGGGAAATACAGGTGTGGAATGTTGCCTACAATATCAGACTTTTTTTGACACTTTAGTTAGTTTTGCTAACTTTTTTAAATTCTTCAGTATAAGGGAGTGTCTCTCTTGGAGGGAGAAAGGATAGAATACATTGGAGAATGTATTCTCCAATATCAATAAAATGTATTAAAAATAAAAATGATAGCAATCAGTATAAATGAAAGAAATATCCAAATATTTATGGTATTTAAGGTTTAAAATATTAACTAATAGGATAAAAATTATTCACAACCTAGCTTCCAAGCAATTCAAGGCATATTATGAACCTTCCATCATTAATATTACTTAGAATTATATAGAATCAAAATATTAGAGTTGCAAAGGACCATCTAATCACAAATCTTCAGTTTAGTCATTCATTTATTTTTTACACAAATAGTTTTTTTGTAACTATCCCTGGACCCTTTTTCCCGGACATGGAGACAGTATGACCCAAGTTCAAATCCAACCTCAGACAGTTTTTGGCTACATGACCCTAGTCTATGTCTGCAAAAGTTTCCTCATCTATAAAATGGGGATAATAGCCCATACCTCCCATGTGAGGCTCAAATGAGATAGTTTTAAAGTGCTCTACAAAACTTAAAGCCACTATATGAATGCTAGCTATTAGTTTTTATTTAGAAGCAGAAGACATTATGTGTGTAAATGTGAATAAGTCCAAAGTCTTTGCTTTCTCATCTATAAAACAAGAGTGAGTATGAGGGAGTGGAGGAGGTAGAGAGGGGAAGGAAAAAAAAAACAACATTTTTATTAAGCATCTGCTATGCGCAGGCACTACGCTAAATGCTTTACAAATAGTATTTCACCCTTACAACACCCCTGGGAGGTAGGTTATTATCTCCATTTCACAGCTGAGAAAACTGAGGTAAACACAGGGTAAGTGACTGGCTCAGAGTCACACAGCTCACAACTTGATGAGGCTAGATTTCTGAACTCTGTTCTTCCTGACTCCAGGTTCATCCCTTTATCCACTGTGCTACCTAGCAGCCCACAAAATACAAAACTACTTATGTTCCATGAATTGTTAGGCATGAGGGAAGATAAATCATCAATAAATCTTGGATCCCACGCTTAAAAAACTACAAATTAGTAGAGGACCTTACATTAAAATGAAAAACAAAATCACATAACTTTACATCTAGCGAGAAGAGAATTTAGAGATGATCTAGTCTCCTTCCATTTTACAGATCAGATTAGAAAACTAAGGCCTACAGGAAGGAAACTACTTGCTGAAGGTTGTGTAATGTTAACAAGAGACTCAAAAATTCCAGGGTCCAGCTTTGTATTCATTCTGCCATACTCTATCATAAAGAAAACTGTGACATTCCCTCATCAGGACAAAGGAAATTTCCATTTCAGAAAATCTGCCAATCCCTGCTCTAGAGATGTTTTGAGTTGATTTTCCAGTGTGCCATCATTTTCAGGTTTCCTTTTTTTGTAACTAGTAAAATACCTGGGTTCCAAATTCTTCGCTGAGGTTGGTGAATAAATATTCATATCCATAGGCTGCTTTGCAGTTCAGCCACACAACATGATATGGACTCAGAGTGATCCAACTTCGTACCAATTCTAATATTCCATTTAAACACTCCACCTAGATTAGGGATTTTAAAGATATATTCAACAATTAATAGAACTGACTCTCACAACCATCTTCCCCACCTCCCAAATTTATTCATCAGTGTTTGAAGATCACAACATAGTATGTAAGTATCAATTATGATTAGATTTCTTTGCTTAAAAAGTATCTTTTTAAATGTATACTTACTCGACTTGGAATCTGATAATATTTTGGATCACAGAAAGTAGTGTCTAAATACACACTCTGTATGTCTTTCACTCTGAAATAAAATTAAAATTTTATTGTGTCATCTAACCTCATTTTATAAAACACTAGCAAAGGCAATGTTCAATTACTTTAAAAAGCACTTCTCTACAGATTGGAACATGGTAGCACAACATCTCAGTGCCATCTCTGATTTTATTTTTCACTGTAGGATTTTCCTTGATTTGCCTCCAGTTATGAAGCCAACACAAACTACTTTCTTCAATTTAACAAATTTTAAGCACCATGCAGAACACTTTGCTAGGTGCCTGGGAAAATATTAAGATTAGATAAGACATGGGTTTTGACCTCCTGGAGCTTAGTCTTCTAGGGGTATTACATGTACACAAGTAATTATATAGGATAAAACAGATTTGGCTGACATGGAAAAGGAAACCATTTCCCAGGATTCCAAAGCTCAGAATATGAGCTTTTACTGGAAGAGAATAAGAAACTACATAAACAGAACTACAAAATACTGTTTGCAGAAATAAAAATAGAGCTGAATAACTGGAGGAACATTATTCATAGTTGGGCCATGACAAAATAATAAAAATGACAATACAATCTAATTTAATTTGCTTATTCAGTACCATACCAAAGGACTGCATTATAGGGCAAAAATAACAAAATCCATCTAAAGGACCAAAAATTCAAGAATCTCAAAAGAAACAATTTTTTAAAATGGAAAAAGAATTTAAAATGAGCTTTATTGTGATTGTCATGAGAGTAAAGTCATGGAAAAAATCAGAAATGGAACAAAAGGAAAAAGAGAGACCACAGAGCACTGAAGCATCACACCCAGGTAAATTCTTATGTCCTACATGTAACAGCTGCAGTAAATTGCAATACCTGCTCCCAGAGTGCAAGAATTCCATTCTGGCCACTTCCCCTTTGGCTAACCTAAAGTCTCCTGTATACAAGACTGTTCCATTGTTTCCCTGAAACAAAAACCTACAAAGGAAAACAGATTTGAACAATTTCTGAAACTCACTATGCCAAATAATGTAATAAAGTTCCTGACAGACATCTTAATAACTAAAAGAAGGCAGCAATAATGGAAACTTTGATGGAAACAAAAGAGTAAATTAATATTGTATTGCCATATAAGTCACTTAAATATAGCATTATACAATTCCCAAAAACATTTTTCCTCCTCATAAGGTAATGTAACTATTATCCACATTTTAACAGCTAAGGAAACTGAGACTCAAGAACTTTAAATGAAAACGTTTAAGTGACTTGCCTATGGTTATATAACTAATGTTAAAGATGCCAGATTTTTAAATGTCACCCCTGTTAACAATAATAACAGAACTGAATAATACTTAGGGCATAGTTGTCTCTCTGATCTGAAACATATAAAAAACTTGCATTTGAGCTAGATACTTACTGTCCATGGGAAAAAAATTCCATATGATAAAAAAAATGCAAAAGTTAACTGGAAAGATCAGTAATGAGAATTTCACTGCCAACAAAGTCCTTTTTAACTACCTTAGACAATCAATTCATCACAGGAAGTAAAGGCTAAAGAAATCCTAGCAAAATCGTCCCTATTCTTAAGACTATAAAAAGGATTACCACAAAGGGGCATAGAGTAAAATATGAACTCTTCTCAGAAGAGTATTTTTAAAATGCATAAAAATCCATTTTAACTACAGAACAGTCAACTTCATTTTTTTTATTTTTCATGTTTTCCTGAACATGGCTTTACAAAGATTACAAAAGAAACAAATTATAATGATATACAGTTATCAAAATATTAGAGAAAACAAGTTCATAGATCCCAAGTTAAGAACCCCTGAGATAGAGGGTCTCTTACATAACTGAACCTGGGCAGTGACCAGCTGGTAAAAGAGTTACAACAACATCTTCCTTCTGAAATTTAAAACAAAGAAAAAAATATTAGGTCCAGGTCAAATTGAAGTGTTGCTCAATGGTATCCATTCCCAAATGTCTCAAGAATAGGGACGGTCAGAATTGTTGACTGACAAGACTTCTCTGCAGAAATACGAAATCATGAGTGTGAAAAATTACACCTACTATTGGGTTTAGCAGATGTGCTGATTAGTTTACATTAACTGTTTTTCCCCTATTTCTTTTTCATCTTTGTTCCAAGGGATTTTGGTTGGGGGTTGAGGGGGGTGTGAGACATACTTAGAAATGAAGATGACATAAAAACAAAAGACAATGATAAAAATGGTTAAGAGTCTGAATGTTTGAACTGTCATCGATAATAAAGAGTTGGTTGTAGACATGCCAGCAGATCCATTCGATTTTTCAACTGTTTTGTTTCTATTTATCTAATACAAACTAAAATTCAATGCATAGACATTTATTTCACATGAAACAATTTTCACCTAAATGATGAATGTTTAAAATTTCAGAGATACCAGATTTGTCCAACAGATAAGGGAAATATTGTCAAGGAAAACTTGGCAAGTAATCAAATCCAAACTACAAAAAAGAACATTGTTATTAATTTTAGAATAGGATTATTAAAGGTATTAAACTTACCTCACCAGATGCTTCATCAATTAAAGAAATCTGAGTTGGAGTTTCAACTTCGAGAGCAATCTAATGAAGCGAAAAGAGAAGTTATTTATACACCATTTCATTTTTGTTCATGGCTCAATCACTTTATAAGCCTCATATAACTCAAACACATAAGTAATTCTAGGAAGAATTCCAAGTCCCAGAAAGTGAATACAAAGTGTCTTTATGTAAGCCACGTTCAGGTATACATATTATGTGAAAAGTAAAAAAGTGAAGTTGACTATACTGTAGTTAAAATGGATATATTCATTAAAAAGACAGATCTAGGTTAAGTTTCTGGACCTAGAATGCATACGCTGCACTATCATCATAACAGCTACCAACACATTCACAAACTTGCCTTATCTGTGTAAAGGTAGGCATTTGTTTTTACCTTATACATCTTGTGCAAAGCAAGCCCTGTAAAAAACCCCACAAAATATAATTTTCATAAGCAAAAAAAACTGTCAACACCTATCATCAAATGTGAAGTAACAACATCACTATGATTTAATCTTCAATGTAATTCTACACTACAAGGTCAAAAGTTTCTCAAAAGCAAAAGAAGGCTGCATTTTTGACAAAGGCCATCATCATCAATCATTAGGAAGAAAATTAAATTACATGAATTTTTAAAATTCAGATTCATGGGACTGAAAATACAAGGTGAAAACACAAGAAAGTCTAGCAATATTTTCCCAACCTCCTTCTGGTCTAAGGCTGCAGGAAAGTCCCAGAACTAATTTGTTCCAGGAGAGAAGGCACTACAGGAAGATTTTCCCCTCCAGAATGAACTCCTCTCCTCCAGATATCCAACAGAATCTCCCTTGGCCCTCCAACCTTTCTGTTATTATCTGTTTTATCATTTCCCCCCTCCCAGCTGGAAAATGATCCCACATCTTCACCATCATGAGAGAATCACCAATCATAATTCTTCAGGAAGACAAAGAATCACTATCCCTTGCCATATGCCCTCTGGCCCACAGAGCCTTGCAATCTCCAACACTGCAGGACCCTAAGGTCAACCAGACTCTTTCATCTCCCCTTCAAATGAACCCTTCTACTTATATGGTCTCATCCAATTAGGATGTGAGTATCTTGTGAGCAAGAACTGTCTTGCTTCTCTACTTGTATCCCCAGCACCCAACGCAGTGCTTAGCACACAGTTAACACTTAATAGATGCTTTTTCATCTACTGATTCATAATTTCTATTTTGCTTTTGTTTTTTCCACTGAAATCTACCTCCACACATAAAAGGATAATTTTTTTTTAATTTAATTTAAATTATTTTTTTAAATTTAATTTACATTTAATTTAATTTAAATTTTTTAAAGAGTAAGAAGAAATTTAAATCCAAGAAATGCATGATGACTAGGATTAGATCATATTGACAAGAATATCAGCCAGGTGCCCTGCATGATCTAATCTCACTACCTGGATGAATTATACTCTAAGATACTAAAAGAACTATAGGATATAATTATAGAATGATTGTTGTCAAATATTTATAGCAGCACTCTTTGTGGTGGCCAAAAACTGGAAATCAAGGAGATGCCCATCAATTGGGGAATGGCTGAAAAAATTGTGGTATACAAATGTAATGGAATACTACCAAGCTATAAGAAATGATGAAGAGTCAGACTTCAAAGAGGCCTGGAAGGATTTAGATGAACTGATGCTAAGTGATAGGAGCAGAACCAGGAGAATTTTGTACACAGCAACAACCACAGTGTGCGAGGAATTTTTCTGGTAGACTCACTACTTCGTTGCAATGCAAGGACTTAAAGAATGGTCTTTTAAGGAAAAATACCTTCCACATCCACACAAAGAACTACTGAATTCAATCATAGACCATTTTCTTTTGCAGATCATTTTCTTTTGTTTTACGTTTTGGTTTGTTTTATGATTTCCCCCATTCATTTCTATGCAACATGACTAAGGTGAAAATGTATTTAACAGGAATGTGTGTGTATAACCTATACAAAATTGCATGCCATCTCAGGGAGGGAGCGGGAAAGGAGGGAGTAAAAAGGAGGAGGGATGGGAAAACAAATCTAAGTTATACGGAAGTGATTGTAGAACATTGAAAATAAATAAAATTTTTTAAAAACTTTAAAAAATTCTTTAAAAAATCATAGAAAATAACAGAGGTACTATAGGACTGTAAATGGGCAAATGTCTCCATTTTCAAAAGGTGGACTCTGCAAACTCTAAAGCAATATCTGGAATTATTAAAATGATCATCTGTAGACTCTTGGAAAGGAAAGCAGCAATCCCTAAAAATCAATATGAATACATTAAGATCAAATTATGTCAGACTAATTTCTTCGTTTTTTCTTCTACTGGATTACTAGGCTGGTTATCAGGAGAATACCACAGAAATAGCATACAGTACTTAGAATATGGTTAATTCTCTCATATTTTTACTTGAACAAGATAAAGTGATGTGGAATAAATAATAATTCAATTAGGTGATTCGGGGTGGCTAAACAACAAGACCCAGACCCAAAGAATTTTGATGAACAGGTTAAAGACCAACTGAAGAGAAAACCTTAGGAAAATCACACAAGACTCTAGTCTAGCTCTGGCCAGATCAACATATTTGCCAATGACTCGGATCAAGTTCTTGATGTCATGAAGTACAGTTTTTAGTATGGCTTTCACTGGCTTTTCTACTCCAAAATTTCTTCCCAGTTTACTTAGAAAATAAAATCTCATTTGAAAAAGTAGAATTCGTTTTCATAAAAATATAAACTTACAATTCGTTTTTCCCAAAAGCTATATTTGGGACTAGTCAACAATAGTTCCTTGGTGACAGGGGAACAATATAAGTGAACCTTTAAGCTGCAAGAAAACAGAAAGAAGGATTAGTGCCTATATACCATCACCCTATTAACTGAGTTCAATTCAATTAACAGAGTCAAGAAGGGCAAGGCTATTGAATCACAGAATGTTAGAACTGAAAGAGAATTCAGAGATCATCTCATCTAAGACCTGCAAAAAGGAATCTTAAGATCTTCCACCTCAGATCTTATGTTCCTTTTAATGGATAAAGACAGGGGCTTAAAAAAAAATTATTAAACCACTGTAATTCTCCTGGAAAAAAAGTATTATCTGAAAAATGAATTTAAGCCCACTCTCTAGTCAAAGGATAGGATGCTAAGAGCAAATAAAACCTTAAGGAATTTGATTCTAGAAATGGCAGAAAACTATTGCAGGCATGGGCAACCATACATTCTAAGCAAAACTGAAATGGGGGGAAAATTTATCTTCAACATCAAGACTTGGAATGTTTTACAACATTTTTCCGATACTACCCTTTATAACACCCCAAACCTAAGTTCCCAGTTGCTGGATTAATAGACTGTTACTTTTTCTTATTCTTTATTGAAATAAATTACCTGCATTCCAATCTTCTCTTCAAGGATGGAGATCTTAGTCCTTTCATATGGTCTGAATAAAAAACCACAATAAAGTTGAGTGAGCCCAGTGATCCATTAGAAATGCACAGTAAGTAAATCTGGATAGGGAATACATACATACGTATGTGAGGGAGTACATTAGCTTTCTTCTGGTCAGTGCAGAGACTCCCTGATGAGGTCAGGTGACTCGCTCATGGTTACATGCATTATACACACATATAAAATAAGACGGGGGCAATTACAGGGTCCTCAACCTCCTCAGTTCCCCAGCTCTCGGGGCTTTCCTTCCCCACCCACCTTGCCGACCACTCATCACACTAGTCAGTGGTTATTTTGTATTTGTATTGATTCATTTTGGCACTTTTCGTTTCCCACGTGCGGAACAAGCTCCTGCCTTCCAGCTTCGGGCCGGCCAACGCCGAACACCCCACCGGACACACGGTAGGTACTTAATAAA
>CM053770.1:128385010-128398716 GCA_028658325.1 Potorous gilbertii | reverse complement strand
CCCCCAGGGAGCCCCGCCCCGCCGCGGGGGCCCGGCACACCCCCAGGGAGCCCCGCCCCGCCGCGGGGGCCCGGCACACCCCCAGGGAGCCCCGCCCCGCCGCGGGGGCCCGGCACATCCCCAGGGAGCCCAGCCCCGCCGCGGGGGCCCGGTGCCCTCCCGGGGAGCCGGCACATCCCCAGGGAGCCCAGCCCCGGGGCCCGGCACCCTCCCGGGGAGCCCGGCACACCCCTAGGGAGCCCCGCCTCGCCGCGGGGGTCCGGCACCTTCCCGGGGAGCCCACCCCCGCCGCGGGGGCCCGGCGCCTTCCCGGGGAGCCCAGCCCCGGGGCCCGGCGCCTTCCCGGGGAGCCCACCCCCGCCGCGGGGGCCTGGCACACCCCCAGGGAGCCCAGCACACCCCCAGGGAGCCCACCCCCGCCGCGGGGGCCCGGCGCCCTCCCGGGGAGCCGGCACATCCCCAGGGAGCCCAGCCCCGCCGCGGGGGCCCGGCGCCCTCCCGGGGAGCCCGGCACATCCCCAGGGAGCCCACCCCCGCCGCGGGGGCCCGGCGCCCTCCCGGGGAGCCGGCACATCCCCAGGGAGCCCACCCCCGCCGCGGGGGCCCGGCGCCCTCCCGGGGAGCCCGCCCCGCTGCCCACAAGGCCCTCCAGCCTCCGGACCCGAGCAGCTCTCACTCACCCTTGTGGCAGTGGGACAGGAAGTACGCCCGGGCCATCAGATTCTCCCGGTCGAAGCGATCTATGGAGATGGTCGGATACTCCACCATCTGCCCCTCAAACGAGCTCATGACGCCGGCCGGACCCGCCGCGGCCGCGGCCCCCAAACAAGCCCCTAGACCGGCTCCGCCACACTCGGGCCGAGCCGCGGCTCCACCTGGTACTTCCTGGAGCACAGCACCGCGGGCGTCCCCATTGGCTGGGACGGGCGGCAGCCTCCACCAATGAGAAAGGCCCTCCCTGGCGGGGACTCTCTCTCGGTTCTTCTTCCCAGACTTCCGGGTTCCCAGGTCGGCTTTAGGTTGCGGGGGCGCTTGGTCCTCAGCTACCTGCCGAGCTCCCCGCTCCGCCAGGATGGCTCCAACTTTGCTCAGATTGGAGGAGGCGGGGTGTGGAGGAACACGGAGGATGAAATTTTCAAAGCGGAGGAAATGAAATATTGGTCGAATCAGCGATCTGTGGATGGCGTCACTCGCATAGGAAATCAGCCAAGCAGAACCAGGCCGGATGGCCTCGAAACACCAGCTGGGCTAGGGAGGAGGAAGAAAAGCTTTGGCCCCGGGCCATTGATGTCGGCCGGTGCAGAACCATTGCCCCAAGCACAGGGTGAAGGACTGCACTGTGCTTGGAACACTACAAGCTTCTCCTGCGTAAAACTGCTCAAAGAAGAGAGATCAGGGGATCCACGGAAACTTCACCCTGGAGAGATTGATCCATATCCAGAAATGATCCAGGGATTACTTCTGAATGCTTTCGGAAGCTGAAGCTTGTCTGACTTCTTGTTATTTGTCCTTCATTCTTGAAGAGGACCGCAACATCAGGAAGGTGATGCCATGAATTGGATTTAATTGAGGGAAGACTATGCAAGGTCACCAGCGTCTTTCTCCTCCAGAGCCACCTGGATCCAGTGGCAAGATACAGATCAGACATCACAGCCTGTCTGGCAAACACACGGGGAAAGAAGGCCAACAGAAAAAAATAATTGGAAGAAACAAGGGTGCCATACTGCCCTCCAAAACAGAACTTAAAGCAGCTGGTGTAGAAATTCAGAAGAAAAGGAAAAAGAAGAGAAGGAGATTATAATGCAGAAATTCCATTCTGGAAGGGAAAAAAAGCCTGCTCCAGGTTTTTATGACACATCTGAAGAAAATTATCGGGCACTTTGATAGTGACTTTAGGAAGTTACACCATGATCTTGATAGGGAGTTAAGATCTGAAAAGGAGAGATAGGAAGAAACACAAAGGAATCTGATTTTCCATCAGCTATTCTTAAAATGGTCAAGTATCAGAATTTACCAAAAAAGAATAAAAAGTAAATTAGTACTTTCTGCACCTCAAATCTTCAGTGCAGAACTTCAGGAAATTGTGAAAGTTGGCCAACTAAGTGCAATTGTACATCAAATGGCAGAGGAATCCAGCATAATGAATTCTGCTTCCAGTACTCTTGTCTGAGTATAATGTCACCAAAAATAGTATCACTCGAACAACATTCAAAGCTTTGCCTGCCTATGATAAAATCCCGAAGGAAGCACAGATTTGATGGCTATTGCCAACATGGCTATCCCACTGAAAGATGGTAGTCTTAGTATACGATGGCATGAGAGTGACTTCTCTGGTGTGACTCCACAAGGACTGATCATTCAGACACCAAATACAGTCCTGTGCATTCCTACTCAAGATTCCTCATGGAGCTGAAGAGTTATTAACTCCTCCATGTGGAATGACTCCTATACCAGTTGTTGGCACTACCCCAAGCAGAACCCCATCTAAAGGTCAAACTAAACAAATCTTGAAGAGGAACTAGCAGAATACAGTGACCCCTCTGTGTATAGCAGATAGAGAATCTCATGAGCATCTCTATTTGGGGTTGATGGGCCTTCCTGCTCCAAAAGAATGACTTTGAGATTATTCTACCAGAAAATGCTGAGAAAGAGCTAGAAGATCAGGAGATTGATGAAACTTAGGTAGAAGATGCTGTTGATGTAGTTGCTACAACTCCAAGCTGAGATGCAGAATGAGGAATTAAAACAAATGCACAAAGCTATTCAGAAGGATCTACCAAGACCTTCAGAAGTAAATGATACTAAGACCCTTAAATTTAGAACTACCACAGACCTACAGAAAAGTGAAGAACTAATTTAAAAATTATAATCACAGTGTTTTGTTATGATCTTCTGTATCATCCTTATGGAGAACAAGCTGGAAATAAAAAGGAGAAAACTCTAGGACTAGGAAGTAATAGTACCAAGCACATAACTTGCCAGAAACTCACCTATGAAAAATTCTCTGAAGTTGATCTAAATAATAGAATAAGAGGCATTTAGGGCTCAAGACCTTTTGACACAGAAGGTAGACATAAGTCAAGCAAGGAATGAGCCATGGCAAGTTGTCAAATGAAGCTTATAATCTCGTATGGGAAGAATGTTACAGTCCATCTACATGGACAGAGGAAGAGACAGGATTGAATCACTTGAAAAGAGATTTGAGATAAATAGGGATCACATGACAACAGAAGCTAAAAGAACTGCAAAAATGGAAAAGAAGATGAAAATGTTCCTTGGTGGCCACCAATCTTGAGCAATGCAACAAAGGAAACATTTGAATGGTTTGTGGGACCAAATACAGCAAGTTCACTTGGAGTTTCATACTTATGAGAAACTAAGAAACATGAAGATTCTGCTATTCTAAGAAGTCTAGAGTGTCTAAAAGACAATGACCAGCACCAGCAAGAAAGGGAAAAGGAACTCCAGCAAAGACACAGATTTGCTGCTGGATAAAGAGACTTCAAAATACCAAAACATCTTTTGCATTTTGTCATAGAACAAATTAGATGCTGGTCTCCATCCTCTGGAAGAATGTAGCTGATGTTTGTGTTCATGTAGCTGATGTTTGTGTTCATCAACAAATTTGCCCACTATCTGTGACTTTTCATTTATTGTTTGTTTTAAATGAAGTCCTGCATCTAGATTGTCTATGCAAAAACTTTGGCTCCACTAGAATTTTTAGAGGTTAACTTACTAAGAAAACCATCACTCCTTTAGTAATGTCATGTTCTCTGAATTTAAGTTTTGACCTTTCAACATAATATCTTTTATATTAAAGTGTTCTCAAATGTGTTGCCTGTGAGTAAATTCTTGAATAAAATTTAACTTAAAAAAAAAAAAAGATGGAGTAGTGGAAAGATCTGCAAATCCAGGACTGTTCCGAGGTTTTTAGGGTAGAGGGAGGGCATGCTGCAGAGAGCAATAACAAAAGTCTCCCAACAAACACTAGTACCCTACTGTCAGTGTAACTGTGATTGTAAAAGGTACCTGAGAGGCAGCTGGAGAAGAACCAGGATAATCCATAGACTAGATAATCAGCCCTTTTGATCATAAACTAGCTGTATGGGCTTAGTGCAAACAGGTAAGGATCATCTTCTACTCCCCCAAAAAATTTTTTTTTAACATAATCTATGTTTTAGGAAATAGTAAAGATAAATAGGTTTGTAGACTGTCATTATAGTGCCCTCTGGATCTAAAATTCTATGAATCTATAATTTTTTTTTTTATGAAAGGCACACTGGATTGGGAGATCAAGGAAATATATATGTAATATACAATTAGTGACTTAATGTGTGTTGTTATCAGCAGGCACAGCCTCTTCTGAAACACTGGCAGACAAGAGAGAGTGATGGAAAAAGCATGGAAATAAATATAGGTGGATTTGTAACTTCCATAGTGAACGTACTAAATGAATGTTGACTAATCCATGTTAACCAGGAGGGAAGCCTCTAGTGGAATTGCTGCAAGACATTGTCCTTAGCCCTATCCTGTTTAATATTTTTATCAAGGAGATCAAAAGCATGCTTTCATGTTAATTATTATGGATGAAAGGATGAAAATTAGAAATTAGTTTATCATAACTTTGGGATAAAAACCAAGTAAATGAAATTTAGTAAGGATTAACACAAAATCCTGCACTTAGGTTCAAAAAGATCAACCCTACAAGTAAAGATTTCAAGAGAACTGGTTCATATGAGAAAAGTCTAGAGATTTTGTTGACTGTAAGCTTAATAAAAGCTGACATTGTGACATGTTTTCCAAATAAAATCTATGTGATCTTGGACTGCATAGTTACCAATTAATTAAACACATATTAAGTAGCTTCTATGTCAATACAAAGACAAAGATAAAACAGAAATAGACTCCAACCTCAAAGAATTTGCAATACAGCCAAGTAAATATGAAAGTATGCATGAAATATATACAAATTAGATACAAGATAATTTTAGGAGGAAGCTACTAGGTGCTGGGAATATCTGGAAAAGTATCATGTTGAAAGCGGTGCTCAGTATTAATTCCTGATGAAAACTAGGAATTTTTAGAGGTGGAAGTAAAGAAAAGGTACATTCTAGATATAGGAATAGTGAGTGCAAAGACAATGAGATGACAGGTGGAATGCCCTGTATGAGGAAGATAAAAGCCAGCTTGATTGGATCATGAAGGTAAAAAGATAGAATGAGTTGTAAAGTTGTAAAGGGCTATAAATACCTGATAGAAATTTATATTTGATCCTATAGGCCATAGGGAGTCCTAGAGTTTATTGAAAAAGCAAATGACATCTTTACTTATGATTTAGGAACATAACTTTGGCAGCTATGTAGAGAATAGATCAGATAACAGTCTCACCATGTTGTGCTATGCTTAGAATAAAATAAGATTGGCTACCTTTTCGGGAGTGAATTCCCTTTCACTGGAATACATGGCCCAGAACTCCAATTCTGCTTACATGGACCTCACAAATCATTCTCTTTGGCTAAGTTGTCCTCACCAATGTAGCTATACTATGCCAGAATGAGATGAAAATGAAATTAAAGTGTCTTACAACCATGCAAATGTTAAGTATTGTTAATACTGTTTTTGTTATTTGTTGAATATTCCAGATGTCAGCAGAAAATGGCTGAGCACAACCCCAGCTCTGAGCTGCTTCTCACAAATTACTCTTTGCCATGTTTGCCTCCACCAAGAGTGCCCTGCCAGCTTTTATCACTCAGGACATTATATTCTACCATGCTCATGCCATGTCTGTGGTATTATATGTTCAGTTTTAGTCTTCAGAATGACATTGACAAACTAGAGCTTACTAGAGAATTGGGATGGTAAAGACCCTGACTGAAGGAACTGGGTAGGTTTAGCTTGAAAAATAAAAGATTTAGAGTGGCAAACATGATAGTTGCCTCAAATATTTAAAAGCCTAGGAAAAGGAACTTGAATTATCTTGTGAAGTTCCAGTGGACAGAAATATGAACAATAGGGTTAAATTTCAGGGAAGTTTAGTTTAGCTTATTACAGGGAAGAATTTTCTAATAATCAGAAGTATCCCCCACAAAGTGGGGCTAATGGCCTTGTTTGGTTTGTTACTTATCACGAGGTATATTTATAATTATCCCATAGTCCAGAACTCTAGCTCTAAGTTTATGTGGACTAGGTTTAAATTGAGAGGACTTCTTACAAATTATGCTATTTGGCTTATTTGCCCCAACCACTGTAGCCCAGGATGAAACGTGAAATGAGAGCTTAAAAAGATAAAAAAAGAGTATTAAGAGAATCAAAGGCAGTGAATTAACAGAATTCTTAGTACCTATACCAAATGTCTGCCCCCGATCCAGATGTCTCCTAGAGGACTCATCTATTTTCCAATGATTTTTCCATATTCCATAGACTGGACAACAAGTCCCCATCCAGCCAGCATAGAGTGGATGTAATAACTAAATAGTAATTGTTTTTCTTTTACCCAGGAACCCTGAGGGTTTTACTCTCTCAGTTTGATTTTTTTTTAATTAAAGGGGCCATCCCTTGAGTAACTTAAAGAAGCCTATTCATTGAATGGGTGTATCTCACTCAAAGTAAGAATGTGATACAACCTTAGCCTGAAAGGGTCTCATATTGCATCCTAGGCCATCTCTAGTCACTCTGATGAAAATCAAGTCACTGGACCCAGATGGCTCCTGAGAAGAAAACAAGATTGGTGACTTTGCACAGCCCTCCCTCACTCAAATGAAAATCAACTGCAAGTCATGTCATCATCTTGATGTCATGGTCTTCTTCGAGAATTAAGGACAAACACAACAACACAACCATATTCCTGACCTGGTAAAAGCAGAAGTAAGGTATAAACCCATGGCACAATTGTTAAAAATGAGCATTAGCACTTCCTTTACAAAGGCACATCCCATTACTTTTTTGCACAGCTCTCTAGTGCTCAGTCTAGCAAGTGCTGACATTTCTTCACACAGCTGCCACCTGGGCCTTTTGTTCTCTGCTGCTCATGCCTTATCTAGTCATGCCTCTACTTAACCCTGGCCATAACCCTTTGTTGTGTTCTCCAACCTATGTTAACTGTTCTCTAGACACCTTTCTAGTTTGCCACTTGCATTTCTCTCATCTCAAAACTTTCCTACCTGACTGCCTATAATGGCCTCAGACTAGGTGACATTTCCATATTCTGTGGGCTCATAGCCTTCTGAAAGTCATAATTCAGAGATTGTTACCCAAAGATCTATTAATGAAGACTGTCTTGATGAGTTTCTGTAGCCAAAAAATATTATCAGCCTGAAGCCAGCCTTTTGATAATGAGTGCTTAAACTTAGCCAGGTTGATCCTCAGACAACAGATAAATAGTCCATCTACAAGCCTATAGTCAAAGTCTTTCTATTAATCCATGTGGCTAGCCATCCCTACCATCTTACTGTCTTTTCTGCTGCTTCCTCATCTCCCCCAACCTGGAATAGCTCCTCTGGACTGGATCACCAGAAAAAATTCTCCTGTAGTCCCTTTGTTCTTACTCAGTTGTCTTCAATCATGTCCTACTCTTCATGACCCCATTTGGGGTTTTCTTGGCAAAGATACTGGAGGGTTTGCTATTTCCTTCTCCAACTCATTTTAAAATTTATTTATTTCTTGTTTTCACCATTCACTTCCAAAGGATTTTGAGTTCCAAATTTTTCCCCCCTCTATCCTCTCCTCCACCCCAAGATGGCATGCAGTCTGATATAAGCTCTACATATATATTCATATTAAACATATTTTCACATTAGTTATGCTGTAAAGAAGAATTATAACCAATGGGAGAAACCCATTGAACCCACTGAAACCCAAAGAAGCTTTTCTCTCTCCTTTCTTCCTTTTTCTCCTCACTAGAGTTTTGCTTTTAACCACCACCTCCCTCAATCTGCCCTCCCTTCTATCAGCTACTTCCCTTTCCTTTCCCTTTTTCCCTACTTCTTTCCTCCTTTCTATACACACCTTCCCCCTCCCTCCCTTTTCCCTTCCTACTTCCTATAGGGTAAGTTAGATTTCTGTACCTGAGTATGTTATTCCCTCTTTGAGCCAAATCTGATGAGAGCAAAGTTCAAACAATACTCATCTCCCTCCCTTCTTTCCCTCTACTGTAATAGGTCTTTGCACCTCTTCGTGTGATGGAATTTACCCCTTTCTGCTTCTACCTTTCCTCTTCTCCCATTACAATCTCTTTTAATTACTTATTAGATTGTTTATCATCACATCAAAGTGCCCTCTATGTATATCCCTTCTAAATGTAAAAATAAAGATACAATTCTCAAGAGTTACAAGTATTATCTTCCCATGTAGGAATGTAAACAGTTTGCCCTTATTCAATCACATGTTGGGTTTTATTTTACTTTCCTGTTTGCCTTTTTCCATTCAGCTCTGATCTTTTCATTCAGCTCTGATCTTTTCATCTGATCCTCTACTTCACTGAATATTCACCTTTTCCCTGAAAGATTATGCTCAATTTTGTTTGGTCGCAACCCAAGCTCCTTTGTCTTACAGAATATCATATTCCAATCCCTCTAGTCTTTTAATGAAGAAACTGCAAGGTCCTGCATAATCCTGACTGTGGTTCCACAATATTTAAATTATTTCTGGCTGCTTACAGTATTTTCTCCTTGACCTGATAATTCTGGAATTTGGCTACAATATTCTTTGGCATTTTCAATATGTGATCTCTTTCAGAAAGTGATCAGTGGATTCTTTGGATGACTAATTTAGCCTCTGGTCCTAGGATCTCAGAGCAGTTTTCCTTGATGATTTCTTGAAGGATACTGTCCAGGCTCTTTTCTTGATCATGGTCTTCAGGTAGACCAAAAATTCTTAAATTATATCCCCTGCGTCTATTTTCTAGGTCAATTGATTTTCAATGAGGTAGTTTATTTTATTCTAGTTTTTTTCATTCTTTTGATTTTGACTGATTTTTTATGTCTCATAAGTCATTAACTTCCACTTGCCCAATTCTAATTTTTAACAAATTTTTTCTTTGGTTAGCTTTTTAACCTCCTTTTCCATTTGGCCAAATCTACTTTTTAAGCAGCTGTTTCCTACAATCAGTTTTTGTCCTTTCTTTTCTAAGCTTTTGACTCCCTCTTGCATACTTCTCATTTCTTTTCCTAATTTTTCTTCTACCTCTCTTATTTATCTTTTAAAATCCTCTTGAGCTCTTCTAAGAAGGCTTTTTGGTATTGAAACCAGTTATGTTCCCCTTTGAGGTCTTGAATGTGAGTATATTGACAGTGTTCTCTTCTGAATTTTGGTTTTGATCTTCTGTCACCATAATCATTCTCTATGGTCAGGGTTTTTCTTTTTTGCTCATAATGTTTGCCTTCTTCCTGGCTTTTAAAGTTGATCTCTGCTTCTAGGGCTCAGGGGACACTGTCCCAAGCTTCTTGTGCTAGGGACGAGGAGCCTGGGTCACTGGCTTTGTGTCTGGGGCCTCAGGTTCTGGCAGCTGGAGGCTGTAGGGGTCTGATAGCTTACCTGGTGCTGAGCTGGAACTGGTGTTGATGATTAGTGTGTTTGAAGGCTCGGTGAGGTTTCTGGGAGTTTCCCTGGAGCTACACTGAAACTGGCTGGGTGAGGTAGTATGAGGACACCTCCTCACCAGGGCTACACTAGAGCACTGCTGTGTTCAACTGCTAGTGGATACCTGTCTACCAGGAGATGTGGTAGTTCTCTGAGATGGAGTCTGCAGGTTCCCCTGGCTGTGCAAAGGAATGGGGGGGGGGGGGCGGGGTACTGATGTTGGTGCTTCCCTGTTCCACCACCCTGGGACTCTGGATCTCCTGCTGGCTTGCCAGGACACCTCAGGTCCTGTATGTTCCCCTTCCACTACAGCAAGGGACCTTTCCTGTTAATCCCCCAAGCTTCGCCAGCTAAAACTGCTGCACTCTGACTTTTTGCATTTCTGCTGTTTCAGCATTTTTCCTGGGGTTATATTTTCTGAGTTTTTCAAAGGCAATAAGGTAGGGTAAGAGTGACCCACTGTTTACTCTGCCATCTTGGCTCTCCAACTCATTTTACAGATGAAGAAACTGAGGCAAACAGGGTTAAGTGACTTGCCCAGGTCACACAGTTGGCAAACATCTGAGGCCAAATTTGAACTCAGGAAGAGGAATGTTCCTGACTAACCACTGCACCACCTCCTTGCCCTAGAGAAGTTAAATCACTCAGTTTTGGAACTCCCACCCTGAGCCAAACAATCTTGATTATAAGTGGATGAATAAAAATTTCAAGTAAGCCACCACACCACATTCTATCTAGCTGTCCACTGTGGCTATCTTGCCATCCACCCACCTATGCAGCATATCCTTCCCTGTTTCTCCTGCAATGAGTTCAGTAATCAAATCAAAACAATTATACTATAACTGCTCCTGGAAAGAATGTAACAGTTGACTGTCCTATGGATCTTTGACCCCCCAGACACTCCCTTCCTTTGCCACCACTCCTATATATGTTTCGTCTCCCTCTATTAAAATGGAAGCTTTTTGAAGGGTAGGCGCTGTCTCATTTTTGTATTTATATCTCCATATAGCACTTAGCATATAGCAAGTACTTAACAAATGCTTTTTATTCTTTTATTTATCTATAAACTCACATGCTACAAACTGACTTCATAAATACGAACAAAAAGGCCTCACTCATTTTCCTCATCTGTAAAATGAAGTTGGAGTAGATAATCCCTAAGCTACCTTCTAGTTCTATCTATGATTCTGAGAAATTAAAAACAATTTAATTTCTAACAATGGTTATCCTCAGTCAATCACCAAGTATTTATTATCCACCCACCATATACCAGATATTATGTTAGGCACTAGGGATACAAGGGTAAAGAATGATGCAATCCTTACTTGAAATGAACTTATATCCTAATGGGGAAGACAATACATACATATAAAAACAAATATAGCATATATATAAATATAATAAATATGAACATATACAAGTTGTTCAATATAAGGTATTTGGGGAAGGCACTAGTAATTTGGGGGATTGAAAAAGGCTTCATGCAGAAAATAGTATATGTATGTATGTGTATACATATGTACACACAGAGTATATATATGAAAATATAAATAAGAAGAAATATATACAAAATAAATATAAGGTATTTTAAGAAAGCTCTAGTAGTTTAGGGAACTGAGAAAGGCTTCATGCAGAAAATGGTGTATACATATATATATATATATATATATATATATATATATATATATATATATACACACACACACACACACACATATATATATGAAAATATAAATAAATACAAACATATACAGAGTAGTTAGATATAAGGTAGTTTAGGAAGTCTCTAGTAGTTTGGGGAACAGAAATGCTTCATGTAATATAAATGGTATATATGTGTAAATATATAGAGATATAATAAATATAACTACATACAAAGTTGTTAAATGTAAAGAAGTTTGGAAAGACACCAGTAATTTGGGGGACTAAGAAAGGCTTCATGCAGCAAATGGTGCCTGAAATGCGTACTAAAGGAAAAGAGGGATTCTGAGGAGCAGGACTTGTAAAGCATAGAACTGGGATATGAAGGGGCACGTGTGAGGAACAGAAGACCAGTTTGGCATAATCACAGAGTGTCATGGGGGAAATTGATGTCTAGATAGGTTGTAACCTTGTTATTTAGGACTTTTAAAGCTAAACAAAGGAATCATGTTTTATTCTTGAGGCAACAGAAAACACTTGAGTGTTTAAGCAGTAGAGAGTCAGGTGGTTAGGTATGCACCTAAAGAAAATTGCTTTAGCAGCAATAAGTAGGATGGACTAGAATGCTTGGATACTTGAGTCAGGGAACTAATTAGAAGCTACTGCAATAATCAGTGAGAGGTGATAAGGATCTGAACTAAAGTGGTACTGTGTGAGGGGAGAGAAGAGAGCAGATGCAAGAGATGTTGTCATAGAATTTGATGAATATTTGGATGTGTGGGGTAAAGAGAGTGAGGCATCAAGGATAACACTAATATTACAAACCTGAGACACTTGAGAGATGGTTATGCCTTGGACAGAAAAGGAGAAGGCTTAGGATTTAGGGGGAAATATGAGTTCCATTTAAGATGACTTTGGGACCTCTAGTTTGAACTATCCAATAGACAAGTGGTAATAAGAGACCAAAGGTCAGGCAAGTGACTGCGGCTGGATATGTAGATCTTGGAGATACATGCATTGAGATGATAATTAAACTCATGGGAGCTGATGAAGTTACTGAAAGAGAATATAGAAGAAGGCTCAAGAGAGAACATTGGGGAACATACATAATTAGAGTTCATGATGTGAATACCCAGCAAAGGAAAATGAGAATTAGAAAAGTAGGAGAGAAACTGGGAGAGAATTGTCACAAAAACCCAGAATGGAAAGGATAAGAGGGCGATCAGCAATGTTAAATGCAACTCACAGGTCAAGAAGGATCAGGACTGAGAAAAGAGACTTAGAAATTGGATTACTGATGACTGAAGAGAACAATTTCACTTGACTGATTAAGTTGGAAGCCAGATTTCAAAGGGTTGGGGAATAAGAGTAAATAAAGACAGTAAGTATAGACGACTTTTTTCCAGGAGAAAGGGAGGAAAGACATAGGATGATAGCTTGAGGGTGATGGTAGGGTCAAATAAAGGGTTTTTTTTTTAGCAAAGGAGAAATAAGAATTTTTGAAGTCAGTAAGGAAGAAACCATTTGCTAAGAAGAGTTTGAAGATTTAAGAAGAGAGATAATTGAAGATGTATTCTGCTGGAAAAGATTGGAAAGGATGAGAACAAATGCACACATAGAGGGATTTGCCTCTCCGTGTGGGAACAGGGTCGCCTCCTGGTCAGACTGAGGGAGAAAGGAGAAAGGGGGAGGAGATGATGTCTCATAGCCCTCAACGAATGCCTTTTCATTTATTCATTCATTGAGACGTTTCCCCTCCTATCTGAGTGACTGAAGACGTCAGTCTCAGAATAACTGAGGATTATTGCTGTTTTTTTATCCTTATTTTGAGTATTGCTCTCTACCAGGGTTTCACAGGTAATTTAAATAGGCCTCCAACTTGTGGATGGCCTGAGACAAAGAGAGCAGGAGGGTCAGGACTCAAACACAAGTTTAATTTCCAAGTAAGGGAAACAGCTTGCAGATGAAGGCCACCTTCCCCAGAAGGGGAGCTCACCCACTTACGCAGGGGCACAGTTTTTAAGCATGAAAACCACAAACGGCTGCACCACAACACAGGCATCCTGGGTCCTTTGGGAACAGTTGCCAGATTGTCGGGGTGGCTGAGCTTTGGGTTAGCATGGCTGGAACAGAAGGGAGTCGCTCAAGCTGTGGGACTGTCAGCAAGGCCGGGAATCTGACGGATTACCTTCCCCTACAGCGAGTCACTTGGAAACAGATCGACACAGTATCATCATGATACATATCATATCCGTTGACATGAAAGTTACAAATCTCATGACAATAGTTTACAAAAAAATTTACATCTGTATTTTCCTATAATTGCTTTACTATGTATTGTGTGCATTTTAAACCATTATTCCGAGGAGGGATCCGTAGGCTTTACTACCCTGACCAAGTCTGACACAAATAAAAGAGGTGACGATCTCCCGTTCCACACGACAGCTGTCTCCTAGCACCGCCCCCGCTCCGGAGGGGACCCTAGGTTC
>CM053770.1:128326065-128384910 GCA_028658325.1 Potorous gilbertii | reverse complement strand
GGGGTCATCCCGTCAAACCCTTACCGCCCGCCAGGAGTTAACAAAAATAATTTAGAGGGTTGTCTTCTCAATGGCATTAGGCTTCCTGAAGGTCCAAGCTTTATTTGGAAGGGGTCCAGGGCTGGTGAGTGAGGCCGAGGGGCGGCACTTCTGGGCCCTTCTCCGGACGTGTGCCTTCAGCCTCTACCCTTCACCGAGCGGGGGCCACGCTCACGAGCTAAGTCCGAGGGGCTGTCACGGCCGGGTCCCCCACGAACGCCTTCCAGCCGCGCCTGCAGTCCGAGCCCCTCATTTTACCGAGGAGGAGTCGGAGGCCGGGGACGAAGTAACGTGACCAGGGCCACGGGGCCTATCCAAGGACCCGGGCACGAACTGCTGACTACGAAGCCGGCCTCATGCCCACGGGTCATCGCATTTTGATCCCCTCCCCCGCACCGTGGGATGTTTTTTGTTGTTGTTGTTGTTACTTGTTTTGTTTTGTTTTTCAGAGAAGTTAATGGGGCTCAAATTACAAAGAGTCTTCGGAATCTAATTAATATCCCGGGGAAACTATCCCCCGGCTCTCGCGACATTTCCAACGGCTCCGCGTGACGTGGGCGGGGCCAGAAGTTACCTAGGGAACACGCTCCAGCTCCCACAACCTCCAGCGCCAGGCTCCCTTTTCCGGAGCGCTCTTCCAAACGTTCCAATTTCCCCGGCGCAGGCGCACGGGAGAAGGAGGGGAGGGCCGTTGGCCCCCACCTCGAGCGAGCTTCCGGGTTGCTAGGCGGCTGGAGGGTGCCGGGGTGGCTGTTGTCTCCTTGCCGGCCTAGCCCAAGAAACCCCAGAAGCCGAAGGAGTCGCTTCCAGCGCCCCCTCCGCCCAAGCTTCCAGGGTCACAGGGCGTCGGCAGTGAGTAACCGGCAGCCCCGAGACGTCACGGGCAGCCGGGCGGTGGGGACCACGAGGGGCAGGAAGCCAGTCGGCAGGGGGCGCTGCTCTAGCGGACCAGGGCCCTGCCTCCCCTGGCCGCCCTGGTCCAAGCAGGCCCCTCCCACCGCCCTAGGCCCCGCCCCTTCCTCCCTCCCTCCCTCCCTCCCCGCCCGGAGTCTCGAGGCTCCTAGGCTTTTCTGGACCTAGTCTCTTTGCCGGCCCACGAGGCCTTCCACCCATGCCATCTGCCACGGTACTTAGCCCGTTACCGATTGGGCTTTTCTTTTTTTCAACTCTCAGTCCCTTTGTGATACCCATGAAACCCCCGGGAAGGAATGTGGGGGAACCAAGGTTCGTGCATTCGGAGGGTGTCAGTCCAGGAATGGTTCTAAGCCAGCCTCGGCCAAAGGCACAGAGGCCCGACTGAGTCCTGAGAGAGGGGACGGGTTTGTGGAGTCCGGATGTATATGATGCGGAGGGGAAAATACTCTTTAGGGAGAAGAGAGCCTTTTTGGAGTAGCTTACGGTGTATTTTTTAAAAAAGAATTCTACCATATTGAAACTTTTTTTCCAACTGATGTTAGGGATTTTATACAGAAACCTGTCTTGTATTGGTTTAATACAATACAATAGAAAAACCAAATTGGAAGAGACCCTAGGTTTGAGCTCACATCTGATTTTGAATCTTGGTTCTGTCACTTGTTAGATGTCACTTCGGTTTATCAAACCGTAATTTCCTCCATAAAACAAGTCTAATAATATTTGCTTTGCCTACCTCACAGGGTTGTTGTGAGGATGAAAGATGTACTATATATAAAGTTTTTTGTAACTTCAAGTGCGTATAACTGCAAGCTATTTTTATTTGTTGTCTAGAGAAGGTCCTTTTTATAATGCCTATGAACTGGACTAAGAATTCTGAAGAACTTTGTACCTTCGTACAGTGAGTTTGTCAGAAAAGCTAATTGTCAGGTTGGAAGTTAGGTGGAGACTGTTGAGGGGGAGGGAATGATGTAAAAGTGGAGGTAGGAGAGAAATATGGGACCATAGTAAGGTGAGGAGGTGGGGTAGGGAAGTGTTATTGAATAGTGTTGATGAAAGGTGTCCAAGATGCGGACTCAAATTGATTTGGGTAATTAAAATTGAAATTTTCAAGCTACCACTAGAACTCATGTACAGAGTTAATCACTGATTCGTTATTCTCAACATATAATCCTTTTACTTTTCAATCATATTACTCAACATACAAATACAGACACACTCACTTATTCTGGTTAAAAGGGCAGCAGATAGATGTGAGTAGTTGCCACTCATTTCTATTCAGGATCTAACATTATCCTGGGGAACAGGACAAGTAAAAGTAAAGTATTAAGAGTGTAGGAATTTTAATTCTGCTAGAAATATAATGAAGGGATTTTAATCCCACTAGAAATGAATTGTTTTGACATGTAACTGGGGGGAAAATATTTTTTAAAAAAGAAAGAAATGATAATGCCCTTCAGGGATTCATCACTAAATAAAAGAGGGTGGGGAAAGTATTGGTTACAAAACACGTGCTAGAGAAGAGCAGAAAGGAGCAAAATAGTAAGAGAAATCTATGTACCACACATCATTTCATGTGTTCTATTTCAGCTGCATCCTATTTGGGATAGGATGCTATATTTACACTGGTAGCCTGTAGAGAAGGGATTCTACTGCATCTATCAAGCTAAATTGCAAATTCTTATTAACATCCAAACTCCTAATATTAAATTCCATTTCAGAAAGGTAGAGAGTACTGAATTATTTAAAATTTCAATAGGAAAGAAGTAGCATTTCTACCATTAAATTTAATCCTGCAGAAATAAATCACTTTGTTACAGAAATCAAAATATATATCTAATAAACTGAGAGTGTTATTTGTCTTTCTGCTGTGTCTGACATAAATGCCTTTGGGTCTCAAAATGCTGAGTGTTCTTAACATAGTTTGAATCTTCAACTGCTTTTTACCAGAAGGATTAGAAATGTTTAACTACAGACAAGTAATTGTAGGCTGTCATTTTTGTAATGATATTAACCTTTGTTCTGTGTTTTATATACATTAAAAAGCAAATTATAAAGCTAAAAAAATTGCTGTATTTGACACCACGACTATACAATCTGTGATAATAGTGTCCAAGGTTCTTGTTAGATACTTTTCACTTGTAAAGTGACTAATGCCTACCACAAGAATTTGCAGTTCTACCAAGGAGAATGTTCATCTCTTAACTATACTAGCCTCATCTAGCACTTAATCTATGTTCTGTCCTTTTAAATGTAGCACACAGTTTTCTGTGTTTTTTAAACATGTCTAGAATCAGAATCATATGACAAATGGAAATATAGACATAATTGTAATATGTATCAGTGTTTAATATAGGGAACATATTGAAGCAAAAGTATTGCTAATTGTGTACTGAAAAGCCAAATCTTAAAAAAAAACAACAAAACCCTGAAAAGTGGAGTTATAACTATCTTACCACTTATAAAAACTGCTTCATGTTGTATTATCATTTTAAGTATAAATTAATGTAAAAACCTGACATTAAATTTCAACAGTGTTTTGAATGCACTGAGTAGCACTCTGGTATTTCTTTTGCGTGTTTCTTGGCAGCTTTTTTTTCTATGGAATATCCATTTGAATAATTGACTTCTCAGAATGTAGCAACTATGTCCAGGTCCACTGGACAAGATTGTTTGTTGGATATGTCTAGTATGTTGCTGAGCAGTGAACCAGTTAACTGAGATGGCATGTAAGTGATTATTATTAGAATTTAAAGTTAACTTCACATTAAAATGAGTGGAATTGTAGGAGGAGCATCTCCTTTCCTGTTTTGAACAAGCTGGTTTATTGCTCAACAGAATATGTACTGTTAAATGTTATAGGTACATATATACTACCACTTACAAAAACATGGATATACCTAGAAATATAACATTACTTTGGGTTTGCATAAATACCTTGGGCCTGAAATAAATATCAGGCTTTCAAAACTAATCCTAATAATCCTACTAATTTTGAAATACATGTAAGTCAAGCTTCATTTTAATTGTCATACCTGGAAAATTGAAAGAAGTTAATTCAATAAACATTCATTGAGTTTGAGGCACTACTGATGGATATTTGAAGGTACATTGACTAGTCCTGCCCTCTAGAGATAAGATATAACAGTAATTACAGTGCACAATAGAATAGATAAGTAATTACAGTGCAAAATAGAAAGTGCTAGTAAATAACACAAGTACAAGTAAAAGGCCCTGAGAGTTCAGGAGAAGAAAAATTCGCTGCTGACCCAGGGGAAGGGGAGAGTGTACTGTTTGAAGTGAATCATGAGGAAACAGGTTTTGAATAGACAGTGGTAAGAAGAAAGGCTTAGTTGGGAATGGCATGATTAAAAGTGTAGGTTATTTCTTGGTGTTGAGTTGTATCTGACTCTGTGATGCCATTTGAGTTTTCCTTGATTTTCCACCCTCTCCCCCAAATGATCTCAGTCTCTCACAGCACCTTGTTTGGAACTCTACTTTGCACTTATATCACTCTCTCCTGTATCATAGGATATCATGATTTGTGTACTTGTCCATTAAAATGTAAGCTTTTAAAAAGCAAGGTCTGTGTCAAATCTGTATATCCTCACATACCTGAGTGCCTCAAATACAGCAAAGAAGTCCTTAGTAAATATTAGTCACATTGAATTCAAATTGGAAAGGGCATAGGTGTCTTTCATATAGTAGTCTTTATATTAGTGACATAAGTAACTGGAGCCCACCTTATAGCTGTCATGAACTTTATGGCTTAGTTTTGGTTCTCATATTGATTTGTCACAGGATTGGGCCCCATAGTGATCTGAGCCAAAGGACCAGGGTGACAAGCAGTTAGGAAGGGAAAAAAGAAGAAACAGCAATTGTCCCAGTAACAAGGGAGGGAAAAGAGTGAAAAGGAAGATTCTCTTCCTAGGAACAAATGGCAATAAAAAAAGAGATAATTTTTAAATAGAGTCATGTGGGAATGATGAGATGTTTTGACGTTCTGCTGTCCTATTAAAAATAGTGTATCAGAAATATGCATACAATTGCTCAAAACATCAGGATATAATATTAAGACATCATGTCCTAGCTTTGAAGGGAATTGATAATGAAATAGCTTTCCAAGGCTATTTTAGTTTGTTGTTTTGTTTTTTAAGAAAAAAGGCATAAATCCTACCCACTTTTGGAATTTAGTGTGGAAAAACTTAACCTATTTGATGTATTTTAGTCCTTTCTCTTAACAATTCTTTTCTAAAATAACTCACTTTAAAAGTTAGTTACTATTCGTTAAAATCAGTTGTCTAAGAATTCTAAACTTGTAGCAAAAGTACCAACATATGCATTTCATAAAATGGAGTTCTATTGTGGGGCTCAGAGGAGGAGTTTGTTAAAATACCCACTTGGTACTTAGTTTCACATGTCAAGGTTGATCAGGAAGGTTCAGGAGAAGCATAATGGCCTTTGCTGTATATCGTGTCCTTTAACAGAATCTTGCTTAAAGTCTGTGACTGAGGTTTTTACTACAGTAGTGGTTACAAACAGGGTTATTGGGAAATATGTGTTTTTTTTAAATTGTAGGTCTTTCCATTTTGGGGGGCATTTCATCAGTATGTCATAATTATAAAATAATATTGTTTTAACATCTTTCAGAAAAAAGACTGGTGGTAAAACTTCTGTAGACATGGCTAGTTCTGACATGAAACCAAAATCAATAAGTCGTGCCAAAAAATGGTCAGATGAGATAGAGAATCTGTACAGATTTCAGCAAGCAGGATATCGGGATGAAATTGAATATAAACAAGTGAAGCAAGTCGCTATGGTAAGGTAGACTGGAGAAATAGAATAATTTTCCTTTATCAGAATAGTTATCTCCCATTCAAGAAGCAATATATTTGTTTTTATGTCCGTTATTGCTATTCTTTATGGCATTTGAAGGGGTTGGAGGATGGGAATGAAGGGATAAGTTCCAACCTTGAATTTGACAATTTTCCTTTCTTTTAAGGAGTTTAAGTTGGTGTTTATGAAAAAGTTGATATAGTAATCTAGGAAAGCAGGTATTGTAGTGGACAGAGTGTTGGGTTTGGAGTCAGAAAGACGAGTTTGATTCTTGTCTGGAGTGTTTACTAGCTGTGTGCCTCTGGGCAATCACTTAACCTTGGTCTCGCAATTTTCCCATTGGTAAAATAGAGATAAGAAGCTGTGAGGATCAAATGAGGCAGCATTTGTAAAGTACTTTGTAAAACTTAAAATGATAAAAAAAAATGCCATTATTTTTAATATTTAGAATATAACATTAACAATAGGCATTAGCCATGTTCAGCCTTAATGGCTAATTGGTTAGGCATTCAAAATTTTTCTTTATGAGGATGTTTTAGAATTATAAATTCTTTGAATTTTTCATCTAGCTAAAGCTATATTCAAAATGCCCAGTTAATTCAGACTTATTATCTACTTTATGCATCCTCAGTATCTTTAGATCTAGTCTTTTTCTTTCATCCAGCTGGTTTTTCTTTTTAATTCTCGGCATTTCTACAAAAAAGAGGGAGTGGAAAAATGAAAGATGAGAAAAAAACTCTGGCTACTTATTAATAACTGATTTTTTTAAAGCTGCTTGGAAATGACTTTAAAATTATTGATCCTAATTGAATTATCTATGATTTTTATTTATCAGCTTTATCACAAATATTTGAAGTTGAGTATATTCCTATCACTTCAGGAAGAGTTTTTAGGGGTTTTTTTTGGTATTATAGAAGGTTTGAAATATAAAGGACAGGAGCAATATTATTTGAAGAAGGTGTTCTAAAATAATCCCCAACCTTTCAACTATAGGCAGGGCTGTCCCCAAAGATCAGCAGCAGTCTCGTTTAGCAGTGAATATTTGCACAGAGTCCTCACTTTTTAATCAGTTAGTCAACAAGGATTTATTACATTTTTATACAGGCAAAATCAGAACTCTTGCTTAATCATGGAATGGAGGAGACCCTTTATTGTTGAAGGCTATTCATGCTAGCAGAGAGCAAGGTCTGGCAAGTCCTTCCAAGCTGAAAGTCTTCAAGTATAGCCTGGCAAGAACTAGTCTAGCTAAGTAAGTTAGGAGAAGCTCATCTATAGCAACTCAGGAAGGCTTACATTATGTGTCAATTAAAAAGGTACCCATTCTGATTAAATCAGATTATCTTTTAAGTGTTAATGTTAGGCTGTACATAAAAATGAACATTAAGAACAGTTTTAAAGGAGAAAATGGTTGCAAAAAGATAACCCTGAGGAATGTATGTAGAAGAGGAGAAAAGCAGCCTTACCTGTGTTGTTTAAGTTTTGGTAGGATTGTGGGATGATATATAATGTATAAACATCAGATGTTGTTTTGTTTTTAATGGTTGGTGGGATCACGTACCAACATTTATCTAGAAGTGTGGTCTGAGAAAGCTTAGCTTTGGTGTCAGTACAGTCATTTATCTTTCCTTAGACATGGCATTGCCCAGAGGTAATATATTGTGGAGGTGATGTTGACGAGGCAACACATCAAGCTACAATGTAGCTTTGCAGTACTACAGTACTGAATGTGTGTGACCTGAATTCAAGTCCCAAGTAACTAAGATTTTTATTGCAGTATTACCTTAGGTAAATCACTTCATATATTTAGACATCATTTGCTTAATGGAAAATGGAAGTGAACTAAATTATTTTTAAAGTCCCTTCCTGCTTTAAATTATATTACCTGAAGGCATGAGAAATTTGAATTTCCTTGAGTATGCTCTGTATCTTGACCATTGTCTAGAAATTCTAATATGGTTTTAGAAAGAAATGATAAATTAAAATGAGTAAGTTTTATATTTTCTGTTCCAATTATTTATCTGAAAGTCTGCATATATAAATTTGTTCAAGAATCAAACTTCTATACAAGTTAGTTTAATACTTTATGTTTTTTATTTTGAACTGTCACTTAAGAATTCTTTTGTATTTAAGTATTTCATAAATATTATAATACTTGTTTATTTTTTATTTTTTGTGTGTGTACAGGTAGATCGTTGGCCAGAGACAGGCTATGTGAAGAAACTTCAGAGAAGAGATAATACTTTCTATTACTATAATAAACAAAGGGAATGTGAAGACAAGGAGGTTCATAAAGTGAAAATTTATGCTTATTAGCATTCCTTCCTTGTGTGTGTGATTTATTTATTTTAAAAAACCCACTGATTTTCATGATATAACATGTAAAATGTCTGTCACATCACCAGCTGTATTCTTCATCTTAATGCTTTGTACCATAAAAGTAATGAAACTAGCTTTCTTTTAAACCACCTTGCCCCATAGTTTAAAATATCTGATAGATAATTGAATAAATAAAATGTCATCTTCTAAAAGTGAATCAGGGGGAAACTGGTTATTTCTTGTATTTGGGGTATTGAGTTAAAAAACAACTTATATTTTCCAGGAATGTTGTAATATTAAATCAACCCCATTTATGTTAGAAGGAATCATGCAATCATGTCTAACATTGCATAGAATTTACTTAAGTTTTCAAGTGACTGCAAATAAAATTTTACTAAGGTAATTTTAAAAAGATGCTATAAACCTTATCATTAGCCTCGCACTACCTAGCACATTGCTTTTTACTTTCTCTTCAAATTCATCAAGGCATGAAGGGCAGACTCTGTAGGGCAAAGAAGAGGAAAAAAATTCTTCCTTACCATATTATCTTAGGAAATCAGATGTAAACCTGACCACTTTAGATACTGAGCATAACCAAGTTCCTAAAAGTCAATTGAGGCAGCTAAATGGCAGTGGATAAAACACTGGGCCTGGAGTCAGAAAGACTGGAGTTGATATCCACTCTTAAACACCTACTAGCTTTGTGACCCTGGGTAAATCACTCTGCTTCAATTTTCTCATCTTTATTTTTAAATTTTGTTTTCAGTGTTTTACAGTCACTTTCATATATCTTAGATTTTTTTCCCCTCCCTCTCCCCCTTACCCCCTACTTTCCCACTCTTTCCCTGAGATGGCATACAGTTTTATATAGGTTCTACACATACATTCCTATTAAATACATTTTCACCTTAGTCATGTTGCATAGAAAAATTAAAATGAATGGGAGAAATCATAAAACAAACCAAAACATAATACAAAAGAAAATGATCTACTTCATTCTGCGATTGAATTCCGTAAGTTATTTCTCTGATGTGGAAGGCATTTTGCCTTAAGAGACCACTGGGAATTTTTTAAGTCCTTGTATTTCAATGAAGGACTAAGTCTACCAGAAAAATTCCTCGCACACTGTGATTGCTGCGGTGTACAAAGTTCTGCTTGTGCTCCTTTTCACTCAGCCTCAGTACATATAAGTCTTCCCAGGTCTCTCTGAAGCCTTCCTGTTCATCATTTCTTGTACCACAATAGTATGCCATTACATTCATATACCACAACTTGTTCAGCCATTCCCCAATAAGGCATCCCCTTATTTCCAGTTTTTGGCTGCCACAAAGAGAGCTGCTGTAAATGTTTTTGTACGTGTGGGACCTTTTCCCATTTTCATGATCTCTTTCCTCATCTTTAAATTGAGGATAGTAATAGCACTTAGCCTGCAGAGTTGTTGTGAGAAAATTGTGTAGTCCTTGGCACGTAGTAAACACTGTATAATGTTAAGTACTGTTTCTATCATTATCTGAGGGGATTGATAACAATCAAGCTTCAACGATGATTTCTCCAGTGATTCAGTTAGTTATACCAGTCCTTTCTTCTTTGACCCCACCCCCACCTCCCTACCCCAGGAAAGGAGGCAGAAATACTTAAAATGGATGATGGATTCACAAGAGCAGCCTCTGACTAGCAAGAGGAATTCTACCAGCCTCCCTGTTTAGCTAACTTACTCATGACTAGAGTATTCAAAGTACCTGGGATCTTAAATTGGTGTATTTGTAAAAGGCTACAGCCCCTGTTGTCTACCTCTTGTTTTCAACTCTTCCACCCACCACTCTTTTACTAAGGATTGGTCTATAGTCAGGGTAGAGATGATTGCCTGGATTGTAGTTATGTGGCTTCATTTCTCCAAAACACATAAATATGGGGACCCAAGAGTGGTGGTCAGGCATCAGCAAATAGCTCCTTATACCTTTTTTATGTGCTTGAGTATTCCACTAGTGATTTAAGTGCTATTAATAAACTCTGTACTTAGATTACAGGAGAATGTGACTATGTTTCTATTTTTTGAGATTAAGAACTAGACTAAGCCAACTAACTATAGCTTCCTGTCATCTTTTTCTTTCAGTCCATCCCCCTAAATAGTGCTCTGAAACCCGAGGAAATAGTCTTATATTATTACATTTCCCACAGAGCCAATAAACAATCTTGCACAGTACACAGGTTTGGGCTAGTTTTATGTATGTGTGGGCATATGTGGACATATGGACACACATATACATTCCTGATTTGATTGTTGTCTTTCATTCTCGAAGAGGACCAAAATGACATCACTATGATAAAATGAAGTTTCAGTGTGTCTGTGGCTGATCAGACCAATACAAGCTCAGAATACTCTACCACAGGTTGGGCACAAATAGTCTGAAGATTTGGAGTTGATGCTCCAGATGTGCACATCCTATGTTTACTTTGTGCTGTCTCAATTCTGCTTTGCTCATAGAGCACAGCACCCTTTCTAATGTGGGCACACCATGCTGAATGGTCCTGTGCCAGTGTCTCCCATGTCGCACAGTCAAACCTAGATTTCTTGAGAGAGACTTTGAGAGTGTCCTTGTGTCACTTCTTCTGACCATCATGTGATCTCCTGCCCCATGTGAGTTCTCCATAAAATAGTCTTTTTTGGCAAGCATGCATTTTGGATTCAAACAACATGGCCAGCCCATTGGAGTTGTGCTCTCTGAAGCATAGTATGAATGCTTAGCAGTTCAGCTTGAGCAAGGACTTAAAAACTTCACAGGATTTACCAGCAGGATAGTTCATACACCTCTAAGAAGGCAACATTTAATTCCATCCAAAGCAAAGTACAAGCAAAGCTTAGAGAGATGTAGGATTCCTGGCTCAGTAAAAAGGCAGATGAAATTCAGTTTTATGCTGATAGTAACAATCCAAAGCACTTTTATGATTCCCTAATAGCTATTTATGGACCAAAAACCTATGGTGCATCATAACTACTCAGTGCTGATGGAGCCACATTGATTAGTGATAAGGACATGATCCTAGAGAGATGGGCTGAACACTTCCATAGCATTCTTAACAGACCATCATCAACCAGTGCTGAGGCCACTGACACTTTACCTCAGATTGAAGTCAATCCCTCCTTAGTTGAACTTTCAATTGGAGAAGAGGTTTTGAGGGTCATTAGGCTCCTTTCATGCGTCAAAGCACCTGGTGCTGATTCTGTTCCAGCTGAGATTTACAAGTTAGAGGGACTGTTGCTTATACAAAAGGTGACTGAAATTTCCAGGTTATGTGGCAAGAGGAGGTTATCCCCCAGGAGTTCAAGGATGCCTCCATTGTCCATCTCTATAAAGGTAAAGGGAATAGATTGTCCTGTGACAATCATGGGGAGGGGGGGTCTCTCAGTCATTCCTGGCAAAATTCTTGCTAGAGTCCTCCTTAATAGTCAGATCCTTCACCTGGAAGATGGTCATATACCTGAGAGCCAACGTGGCTTCAGAAAGGGCCAAGGAACAGTCAATATGGTGTTTTCAGCCCTACAGCTCCAGGAGAAATGCCAGGAACAGAACAGAGGTCTGTACACAACATTTGGAGATCTAAGGCCTTTGACACTGTTAGTTGTGAGGATTTACGGAAAATTATGTCAGCTTGGTTGCCCAGGGAAGTTCATCAGCATTGTATGTCAATTTCATGATGGCATGTTTGCCCAGGTTCTGGATAGTGGACAATGTTCTCGTGCCTTCCCAGTCACCAATGGAATGAAACAGGGCTGTGTGCTTGCTCCCATACTTTTTAGTGTGATGTTTTCAGCCATGTCGTCAAATGCTTTCAATAAGGATGAACACGGCATCAAGGTCAACTACCATACTGATGGTAAGTTCTTCAATTTGAAAAGGCTACAAGCCAAGACCAAAGTAGAGGGAGTATTGGTGTATGATTTTCTGTTTGCAGATAATTATTCACTCAATGCAGCCTCTGAAGCTGAGATGCAACAAAGTAGAGATCAGTCCTCTGCTGCCTGTGCTAATTTTGGCCTAATAATTAACACCAAGAAAACACAGGTACTCCATCAGCCAGCATCACACCATCCATATGTGAAACCATCGGGTACAACAAATAGAGAGGTTTTGAATGCTGTGGATAAGTTCACTTACCTCAATAGTGTACTTTCCAGGGATGTACACATTGACAATGTGGTTGATGTATGCATTGCCAGAGCTAGCTAAGTGTTTGGGAGGCTTCAAAGAGAAGTTTGAGAGAGAAGAGGTATTAGACTAACTACCAAACTGAGGGTCTACAGAGCTTTTGTGCTGAACTTATTGTTATTTGCCTGTGAAACATGGGATAGTCTACCATTGCCATGACAGTAAACTGCATTGCTTCCATTTGAACTGTCTTAGGAAGATTCTGAGTATCACCTGGCAGGATAAGGTACCAGACCCTGAAGTCATCCTGATTTACTGGAATAATGAAAGCAGAGGAAAAGGTACAATTTATGAACATAAACATCTGTCAGAATTTGTGGCAAATTTTACATATATTTTTAGTTCATAGGTAATATACGCTATAGATAATATACATAGATATACCATAGGTAATATACACTATATGTCATGTCTTCCCTCTGAAGACTGACACACTTAATCATTTTAAATTATCCAATGAGCATTAATCCTTTTAACACTCATAGGTAAGCATTGTTACTATTTGTAGAGTTGATCAGGAGACACATGAGGAACTGACTTTTCCCCTAGCCATTTAATGAAATCATAGATATAAGGGGGCAGACACAGAAACAAGAGAATGTTAAGATCTTAAAGTGAAAGAAAGTATCAGTCAGACAAAGAGATTTACAAGGCAGCTAGTTATTGACTTCCTAGTTGTCTTTTAAAAAATCTAGCTACATTCTTTAGGTAGTTAATAGATAGCCTTGGGGAGTGTAGAGTTGTGGCAACAGAGAAGAGAGTCACCTACAGAAAAAATTATCCCTGGAAATCAGTTGAGCAGTAATGGGGATCCCAGGCAAGTTACTTGCCCAGTAAGAGACTTTATCTAGGAGGGAGCAGAATGAAAATACCAGAAGAGAAAGGGCATCAGGAGCCCACAATGCCCAAGACGTGAGTTGATTTTGTCATGTATTTCCCTGTGTATGTGTCTATCAGTGTACTCTACGAATGTATCCATAGAATCTGTGTATTTATGGGAGAATACACCCCAAGTTTATGGGGAGGATGTTTTGTAGCTACTGATCTTAGTATGCGTCTAGGTTAATTCAGATCCCTATAAAGACTGAATTTAGTAAAACAAACTTGGCATAACTAAGGTACTTTGCTTCTTGATAATATAACAATAAAACAAGAGAATCTAGAAAAGTAGATAAATCAGTTTTTCCTCAAGTAATTTAACAAACCTTTGGCAATTATTGGTTAATCATTTCAATATTGAAATCTCTAATTGAGGTCTTTAATGCAAATATTCTATGTTGTCAGTTATTAGGAGATTTTCCAGTTATATAATTTTTAAATTTTATTTTTTATTTCCATTTCCAAATTCTCTCTAGCCCCTCTGCCATCTTGATAAGGTAAGAAATATATCCATTATACATATGAAGTCATGAAAAACATTTCCACATTAGCCTTGTACAAAAAAAAGGCAAGAAAAATAAAGGGGGAAAGCATGCTTCAATTTGCATTCTGAGTCCATCCTTCTCTGGAATTGGATAGCATTTTACACCATGTATCCTTTGGAGTTGTATTATATCATTGTATTGATCAAAGTTACTAAGTCTTTCACAGTTAGCTTTACAATATTGCTATTACTCTACAGTAGAGTTCTCCTGGTTCTGCTTGCGTCCCTTTGTATCAGTTCCTACAAGTCTTCTCAGGTTTTTCAGAAACTATCCTCTTCACTATTTCTTACAGTACAATAGTATTCCATCACATTCATATACCCTAGCTTGTTCAGCCATTCCCCAGTTGATGAGTATCCCCTTAAATTTCCAATTCTTTGCCATAAAAAAAAAATGCTTCTGCAAATACTTTTGAACATATGGGCTCTTTTCCTTTTGCTTTGATCTTGGTATATAGACCCAGTAGCAACATTACTAGATCCAATGGTTTGTGTACAGTCTCATAGTCCACTGAGCATGGTTTCTAATTATTCTATAGAATCTTTGGACTAGTTCACAGCTCCATCAACAGTGTATTAGTGGACCTGTTTTCCCACGTCCCTTCTTGAGTTTGTCATTTTCCTTTTCTGTCATCTTCGCCAAGCTGTTGAGTGTGAGGTAGTGCCCCAGAGATATTTTATTTTGTCTAATTAGTTATTTAAAGTTAGTGATTTAAAGCATTTTTTCACATGACTATTGATAACTTTGATTTCTTCTTCTGGAAACTACCTCTTCATCCATGCTGTATTTTTAAAAACATGCTGACACATTTTGTTTTGTCGCAACAAATACATTCAAAAATGCCCACCAGAACCAAAGTACATTACCTCCAACGGTCCATTAATCATGAACAGAGAGGATGTTTTTAACTTTGACAGTACAGTTACTAACATTAACGGTTTTGATCAAAGTGGTGTTGTTTCTATTAATTGACTTTTTATGTCATGGTAGTAATTGTACATATTGTTTTATTCAGATTGGAGCACTTCAAATAAGTCTTCCCATGTTTAACTGAATTTCTCATAGTCCTCATTCTTTATAGGCAGTGCATTCATATTCTGCTAAGCATAGGGTATATATTTGTTTCCACCTGTTACATATAATGGCTATTTTGTACATGTGGTTCTTATTTTGCTGTTGATAACCACTTTAGGGTATAATCACACTCATAGAACCTTGAGATCAAAGAATATGAAAAATTTTAATAATTGCAAATTTGTTTTTGAAGAATGATTGACATAATTCACAATTCCGCTATAAGTGAATTAGGATCAAGATCACAATCTCAGAGTTACAAGGTACTTCAACATTCATCTAGGTCAACTCACACTCCTAATGAATCTCCACTTACAAAGTACTTGACAAGTGGTCATCCAGCTTTTGTTTGAAGACCTACAAGGAGAAATGTACTACCTTCTAAGTCAGCCCATATCTAGATTGCTCTAATTTTCAGAAAGCTTTTCCTTCTATCTAGCCTAGATTTTCTCCTTTGTTCCAAGTTTTGCCCTCTAGCCGCAAAGAAAACAAGTCTTCTTCTTGGCAGAAGATAGCTGTCTATTCACCCCTGATCCTTTTCTTTTACAACTTAGACATCCCTAGTTCCATTGACTAGTACTCATATCACATGAACTCAAAGCCATTATCATTCTAATTGTCTTCTGGATACTCACCAGCTTATCAATGTTTTTATAAAATGTGGGTTTACTCACTTTTTTACTTCCCATAAACCCCGCTAACAATGTTTTCCTGTTTCTTTTTACCATCTTTGCCACATGGATGTGTGGGAAATAACTCAATATTGCTTAAATTTGCATTTCTCTATTAATGATTTTGAACATTTATTCAGATAATTGTTGATAGTTGTTTCTTTTTGAAAAATGTTCATATTTATTGATCACTTGTCAAGAAATAACAAGTGGAAAATTATGTGTTTTAGAAACCAGCAGCCATGAGTTTACTACAGGTATTGCTAATAGGAAAATTTAGTAGCAATAGCCATTATGTTCTTGTCCAGAGAGAAAATCAATCCACTTTTTAAAAAAGGGCTCCTTGCATGTAGGGTTAACATTTGCTAAAAAAAAATATATTTGAATCTCATTTCCTTGTACAATTATCTCTCTGGTTGAAGCTCCAGAGTTCTTACCATGTAGCATAAAAGAAATAGTTTTAAAATGTTTTTGTGATTCCTCCTCAACATCTGACCCTACCTCAGAATAGTCATGGAGATCTTCCCAGAATCCCACTGGTCATTAGATCATGGACTGAAGAGGGCAGGGGAGAGGAAGAGGAGAGTACCTTAGACAGTTTACAAAGAATTCGGGATAGAAGGAGGAAGGTGCAACCCCAAGGTGGAAGGCCTAGTTGTCTCCTATCTTGAAGCCATGCAGACTTTTTTAGTCATGCTGTTAGTACATACATATGCTCTCCCTTCCCCTTCAGAGATCCTGAAAAGAGAGGCTAGAGCTAACACTGCCATTTTAAAGATGCAACTAAAGCAGCTGAGAATGTGAGCACTGAGCCTAGTTGACCAGGTTAGGTGAGATGACACCTAAATGCCTTTAAAGATATTCTTCCTTCCACAGCCCTGAGGTGGGTAGAAAGTTTCTATTAATTTACCCACTCCTCCAGAGTTTTTGTTTGACTTCTTTGTAAGCCATGGAGTTAATGAGGAAAGCCTGGGTTCCTGCAGTAGCAGGTTGTGACAGGTCAGTGTACACTCAAAGTGTTTCCCCTTTCCCCCTGTAATTTCTATTTCTTTGCCAACGTTTATACTAGTAGTATACAAAATATAATCATAGCCCCTAATCCTGCTTTGTGTTTTCATATTATGTGTAGTGATAACTGACCAAAAGAGGAGTCAAGTCTGCATAAAAGCAGATGTATCTATGGGCTCTCTCTAGGAACTCACAAACAAGATAGTATTATCTGTGACAGCTTCCTAAACTAGCCCAAAGTGATAAGCAGGAGAAATAAAAGCCAAGGAGATATCTGTAATAGGAAGCCATAAGTTCTCCCTAAACTATTATTGTAAACCAGAAGCCAAGGGCAAAGTGAGAAAGGAGAAGGACTCATCTCTATCCTTTCCCCAACTGTCCACTAAAGTTGAATATTCCATGTCACACATGGGGAGCTGCATCCCTAAGCTCTCCATCTGTATGACATCTGCCACATTAACACTGTTACATTTAAGTACAAGAGTCAGGAGCTTATCACCTAATCATTAGGAAAACCTCAGTTTAGTCCCTATGTCTTATTTGAAACCATATGCACACAGGTGGCTCACTAGGATAAATTATCAGAAAAATGTACCACCGAACTGATCTGATAAGTGGGATTATTTTGAATTGTTCTTTAATGTTGGAGTTGTTGCCATCATCATTCAGTTGTTTCAGGTGTGTCTGACACTTCATGACCCCATTTAGGGTTTTCGCGGCAAAGATACTGTGGTTTGCCATTTCCTTCTCTATCTCATTTTACAGATGAGGAACTGAGGGAAAAAGGGTTAAGTGAGTTGTCAAGGGTCATACATACAGTAAGTGTATGAGGCCAGATTGGAACTCATAAAAACGAGTCTTCCTGACTCCTGGTTCTATGTACAACCTAGCTGCCCCTTAACATTGGAGGGTACCTACCAAATAGGGTCATTTTAGTTTAGCTGCAATTAAAAGCAATCTGTTCCATCACCCTATAACTAGCCAATAGGTCTAACTAAGACCAGACAGAAAGAAACCAGATCAACAGGGCAGAATAGGGTGTTTGTCTTCCTGTTTGCTAAAGAAGGAAGACATACATCTAGTTGACTTCATAGCTGTGTGAGACCATTCATATACAAATTTAAAAGATGTTGCACTAGGGCACAGTCCTGTTCAACACTATTTAGAATTGGGATTGAATCTCAGGAAATTATTTCTGTCTATCAGATTTTAGCTGATCCAACTCCAAAAGAAGCTTTAATAGCCTAGGATCTATGCCATGGTTATATAATGTGGTCCATAGATGGTTCCTGTCCATTTTTAAGCTGATAAAAGATTGATGAACATTCAGGCACAAACTGTGGAATAAGGAAAGGAACAAAACTTTACACGAACAAATGAGATCAGTAACCTGGCGTACAGGTCTTAAAACTGCAGGTCATGCAATAGCAGTGTCTAAAGTGGATGCCAAAGTCAGAAACCAGATTTAAATTGCCTAGGCCTGAGACAGGAGCACTGTCTGAAGGGAAATCTTGGTTAAAACCAGGGGTATAGTCACATCCAAAGAGGACAGTATAAGGCAGAGGTTCAAGAACCAAAGGTTTCATAACAGGTGAGCAATAGGGTATTGGGGCTAGACAGGGAAAAATCCTAATTTGTCCCATTCATTGGTTTATAGATAAATGGAAGTATTTATAATGTTGTTCAGTCATTTTTCATTGTATCAGACTCTTCATGACTCCTTGAAAAAATAGTGGAGTGGTTTGCCATTTCCTTCCCCAGCTTATTTTACAGATGAGGAGACTGAGGCAAATGGGGTTAAGTGACTTTCTTAGGCTCACACAGCTAATAACTAAGACCAGATCTGAACTCATAAAGATGAGTCACTTCCTGACTCCAGGGCTGGTGCTCTATCCACTGAACCAGTAGCTGCCCCCTACCACATTAGTTTAGAGCAAAGAATATCATTGCAAAATAAATGAGAAGGAAAAAGTGTTCCCCTCACACTCACACAGTGTCACATTTCCACACCTCTGAAGGGAGGGAGAACATGCTTAGAAGTAAGGAAACACATAAAGAAGCAAGGCCAAGAGTATTCATAATCCTATAACTATGACCAGTAATATGCTGGTAAATGTTTAACAACTGGCTCTCCATGCTAGGGAAAATAGGGAAAAATACAACACACTTTTAAGTTTGATTTCCGTTATTGACATTTTCTCCATCACTTTAGACTGGACAATCAGGAAAACAATAAATCAGGATTCAATTTGTAGCACTTGCTTATGTTCAAGCTGTAAAATTTAACAATCAGCTCTTCAGGAAAAGTAGCACCAGCTCTAGCATACCTATGTCCCATCTGGAACCTGTGCATAGCAAACACATACATAGGGAACGTCTCAAGGAGAGTCCATGTATATAGGAAACAGTAGGAAGCATTCCAAGGATTGTGTCTCTGTTGGAACTCCTTTCTGCTTTCAACGCTGCTGCCTAGTGCTTCCTCATCCTTATCATCATCAGGCTGGGAGCTGCAAGTTTGGCATGTCCACTATTGAGCTATTCTATCCTATCTAGCACCCCCCACCCTTTCCTGTCCTCCATAACATTGTCATCGATCAATGCTTTCATCTACCAGTGCTTCTGGGGAATGGTTCTCTGTATGTCTTCTGATGTCTAGTGCTACCTTCTGTTTTTCTACTGAGCTGCGGCTGCTGTGTGACCTCTTTCCAATAGGAAAAAGGTTGCTGTCATAGCCTCTTTGTGGTACAGACTGAACCAGCCATAGTAGTCCTTAAGCATGGTCTGTCTTGTGAACCAACCATTTCTGTATCGAATCCTAGTTCTTTGAATTTAATCTATTTTTTTTTTGTTAGGCAAGAAAATTCCTTTAAACTTTCTAATTCCATTTTGCCAGTCATGGTGCAAATCAATCTAGGAGCAACATCATTAAGACATACACACAATTTTCTTTTCATTGGAGGTTGTTGATCTGAATATTTATTAAAGATGAACCAGCAAAGCATCAATTCTCACAACGATAAGCACAAATGATTATAAAATGGAGCCATATTTCCAGCCAAATTCACTAGGTGAAAGGGCTCCCAGGAAATGCTTTTCAGAAAGAACTTGCCAGAATTTATATTAGTACTATAGCTTTAGTTCTAGGAAAGCTGTATATGTGAGAGTATCCAGACGATTAGAAAGGATCATTTCTGTAGTACTTCAAATTAATTAAACTCCAAATTATTGATATTTAACAGTGTGCATAGTGTTACTGTAGACCTGATAACATAAATATATACATACACACACACCACACATACACGCACATACACATACACACACATATATAGTAACTGTGGAAAAACAGGCACATTAATGAACTGTTGGTAGAGTTGTGAATGGGGCCAATCATTCTGAAATTACATACAAAATGTTACTAGCAATGTATGCATTGACCCAGATATATCACTGCTCGATTATGTATGAATATATATTGATATACACACATAAGCCAATAATACCCATCCATTTGACTTAAGGATGAAACACATGAAAGAGTGACTACTGCAATTTGATTCAGTTCACCAAGCATTTATTAAGTACCTACTATGTGTCAGGCACTGGGCTAGTGACTTAGATACAAAGAAAAACTAAGTCAAACTTTCCTGTCCTTAAGGAGCTCACATTCTAATGAGGGAGACAACCTGCAGGTAACTACATATGTACAAGATATATACATATGTGTCAATGGGAGTTAATCTTAGAGAAAGACACTGGCAGTGGAGGAAGAGGGCATGAGCTGGAGTGGGATGGATGAGGAAGAGTTTCCAGCAGAAAGTGAAATTTGAGCTGAGTCCTGAAAAGTCAGGCAGCAGAGAATTCCAGAGAAGAGGGACAGCTAGAAAAGGCATAAAAAAGTAACAGTCAGGCCTCAGAAAGAACCAGGTTGTAAAGGGCTTTAGAAGTTAAATAGGTATTTTGCATTTAATCTTGAAAACTACTAGAATTTCAGACTAGTGGAGTCTGAAAATGAGATGATCAGACTTGGGCTTTAGGAAAATTACTTTGGTAGCTGAATAGAGTGTGGATTAATAAATGGGCTAAGATCCTAAGGGAAGAAATACAGGCTATGTGTAGTCATAAGAAAGAATATTCCAGATCACTAATAAGCAGAAAAATACAAATTAGAGAAATTTTGAAGTTCTATCTCATGTTCATTGGCAAAGATGATAAGGGAAAATGAGACATGTTGGAGTAATTGTGGGAGAACAGGCACATTAATGAACTGTTGGTAGAGCTGTGAATGGGGCCAATCACTCTGAAATTATATACAAATGTTATTAATGATGTATGCAAGCCCATGGATCTAGATATGTCACTGCTAAGCCTGTACCTAAGAGATTATTAAAAAATAAAGAAAGAAAAGCTCCTATATATGCAAAAATACTTATAGTGCTCCATTTGTGGTGGTTAAAAAAAAAAGGAAAATAAGGGGATACCCAGGAATTGGGGAATGGCTAAACAAATTATGGTATATGAATGTGATGGAATAATATCATGCTGTTAGAAATATGGAAAAAAGATGAGTTCAGAGACATATAAACTGATGTTGAATGTAGTAAGCTGGACAACAATAGTTTGTACTATATCATCATTTGTATAAACTGATGAAGAAATGGCCAGAACCAAGAAAACAACACTGTAAAAACAATTCACTGTCATAGCTGTTAAGAACTCTTACCAGTGCAATAAAAATCCATGACTGCAGAGGATGAAGGTTGAAAAGCACGCTCTCCACTTCTGGCCTCTGGGTAGAGAGAGAGAAAAGAGGAAAGGAAAGGAGAGGAGAGGAGAGGAGGAGAGGAGAGGAGAGGAGAGGGAGAGGAGAGGAGAAGAGAGAGAGAGGGAGAGAGAGAGAGAAGAATTCCAAAAAGATGGAGAGGAGACTTTCCAGGAATAAATGCTGATCAACAATGTCAAAAGTTGTAGAGAGGTCAGGAAGGATAAAAAAATGAAAAAAAAACATTTGGTTTGGTAATTACAGGAGCACTGACAGCTTTGGAGGGAACAGTTTCTGTTGCATGATGGGGTAGGTAGCTATATTGTCGAAGGTCGAGAAGAGAGTAGGAGGAAAGGGAATATGTAGAAAGCTTTCTCACTGTTTAGCCATGGAGGGGAGAAGAGATTTCAGACTATAGCTATTCAGGATGGACAGATTAAATCAGGGTATTTTAAGGATGGAGACAGCAGTGGGGTGTATTTTTAGGCAGCAGGGAAGCAGCCAATAAATATGGAGACACTGAAGGTTGTTGACTTAGGAGAAGATAGAGGGGGCAATTTACTGGAGAAGAGGAGATGAAGTGGAATCTAGAGGGGTTTACCTTGCCAAGAAGAGTCCCATAAACAGGCACACTGAATGATGAAAATAGTCCAAAGCTGAAGTTTGGCAAGGCATGTTCTTGTCATTAGAATAAAGGGTCAAAGGGTCTTAAATCTAGAAGATAGTAGAGAGTTGAATTGATTCATCAAGGGGTTGAAGTGGAGAAGAGAGGAATATGCAGCCAGTGCCTGGGAAAGAAATGAAGGGTGGAAAGATTAGAAGTCATGGTGAAAAACAGTATTATGGGGCCTAAGGTTGAAATATTAAAAGATTAAGATCAGATAAAGAACATTAGCAGTTTAGGCACATGGAAGCTCACATTTGTGGGTAAGGATGAGATTAAGGGAGTGAGCAACAATTTTGGTGTGTAGTTGAGTTAGGGTGAAGGAATAGATTATGAATATTGAGTAGATTAAGAAAATAGGAAGATGGGTACTTGAAGTAGTGTCAACATGTATGTTGAAGTCCCCTATATGAGGATGGCAGTTGGAGTGGAGGAAAAGACTGTGAACCAGGCACTGAACTCATTGAAGAAGAAATGAAAATGCACTAGCACTTGGGAGATGAGAGTTATTAAATTCTTGACTGGGTAACAAAGTTAGACTGAGTGATTCAACAGAGGAGAGGCCACAAAGTGACAGTGGTAGAGGGAGAATATGGAAGTGATATTCAGGAGCAAGGAGTATTCTTAATCTCCTACCATGACCAATGAATGGGGGGTATAAGTGACAGGGCCAACAGTACTGGGAAAAGTATCCAAGGAATCAGCTTCATCCACAGAGAGCCAGGTCTCAGTGAGGGAGCATGAGAAAAGAAGAATTTCAAAATGAAAATACGGGTGTTGATTATGGAGTAGGCATTCCAGAGCACAGAGTGGAAGAGGCCAGGAGATCTGAGAAAAGACTACGCTGGGGCGTTGTGGGGGGTGGGGAGAGGGAGGTGTATTTGAAGGGTATGGGAATAAGAGAGTGGACTGTGGAAAATGGGAAGTGGGGTTTGGATATCAACATCTTGAAGGTTTAGAATCATTGGGATAGGGAGAGAACGAGAAAGTGGAGATATACTAACCATTGAGAAATTAGTTTAGGCCTTGTATCAGTGACAGAAGAGAAACCTTTTGAGAGATACAAGGGCTTACACTGTTCAAAGCCTTTCTTGGGTCCTACCTTGTGGTAAGTGGTAATATATCTTAAGAAACCTTAACAGGCCTACCTCATAGCAGACTGAGGTATAGTATGGGGGAATCCAAATAGGAGGCAGGAGTTGGCCATCGAAAGTAGATGTGGTCTGGAAAAGGCCTCAAGAGCACTGGAGAAAACCCTGAGGCCATGACAGGGTGGAAGGTGGGTAGATGACATCTACAAATGAGTGTCCTGGATCAGGCGATCTCTGGAAAGTCCCTGGAAAGAGGAAGTCAAGAGAACTGTGATTTCATTGGCATAGGAAGTTTCTGCTGAGGAATTACCTTTACTCATATCGGCTCTTCACCTTACAGTCTTAGAGAATTGCCTAGAGCACTGAAAGGTTAAATAACCTCCTGAGGCTCATGGCTGGAGTGTGTTAAAGGTGAGATGGATGCCTTTTTTTTTTTTTTTACATTACAATAATTCCAGGCCTATCTCCTCTTCATACCCAAGGAGATCTCTGTTGTAATAAAAAAAAATTAGGAAATAAAACAATAAAGAAAAGCAACCAAACACTGACCTCATCTCTGAGTCTGCAAAATTCTGCACCTGTTGCCAGCCTGCCTTACTATTGAAAGGAAGGTGAATATCTTCACTGTTGCCCAAGAATCAAAATTAGACATCATGATTACTCATCTTTACTTCACCTTCATGAGTGTTCTTATTTATATTATTGTCTAAACCGAATCTTCAAAGAACTTCGCCATCATGTCCAAATTCAAACTACCTTTTTTTTTCAGGGATAACAGTAAAAGCTTAGAAAAAACAGCATTTTCCAGAAGGAAAGAAAGAGATAGAAAATTTGCTAGTTAGGAATAAACCTAGAAAAGAACAATTTTTAAAAAAGACAATCATGAAAATATTCACTTGGTTCTTTGATTTGAATAATGTGGCTACCTCTTAGAAAGCTGTTATTTTAAACCTTTTATTTCACTAACAAGGATTTTTGTTTGGATCCAGCTTTGTTTTCTTCACCAGTAGGCAGCACAGGACAACCTACATAATGTAGAGATGCTTCTTTGACTAGTGTATATATTTCATAGATATGAAAACTATCTTTAGAAACACAATTAGATTAACTAAAATAATTAAGTTACCAGATAAAATGAAATAAAAACAAACCTCCCAAAAATGAACACTTTACATCCAAAACGCTTGAGCAAAAGCTTGCAATGTAGGCTTTTTATTTCTTTAGTCTGAAAACTTTCAATCTTCTTGATCTTCCAGTGAGCAAACACTACTTTCTCTTGTCTATTCTTAATATAAATATGAGGATTCTGTGACAAGGTCAAAAGAGGTGAAAGATCGAGAAAAATTACTGGAAAGGTACTATTCTTTACAGCCAAAGCAGAAAAGGAAAAAATTTTTGAATAAAAGCAATAGACTCAAGGACACATATGAAGGAATGAGAATAAACAGGAGATAGGAAATGTCATGCTCAATCAAGTAAGGTCATGGAAGGAAAACAGACAATATTCTCAACAGCAGCGTAACTAAGCAGAAAAACATTCAGTCTAAACATGTAAGAAGGTCATTTAGTATCTATACAAATCCTTTTTCCGGAGAGTACATTTTGATTTATGTGTGCCACGAGAGGGAGGACTGAGAAGGGAGATATAGTCTTCTGCCACAATTCACTTATTCAGATGTGAGAATCATTCCATCTCCCTTTTCATAGATTCAAAACTTTTCAGAGTTAGAAGGGACTTTGGAGGCCATTTTTCTAACTCATCATTTGTACAACCTACCTGAGAAGTGATCTTCCAACCTCTGACTTGAAGAACTCTAGGGAGAAGGAATCTACTAGTTTCCTAGGCAGCTCATTTCACTTTTAAATAGATCTATTAGTTTTACTGACATCAGGTCTAAGTTTGCACCTTTTACCTATGCTTTCCAGTTCTGTTCTCTGGAGTTGTGGTTGTTCAGTTGTTTCTGACTCTTTGTGACCCTATTTGGGGTTTTCTTGGCAAAGATACTGGCTTGCTTTGCCATTTCCTTCTCCAGCTCATTTGACAGATGAGGAAACTGAGCCATACAGGTCTAAGTGACTTGCCCAGGGTTATACAGCTAGTAAGTGTCTGAAGTTGGTTTTGAACTCAAGTCTTTTTGACTGTAGTCTGGTGCTCTATCTACTGTGCTTCCCAGGTTACCCCATGTCCTCTGAGGACAAACAGAATAAATCTAATCCCTCTTCTACTATGAGTACTTTCCCCTCCTAAATTCTATCTTCTTCCATCTAAATATCTGCAGTTATTTCTATTAGTCTTCATATAGCATAGACTCAAGGACATTTACCATCCTGTCCTCCACTGGATATTCTCTGGCTTATTAAACTAAACTGCAGTGCCCAGAACTAAATACAGAGTTTATAATACAAGAACAGAGTATATAGCAGGACCATCTTCTCCTTATCTCTGCAGTTTCACTTATGGTCATGTTTAGGCAATTAGAATACTTGCTCCCCATTGTCACTTTCAGACTCTCCCACTACCTTTGTCACTCTATAATCTCTTCTTCTTTGAAGTTTTTTCAATCCAAATTTACCATCCAATCATTTTTTGTACTACAAAAGTACTGCTATAAATATTTTGGTGTAGATGGATTTGTCAGTGATTTCTTTGGGATATATACCTGATAGTAGAATCTCTAGGTTGAAAGGGTGTGGTCATATTAGTTACTTTTATTGGCATCATTCCAAATCACTTTCCAGAACAGTTATACTAATACACATCTCCACCAACAATGTTTTGGTGTGCCTATCTTAACGCAATCCATTCAACATTAACTATTCCCATCTTTTGTCATCTTTTCTAATTTGCTAGGTGTTAATTTGAATATTGTTTTGATTTGCATATCTTTTATCACTAGTGATTTGGATCATTCTTATGGTTGTTGATAATCTACAATTATTTTGAGAATTTTTTGAATGGACTTTGGCCATTTGTCTATTGGGGATTGGTTTTTGGTCTCATCTGTTGATCTTATATACCTTGGATATCGAATCCTTATTAGATATATTTGATATAAAAATTACCAGCGTTTCTCCACTTTCTTTTTATTCTAGCTACATTAATTTCATTTGTACAAAAAAATTTAATTCCATGTAATCAAAATTATTTTATCTTTTATAATTGCCTCTATCCCTTACTTGGTTTAGATTTTATATCTTATCCATAGCTCTCCTATGCTGCTCTCCTAATTCTTAATGATATTGTCTTTAACATTCAAGCCATAAATAGTGTAAGATGCTTGTCTAAGCCTAATTTTTTTTAATCAGGCTACTTTTTTAATTTTCCCAGCAATTCTTAAATTCTACAATAATTTTTTTAATAAATTTAAAATGTTTTAAACTTAAATACAAAGTATGAAAAGAATTGCCATGTCCACAGCAGAACATACGGGGATTCAGTATAAAACAATAAATTTCCATTTCAAGAAAATCTATTTAAGAAATACTATACATTATTTTCAAAACTGCTCAGCTTTTCTTTGCTTCCCTCTAGGTTTTCTTTTGTTCTCTGCTGTGTACTTTTTACTTTATTTTTCCTCCCCTCCCCCACTGCCCCAAACATGGACATATATATATATACATATACATGTATGTATATGTATATGCACACACACATATACATATATGTATACACACATAGATATCTATAAATGTACACATGTGTACTCATACTCTTATAGGTAAGGCTGTACTATGTACTATGTTTATTTTCACTTGTCATTAGTTTCTCTGATTGCAGATAGCATCTTTCTTCATATGTCCAAGTCATGTTTTTCTAAATCAGCCAGCTTATTTCCTATACCACAGAAACATTCCAACCCAATCACATCTTATCTGAGAGACTGTCTATGAAAGTTCCCTTCACCCCAATGATCTGCATTCCTTCTATTCTTGACTGCATAGGTTTTATTTATAAAGGAAAATTTTAATTTAAGTAATCAAAATTACACATTTGTAACAGTAAGCACCCCAACATACACAGGAGCAGCCTACTATCAGAGCTTCTTAGATCTGCATTCATAAAAGGAAAGCAATTTTCAAGGGGCTAACAATCATTTTAATCAAGCACATGTAGCATTCCTTTAACCAAGCATATATATCATTCACCTAACTCAAGGGAGTCAGCACTCTGAACTTCAAAGAAAATACAGAGAAATCAAAGATCAACAGATATGACTTCTTCTGCCTGACCATCAACAGACAGGTCTAACTGTCTGACCATAGTTACCAGAGAGGGAAGCATGGACATCTGGGTTTTCAAAACCAGGGGGCTCCTTTTGCAGCTTCCTAGAGTCCTCATCTGGCCAAACAAACACTTCCAGTCAGTAAATCCCAAAGAAAAACATCAACTCAGAGTATTTATACCTTTTACAGAGCCAGAGGGCCTCACAACTCTTGAGAACCAGTGCCTCATTAACAAAAGGCATGGGCCTTCACACAAATCTTCCCTTAATGGGCAGGACCATTAACGGATGGGGAAGATCTTTAATCACATTAAAATAATTAACAATACAAATACATATACTGTTTCTAGTTTCTTCAACTTTCTGTACTTTATTCCTAGTAAAGACTTGTTTGATAAAGGTGAGATTCAATCAGAGGTACTTGATTATACTAAAACAAAAACAACAAAAGATCCTATTTTACTTGCCATCACACTATTTTACACTTCAAAAATGCTCTAACCTTATAATATAGTTCAAAGTATGATACTGCTGAATCTGTTTCCTTTACATCTTTTCTCCTGGTTTCTTTGAAGTTAAGTTCCTGACCTTTTATTCTTCCAAATGAACTTTGTTCTTATTTTTTCTAACTCAATAAGATTTCCTTTTAGTAATTTTATTGGGATAACATTGAATAAATAGATTAGTTAAGTAAAATTGTCATATTTTTATTATATTGGCTTTACCTAACCCAAAACAATAAATATTATTCCAGTTATTTAGATGTGATTTTATTTGTATAAAACATTTTATGTTTGTGTTCATATAGTTCCTGTGTCTATTTTGGCAGTTATATTCTCAAGTATTTTATCTTGTCTAGTTGTTTTAAATGGTCTAAAATAATATTGAATAATATTGCTGACATGGTGTTGTTTTCCTATTTTCTTTTTTGATTAAATGCATTTTAGCTTTAACTTTGCCTGAGATTGTGATTACTACCTCTGCTTTTTTTTTTTTAACATAATATATTCTATTTCAGCCTTTTATTTTATCTCTGTGTATATCTCTCATTTTTATAGCATTTCCTTAAAGCAACATATTGTTGAATTCAAATTTTTAATCTGCTATCAGTTTCCATTTTATGGGTAAATTCATTCCATTAAGATTCTAAACTATAATTACTTGTGTAACAACTAGGATTCAAAACCTACTGACTGTAAATCTAGCAATTTTTTCCCATTCATCTGCCTCTCCACTTAGTACATTCTCCTCCCTCATCCTCTGTGATCCTGTTCTTTCATGCTTCTCCTATCTCTCCAAATACCGCTCCATTTCTTTTGATGGCTCCTCATTCTCCTGCTTCTATGTGTGCATTCTCCTAGGTTCTGTTCTAAGCCTTTACTCTTCTCTCTCCACTCTAGTCTATCCCTTAGCGATATCATCTATTTCCATGGCTTTCATTATCACACGGATACAGATGACTTGCAAATTAATATCCTTCCAACTTCTCAGAGCTCTAAGCACATATTTCCATTTATCTGCTACCTATCGTTATCTAGAACATGAAGGAGTGAGGAAATAGTTTCATAAAGAGTAAGTGATTCACTTGAAATCTCAGTGATAAAAATGAGCAGAGCTGAGTGTGAATCTAGATTCTCTGACCCCAGATCCTGTTTCATTCTACCCTACAAGTGAGACATATCACTGGTAAGAGATTTTGGAATAAACTTTGTTCTATAGAATCAAATGCTTTTTAAAAATAATTAAAGATGGCAGAATCTTTGAGGATATAGTCTGCTATATAGTCATCTGCAAAAGCCTACCTATTTCCTTCTTTTGATTTTCCTTTAATTTTCATCAAAGATATATGTGTAAACTGTTCTTATGTTGTATAAATAAGGAAAGTAGTCATATGGGTCATTACTTGTTGATACCTTCTTGGTCACTTTTTTGGTAATAATGTCATGTTATTTTTTCCCCTTCCTATTTGTTTCTTGTTGTTTGCTCTTTGAAATATCAGTTCCTTATTTCCTTCAGTATTATGTGTTTTGTGTGCAGTTAGTCTAGTTTAGCCAGTATTTCTGACTTCCTCTTTGGGCACCAAGATACCATTACCATGTCCTAACCAATGCAACCTGGGCAGGCTAGGCTCTTAGAGTGAGGAGGAGGAAGATAGAAAAACTTTGGCAGAGTCCAAAGCCTTTGATACTAAAAGGGATTCTGTCAACACTTGTGAGTGAATATCAGTATTGTATTTAAAATGTACTTGGCATGGAATAAAGCTTATCTTATTTTGTTTTGAACTTGATATTACAGCAAAGGACTTTGGGAAGGTTATTGCACTGCTACCCATGAAGGATTCTGGGGAAATTTCTTTCCCATGGGATACTTTGATATTTATAGATAGAATAATGGCAAACACATGCTCAATACAATGAACTACAATAAATTATCCATTAATATTTTAGCCTTCTTAGAATATTAAAAAAATTATTTGGTTGCCAAGCCTCACCAATTTTCCTAGCATTGTATTCCTCAATCAATATACCTCCTTTTCCCACCTAACTTTGCATTATCTTCATTGAATTTTTCTCTATTTTCAAAAGAGTACACATTGTTTATCCTAAGTTTAGAGGAAGATTTTTTCTGTGGTTCTGGACTAATTTTTCAACAATTCTGTCTGCTCACCCTAACCTACTGTGTTTTTTTAAAAAGTTCTTCAACCTCATGAGAATAAAACAGCACCCGTCCTAACTTCTAGGCCACTCAGGACCACCTTTCAATTCTCTTTGGCCTTATTTCCTGGAACTATTGATTCTGCTGCTCATGCTTAGGAAACAAGGCCAGAAAGGACAGCGGAGGTTTTGGGTGAATGGCAAAGTGGATTAGCAAAAGTATCCCTTCATTCTTTATCTATGTGTATAACATCATGATCTATGGGTTGTCAATTTTGTATGGACTTACATCATTGCTTTATATGTTATCAATAAATTTAAAAGTTATCAATAGAGTTTGCAACTAAGTTTTAGTTCCTTTAGATCTAGAACCAGAATAACTTCCTCATCCATCACATCAAGTGGTAGAGAAAAAACTGAAGAAGTGGTAGTTGTATACCCAGGGGGAAGTCTTGAAACTGGCATAAGGTTCTGAATAGACTCCTAGGATATAAGAAAGCATCAGGACCTTTTCCTGGTGCTGGTAATCAGAAGAGTCAATATGGTTGGAATATGGCTCCAGCATGTTTATGACAAAATATGTTGAAAATAGAGTATAAACTAAATGGAGAACACTATACAGACTAAATCTAGAGTGATTTAGAGAAGAGAGATTTAAGGTATTAATTGTCTGCAAACTAAGGGGATATATGTCACTATGTGTTCGGAGGTTGTATTTATAGAATTTGTGGACTCAGATACAGATCCCTGGTAATTTATGGTCCCTGTTAGTGTCTTCAAATATGACTCTCCAGAGTTTTCAGGGTATGACTTAAAGCAAAATTCCACTTAGAGAACTGGGAAAAATTGAGAATTAAAGCAGTAGTAATTATGAGTGACAGGGACTATCAAGGACTGACTATATTTGAATGGGTTTGACTGACCCTTTTGTAACTTCATGTCATAAATAGTAGGTTCATATATAAATACCTATAAAAATCTTTTTTTTAAATAAGGAAACCTTGTGCATACAACTTATTTGGCAACCTCTTTGTAAATTTCATGGCTAAGAACCCTGTTCTAGCTGAATTCATATATGGGCTTCAATGTTTTGTCTTGCCTCTTGATGACATTTCCAAGTTCACTTCCTAATCCTAAGTACACTGATTCTTGATCAGATTTTGAGCTTGTCATTATAGTTTTTATTTGGATTTGTATTTGAAGCCCTTCTTTGACTTCTATACTAAAAAATCTCTTTCAACACTATGTTCTTGCTGTCAAACACTTGGGAATGCCAAGTTTTGAGCCCTAGTCCACCAAGGAAGCATAACTGTAATTCAATTTATGTCTTATTTTTGTAACCTCCTAGAATATGTTACTTTAAGACAGGGATTCTTAACCTAGAGGGTCTGTGAACATATTTTAAAAATTTATTTTGGTAACTATATTCAATGATTGGTTTCCTTTGTTATCTTATATATTTTAGTTTTATGCATTTAAAAACATTAATTTAAGAAAAGGTCTATAGGTTTACCAGACAGCTCCCTTAGAGGTTCATTGTCATAAAAAAAGGTTAAAAACCTTTAAGTCATCTGAAAAAGCAACTCTCTCCTCCAGAAAATTACCATTTTCTGGAGAATATGAAGGATGATGTATTTTGGGAGATACTAACATTTTCATAATTTTAAAAATTAAGCAACATACAGAGGTGGGCACCCCTAATCTGTGTTCAACTAGCAATATTAGGATGCCCTGAGTTCTATGTTGATTACCCATATTGGATGGAGCTGGGAATTTTGAGCCCTGGAAGATATGTGATATATTTTTGGCACAATTATGATCCTCCACTAATTTCCTCAAGGAACCCAGCATGCCTCTGTCTTGGAGAGAACATGAAGAAACTTGGAGCTTGCAAAATGATGTATATCACCAAGTACACTGAACTGAGAGAATGTCAAGTTCTGGATCAGGAAGGTCCAGAGATAGTGGTTCTACTTACCATTGATGAGAAGAATAGATAATTTTGAAATGCTTGTAAATCTGTTGCATTTATTTTGTAGTTCTAGTTTTGTCTTCAAATATTGAGATGATCTAACTTACATTTCATGATAAACTTTCTAAAGATTTATTTTATATTCTAAAATTTTCCTACCCTATGAGATGATACTATTTGTGTTTTCTGCCATTTACGTTCTGATGTCTTGTGAATGAGCTTGTATTCTAATCCAGTGATGCATGTCTTAGTGGTCATAATTATCAATAATATCAAAGAGAAACTAGGATCCCTAGTCTGCATAGAAGGATCTCAGTGGATGTATGGTAACTCAGAAAACTATAAATTATTGTTATCTATGTTTTATTGTATCTTTATTTATTTTGTTAGCTATTTCCCAATTAGTGTTGTAGCCAATCTGAGGCATGTTTGACACCTTGTTTTGCATGACAAAAAGTTCACATCTGCTGACTAGGGTGGTCTCCTTATTGTGACAAATAGCAATAGCTATCCAACCTATTCAGGGAATGAAGGTAACAGCTAACTTCCTGGTGCATGAGATCTTATTTGACAAATTTATTGATAATACAAAGAGAGAATTCTACAATCAGATGAATGATTGGTATCTCCCACCAGATTTGTGCCATTGTGGTTCTCTGTGATTTGCCAGAACTGAAGAGAATGTGCAGAAATTTCTAGCCTGAAATAAGCACTAGTGCCTCCAGAGGCCCTAATGGAGGGTCACCAGCTCAGAGACCTGGTCACCAGAATTGCCAACTTAGAGGTAGAGAATCAGAGCTTTGAAGTGAGATTTAAGATCTTCCATTTACCATCTCCATGCTATCAACAGCTATACAATCAGAAGAAATGTTCTTCCTCCTACTGGCCTCTGTTTTCTTGTTCTCAGCATGTCTCCTCTATGCAAAAAATGGAACTGCTCACCTCATTACCTTCTGTGAAGATGGTCACACCACAAGAAGATGATGATGATACTGACCTGTTTAACAATGATAATGAGGAAAAACGTAAGAAAGTGGCAGGGTTTGGGGAATGGTTTTGATGATATGTAGAGAAGCCCAAGAACCCAGGGCTTATTGCTAAGTCTTTCACTCTCAAGCATACCAAATCTTGGAATGATGAAACAGAGATGGCAAAAGTGAAGGAATGTTTCCACTCCATCTATCTGGATGAACTTGTCTGGGGAAACTGGTGCTTATGGGATATGACAGTCAAGTTGTATGGTAGAGGATAATAAGATGGGCATAGGTATCCTGGGGTCTACCATATTTGAAGTCTCTGTGTAGAGCATTGATATTACTGATTTCAACAAGGTCTAAGAGAACACTGAATATGTATGAATCTATAACAAAAATAAAGGCTGAGTGCTGAAAAAAAATGTTCTGTCCTAAACTCTAGTCAGACATCTCTAACTGACTAATTCAATATTTCAGACTAATGCCTCCTAAGCATCTCAAACTCAACATGTCCAGAATGAAACTCACCCTTAACCTGCTGGCTTCTGAACTTCCTTTTTTTTTCTCTAGATAGCACAACCATCTTTCAGTAAACCAGGTTACAACCTTGACGTTATCCCTGATTCCTCACTCTCTATCAGGCCACATACCTAGTCACCATCCCCTTCTCTCTTCACTCATTGAATGGGCATTGTCTCAGACAAACTCAGGCTTGGGAAAGACCTTAATTTAGAAAGGTCAAGTTGTCCACTGCACCCTGGGCCAAAGTCACCAGTTGTCTTGACTTACGTCTTGCCACTGTACTTCAGTGATTCTGGAGGACAGAGTGAGGCTGAGGACTTTGCTACACTCTGCCTTACTTAAATCCAATTCATACCAAGTCAAGACTTCACTCTATAGACTGCACCCTATCTTGGGGAGGGGGGAAGGGAAGGAGGTGGAGAAAATTAAAAGGCTTATGGAACGGAATGTTGAAAACTAAAAATTAATTTATTTTTTAAAACAAGACTTCACTCTAGTGATGTTATTGGTCCTCGAACATACAGCACTATCCCCTAATGCAGAACCTTCTCTCCTCTTGCCTCAATTATTATAATAACAGTAACTTCCCATTTGCTCTCCCTGCCTCAGTTCTGTCCCCTTTCCAATTTGTTCTTCATAGGACTGGTGATTTTACTAAATCACTTATTTGATCACATCACTCCTCTGCTCAACAAACTCCAATGGACCCTCTTACCTCTAGGATCAAACGTTAACTCCCCTTTTCAGTTTTTATAGTCCTTCACAACTTTGCCCCAATGTACTTTTCCAAAATTAACATTCCCCTTCCCACACAAGACCAACCAAACTGCTCTGCTTGCCGTTGATCAGACATGATACTCCATCTCCTGTCTCAGTACCTTTGCTTTGGCTGTAATCTATGCCTAGGATACACTCCTATCTCACTTCTACATTTTAGAATTTCTTTCTTCCTTCAAAACTCTGCTTACCTTCTAGCTGAAGCCTTTCTTAATCCCTCCCCCCCCCACAGCTTCTAATATATTTCTCCCCAAATTTTTACCTTGTATTTACTTCAAATAGACTTTGTACTAATTTATGGATATGTTGTCTCCCCAATAGAATATAAGATTTTAGAGCAGAGATGATTTCATTTTTGTCCTGATAGCCCAGATCCTTTCATAATGCCTACCAATTATTTAATAAATGCTTGCATGACTGATTGTAGCCACTTTCTAGAGTATCTAGCTTTTTGAATGTATATTTTTATGATATATACAGTTGTCTACTCCTGTTTTCATTTTTAGGCTATGTACTTACAAATTATATATACATATATAGTGTGTATATGTATACATATATGTATATATACTCCTGAGCTAATGAATTATATGCATTATAAAACACAAAGTAATTTGTATTTTATTTATTAAGGTTACAAAATGTCTTTTTGCTCTCAATAAACAAGTATCATCAATAACACTTTAGTGAGAGCAATGTAATTGAATGTTTCATTTAAAAATTTTTAATTCTCAAAATTTTTGGTTATGTTGAAGGTGATAAATATTAACATTGCTATATATAAACAAAAATTAAAAAGGATCATATTTGAAATCACAAACTCTATTATATACTTGCTTCCTTTATAAAATCTTAATTTAACATTTTGTGACAGATTTGAAGGTCTCTTTCTAAGTTGTTTTTGATTCTTGATTTTCATAGTTATTATTCAGTCAGTCAATAAACATTTATTAAGTTGTTACTATGTGCCAGGCACTGTGCTAAGTGCTAGTGATTAAAAAGGGCAAAAGCACAATTCCTGGCATCAAGGAGTTGGCAATAGGGGAATAATATGCAAAACATTATAAGATCATAAAATTATATAATTATAAAAAATATAAGACATACAAAACATTAAACAGGCTTCAGTCAAGCCTAGACACTTTTTGTGTGTGTGTGTATGTATGTATATATGTGTGTGTGTGTGTGTGTGTGCGTGTGTGTGTGTGTGTGTGTACAGATGTGGGGAGAATCCTAAGCTTGACTAGGATGCTGAGTACCTGCAAAAGGGATGGAGTTGGTTCCAAAGCTACTTTGGGGAGAGACACATGTGATTCCAGAGATTTTATGAAGAGTTAGATACCAGCTATATTTGAACTATATTCTGAAATTCCAGAGGCAACTGTGGCTGTGTGTGTTCATCCTTCATTGTCGAAGAAGACCATGCCATCGGAGAAATAACAACATGACTTGCACTTGACTTTGTTCTGAGGGAGGGAGGGCTATGCAGGTCACCAGCCTCACTTCTCCTCCAGAGCCATCTGAATCCAGAGACCAGATATTCATCAGGATGACTGGAGATGACCCAGGATGAGGCAATTTGGGGTTAAGTGACTTGCCCAAGGTCACACAGCCAGTGAGAATCAAGCGTCTGAGGTGAGATTTGAACTCAGGTCCTCCTGACTCCTGCACCGGTGCTCTATCCACTGCACCACCACCCTGGCAACTGTGGATGGAAGCAATACAAAGAGATAAGCTACTCGGGGTAAACCCCATTTTTGGACCAAGTCTGTGTAAGCACAGAGACTGGGTGTTCTGGACTACAGGTTAGACATTCAATTGAGTTCAATTCATGATTAATCAAATTCCTTCTAGGTGAAAGGCACTGGGCAAAAACAGAGTAAACAAAAACAGAGTCCCTGCCTTCAAGGGAACTTCCAGCCTACTGGGGGCAGAGGGCAGATTGGTGAAAAGCAGAAGTGTCAATAGGTTGTAATAGAAGAAAACACTGCATACATGGGGATCTGTTTGTGCAAATGAAGAGAAGCAGAAGATGAGTTATTAATTTTGGCAGGAGTCCAATGCTTGCTTGAAATGAAGTTAATGAAGGAGAACTGTGTGAAATGAGACTGAAAAGGTAGGTGGTACCCAAATTATGGAGTGCCTTAAATGACAGGTTGAGGAGTTTCTATTTTACAGGAGCCACTGAAGCTTGTTGAGAAAGATATGATCAGACCCACGTATTAAGAAGATTATTTTAGCAGTTGTGGTAGGGTGTATTGAGGAAGAGAAAGACTGGGGGAAGGAAGACCAGTTGGGAGGTTATTACTGTAGTCTAGGTGAGAAGTGATGAGAATTTGAATTAGGGTGACATCTGTGTAAGTAGGAAGGAAGGGATGAAAAGATAAATGGAAAGATAGGTAGATAGAAGATAGAAAAAGTACACAGTAAACCATTTTTGTCTTTGCCAAGCACTGTGCTAAATGCTGGAGATACAGTATGTGTAAGCAAAACCACCCCTATCTTCAAGGAGCTTATATTCTAATGAAAGAAGAAAACACATAAAAGGGAATTTGAAAGAGAGTGTGTGCACATATAATCTATATCAGATTGTTTGCCATCTTAGCGGGGGAGAGAAGGGAGGGAGAAAAAAATTGGGACTCCAAATCTTATAAAAAATGAATATTGAAAACTATCTTTATATGTAATTAGAAAATTTAAAATAATAAAATAATTTTTTAAAAAATTTCCCTGAGGTACTGAGGCATTAGAATCCAAATGTTCATTGTCATTCCTGAGAAAAATAAATAGAGACACATTGGAGGAAGAAAGAGAAAGAAAGAGTGTACGTATATTTTATGTTTACTGATATATGTCAACTTAAAAAAAATTAAAATTTAGAAGTTGAAAAAATGGAACACATTTTGTCACGTTGCTCTTATTAAATGTAGAAAAATTGCCCACAGGGCTGTAGAAACCAGAATCAGATACAGTAAGGCCAAAGGTGGCCTCTCAGAGGCTGTTGTGCTTCTCGGAGTGAATTACAAGATTCCAGTGGGGGAAAATGACCAGAGTGGAAACCAGATGGTGTAGACCTGACTAGGACATGTTCTGGAGGCCCAAAATCCAAAAACTAACCCATCAGAACCCAGGGTGGTTCAGTAGGGAAGATTTCAAGATTTTGATAGAAAGTAGAGAGGATGGTTCTGGTGGAGATATGACTATTGTACCTGCAGGTAGCTCACTAGGTGTGAGAGTGGTACTAAGAGAGAAGGAAGAATCTAGCATAACTCTGAGTTTTTAAACTTGGGCAACTGGTATTTCCTTCAGTGGAAAAAAGGAGGTTTGAGAAGGAGCAGGTTTAATGGGGAAGACAATGAGTTTCACTTTAGATATATTGAGCATGAAATTCATAGACTACATTCAGTAGGAGAGAGGTAGTCAGACAAATGACTGTGAGTTGCTGCAGTTCAGAAGGGTGACTGGGGCTAGACATGTCAGTTTTGGAGTCATGAGTAGAAATTTTACTTGAATCTATAAGATGTGATGGATGAAATATACAAAAGAACTAAGATAGAGAATAAAGTGATAGGAGCCTAGGTCAGAGCTCTGGGAGATACCCACTAAAAGGAACCAGAAGGTGGAGGACAATCTAGCCAAGAAAACTGAGGAGTGGTAAAACAGAAGAGAGAAGGGCCATGGAAGCCAAGGGAAAAGAGTGTCCAGGAAGACAGGGTGGTCAATAGTGTCAAAAATTTGTATATAAACCAAGGAAGACAAGGACTGAAAAGAAAAGTCCATTGAATTTAATAATTAAGTGATTGTTGGTAACCTTGAAGAGAGAAGTGCAATAGAATACAGGACTGGAAGACAAGTTGCAAGAGACTGAGATATGAGTGAATGGTGAGAAAGTGGAGATATTGAGGGTAGACAATTCAGTATAGGAATGTGGTAGTAAAGAAAGGAGATATAAGTGAGGGGATTTTGTTTATTTTTATGAGCATATTTGACAACAAAGGGAAAGAACCAGTAGAAAGAAATTGAAGATGAGAGCAAGAAATAATAGGAAATGTTGGAAAGAACGAAGTTTAGGGTACAGGTAGAAGGGTTGGTGGTGGGGGGCAGAGGAGCAGCCTATTCCATAGAGAAAGGAGGAAAGGAGGAGGAAACAAATGAAAATATAGAAGGGCTTTGAGGTATGGAATCAGTAAGAAGAGGAAGTTAATGGAAGATATACTTTGTTTTTTCAGTGGAGTAGGAGGTGAGAACATCTGCTAAGAAATAGCAGAGAGGAGGAATTATTGGGGGCTTGAGGAAAGAAAATAACTTTGGGACAGCTGCCGAGTGGGAGTGAGAGTCAATTACGGAAAAATAAGTTTTGCTGTGCAGCAGTGAGGACCCAATTGACTTTATTTAAATTTTTTGATTGATCCCCTTTGTCTTTATAGCACATTCAAATTTAAAAAGACTAACAATAAAAAAGAAAAATCAACAATTCAGCAAAAAACAACCAATGTCTCACACCACATATCCAACAGTACCGACATATTCTCCACCTGTCCGTCTCTACTTCTTCAATGAAAGAAGGTGCCTTTTCTCAACTCTTCTTTGATAACCAATTAATTATAGCAAATTTGAATGCATAGTAGAGCCAGTTATATTGGCATTTAGCAGCTCAGAAATATGAGTAGAAATGATTGATCTAATTAGGTCATAAATGGTGTTAGGACAAGGTAGAAAGGAAATCAAGGCAGAAAAATTATGGATAGTCAACCATGGGTCAAGACTGTGAAGAGAAAAGAGAGAGAGGTCAGATCAAGGGGTAATAGACTGGAGGAATAGGGAGTGATATAATAACAATGTTGCAAGTGAGGATTAAAAAAATTAGGAGGAAGAGAAACAGGATAGATTGTGATCAGATCTGCTTTCAAAAATAATGAAATTGAAACACTTTTGGGTGAATGTGAGATCTAAGGTATGACACTGGGTACTCTTATCTCAGATTGAACTCCAAAAAGAACAGGTCCTCAAACGTGGCCTCGGTGGAGGGAATTGAAGTAGGAGGCCAAGAAGTTTGAGGGAATATCCACACATACACTGAAATGCTGAAGGATAAGACTAAAAGTTGAAGAAGAACAAGGGTTGGATTAGAAAGGGGATTCTTAACCTGATGTCTGTGACTTGGTTTTTTAAAAAAATATTTTTTATATTCAATATATTTTTAGATAACCCCTATCTCAAAGCCCTTGGTATGGGACTCTCATAGAGAATGCTCAATGCTGCCTGAAGGGCAGAGTTGTTCAGATTGAGAGAACTCCCGTCTTTTTCAGTCTTCTATCATCAAATGAGTTTGGGTATGCTTCAAAGAGGAAGCTAACCACATTTTAGGTTGCTGAAGGAAAAAATTCTAGGAAGACGTGAGAGGAGTTGGCAGTTTCCATCATTTCTCTCTCTCTCCTCTCTCTCTCTGTCTCTCTCTGTCTCTCTCTTTCTCCCTCTGTGTGTGTGTGTGTCTCTCTCTCTCCCCTTCAGTTACCTTGATCCCAATCAGAGAGCTCCTTCATTCTGTATTGTCTTGTATATATTCTGCTATGTATACTTCTGATTCTGTTTAGCTATGATTTGAATAAATGAATTTCTTTACTATTCACTCTGTGTATTCATCGTGGAACTGGCATTTGGTAAGAAAGACGTCAAGCCTTGGATGTAAAGCCTGAGGTCTATATTTTCCTTAAAGAGAAACAGTAATCAGAAGTTAGATTTAACCTCATCTCATTTCCTCTAGACAAACAATGCCTAAAGGAGCAGAAAGGTATAATTCTAGCCTGGTACCCCTCCTCTTTATTGAGAGCAGAGTAACCTCTGACCCCAACTTCCAGCTTTCCTTAGTGGAAGGAATGAAAGCCTTCCTTGGAGAAGGTTGGAGGGAGAGGAGACTAGAGATGTTATTCAGTCTCCCTTTGAGTCACACAGTGACAGCCCTTGCTACAAAATGGGCCCCATTACATTTTAACAATTTCCTTTGTAATCCTATACATTTTACCAGGAATTTTAAAATATTATACTGAGGAACTCCTAGAGCAGTAAAGAAAGACTATGTTCCAAGTACTGTCGTTTTTTATCTCTTAAAGAGGACCATGGCATCAGAAAGTCGATGCCAAGACTTGCAAGTGAATTGGATTTAAGTGAAGGAGGGTTTATGCAAAGTCACCAACCTCACTTCCTCTTCCAGACCCATCTGGGTCTAGTGGCCAGATATTGAATCGGGATGATTGGAGATGGCTCTGGAGCCAAGTACTAAAGTCTGTAAGAAAGGCAGGAGAGTAACACGGAGATGGGTAGGCAGAATTGTTCTAAGAGGGTGGAGGAGCTAGTGCATTTTCCCAGGTGCTAACTTGGGATGGGGGGCTCAGCTCTTCATGGAGGGGGAAATATGCTTCCTCCTCACTATAGCTGAAAAATCATAGTCCTGTCACCTTGCCTCCTATCAATTTTCTGCTAGCTCATGCTCTCATGGAGGTTGAAGGGCAAGGTGGAGAGTGTTTGGGGGAGGGAAAAGATAAAAGATGGGGAGGGAAGCGTCCATTTCCTGTCTGACTGCCACTACATTCATTTTTGCCTGCTGAGTTGTGGCAAACATGAAGAGAGGGGGAGGGAATGAAGGCACTTGGTGACAAAAGTCTGTAGAGGAGGAGATTGAGATGAGAGTACTTCAGAAAACCAAGAGAAGACAGACCTCTGGGAGTGTATAAATGTCGTCTAGAAATAAGTCTATCTCCTTTACAAAAGGGAAAAGGGAAGGAAATAAGCATTTATATAGCACCTGCTACGGTGTGGGTACAGTGTTAAGCATTTTACAATTGATATCTCATTTGATCCTCACAATTCCACAAGGTGCTGTTATGAATATTCCCTATTTAACAGCTGAGGAAACAAAAGTTAGGTGATTTACCCAGTAATTGTCCGAGGCCAACGGACAATTGGATGGAATTGTTAAGTCCTGAAAAAAATCGAAGCCATCATCCTCTTCCCTTCTCCTTTCCAACTTTCTTTTTTGTGTTGTGTTTCTCTATTAGAATGAAAGTGCCTTGGGAGCAGGCAAGACACTGGCTTTCTTTCTGATTGTATTTGTATTGTATTTAGCACAGTGCCTGGCCCAGAGAAAGCATTTAAAGAAATCCTATTTAACTTGTTAATGTCATTACATTTAAAATAAATATGTTGCTTCCAGAGGTGATAATTTTGATGGAAATCAGTCATATGGATACATAAATTCTGATAAATTCACATTTTAAAAATCAGTCTGTTAGTTTCTAGGTACATTGAGAACTGGATAAGAAGTAGTTTTCCCACTCTGTACTCAATGGAATGGCATTTTTGCAGATTCAGAGTTCTTTTTACAAAAAAAAATGCTTTACGACTCATAAATTCCTGTATCATTTCCAATGAAATCAAAATTTTCTTTATAGAAATTATTAAAAGCTATAAAAGTTCATGGTAAAAATTCATAATTCAGTTTCTATAGCCTACTCAGAATAATACTATCATCTTATAAATTATAAATAAAGGTTATATTCCTGGTAGTATGTTTCAGTTTATTTTTAGGGGAAGTGGGAAAATTGGGAATGGGAAGAGAAGGGTGCCAATCACTGGTGTCTGTTGTAAATGAAATTCCCATTCCTGCTGGAATTGAGAGAGTTAATACCTTTAATCCTAAATTCTACAACTGATTTCTATTGTCATTACAGGAACTGTCAAGGAACCCAGCCAAGCAAGCATAATGCCAATATTTTCTGCTGGAGAGAGGAGAAAAAAAACTACCTCTCTAGAAACAAACAAGAAAAAAAAATTGAAATCCATTTAGTTGACTTCAGCCAGGCAGTGTAAAAGGCAAAAAGTTACATAATTCATCTTGGTTTTTATTTAGATTTTTCTTCCCTGATTGTAGTGCTTTACTTAAAAAAAAAAGTCCCCAAAAATGAATTCAAAAAACATTTGACTCAGTTCGTTATAAAGGATAAATGGCTATTTGAAGTTCCAGATTTGACCAAAATAATTATTTAATTTGGGGCAGGAGTTGGAGAGGCAGTATTTTTCTTCAGAACCTAGATTTTTCAATTGTATTACCATACAATCTTCCTTTTTTGTTATTAAAGTGTTTTTAGGCAAAGAAAGGAAGCATGATTACCCTGTAGTTATGCTTATTTAGAGCACAATTGAATGAAATACCACAAGGCTGTGGGCTTTTTCTTTTTCTAGTTGTGAAAGGAGTGAGGAGTATGCTTGAAACCCTGGGAAAACAAAATTAAAATTGAACAAGTTTCCTTGGTAAAACTGAGCAACATCAAAGAAACCCCAATTAAAAAAAAAATCTATATCATACCAGTATGAGAAGCTATTACAGTACTTTCCTTATTGTATTCTATTCCCCCTTATGTACACTAAGATCTTCCCAACTGGACTAACTCACAGGCCCTAGAAAGCACATACCTTGCTCATCTTTGAGCTTCAAACAGTTCCCTACATCTAGAACGGCTTCCTCACTTTCTACCGTAGCTCTACTGATGCTTTAAGACTCAGCTAAGTGTTAATGCTTCCATGAAATCTTCCTTGAGCTAGAAATGGTTTCTCTTTCATTTCATTTATTTAATCAGTCCAGCTACAGTGTAAGGGATAAAGAGCTGGCATTGGACAGACTTCAGAAAAACCTGGAAAGATTGATATGAACTGATGCTGAGTGAGGTGAGGAGAACCAGGAAAACCTTGTACATAGTAGCATCCGTAGGCTTAGCCCTTCTCAGCAATTCCAGAGGACTCATGATGGAGGGTGCCTTCCATACCCAGCGAAAGGATAGAATCAGAATGCAGAGCGAATCAGATTGTGGAAGGCAAGAAAGTTCTGTTGTCCATGTTCCTAGGTGACAAGGGTGGTGACCTAGCATGGACAGGTTAGAAGTCGGAAACTAACGCACAGGCCCAAGGAGCTGTGCGAGGAAGGGCCTGTCAGAGAGGAGAACATGGAGTCACACAGCCAGGGGAGATCCAAAGTTCAGAAAACTGTCTAAGAACCCCATCTTCCTGCACATGTTGTAGTCTTCCTGTAACCTCACTGGGGAGGCTACCTGTCCACTCAGGGGGCATGGGCAGTAAAGATTAATAAAGGCTTTCCTGATTTCACAATGGTGTTATCTTTTGTTTAAAGTGAGAATGTTTCTTACTGTTAGGGGCTTGCTAGATGGACTCACTTCTAACACAGACTATTTTCTTTTTTGTTTTGTTTTGTTTGTCTTTCTCATGGTTTCTCCCATTCATTATAATCCTTCCGTGCAACATGACTAATGTGAAAATGTGTTTAACAGGAATGTATGTGTAGAGCCTATATCAGATTGCATGCCATCTTGAAGGGGAGGGGAGAAGGGACAGAAAATTTAAACTTATGGAGGTGAATGTTGAAAACTAAAAATAAATAATAAAACAAAACAAAACAAAAGATTTGGCCTTGGAGATACTTCTGGTCAAGGTGGCTGGCTGAATGAAGACAGACCTCATACCTCCAGTCTACTTCCACTAAAAACTAAAAGTTCGACCTAACAATGATCAAGAAATCCAATGAGAAACCATAGTAAGTGACTTCTTCCACTCCAAAACGGCACAAAAATTCAACCAGAAGCTTATGATAAATTGTAAAGGGGATCCGTAGCAAAACTAATGCCAGAAAGACAAAGTGATAGCCATTTGGCAAGGAGGAGAGATAATTCAGGGACCCTGGTACCTTAAAGCCCCTTATATCTAGAGGCATAAAAAGCACAGGATTTTCCTGAGGAAGTCCCAGGTTAATCAGAAACTAATGCCAGGGACTATGGAAGACTTGCAGAGTGGAAACCACCAGCGTGATGTGGCAGCAATGAAACCCAGGACCTCCAAGGTCCCTAGGACTTTGTCCTGAGATACCATAAAACAGGAGTTCTTAACCTTTTGTGTCTTAACCTTTTGGAGACTAGTGAAGCCTATGGACTCCTTCTAAGAATGTTTTTAAATGCATAATACAAAATACATAGGATTACAGAGGAAACCAATTACAGTATATTGAAATACAGTTATCAAAATATTTTCTAAAAAAAGTTAATGGGCCCCAGGTTATTAACTCTGACACAGAGGCCCTGAAAATCTAAGTGCTCTGAACCTGAAATCCCCTGAGGTAGAGTTCAGTACCCAGGGGACTCAGGGCAAGACTAAGCAGGGCCAACCACCCTATCAAGAGCAGGGCAAGGGGAGGAGCCTGGACCTGGCATGAGACTCCAATTCAGTAACTGAAACTGGAGAGATGAGTACACCAAAGCCAAAAACCAGTATAAAAAATTGTAGATTTAGACATCACCAAAAAAAAGAGAGGAGGGGAAGATGGAGGGGAGAAGTGAAAGGACTTTCCACTGAAAGGTGAAGACTGAAGGAGAGAGGGAGATGGAGAGGGAAAGAGAAATGAGAAGAAGTGAGAGGAGGGAGAGAGGAGGGAAGGGAAAAGAAGGCTCCTGGGGAATATGAACTGATAGTGTGAATGAAGTGAACAGAACCAGGAGAATGATTTTTATAACATTACAAAGGAAAACAACTTTGAATGCTTTAAGAAATCTGATCAATGCAATGATCAAATGTCTGTGGGCCCTAGATTGATACTACTCATCTCCAAACAGTCACACTTAAGGTGCAGAAAGACATGCATGTTTTGATATGGCCAATGTATGACTTTGTTTTGTTTATTTATTTATTTAAAAGACATTTTTTTTTCCTCTTTTGGTTTTATATAGGAGGAGGGTGGGAGGGAAGAAGAGGTGTTAGCAATAGTGATACACACAAAACGTCAGGGAAACCTTTTCTTTTAATTCACAGAAGAAAAGGACAGACAAGCAGGACAGTTTTGGAAATATCATGTGGAATTTGTTATATACTCTTTTTAAAAGAGGTATAAAAATGACAATTTTACCTAATTAATCTATGTATTCAATGTCATCCCAATTCAATTACTAAAAAGTTATTTTACTGAGTTAGAAAAATAATAAACTTCATTTGGAAGAGTAGAAGTTCAGGAACTTCAAAGAAACCCGGAAAAAAAGGCAAAGGGAGCAGATTGAGCAGTATCAGGCATTAGACTTCATTGTGAGGGAGAGGATTGTTGAAATGTAAAAAGGATAATTTTGATTATTTTATATTAAAATTTTCTTGTATCAATAAAACCTACGTAACCAAGAATAGGAGAAATGCAGAAAATTGGGGGAAAACTTTCATGCAGTCTCTTAGATAGGGTGTGATTGCGTTGAAATATTGCTGTGTTGTAGGAAATGATGAGCTAGTTGATTTAGAAAAACATGGAAACACTTGGACTTATGAAGGACGATGCCATCCACCTTCAGAGAAACAGATGACAGGTGAAAACAAGCATAGTCTGGTCTTACTTCTATGTGATTGAGTGTATATGTGTGTATATATATATATATATATATATATATATATATATATATATATATATGTTTATAGATACCTGTGTGTATTATGTGTATATAGATATTTTTGTATATATATATATATATGTGTATCATATGCATACATACACATCTATCTAGCTATCTATCTGTGCTTAGTTACATCCTTCTTTATGGTAGGGGGATAGAAAGGGGGAGAAAAAGTAAAAAATACACAACAGAGAACAAAAGAAAACCAACAAGGAAGCAAAGAAAATTTGGGTAGCTTTGAAAATGATGTGTAGTATTTATTATATAGGTTTTCTTGAAATGGAAATTTATTGTTTTATATTGAATCTTCTCTTATGACCTGCTGTGGACATGGCAATTTTTTTCTTTTCCCATTTTGTATTTAAGTTCAACATAAAAATAATTATAAAAAAATAAAAGCAAGAGGTATGAAATGGAGAGTCACAGTTTCATATCCAATCATATTTTTGTGTTCTACCTTATCTATGGAAATCCTCTTTTTTATATTAAAATCTAGAATAAATTTTTATAAGACCATAACAGAACATACAACTTTTTAAAAGAGAAAACGTACAATTGTTTTTATCCCTCTTTCCCCGCCAAAACAAACAAAAACTAGTCTTAGAACCCTAACGAGTAAAGTTAACATTGTCCCTCTTCTGACACATAGACTGTATTGCCCTTGCTTAAGTCACTTCAAACTGCCCCAAACAACTCTCTCTATTAAGTTGAAGAAAAGGGGATGACCTCTATTGAGAGTTCCCTATGTCAGTGAAATTACAGATCCAGTCCTTTATCCATAATGCTTTACCTTTCTTTTCTCATAGTGTAATTTGTGTTAGATTTATTATTTATATGTCTTATCATTCTGGAAACTGCCTTTTAAGCAAATTTTCGACGTCCTCTTCTTAGAGATGTGCCTTTTTGAAGGTAGATTATAAGGGAAAAGGGTTAATTTCACTCAATCAGCAAGCATTTATTATTTTTTTTACAGTTGATCTCATTATTTAAAATTTTTAAAAATGATCTTATAACCTTGACAAACATCAACGAATTTAGACATGCCCCTTATGAAAAGAATAGAAAAAGGTGATTGTATATGACAATATGAAGTCATTACACTCCACTTTTTAAAAAAATATATTAAATTTCTCATGATAGCTCCAGCACTGCCCTCCTTATCTGTGTCCCATTCTGAATTTTCTTCTAGCAAACATTTGTTAAATATCTACCCTGTTCCAGGCACTGTATACTGGGGCTACAAAGACAAACATGAAATGGTTTAATCCCTTGAGGTGCTTACAATCTAGGAAGAAGAGACAACATGTATATACTATATGCATTCATAGCTATATGCATTATATATGTGTATGCATATATACATGTGTACACACACATGTGTTTTGCAAAGCTACATACAATGTATGTGTATATATCATATACATATACACACATCTATGTATATAATGTATACATACAAATTATTTATAATATAATTCAGAGGGGAAAACACTAGCAACCTGGAGGGGTGAAGAATCAGAAAAGTTTTATGTAGAAAACTTCAGTTTGAGCTGAGCTTTGGAACAAGCTAGGAATTCTCAGTGGTAGAGGTAAGGATGGAGTGCATCATAGAGATAGAAAATTGAGTATCAAATATGAGAAAAAGCAAGAAAGTCAGTTTGGTTAATTACGTATTCCAGTTCATTGGTTTCTATTTAACTGAGGCTGATCATAAACATAATCCCTTATCAAAAAGGTAATTAGTGCTGCACCCATTTTATAGATGGGAGAACCTTGATGATTAGTACTATGGCATGCAAGAATGCTTCATAAAAGAGGGGTTAGGCACAACTTAGAACATTCTAGAATGTGGTTGAACCAGATTATAACATAGTTGGGAAATATTTAACAAAATAAATAAAATACAAACAAAATTTAACAAATAAAAATAAAATAAAACACAGATAATATTACATTGTAAAACTAAGATCCTTGTGGTTATAGGGATCTTATGTCCATATTTGGGTTTGACATTACTGCTGTATAGCATAATTAATATTAGTTTACTCTCTGATCTTTCATTGTCTGAAGAAAATACTTATCTCATTGAGAATGTTGCAAGAATATATTATTCTTTGTAAAGTATTTTTTTACTGTAAAAACAAACTCTGAATGTGCTACTTTTTTCAATGTAAAACACTCTAGAAATTAGGACCTAAGAACAGCATAGATATTAAAATCTATAGATAACCCAAAAAACTCAATGGTCTATCAATATCTGTGTCCTTTCAGAACCTTATTATCTTTCCACAAAACTATTGACTGGATCTGATAATTAGAAACAAAAACAATAAACAATAACTTAAATTTAAGAATATCTCACCATTTTCTTCAGGAAGCTTTTAATCACTGTAAGGACTTTCTTAGAGAACTGATATAAAAAGTAAAAATATTATCTGGGACAGGAAATTTTAACCTGGAGTCTTATCAACTTGATTTTAAAAATATTTCCATTAATTACTTCAATATAATTGGTTTTCTTTGTAATCCTATGTATTTTGCTTTATTCATTTAAAAAAATTATACTGAGAAGGGGTCCACAGTGATGGGGATAGGATCTGAACTCACCAAAGGAAAAGACCATGTCTTTGGGATCTAGACTCCATAAAGGAAAAACCCCTGGACCTTCCCACATGGCCCAGGACTCTGGCATTTGCCTGGGGCACCCAGTCCTTCCTGGTCCTTCTCTGTTACCTCCCTGTCACTCTAGTCTGGGGTGACTACTTGGCCACTCCTAGGTCACCCCCAGGTCTTCCCAGGCTTCTGTATAAAAGGTCCATCTTGCCTTAGATTCCTTGAGTCTAGCTAATGCTCAGATTCAATTTGGCCCACTTGTCAATACAAACATCACAGATGTTCAGATTCCTTAAGAATCTGACCCACTTGCATTACGTTCAAATTCTTAAAATCTGGCCAATAGGGCAGATTCTTAAAATCTCACCAACCCAGACCACTGCTCTATTAAACTTCATCTTTGGTTGAAAGTCTTGGATTGAATTTATTAGAAGCAGAACCTGCATTGCTTGCCCTTGAATTTTGGGTTCCCAGCACCCCAAGTCTTAACACATGGATTTTCCCCAATTGTCATGGGAGTCCATGATTCAAAAAAGGTTAACACCTTGTTTTAGAAGGAGAGCTTTTCATCTTGAGTATACTAAAGCTGACTTCTTAAGAAGACAGCAAATATTTGTCATTAAATTTTGAAGTTTAGTGTTAAAAGTAAATATGCCATTTGAGACTGACTTGAAAGCTTCCAAACCCTTAATAAGTTAAAAATGACTATACTACCAAGTGAAATAAACCATTAGTTTCATTTCCTCTTAGCTATTTAGCAGTGGTATGGTGTTATGGGGGCAGGGCTCACAGTCACTCTGCTTTGCCCCTATTTTTTTGTGGGTCTGGCATTCCCCAGGATTGTCTCACTTTTTTACTCTAAAAAGAATTTTGAATCTGCCATTTATTGCAATTCAGACCATTCTAAAAATTAATACTAGGAATAAAATACTAAGATACTAGTTGAACACATACTACTTTCCACTTTCCATTTACACCTCTGCTTGATTTCCAGCAGAAATGATCTTTTCTTGGGGTCCTCTGGTGTCCTTCTCTCTTTTCTGCTCCACCTGTTTTACCTGCTACCTGTTTTTGTATTGTCTTTCCCCATTTAATTGTAAACTCTTTGAAGGCAGGGACTGTTGTCCTTATTTGCATCTCAAGTTAGCAAAGTGACTAGTCTGAAGTAAATGCTTTGGGGACCTAGGGGTCTAGATGATTTTTATTCTTCATCCACTTTTTCTTGTTAGGATTGTTAGGCAGAACTCTTCTGAGTAGTAGTGGATCTCATTTAAGAATTTCAGGTATTTCAGGGCTTGATGCAATATCCCCTTGTCATCAAAGTACCTAAAGGGTCTCACCCTCCATCTTTCTACTGAAGAGACTGGGTTGATCATCCTCCATGCCAATAGCAGACATCCTTTGATATCTTCCCGTTTTCTACCTTAATTGATGATGAAAATCAGGGATCACTTCACAAAGTGATATTTATTGGCATGAGATAAACATAACCCGGAGAGATAGGCTCTAATAATTTGGAGATAAGCCTTTGAGGCTCTAATTACTAAAATATTTTCTTAAAAATAAATAATCAATAAATAGACAGCATGATATAGTAGATAGAGGCAGTCTCAGAATTAGGAAAAGTCCTGTCTCTGACAAACACTGGCTGTCTAACCCTGGGTAAGTTATTTAACTTCTCAGAGCCACAGTCAACTTTATGGAACTTTCATTTGAAGAGCAGGTGTTGACCTGCATTGGTAGTGGGAGAGTTTGCTCACTGGAAGGAATGGATCCAGTGGAATAAGATCCGAGAAAGCAAAGGTATAGGCCAGAAAAAAAATAATAATACATGTCCAAACAACAAATTACAAAAACCGTGAGTTCTCTCCATACCCTTCAGTTAATTTGTGACTTGGAATATATGGTCTAACAGAGATTATAGTTTGCAAAAGCAGCTTGTTTTCTTTATTGTTATCAAATAGCTTTGGTGTGTGTAGGTTATTCTTATAAAGATTTTAAAGAGATGAGAAAGTAGGCTTATAGTTTGGTAATAAATGTATTTTCCCATTGAAGGCAGCTAAATGGCACAGCAGATAGAGTGCTGGACCTGGAGTGAGATGATATCCCAGTGAGTTCAAATCTAGTCTCAGATACTTTGTAGCTGTGTGAGGAGAGGATTAAAAAAACAAGATAAAAACTGGAACAATTCTGTCTGCATTTTTATAATATCTCTTCATCAGTGACAGTGAAACTACCACAATTAAGGTTGAAGACAGTCCTCCAAGTGTTAAATGAGGAAGTGGAAATAGCATTAAAAAGAACAAAAACAGGAAAAGCATCTGGACCAGACCAAGCATACATAAAGGAAATGGGTACTTGAGGCCACGAAATTTTAAGATCATTGAGGGACTGGTTTTCATGCTAGTCAAAAGAAGGAACAACTTTTTTTTTCCTGTTTAGTTGCGTCCAACTCTTCATGACTCCTTTTGGAGTTTTCTTGCAGATACTGGAGTGGTTCCTTCTCCAGCTCACTTGGATGAGGAAACTGAGCCAAACAAGGTTAAGTGACTTGCCCAGGGTCACACAGCTAGTAAGCATCTGAGGACAGATTTGAACTCATAAAGATAAGTTTTCCTAACTCTAGGCCTGGCACGCTATCCACTGTTCCACCCAGCTGCCCAGGGAGCCATCGAAGAGGGAATAATTTCTGCTAAATGAAACTTTCCTCTCCCCCCTTTACTGTTACAAATAAATGAATAAATACATGCTGTAGTAAAAAAAAAATTTAATTGATTACAGTCCTTAAATGTTTATTTGCCTTTCCTCATCCCTCTGATGTTTGGGCCTTTGTTCTCTCTCTTAATAATTTTCTTTTCAAAAAACATTTATCAGGGAATGTAAATGAATAATAAGCAAGAACAAAAATTGTTTATACAATTGTTTATACAACAAAAGTGATTATAAATGATTGCATATGAAACTGTAATGTGTTTAATGTGTGATCTATATTTTTAATTATGAATGTTAATTTTAAGAAGGTAATAAAAATTGACAAGACTTGGCAACTGTTTTGATGTGAAAATGAGGGAGAATGAAGAAGTCAAGAATGAACCGGGACTGTGAACCAAGAACCATAACTATTTTAGCAACCAGAAACAACTGAATTTAGCATTTACTTAACAAAAGTAATTAATTAATATTGGAACCCCTTCTCTTCAGACTATAATACCCCACGTGATTTCTTTCCCTTTCAATTCTCTCTTGTCTATAAACTGGTCTCACTATATTGCAGGGTAAGAGCTTCTCTTTCCTCTCAACTGAAAGCACCTTAAAAATCTTCATTTGAGTTTTTCATGCTACTTGCCTGGAACTTCTGTGAAGTGGGAAAAAACAAAACACCTCACACTTTAGTTATGACTTTGAAGTCATGTTCTCTATCCAAGTAGAGACCAACAACATTTTAAAAAATGTTCTTTATCTCTTCATAAAACTGTAAATTTGACAGGGACTCTTATGAGTTTAATAGCTAATTTTTAAGTCAAGGAAATTAAAGCCCAAAGGGTTGTTCCATTTCTTTTTTTTAAATAGTTTAAAATTTTTTCTTCCAATTACATGTAAAGACAAACTTTAACATTCTTGTTTAAAAATTTTTTAAGTTCCAAATTTTCTCCCTTCCTTCCTCACCTCTCCCCTCCCTAGTAAGCAATTCAATTTGTTATATATGTGCAATCAAGTAAAACACATTTCCATATTGTGTGTGTTCATCCTTCATTGTCAAAGATGACCATGCCATCAGAGAAATGATGATATGACTTGCACTTGACTTCATTTTGAGTGAGGGAGGGCTGTGGAGTTCACCAGTCTCACTTATCCTCCAGAGCCATCTGAATCCAGTGATCATCAGGATGACTGGAGATGACCTAGGATGAGGCAATTGGAGTTAAGTGACTTGCCCAAGGTCACACAGCTAGTGAGTGTCAAGTGTCTGAGATGAGATTTGAACTCAGGTCCTCCTGACTCCTGCACTGGTGCTCTAGCCACTGCACCACCTAGCAACCCCACATTTCCATATTAGGTTGTGAAAGAAGAGGTCAAAAGAAAAAAAAAACCATGAAAAAAATAGTCAAAATAGTATACTTCAATCTTCATTCAGACTCCATCAGATCTTTCTCTGGATGTGGATAGCATTTTTTCATCAGTCTTTTGAAATTGTCTTGGATTATTGTATTGCGGAGAAAAGCCAAGTCATTCATAGTTGATCATCACACAATGTTGCTGTTACTGTGTACAGTAGTCTCTTGGTTCTGCTCACTTCACTTTGCATCAGTTCATATAAATCTTTCTAGATTTTTCTGAAACCATCCTGCTCCTCCTTTCTTATAGCATAATAATACTCTACTACATTCTTGTTCAACTTGTACAACTTGTTCATCACCAGTGGATAGGCATCTCTTCAGTTTCCAATTCTTAGCCACCACAAAAAGAGCTGCTCTAAATATTTTTATACAAGTAGGTCCTTCCCCCTCTTTTTTCTTTATCTCTTTGGGATACAGATCTAGTAATGGTATGGCTGGGTCAAAGGGTATGAACAGTTTGATTGCCATTTGGGCATAGTTCCAAATTGTTCTCCAGAATGGTTCGATCAGTTCGGTTTGTCCATTTCTTTAAAAAAGAAACCAACAAAAATAAAAACTAAAAAAAAAAATCTCACAATCATGTGATAAAAGCATTTTTCTCACAGCACTGAGATTCCATTATGTGATACTATCCATTTTGTAGCTGAGGAAATCAAGGTGTGCATGATGACTTGATTAATTGTAGGTGGAAGAAATAGACCCCAGACATTCCCTTAATTCCCAGTCTAGGGGCACTTTCCTACTCCTTCCACTATACTGTTCCATGTTATCTCTTATGTTTCCTTAAAAAGCACGAGACATTGTTTTTTTCCCCATGGAGCTGTGCAATGGAGACAGCTCAGACTAAAACAGAGATGTGTTTGTCTTACATTTGTGGTCTCTGAATCTGGATAGCTCAGTTGCTGTGGTAATTCCTTATATTTGTGTAGTTTTTTAAAAAAAACTTTTTAAAAACAACAAATGGCAGATGCTTAGGGTGCCTTATATATATTAGAGTCAATAAATTATGTTTCCTTTGCAATGAATATTACTGTGCCTCTAAAACCCAGCACTCAAGATTTACCCCAGGGAAATTTCTATTAGAAATGCTGCCTTCTTTGTCTGTCTAAATATTGCTTTTGCTAAGTTTATTTACTGTGAGCAGAGCCTAGAACCTATTAGGCCTCAGGGTGCATGAAAACAATTCAGAGAACAGGCAACCCCTACTATCTGCTGCAATGCCTTAATAATAGAAATCATTTTTGTAAAGGTGATTGAAAATTATGTTTCCCTAGGGTAACAATGTTCTAATGGGGTTTGATGTTTCCAATCAACGATTCAGCATGAAATAAATCACAGAGGAATGTAACTAACAACATACCATAAAGGCAAAGATACAACAATATACCTCTATAATAATTTTAAATGCCAAAATTATGCCCCAAGTCATTTGAAATGGACATAATAGTACTATGTCTATTTGCTTATATAAGGGACTCAGTATACTTTAAAGGTATTTGAGTATCACAGATACTTAAGTATCAACAGATACTTTAATACTTATTTCCATGGACTTGTGATCTCTATAATAAAAATAATAATAGCTGATATTTATATGGTTAAAGTTTGCATTTTACATACTTTATTCCATCTCAACCTCACCTATCATGTAGGTGCTATATGTCTTACTATTCCCGTTTTCCAGATGAAGAAACTGAGGCTGAAAGCAAGTACATTCATAATTCATTGATTGAAGGAAACTCAAAGACCATGTAATCCAACCCCTTTGTTTTGCTGATAAGAGACAGCATGCATAGTGGCTAGGAGATTGGATGTAGACTTGGAAAAAACCAAGTTCAAATCTCGCCTCAGATACTTACTAGTTATGTTACTCCCTTAACCTCTTTGTGCCTCAGTTTCCTTTTCTATAAAATGCAGCTTTATTCCAATTCTGAATTAGTGATTGTTGAATCCTAACCTGAGACCCAGGGTGGTTAAGTGATTTTTTTTTATATTGACTTGCCTGTGGCCACGTAAATGTCAAAGATAGGATTTGAACATGGTTCTTTATGACTCCAAGTCTATCATGCTGTGATATGCTATGGCAAATTGAGATGCTGACAGTCATTCCAACAACATAAGAGGCAACCTAAATATTCCTTCTAATTTTGTACAATTCTTGTCCATGTTGTCCATAAGTCTTCTACCTGGCTTCACCTAATATGCCAGGAACCCTCCCCTAGAGCTCTTGCCATTGTATGGATACTAATGGAGCACAAAGGCTATCTATCCATGGTTACCTCCTACTCTCACTTCATGACAGACTTACCTTCTAATAATGTCCTCCAAACAACTCTCCATTTCTGCTATGTTACAGCCTACTAATGCTCCTTGTGCATTTCTCTTCTACACTTGGGGTCACATACAAATTTAATTTTTTTGGAGACTGTTCTGTTCAATGACTATTAGTCATATACCATCATGAGAAGAACATTGAAGTTAGAAGTATGGGCCTTTGTTTCAGGGAGAGAGTAAGGGTTGTTGAAAGCATGGCACTATTTCTTCTCCTCCCCCCAAATTTGATATTTATTTTCACTTTTCAACATTCACTTCCATAAGTTTTACATTTTTCCCCCTTCCCAAGATGCAATCTTATGTGGGTTCTATACATAAATTCCTATTAAACACATTTTCACACTAGTCATAATGCACAGAAGAATTATAATAAATGGGAGAAACCATGAGAAAAACAAAATGAAACAAAACATAACAAAAGAGAAAACAGTCTGCTTCATTCTGCTTTCTGACTCCATAGTTCTTTCTCTGGATGTGGATGGTATTTTGCATCATGAGTTCCTTGGAAATGTTTTAGGTCCTTGCATTGCTGAGAAGGGCTAAATCTATCAAAATCAGTCCTCACACACTGTTGACTGTTACTGTGTGTAACATTCTCTTGATTCTGGTTCACTTCACTCAGCATCAGTGCATATAAGTCTTTCCAGGTTTTTCTGAAGTCTTCCTGTTCATCATTTCTGATAGTACAATAGTATTCCATTACATTCATATACCACAACTTGTTCAGTCATTCCCCAATGGATGATCCCCTCAATTTCCAGTTCTAGACCACCACAAAAAGAGCTGCTATAAATATTTTTGTACATGTGGATCCTTTCCCCATTTTTATGATCTCTTTGGGATACAGCCCCCCTAGAAGCTGTATTGATGGGTCAAAGGGTATGTACATTTTTATAGCCTTTGGGGCATAGTTCCAAATTACTCTCCAGAATTGTTGGATCAGCTCACAGCTCCACCAACAATGAATTAGTGTTCCAACTCTCTCACATCTTCTCCAATATTTATCATTTTCCTGTTTTGTCATGTTTGCCAATCTGATGGGTGTGATGTGATACCTGAGTTGTGATTTGCACCTCTCTAATAAATATTTAGAGCATTTTTTCATGACTATAGGTAGCTTTAATTTCTTCCTCTGAAAACTGCCTGTTTATATTCTTTGACCATTTATCAATTGGGGAATGACTTGTATTCTTGTAAGTTTGACTCAGTTCTCTGCATATTTTAGAAATGAGGCATTTATCATAGATACTAATTGTAAATATTTCTTTGCCAGTTTTCTGCTTCCTTCCTAATCTTGGCTTTATTTGTGCAAAAACCTTTCAACTTAATGTAATCAAAATTATCCATTTTGCACTTCATAATGTCCTCTATCTTGTTTGGTCATAAATTCCTGCATTCTCCATAAATATGACAAACTATTCCATGCTCCTCTAATTTGTTTATAGTGTCAGCTTTTATACCTAGATCATGTACCAATTTGGACTTTATTCTAGTGTGTGGTGTCATATGTTGGTCTATGCCCAGTTTCCACCACACTATTTTCCAGTTTTCCCAGCAGTTTTTGTCAAATAGTGAACTTATTCCAGAAGCTGGGGGTCCTTAGGTTCACCAAATAGTAGACTGCTATAATCATTGACAACTGTGTCTTGTGTACCTAATCTAGTCCATTGATCTACCCCTCTATTTCTTAGCCAGTACCAAGTGGTTTTGATAATTGCTGCTTTATAAGATCTGGTATGGCGAGGCCACCTTTCCTTGCATTTTTTTCATTAATTCCTTGATATTCTGGACCTTTTGTTCTTCCAGATGAATTTTGATACTATTTTTTCTAGCTCTAGAAAATAATTTTTGGTGGCTTGATTGGTATGGCATTGAATAAGTAAATTAAGGTAGAATTATCATTTTTATTATATTAGATTGGTCTACCCATGAGTAAGTGATGTTTTTCCACTTACTTTGATCTGATTTTATTTGTGTGAAAAGTGTTTTGTAATTGTGTTCATATAGTGTCTGGGTTTGTTTTGACAGGTAGACTCCCAAAATATTTTATAGTGTCTACAGTAACTTTAAATGGGATTTCTCTTTTTATCTCTTGCTGTTGGGCTTTGTTAGTAATATTTAGAAATGCAGATGATTTATTTTATATCCTGCCACTTTGCTAAAGTTGTTTATTATTTCAAGTAGTTTTTTTACTTTATTCTCCATGTATATCATTATAGTGTCTGCAGAGTGATAACTTAGTATCTTCTTTGCCTATTCTAATTCCTTCAATTTATTTTTCTTCTTTTACTGCTGAGGCTAACATTTCTAGTACCATATTGAATAACAGTGGTGATAAAGGACATCCTTGTTTCACCCCTGATCTTATTGGAAATGCATCTAGCTTGTCCATAACACCCTTTCTTAAAGGCAATCAAGCCAACTCTCCTCTGTCTGCTCAATTCTGGGTCCATGTGTACAGTATTTGTTCAAGATTATGTACTAATGCAGCACTTCTTAAACTGTAGGTTGCAATCTCATATTGGGTCAGAAAAATGTGGCAACAGTAAAAGGTTTCTGAATGTGCAGCAACCAAAAATTAATTAAAAATCAAACGTAATGAATCTGAGGTGTTACTGGCAGTGCTTGCCTGTGTTGCCTCAAGGAGTTTCACTGCAGCCTTGATTCTGAACACAAAGCATGCAGGCTTTGCACTGTGCATGCCCTCAGTCCTGGCAATGCTGAAAATATGGTTTTCTGGAGAATGGACAGTGCAGAGTCCAAATGGATAAAGACTCCCTAAGATGATGAAGTCCTACAGATTCTCCCATTGTTGGAGCACTAGGCCTCTGAGGCTATCACACTGGAAAAATCACATTGAAGAGAGATGAACCCAAGAAGAACATGAGCCTGAGAACAGTATATCACAGGCAGGTATTATTCTCCCTTGAGGAGGGGAACTCTTGATCAGGGGCTCTTTCAAACCCCTCAAGGTTCTCTACACAATTACATGTAAAAACAATTTTCAACATCAATTTTTTAAAGTTTTGACTTCCAATATCTATTCCTCCCTCCCTTCTCTCCCTGATCTGTGATGGTAAGCAATCTTATATCGGTGACATACGTGCAATCGTGTAAAACATTTCCATGTTAGTCATTTTGTGCAAGTAGACTCAAACAACAAAAATGAAACAGAGCAATAGTATGCTTTAGTCTATATTCAGACATCATTCCTTCCTCTGTATGTGAAGAGCTTTTTTCCTCATGAGCCCTTTGAAACTGTCTTGGATTATTTTGTTGCTGAGAATAGCTAGGTCATTCATAGTTTTCCATCATACAATATTGCTGTTACTGTATACAGTGCTCTCCTGGTTCTGCTAACTTCATTTTGCATCAGTTCATGTAAGTCATTACAAGTTTTTCCTCAAATAACCTGCTTCTCATTTCCTATAGCACAATAATATCCCATTAAAACCATACATCACAACTTATTCAGCCCTTCCCTAGTGGATGAGTATCCCCTTGATTTCCAATTTTTTGCACCCAAAAAGAGCTGCTATAAATATTTTTGTACAGATAGGTTTCCCTCTCTCCCCTTTCAATAATCTTTTTGGGATATAGACTTAGAAGTTGTCCAAGGAAGTTTAAACTGATGCCTTTTCTTCCTAGCTATGAATATCCCTGGGGCAAGTAGAGGCGATCAAAATCTTCCAGTGATCTTAGCTACCTTAAAGTAGTAGATATTCAATATGTGTTTGTTGTCATTTCTTTCTTTTTGATCGAGGCCTATGATTTTACTAGTGAGAAAACCCTCTCTACCAAGTTGATCCTTACCTGCAAACTTAATAGTCCTCCTCCATTTAGGTCTTCAGGTAGTGACAGGATGACTATTCATCTACTTCACTGTAAAGGGGATTCATGGTTAGCTATTGGTTTTAGAATACATGACTTCTGAGATCCCTTTAAAAAATGAGTCTGTCTGTGACTCTCCTAGACACCTAAGCCCTCCTAGACACCTGATCCTTCTTTCCCTACCTCCTTTATATGACTCCCTACAAAATAAAGATAGGTAGTGAAAAGAGTGTGGTCAAGGAAAAAGGATACTGGTCAGGGAGTCAGGATAACTGATTCAGTCTTGAGATTTACCATTCTTTCAGGTGAATGTTGACTCTAAATCATCTGAGACTT